>OX457144.1:2303024-2953024 GCA_949752895.1 Dendrolimus pini
ATACACTAAAATGATCGCGATACGTAATGAGTAATGACAGTGATATTTAAATAAGTAGCACAGATTACTATGATTAGATATAGATAAAACTTTCTTTTATTATTTTTGTTTTCTAGGCAAAGAAATCAATGTAAATTTGTGCCTTATGACGTCATCGGAGAAATAACTTTAAAATCGAATTATAAAAAAACTAACGCTTAAAATACAGAAATATTCAAATTAGTATCTTAAAATACCCTATTTTACGTAGTAAAAATGTAAAATCAGAGGGTAATTTTTTGTGAACAATCCCCATTGTTGTCTTTATTCACAAGAATGTGTATTGTGCACTGAAGTGTCTTATTTTGATAGTACCTTCCATCAAATACAACAAATTTGTAATGTTTTATGCCAAAAACTTATCATCAACTCCAGTTTTGTGTTGAGAATGACACTCGTTCGCTTGTTTAGTAATGTTTTTTTTAGAAATCCTTAAAAACGTCCTTAAAATTTTAATATCTCCACTGCTTGTAATATTTTCTACCTTTTTCTTATATTAAGTACCTATTTCATGAATTACTTATATTATTACTGAGACAGTTTCTGAACTGTTCTGTACTTACTAAATGCAATTAATGTCTGTAATTTAAAAATAAATATTCACAACGAAATATTCATTGTCTTATTGATTATTTCCATAATCCGTTAAGACTGTAAGTATAATATTGAGCCTAGATCATTGAGGTCAATGGGGAATTCAAAGGCTGGCTACACGCTACCTTGCTGGATCGCCATACTAATCCATTGTCCGATATAGGAACCAGCCTTCGGATCACCTCAAGAGTCGATCAGGTGTGTTAAGAGCTGTTTGTAGAGACTCATAGCTTCAGGACCCTATGGTCCAACCATCTCAACAGCAATTAATATTATATTATAATTTATATAGTTGCATATTTCTGCTGCTCGATGATTCAGTTGTTACCGTCGCCGAACCGGCTGATCTATCCGTGTTTTGCAATAGGGCGCGGATAGGATCTCAAACCAGAGGCTTGCCACATGGCCGGGGAATTAGAGTAATTCCGTCAGGATTCCTACCTTACTTACATGCAATACCGTTTGTTTGGCTCTAAAAGAGCCGGAACGCCAGCGATGGGAAGCATCCTCATAAATATATATGAATATCTAATACTAATATTATAAGAGGAAAGATTAGATAGTTTGTTTCATTGAAGAGGCTCCGAAACTACTGAACCGATTTGAAAAATTCTTTCACCGTTTGTAAGCTAGACTATTCCCGGGTAACATAAGCTATATTATATTTACAAAAAAATTAGGGATCCTTACTAAAACTCCAATAATGTAACCCAAGGTGTAAAAAAATACTTAAAATCGCGTGCGCTGCGAAAACTATTGATGATAGAATAAAATAATGTACTACAACTTTGTAGAACAGATCATTATTTACAAAAAGTGTCGCGCATATAGTGTATATGTTTAAGTATTATAGTTATGCCACAATAATTATTTATTTTAAAATTTTAATTAAAATGCCGCCGCTAGAAAAGACTCTTAAATTATCTCATATTCAAGACTGCTTCAATACCTTTGAATAACTTTTGGATTTTTCAATCCGGACTATTCGTTTGAAAGATATCACGAGTTTAAAAATGTAAGTATTAGAAAAAAGTTGCATGGTCGCCGCGCACCTTAATCCGCTCGATAGGCTTATGCGATATAGGCGTCACTCGGGTACGGGCAGTATGGGCGGGGAAATATTTTGAATTCGCTTAGTAGGTAATTAAACTCAACAAAAATAAAGAGGTTAAGTTTTTGAGAACCGATTTTGAAAATGCTTTCACCAGCGGAAAGCTACATTATTCCTGAGTGACATAGGGTATATTTGATTGTGATTAATTATAGGTTTTTTTAAAAATTTTTGATTGGTGCCCAGCGAAGTGAGCATGGGCAAGTAACATTATGGCATATGAGTATTATTGCTTATATTTTTCGGGCAAACAATAGACAACCGTTTGTATAGTTCTAATAAACTCTATAATAATTCCAACGGCCTTTTAATTCGAGTCCTGCAACTCGTAACAATGGCATTTGAAATGTCTAAGCCTTTCTGAATATGGAGTAAAACAGTTTCCTACTGATATTACCCAAAAAAGATGCCTTACAGTTTTTTTTGAACGCGCTCGATCCTAAACGAGTGAGTGGCACTTTTACCTGACCCCTTTTTAACACTTCGGGTATTTAAAGAAAAAAGAAATTTATAAATTATAAACCGATGCCACTAGCAAATTCAAAACATATCTCAGCCTTAGAGCTATTTCCTTTTACCAATGAAAATTATCCCCGTATATCCGATTCGTATATCACCTGGTAGACTTGAATACGCCGCAATATGCACTCGCAGTATAAGCCCCAGTGTAAATCTCGCGTTGGCCGGGTTATATCCTGCACTGAAATACAACTGGGATCTATGTCAAGATTATTATCTTGGATATTGCTTCAGTGGATTGAATTCGAAGATCAAAATTATTTTAAAAGGGGTAGATAGATAATACTTTACTGCCCAAAATATACGTACATTAATTTAATATTTTTATAGTAGGGGGGGAGCTCAAGATGCTAAATGTAGAGTTGTTTCTAATGTAATTAACATTAACATACATATATACATATTATCACGCCTTTTTCCCATGGGGGTAGGCAGAGACTATAGATCTCCACTTGCGACGATCCGGACAAACAACTTTCGCTTCATCTACTTTCATTAACCTCTTCATACATGCATGTTTATTTGATATGATTTTTACCTGACCTCGTTTTAACACTTCTGTTATTTGATCATGGTGTGTACGTCGTGGTCTACCGGTACCAACTCTACCATTCGCAATACTGTCATACACTTGTTTTGTGATTCTATTTTCATTAACATTAACAAGGTGTCTTAATCTGACGTGTTGGAGTTTTATTTTAAGATTGATTTTTTTGAAGTGCTAAATTCTTATGGGAGGGTAAACCGCTTCGTTCCTTAACGACGGCGCCAGTCTGTCTGGCTTCCCTTTCTCTCACGCATACAGCAGCGGTAGGCAGGATAAACTTAGACTTATCTTAGATTAGTTTAAGTTATCACTTCTGTCGGGCGTCCCGAGACGCATACGTTTTTTTTTGACCGGCTGCTCTAAACCCAGGAGCCTATATAAAGGGTTCATATATGGTGGTACATAATAGGGTGCAAGGTTTCTTCCCTTATCTGCCACGCTCGAGTAAATCCCAAAATCCCTGCTTAGCCTCCCCTACTATTAGGCAGAACACCTATTGTTCTGCCTTATCACTAAGAGCGAAGTCTTCCATATAACCTAACTTATAGGAGATTGCTAATTTGTTGATGTAGGTGGTGCAAAAATTCAGATGATTACAGATTTTTAAAATATTTATTAAATTGTTAAGATAAATATAACATAAACAATGAGATATATATTACTCATAAATAGCAATTATATAATATAACAGTAAAATAATTGTACATAGATAATTTTAGGATAGTTCTTTAAGAAAAGGTAGTGCTTCCTGAATAAGTTCTTAAATGTCAGTAACGTTCTGGCCTCTCCCACTTTAAGAGGCAACGCATTCCAAGGGACAATGGACATACAAACTGAATACAAACAAGATAATAGGCTATAATATCGACTTAATGTAAACGAGGCCATAAAAAAACATATTATGAATACTATAGAAAACATTTATTTATGGCTTTTCAGTTGTTAAACTCTGTTTTTTATATTACTTTTTTCTATAAATTGTGCTAAAAATTGCTCTTTGAATAGTGTGATACGTAATATGTACACATACAATACACATGAACAAACACACATACACACACCCACACACACGCACACTTAGTGACATATTATTGTTACGAATTTTCGGGATGTGAATTTAAAATGCCTGTTGCGGATAGAGAGCACCCCCCTGACCCGCCCGCCGTGCCCACCCCCCGCATACCGCCGACGCCAAAAGCTGGCGCAATTAGCAACTAGGCGTCGGACGGGATGCGGGATATATGAGCGGCCTTCGAGGCAAAAAATATTGTTCTTCATTCTTGTTCATTTTCAATTGTTCATAACTCTTCATTCACAGTTTTTCATGTAAAAAGTTCAATAATAATATAATAATTATATACTGTATAATTACAATCCATTAACATCGAGTTTGATTTTCAAACAAGAAGCATCTGCCACTAATAATACATACATACATACATAACTTCACGCCAGGTCCCTTGCGGGGTAGGCACGAACAACAGAGCGCCATACAGGCTTATTTTTACACACCTCACTTGCTTCTTTGACATTCATAGCTCTTGTCATGCACGCTCGTCTGTTCTTAAGGCTCCTGACATCACCTTCTGCTAATACACGATCAATTTGATCATGGAAGGTGTGTCGTGGCCTTCCGCGACTTCTGCATCCATCCACTTTTGCATTGTATATCTGTTTAATCATTCTTTCATCATACATTCTTTCCACATGCCCGAACCACCGGAGCATTCCTTTCCTTACCTTCACCCCGACACTCTCTTTCAGACCAACTCTCTTTCTTACTTCGGTATTACGAACGCGGTCAGCGAGCGTCACTCCGCAGATTTTGCGCAGTGCTCGCATCTCGACTGCGTTTACTCTACTTTCATGCTCTCTGTTCCATACCCAACTCTCGCTTCCATACGTGAGCGTAGGTACCAGCACCGCGTTGTGTATGGCAAGCTGGGCTTTCTGGCTGAGGTTCTTAGCGCCTAGAAGTTTACCTAACGCTCCATTCACACTATTCCCCAAATTTACTCTTCTTTCTATGTCAGCGGTGTACCTTCCATCCCTGCTAAAAGCACATCCAAGATATACAAACTCATTCACTTGTTCCAGCATAACATCATCATCATCATCGCCACTAATAATGCCAGTGGAATTATCATAGAGTTTATTAGAAATACACAAACGTAATTCATAGTTCTTACAAATACAACCGAATGTAATAAGTACAAACCAAACTGTAAAGTAGAAAACCCTAACGACATAAATCGCGCAAGTTCGTCGTTATAGGGTATTCGTTCTGAAAGTGCACTAGGTGACAACTAACTCCGTCCCGGATGGCTGACCTTATATATATTTGTAAAATAGACATGGCCTCCTAGCAACATGCCCACGAATTCTTGGAATTTTCAACTTGTAGCTTTATTGCTTCTAAGAATTTGCATGAAAGGCAAACAATAGAAAGGAAGGATTTATGATGTCTTACCGAGAGGCACACAAAGGGAAGAATGCGAACAATAGATCACTCAAATATCGGTTCGCAACAATATTAACATCGATCTCCAAAAATACAGGCTTCGCTTAGTTTGGAATTAAATGTAATATAAATACTTATAATATTTATTCGTGCAGGAACGGAGAAAGGATTCAATTTCTTGCGGCCAGGTGATCTGTCGTAAGAGGCGACAAAACAACCCACAGCCAGGTGGTAGGGTATTTGCTCAACTGGATGGCGTCCTCCCCTGATCTAGAGTATGCCGCCATAACAACCTTGTGTTGTGTTCCGGCATAAAGGATCAGGTTCCAGTATCCGTAAAGAGAGCAGCAGCGCATTTGCAACACCTTTGGTGTTGCAAATGTCTATAGGCGATGGTAGCCGCTTTCCATTAAGTGGGCCGTCTGCCTGTCTGCTGAACTCCTGCCATAAAAAAAATAGTGACCAGGTTCCAGTCTACCTTAAGAGCAGCAGCGCGTTTGTAGCACCTTTGGTGTTGCAAATGTCCATAGGCGATGGTAGCCGCTTTCCATTAAGTGGGCCGTCTGCCTGTCTGCTGTACTCCTGCCATAAAAAAAATAGTGACCAGGTTCCAGTCTACCTTAAGAGCAGCAGCGCGTTTGTAGCACCTTTGGTGTTGCAAATGTCCATAGGTGATGGTAGCCGCTTTCCATTAAGTGGGCCGTCTGCCTGTCTGCTGAACTCCTGCCATAAAAAAAATAGTGACCAGGTTCCAGTCTACCTTAAGAGCAGCAGCGCGTTTGTAGCACCTTTGGTGTTGCAAATGTCCATAGGCGATGGTAGCCGCTTTCCATTAAGTGGGCCGTCTGCCTGTCTGCTGTACTCCTGCCGTAAAAAAAATAGTGACCAGGTTCCAGTCTACCTTAAGAGCAGGAGCGCGTTTGTAGCACCTTTGGTGTTGCAAATGTCCATAGGCGATGGTAGCCGCTTTCCATTAAGTGGGCCGTCTGCCTGTCTGCTGTACTCCTGCCATAAAAAAAATAGTGACCAGGTTCCAGTCTACCTTAAGAGCAGCAGCGCGTTTGTAGCACCTTTGGTGTTGCAAATGTCCATAGGTGATGGTAGCCGCTTTCCATTAAGTGGGCCGTCTGCCTGTCTGCTGAACTCCTGCCATAAAAAAAATAGTGACCAGGTTCCAGTCTACCTTAAGAGCAGCAGCGCGTTTGTAGCACCTTTGGTGTTGCAAATGTCCATAGGCGATGGTAGCCGCTTTCCATTAAGTGGGCCGTCTGCCTGTCTGCTGTACTCCTGCCGTAAAAAAAATAGTGACCAGGTTCCAGTCTACCTTAAGAGCAGGAGCGCGTTTGTAGCACCTTTGGTGTTGCAAATGTCCATAGGCGATGGTAGCCGCTTTCCATTAAGTGGGCCGTCTGCCTGTCTGCTGAACTCCTGCCATAAAAAAAGTGACCAGGTTCCAGTCTACCTTAAGAGCAGCAGCGCGTTTGTAGCACCTTTGGTGTTGCAAATGTCCATAGGCGATGGTAGCCGCTTTCCATTAAGTGGGCCGTCTGCCTGTCTGCTGAACTCCTGCCATAAAAAAATAGTGACCAGGTTCCAGTCTACCTTAAGAGCAGCAGCGCGTTTGTAGCACCTTTGGTGTTGCAAATGTTCTAGGCGATGGTAACCGCTTTCCATTAAGTGGGTCGTCTGCCTGTCTGCTGAACTCCTGCCATAAAAAAATAGTGACCAGGTTCCAGTCTACCTTAAGAGCAGCAGCGCGTTTGTAGCACCTTTGGTGTTGCAAATGTTCTAGGCGATGGTAACCGCTTTCCATTAAGTGGGTCGTCTGCCTGTCTGCTGAACTCCTGCCATAAAAAAATACTGTAAATATTACCTTTGGAAATAAACACTATTATAACACATTGTTCGTAAAAAAAAAATTATTTTTTCTTTACATTATTCGCTAATCAACGCTTTGACATTTATTAAATTGATATGAAAAATCATGAATGGAAAAGTAAAAAATTGTTTTTGGGCTAGAATAATGGCATCTTAAAAGTGGGCCGACGCGCAGCTAGATTGATTAATGAACCAACAGCATTAGCTACGGTTTGGTTCAAGTTTATATATTTTTAATAGCCAAAGAAACTTATATACTTCTTTAGCTCACAGATCCAAAGTGAGTCTTGGGCTCCGAAAAGAGAGCACGCGATTTTTCATTGTCCTGCGCATTTTCTCGCCCCCGAAGCTTACGCAGGCCAGCCTCCAGTCTGTCTTTCCAGCGATATTTCGGACGGCCACGCGGACGTCGACTGTCTGTCACTTGTTGTATATTTTGTATAAATTAGATAATTATAATGTTACAAATCAACAGTTCAATAGCAACTGCCAATATTATTCGAGATGTACAGTCTTATTCATATTGAGTTAGAGAAAATTTGAAGGCTTCTTTATAGTTCTTAAAAAGCCTTAAAACTTACTTTATAACTCCGTATGAATAAGGCCGTGAGGGTCTAATTAGAAGCTTTAATTTAACTTGCAATGGATGTACCAATGTATGTAAGTTCGGCTGGAATCTTGCAAGTTAAATTTGACCAACTTCCCGGTTTCCGATTAAGCTGAAATTTTTTACGCATATGTATATCGCGTGAAAATGCAATAATATGGTACCATGGGCCGTATTCATGTTGTGCCAAGTAAAACTTAAAAAAGTAAAATTTATGTTTTAAGTAAAAATAATTTTCATGTTTTACTAGCTATCCCGGCAGGCGTCGTACTGCTTGGAAAAGCTTTAATCGGTTTGCCGACAGCAGCGCCACCTATCGGGTCCAATTGTGAACCAACTCAGAAACCTTCTTTGGCTCGTGCACAACTTTGCTAAAGATCATCACATGATCAAATGTATAGTTTACGATTCTATAAAGGACATACAGACAAACATTCATTTTTAAATATAAGAAAGAAGACTACGCGCTAACTTCAAGATGTAGAAAATATTTATCTTTTGCTTTTTTATTACTCTTGAAGTTGTTTTTTGCTCTATTTTGATCTTAATTTTTTTTACTTGATATTTAAAAAAATCACTGTATTAAACGCCGTTTCTATTGAATTGAACCCGTAGCAAAGCATCAGATTGAAAATAATTTCCATTGAGGTATAAGGATTCTTTCCTTTTTTTAAATTATTTTTTATCGTGTTTCTTCAAGTTTGTGACAAAAAGCAGATTTTTAAAGTTGCGAAATAATGTGGCGTAAATGCCTTAACTTGAATTATGTGACGTATTTTAAAACTTTTTTTATTAATTGAGAAAAGCAGACAGAACGGCGACCCACCTTATGGATAGTGCTTGCCATGCCTATGGACATTTGCAACATCAAAAGTGTTGACGACCACGAAGTTGGGGACTGGAACCTGGCCCCAAGTCTGTAACTGGTAGTGCATGTCAAGTTCCATTCCACTGATCCGTAGTCTCTAAAATTCACATTGAATCTCGTTCAAATCAAGATTGATTCAATATTGAATCGAGACGATTTTGGTTTTTTATTTCTTTGTATTTTCTGAGAACATTTACTATAGTAATGTATATTTTTTACACCATCAGAAAGCATGGCTTTCCACAAACATAACAATTTAAAAAAAAAGTTCATTTTTGATGGGAGAATTTTCGATTGAAAATTAGGGTGATTTCTCGATTTTATTATATTTTAAATAAATAAAATTGCAGTGTGGACTTAATAAGATAAGTTTTCACCAAATTTTATGCATCAATGTATGTGCTAATTTACTTTATCTTAAATTGTAACCTGCTGTTCATGTATGCCATTACTTTTTCCATTTATTTCTAATAATTAGAGGCTTGGGTTCGATTCTTGGCATGGTAAATTTCGTAAACAGGGTTTTTTATTGTATGAGTTCAGCAGACAGGCAGGAGACAGCCCTGATTGAAAGCGGTTACATTTATAACATCAATGTGTTGCCGCTCTCTAGAGGAAGACTGAACCTGGCGACTTATGCCGGAACATAAGTCAAGGTTGTTATGGCGGCATACTGTAGACTAGGGGTGGTAGGCATCTGGACGGGTAAATTCACTACCATCTGGCATTATTGACTATGGTTTGGGATCGGCTCCAGAGCGTGTATTGCTTTCTGTACATTATTTAATTATTATTATTTTTCGATATGCAAACATCAAAACAAGCTAAGTTTATTGAACATAAAAATAAAAAAAACTTCGTTTAAAAAAACCGACTTCAAAAACTAATTAAAAACTTCATTTAAAAAAACCGACTTCAAAAACTAAAAAACTAAAATGTGTAAAATAACTTATTTCTAAAGCTATTATTATTAATATATATTATCTAAAACATCTTAAAGTCGGTGCTTAGTAATTTTCAAAATATAGTAATTTTTATGTTTTACTTTGCACCGACTTCAAGATGTTTTAGATAATATATATTAATAATAATAGCTTTAGAAATAAGTTATTTTACACATTTTAGTTTTTTAGTTTTTGAAGTCGGTTTTTTTAAACGAAGTTTTTAAATTTTATTTGTTACTTTTTAGTGTCAAGCTATGTATGGGTGGACCTACGAATGGTGCCGCGCTTCTTAAAAATATAGGTCCCAAGAATCGGAAACAAAAAAATGATCGTAAAATGAAAACTGCTGGGCCAAACGATGTCAAATTTTTAGGGGACCACATGGCAGCTATTCCGCGTCGAACAAAAAAGAATCACGTAAATCGAATCATAAATCTCAGAGTAATCGGTGTACATATGGAACGGAGTGAAAATTATTTCCATGAAAAATATTCATAAAATGAAAACTACTGGCCCAAACTATGTCAAATTTTTAGGGGACCAATTGGAAGCTATTCCGCGTCGAACAAAAAAAGAATCACGTAAATCGAATCATAAATCTCAGAGTAATCGGTGTACATATGGAACGGAGTGAAAATTATTTTCATGAAAAATGTTCATAAAATGAAAACTACTGGGCCAAACTATGTAACATTTTAGGGGACCAATTGGAAGCTATTCCGCGTCGAACAAAAAAAGAATCACGTAAATCGGATCATAAATCACGGAGTAATCGGTGAACATACATAAATAATAATAAAAAAAGATCCCGACGAATTGAGAACCTCCTCCTTTATTTGAAGTCGGTTAAAAATATGTTAAGAAGATACAATTATAAATTTTAATTAGACACATTAATTCCTATTGAAGTGGTTGTGCGTTTAAATTAAATGAAAACAGGTGAGTTTTCTCACAACAGATGTGTTGATTAATTAAAGCCTATTAAAAAGGGCCATGAATTTGCAGGTAGATTGAAATAATATATTATAATTCGAATATTATTGTATGGGGCTGGTTAATTAAAGCCTAATAAAAATTGAGCCATGAATTTGCGGGTAGATCGAAACAATATATTGTGGCAAGTGATTGTGGAATGATCTAGATGGTTTAACAAATTTTAAAAATATGTAGAAGATTCTGGAAGGAAAAAACAAGGACAGATACATTTTAAAAAGGGATAGATGATGAACAAAAATTCTAGAATAGAAGATTAGGGAAGGAAAAGACAGAGATAATGGGTTCCAGAAGATTCTTTCGGGTATATAAGCAGCGTAAGGTGCGCCTACCGGAGAGTTCAGTTGAAGACAGCGAAGCTACAAGTATAAGTGACGAGTTTAGTGAAGAGAATAGTGAAAAGTTTAGTGGGCAGTTGAGTGAAGGAGGCGTTTAGCTTAGTTTAAGAGGAGATCCAGAAGCGAGCTATACGCGGTAAATTCTGGAGTCAGCACCGCAGCAGTAGGAGGTAGTCTCCGGTCACAATGGGAACCTGGCTGCTGGTCTTCTTCTTATTCAGCCAGTCTCTGTCGACTTCTCGACGTAGCTCTTCTCAAGTTTGCGCCATATATCCCGGTCCCGCCTTCGTCATCCAGCCCCGGCCAGTGACCTTGGGCACGTCGCCAGTCCACCAGGCTGGAGGGCGTCCTACGCTGCGTTTGCCGAGACTCGGTCTCCACTCTAGGCCACGTTTGCTCCATCGGACCTCGGTCCTGAGGCGACTACTGTCGGAATATAAAATTTATTTGATTATTATTGCAGCATGCATTAGACCAATGGTAACAGCTTTGAGCTGTTTGTTTTTTCTCTTACGACAGGCCACCTGGCGGCAACATTCAAGCAAATTAGGTAATATACAACAGATCAGGGATCGATCCCAGACACCCAGACAATAATAAATAACTGAAACTTAAAAAAAAACTGTTTACTTGTTGAGATTGTCTGTTTTCATATAAATTCAAAAATCTTTTGTTTAGTGAAACCTGCCAGTTTAATGGCCCCACAAAGAAGTTCAAGGCAATACCCGCAAAGAACCCCGTACGTATACGGAATGTTATTAATGTATTCGCGGCAAACCAAATGGGATTTAATTCACAATTCGTATAAAGTACGATATAATATAATAACCGATTTCAGTAAAAGTGACCACTATATGATTAGTATTCATCAATATCTACATTTTCCACGACACACACAAGATAATGTAAATAATTACAATTTAATAATAATTAAATTGTTACCAACACTCCAATACACAATGTAAAAGTCTTAACTAGTATGTAAGCCTAACGATATAAATGCGGCACGTTCGGCGGCGGAAAGTTCTGCTAAATATGTTTGCAAATAAACTATGCATTGAGGTATAAGAAACTATGACACATCAGGGAAACCGACGCATACACATTAGCGCCCATCCCCGCGAAACATTTAAGCTGAGAAATAAATAAATAAATAAGCCTTTTTCTCTGTTACTGCTTCATCTGGGATAGTGTTATAGTTAATGACCGATTCACGCAGATGTAGCGATTAGCTTAATGCGTTATTTCTGATCCGCTATTGGTACAGTGAAACTTGGTTAAGTGGGACTTGGATAAGTGAGAAATCTCCATAACTGGAACTCACGCTGAGGTCCCAACACTGGCACTGAATTACCCCTGTTAGTGGGACGAAGCAAACCTCTATATCTGGGATTCGTTCTTTCGATTTATCATCATAGTTACCTCTATAACTGAGACAGCGAGTGAGTTTTATATGCATAGACCTTTGTAACTGAGATAACATCGTTTTGTTTGTTTACTTACTTATTCTTCCCGCAAATTCCGCACTTAACTTACTGAAAGCGACATTGTTCATGCATTCTCGTCTTCTTCATTGGAAAATGAAGAAGATGCGTGTAAACGTGCTCGAATATTTTTGTTTATTACATTTATATTATTACATTTATTTATTTTTTTTTATTCTCATTTATAATGTTTAAATAACACGTTATTTTATTTAATAATCGCACCTCTATAACTGAAATAACTTGTATTCTGACCTCTATTAATGGAACCCTCTGCAAATGAGACAGATATTAATCCTGGATATCTGAGACACTGGGTAAATGTCCTCTATAAGTGAAACCACATTGCAGGTCCCTTGATGTCTCACTTGACCAGGTTTCACTGTATTAATTGTTAATTACGTTAAATATTGACAGATAACGTAACGTCAAAAACGCTAATGATATTCGTTAATGGTGTTATTTTTGACGGAATAAATAAGAGGCATTTGGCCTCAGTCCTTAAATTTAACATCCCAAATGGTGCCGGATCATTAGGATTTGAAATTTTAAAACACCCTTAAAGGATACACACGACAAAGGCTTATACTACGTGCATACTATTATGTAGAATTATTTATTTCATATGGTAACAATTTGGAGGTAAGCCGCTGTGCAGCCGCCATCTTGCGCCACTACACATTTAGGGCGTCGCCTGCCGCGAACTCTTAACGGCATCTACTTAGCTTCAACAACACTGTTATGTAATTAAATAGAAATAAATATTAATATCAGAAATTATTTTTATATTTTTTGGAAACATTTAGATAGCTATTGAGTTCCATTTACAAGTTCATCTCTTCATGATCTTTTTGAAGGTTCTATAACACGAGATTATAGGTCGTTCAAATTAATAAAATAAATATAATATAATAATCGGCAGATAAACATATAGGGCCTTACTTATAATAATTTCGTTAAGAAAGGATTAGCCATCTCTTAAATAAGAGACTCTTAAGCCCCTAATCAATGACTGTTTCAAATAAAACTTGCCATATTAACAGTCACTTAAACTACCTCTCGGTATTGATATTTTTGACAGTTAGTTATGAGTTACTTTATTACCACCTCTTATCCTTAAGAGGAGTTTATGGGTAAGATTGTCGTTAATCAGTTGCTGAGCAGTTTCTTAGAATTTAACAAACGATTATACGTAAGGCCAATATTGTATATCCCCAAGTTAAGCTTGTGTTATAGGTAATATACAACGGAATACTCTGGGGCCGATCCCAGACATCCAGACTATAGCAAATAACGGAGAAAATTTACCATACCAGGAATCGAATCTGGAACGCAGAGGGCTTCAGTGAGGTCGGCAGGTAATAAAAAAGTTTATTGCAGTATTCGTGTCGAATGGATTGGCAATGTTACGTTACGGTGTAATTGATTCCATGACGACATCTAGGGCCTCTTGACGTGATCTTTATGGGCGTATTATGCAACATTATGCATCGCGCATGCAAAATATATAGTTCGCCATTTCACATAAATTCAACTGGCCTAGGCGAGATTCTAGTGCTTAAGTTTGGAGTGGGTTTAGCGTTTGGACTTTAAACCCCTTTTAGGTTAGCTTAAGGTGAATTGAGACTAAAAGTTTTCTTTACAAAGACTTCTTTAAAAAGGCAAAGAAGCTACATTAATACAGCTTTGTAACATGTATATATTTTTACGAGTTGCATGACTCCATTTAAAATGCCGTTAGAATTACTATAGAGCTTATATGAACTAAACAAACACGTATATCACAGGTACAAATATAACTGAACACAACCAGTCCAAACGTAATGCACGATTCAATAACACGCGCAAAGTCCGTCACTAAATAGATTATCCAATGTACACAAGTCTTGCTTTGCTCTTGGTTATCGCTCGACTGCCTCATCTCTCAATTGGGGTATTGCTTCATACTGCACAGATGAAATATGTCTGTCCGGCCGCGTGGACCGAATTTCCCAGAATCACTTTTTACTTTAGATCGGAGACACTTGGCAGTGATCACAATATAACAATAGGCCGCAAAAGATCACAATACACAATGGGCTGTTCATTTTAATCACAAATTTTGAACATAAAGTAAATAAAAGAAGTCCAAATGCCGAAAGGTATTAAAATGCGTTTCTACAGGTATGCAGGTGTGATATTGTCTTTGTGGCTGTCTAGGTCGTAACAATAATAATATCAGCCCATAAATGTCGTGGGACATTTATGGGCTGATATTATTATTATATAAAAACACAAACGTACCAAATCGGGTTTTTCATGTTATATATAAGTTGCCATCATGATCGCGCGAAGTGGAGTAGTAAAAGTAGGAAAGCGAACCCTGGGCGTCGGAGTGAACGCTCCGAACGCAGCCAGGATTTAACGCTCGGATGATGATGATGATGATGATTTAACTTGCCATTTAAAGATATTTTGAATTTGCTCCCATTTAGTTGTGCCACGACTGGCTAGACTAGCATCAATACAGAATCTAACAATAAGCATTCTGAGCAATTGTTCGCATACAATAAGAGATAATTCACTGATTCACCGCATCTGCCGATAAATACCCTTGCAACCGATTAACCGGCCCATTACCGGCTGTTTAGAACCGGACATAACGTTCGGTAGCCGGCTATAACCGGATATGTTGCCTGGGAACACATGCGGCTGTGTCCAACCGGGTTATGGCCAATATAATTGGGGTAACACAATCATTTTGGTTTCGTAATTGAATTTCAGAATTTTCGATTGTGGCTTTATGATTATATGTACTAGCTGTTGCGTACGGATTTGCTTGTGAAGTTTAAAAATAATCATAGTTTCAGTAGTCAAATAATAATAAAACTACGTTTTAAGCGTAATAAAACTACGTTTTAACGGTTTTAAGCGCGGTAATTTATTTGATTTAGGTTTATCCGACGTTTCGGCCGCTTTTCAGTGGCCGTGGTCACGGAAGACAAAGATGACATTTGTCAAACGTGTATTGTCAAAGTTTTTATTCAGCCTACCGCCAACTTGTTCATTTTAATTATTTAGTTTTAAATTTTGTTTATGGATATTATTTACTCTATGGGAGCCTAATCTAATTTACCACCGCTTCACAACATGTTGTGGCTTGAAGAGAAGAAGCGGCGCAAGAAACTCTTCAGCAAACATGCCTAGTTCTAATTTTTTTTTTATATAATATTAAAATGAGTGGAAGGAAAAATAAAAGAAATTATCAGTCAAGTTGGTTTGTTTCGTTGCACGCAGAAAGAGCTTAAAACCGCGCTTAAAACCGTTAAAACGTAGTTTTATTATGTGTACAAGTCGCGAAAACTTAAGAAAATATTATACGTTTTAAGCGGTTTTAAGCGACGTAATTTATTGGATTTTTGTTACTCCGTCGTTTTGGCTACTTTTCAGTAGCCAATTAATTATTTAGTTTTCATTTTGTTTATGGTTATACTATATATTTACTCTATGGGAGCCTAATCTAGTACTCATTGACAAAGACATCTTTGTCTTCTTTCAGCTTTATCGAGATATAGCCAAACGTCTGGTGGAAGTCTGAGGTGACCAAAAGACTGGTTGACAGACATTGGGCTTCGCATTAGAGTTGCTATGCGAGGCAATGTGGCCAGTCTTTTGGGCACATTGCCCATATATAAAATTCTCGTGTCACTCCGAAATGGCTTGACCGATTCTCATGAAATTTTGTATGCATATTGGGTAGGTCTGAGAATCGGCCAACATCTATTTTTCATCCCCCTAAATGTTAAGGGTAGTCCATCCCTAAATATTTTTTTTAAATTTTATATTTTATGATACACCATAAATACATAAAATTTAGGGTTATATACCCTAAATTTTCAACCCTCTACGATCAACCCCTATTTTTTAATACCGATATTAGTATTTTTATAGTTTTCTCCTGGTATGATATAGATTTTAATTTGAACCAGGTAGATGGCGCTGCAATCGGATACCAGAATTTAGGTGTTCTTTTTGTTGTTGTATGTGTTGAAGTTTGTCCCGGAATGGATTAAATAAGCGATTGGACCCAGTAGGTGGCGCCGCGATACTCCTCCTAAACGCTGGGCCTGATTTTGATGAAATTTTTGGTTTGTTCAAGTGGATTTGAGAATAGTTTATATTTAAATTTGTTCCCGGTAGATGACACTGGAATCGGCTTCTAGATTTTTATTTTTTAAAAGCAGGACAACGTCTGCCGGGTACAGCTAGTATCATTATATTAATACGTGAAGCAAAAACTTTGTACATAGATAGATAACACTTTAATGTACACCATTATAGAAATCTTACGAACTAGTATTATTTTCATTGTGAACACAGGACGTTCTTGTCGCTAAAAAGCGATCTCTTCCAGAAAACCCGTGGCAAGAATATTGTTGATTAGGAATGGCGATGGTGGTATACATAATTATTACACGCCTTTTTATCCCTTTTTAAGAAAATTGCGCGGATGGAGGACTATAAAATTTCACACACTTATAGTTTATATAGAGAAGGAGAGAAGAATGCTAATATTTTATTAAATTATGCATAAAATATATTAAATCAATAAAAAAGAAACACAACACACACTACCATGTATTTGACACACACAAATATATACTCTTTTGTTTATTGTTAAAGTCAAAACAGTGAGCCTTGGCGAAATCTGTGATTATAGAAGTATAGTCTTAGACCAGTGCGTTTCAATCTTTTCGGATACGCGACCCCTTTACAGGTTGAAAAATTTTGGCGACCCCCTTGGGCCATAGGGAGACAAAAAGTTAGAAATTTAAATGACTACGTTTATGTCTTTCCTTTCCTACGTTTATCCCTATACTCTGTAAAAAGCTGCTGAGCGTAGAAAGTACCTAAGTATGAGGTATAAACTTAAATTGCGTTTCCCTTTTGCCGGCGAACCCCTGAGCAAGCAGAGCCAAAGGTTGAAAAACATTGTCTTAGACAACAGAACATTAATAATGTTCAAACTTATAATTTAAATTAATTATGGGCGAATTTCGACCACTGGGCGACCACTAGTAATACTAAAACACTATAACAAAATAAAATACCAATTTAAAATTAATGCTTTCCAGTTACGACATTACAAGAATACTTTACGAAAGTCTTTAAAATTCCACTCGTGTTTAATGAAATATCCTTGTAAGAACTTTGTGAACCACAAGTTTTCCAGCAAGTATGTAGGATACGGGTTCTGTTTTATTCACGAGAGAGGCGATAAGCGGAAGCGGTTTAAAGAGGCTACTTAAAATTGTGGTAGTAAATCGTGAATATCAATGGTAGAAAAATATATAAAGAACTAGCTGTCCCGGAAGACGTCATCCTGCCCGGAAAAGCTTCAATCGATATGCCGACAGCAGCGCCACCTACCAGTTCCAATTGTGGATTTAAACCATCCGGGAACCCACTCAGACACACAAAAACAAAATCACCATAATCGGTCCAGGTTAGATTAGGAGCATTCTAGAACCCGATCTCAGCGCCACCTACCGGTTCCAACGGGATAAAAAGTACTTATCCTATATCCATCTCCTGGTTCTAAGCTACCTCCCCACTAATTTTCAGCCAAATCGGTACAGCCGTTCTTGAGTTATAAATAGTGTAACTAACAAGACTTTCTTTTATGTAAATAGATTTAAAAATCGCTATCGCTCCGTTCATCGCTATGTTCTAAACTTTATGAATCCAAGATCAAATCAGAATAGGAGCGTTCCAATCAGAATGGACAATTCTTGTTGGAAATAGTTTTGTACATGGGTTCTTGTTATTTTGTATGGGCACTACCATTTGCTGCTTGTTATCTTTGATTGTTGTTACTTTGTTTTCTGGAATCAATATCACATTCCAAATGTAAGCTTACAAAGTAAAGCATTATGTCTGTGGGATGCTTCTAACCCACAGGCTATAGTGGTTCGATTTCTGTGGACTGTATAGCGAAGATGTGACCTAAATCCTTGAGATCAGCCCTCTCCTGGCTCGGTTTAGGTCACACTCGGGAACAGAGAACGGCACTATGTTTTACTTTAGAGCTACCACTGTATACAGATTAGATCTTTGAAAGTTATTGGCACGGCCAGTAATTTTAATTATTTAAATTTAATATAACAGGTGAGTGCGCGGCGCAATGTCGTCGAAACGTTGACAGTGAGTGTTCAAAATGGCTGCCCCTTACCATGATGGGCATTGGCCGTCGCGTCATACAGAAAGAGGGTAGGCAACAAAATCAGAGGAGCGATGTTTTACCTACTTATTATAGGCAAGGACCGAACAATGTTTTTTTCTTCTATAATCCTCTTTTCTGCCATACGTCTTCTGTCACACCAGAAATTATCATGTCACAGAGGATGTAACATCATTCCATCTTTCTTTTTCATGTCTTCTTCTCTGTCTTCCAGTTTTTGGCACTAAGAGACACTGAAGATTGGCCATCCTCCATCTGATAACCAGATAAGACATAATTTTTATGAAATTATATTAATTTACACGCCTATGATAGCTTGCCAATCGAAAAGTTTTATTGGCTATATTTAAAGTCTTTAAAGCATGGGGCCGTTAACACGAATAGTTTTTTGCAGGCAAGCCTATACGGTCATTATTGTAATTAAAATATCTTTCTTATGATACTAATTTTTATTGGTTAACAGAACAGTGTAATTAGGTAACTAAGGTAAGGTAACAGGTAAGTCAATATAGGTATATACCTATATTGACTTACCTGTTCATACCTGCTTGTCAGGTAGCCAGAAATGTAGTCAAGCCTATCAAGGCATATTCTCCTTGTTAAAAAATATCAGTTAAACCAAAATTTGTTCAAATAATACTTTCTTAAGGTTTCGCGACTTGTATACACAATAAAACTACGTATTAACGGTTTTAAGCGCGGTAATTTATTTGATTTTTATTATTCCGACGTTTCGGTCATTTTTCAGTAGCCGTGATCCTGGAACACAAAGGTATTAAGTGGCAATGAGTATTGTTAAAGTTTTGTTTAGCCAACTTGTTCATTTTTATTATTTAGTTTTAATTTTGTTTATGGTTATTATTTACTCTATGGAAGCGTAATCTAATTTACCACCGCTTTGGATCATGTTGTGGCTTGAAGCGAACAAGCGGCACGAGAAATTCTTCACGAAACATGCCTAGCTCTAAGATTTATATAATATAAAATTGTTGGGAGAAAAAAAAAATCAATCAAGTTGGTTTGTGTTCCGTTGCACGCAGAAAGAGCTCACAGTGTCTTGAGATTTGGCGATTGGTTTTTTTATGTTGCTAGTTTGGAAGCATAGTGTTGTAGTTGGCTCATTCACAAGTGATCTGTGTGAGTTGTTGACTCAACAACATAATTATAAAAAGGTCGATTGCAGAAAAGTCGTCATCTCCTTTGAGCTGTGAATAAATTAACTAACTTCGTTGGCTCACCGACTTAAAGTGAGTCTTGGCCCCCGAAACGAGAGCGCGCCACTTTCTGTCCTGCACAGTTGTGTGAATAAATTGGAAATAATAAAACGCAAACACAACACTCGATCGTAAAGGAGCGTTGTATAAATTTAATGAGAACATATAAACGCATTTATATCCAATACCTATTTTATTACGTGCCCCGGGAATACATTAAAATCCTGTATTATATAGATAACTAGCTGTGCCCGCGACGTCGTCCGCTTGGAATTTGTTTTCAAAACCCCCCCGATTTTTAAACATTCTTCATTGGTGCTCTGCTCCTATAATAATAATAATAATAAATCTTTATTAGCCTTTAATGTTACAAGTAGCAAACAATAAAATTGTGTTAGTACAGATTACGGCTATAGAAATTAAGAGAAGTAGGTATAGCTTCGACTCTCAAACTAGGAACAAGGTCTGTGTTTTGAGTCAATCAAAGGTACCCCACACCTATATGGTTAAACAACATAATTGTAGCTCTTAAATAAGTATTTGTATATGCTGAAGTGCGTGTGTATGTGTGTGGTTGTGAGTGTGTGAATGCGTACAGTTATGTGTGAAATGAAGTGATTGAATGTGTATCACGAGAGCAGAAATTAACGAACCTATTAGTCTTAGCGTGATGATATATATAGCCTTCCTCGATAAACGGGCTATTTAACACTAACAAAGAATTTTTCAAATCAGTAGTTCCTGAGATTAGCGTGTTCAATCAAACAAATAAACTTTTCAGCTTTATATATTAGTATGGACAACAGGATTTGTCCACGTTTACTCCACCGTTATTGTTAATTTAACTTGTTTTTATCAGTGGCAAGTCGGGATAGCGTAATGGCTAGCACACGCGTCCCAGTCTCAAAGGGCACGGGTTCGATCCTGGCCGGAACGCATGCACCACTTAGGCAGTTTTCTGACCTAATGTGCATATTGTTACAATTATCACGTGCTAACAACGGTGAAGGAAAACATCGTGATGCAACCTGCACATCGAGATAACCGTTGTGTCGAACCTGCCAAGCCGCCTTGGACAAGCGTGGTGGGTATACGATCTGTGTAGACAGGGATAATCGCCGGTCAGTGTCACGCCACATTTACATTAAAGTTGTTAAGTGACCACTACGTGTAGGCCTTCCCATGGCCCCACGCAAGCCCTCCAAAAGTCAGGGCCATTTTTATGGTCCGTGGTCTACAATGACATAAAATATATAATAGATTTATTTATAATTTGATTCATCAAAATATTTGAAGTTTGAAGCAATATTCAATTTCTTATCACATTTTTTTAATGCTCATGTATCTACAGAATAACTAATAACTCTGGGACTGGACGCCTAGAGATGAATAAATAGGATACCAAATATACCGCAAAATGCAACAGTATACAAATGGTTAATTTAATATATAAAACCCGGCAAAACCTTTCTATGTACACACAGATGTGTATATTTCTTAAAATGATTAAAGAGTTATCTGCCAAGGTATATAATTTATGTAGGTACGTTGTTTGAACATGTAAATAAACCCAGGTGTTTAAACGGTAGTGTGTGTACGAGCGTGTATTCATATAAACAACGGGCTACGTTTAAATTGAAGATTCTTGTACTGGATTCAGAGATTAACTTGGTCTGGATACGGTAAAGTTCTTTTCACTTTGGTTCTTCTTCTTCGGCGTTGTAAGTTTCACTTCTTGTGTGTCAGTTAATTTGACTGATATAGGTTTAGTGCTTCTAGCTTCTTGGCTTTATTTTATTAATATTTCTAAGGCTTCGAATATTCATATCTGTGGTCTCATGAGTGCGATCTAATGTACGCTCCACGGGTATAATAGGCGACCCTTTTGTTTTTATATCTCAAAAAATGTAAGAACTTTAAAATAATATCACGTTCTCCGTCACGATAGGTTTGCACTTTACTCGTTTTGATAAGAAAACAACAGAAATAAATAACTAACAAAAGAAAATTGAAATGTGTGCTGGGCACATAGTAAAAGTGAAACTTCAACAGACAAGTGGAAAAACGAATCACAATAGACAAGTGGAAAATTTAAACGAATCGCAACAAAATTTTTACTCGGTATCGTTTATTCCAAGAGCGTTACGATGTCCCAGAGAGGTCCGTCCCGTTCGACGGCTCGAAGAATAATGATCAAGCTTTTGTTTTATTGGACTTGACTGTATGTTGTTGGTTCGGACCTTACGAGTACAACTTTACCGGGGCTTTGAGGGCGAACATTTCGAGTCTCGAGCGCGCTCGAGCCCGATAGGCAAACTTGTTCGAGAGAGCTCCCTAGGGAGTTTTACCTCGGCAGGACTGTTGCCATGAGAGGGGGATGAATCTGATGATGCCCACCATAGGTCGACACAATGAACTAATTGAGAATGGGCGACGGGTAATGTAAAGTCGACAGTGCGGACGTATTTATAGGGCTCGGTGCACGTGTCGGCACGTGCAAGTGATCACAAATTTTTAGGTTAAGTGTTGAAATTACAACAAAAGCTTGTTGTTTTACGATAATTGCACATTACAATAAACTCATAGTAATTAAATAAATTATTAGTGTTTTTGTAATACGTTAATTGTTGTATTTGCGCCGATACATATATTTAATTTTTTATTTAACATGCCATATCCAAAATTATTAAGCCCGCGTTACCCTAAGGCTGTGTTTACAACACTTGAGCGGTGCAAATAAACTAGACGCTCGCACTCGAAAATTGTCGACATAACACGCTACGTGCGCCCGTGTGTACACACCCTGAACCGGTTTCTTCGTATATCTTCACGATTATGGAAGGAAATTAGCAAGGAGATTATATACGTGATATCATTAAAAGAAAATCAAGTTAGTCATGTCTTCTTAATCAAGGTTTCATTACTCTTCAATAAAAAATATTTTAATTATCATTTATGTATACAATATAAATAAATAAAATTGAAGCGTCTGCTTGTAATTTCAAAATAACAGCTTTTTACTAAATCCACATTAATACGGCAATTATATAAAAAAAAAACTATTTTTGGTCTATTATTCTAGCTAATCTCGGAAATGGCTGAACCGATTTTGACGAGACTTTTACAGACAGATAACTGTTAAAGTAGCCTAAGTTACACTCTTTTTTTTTATTAACTAATCTACGTATTCAAGTTCCGTACCCTTTTTACATCTTAATTATTGTTAGTTTTTTGAATTTATACACGCTTTTTGTTTATGTGTTAATGTGTGACATTAATTTTATGATTTTTGTGTTGTGTTGTGTACCTTAAGAATAACTTATATAATAATTTTTTTATCTAATTTTAATACTTAACTTATACTAATGTAGAGTGTATCTGTTACATGCTGGTGTTGTGCGAAAGTGCATGTGCAGTGTGTGCCTTATGTCTATACCTATATATATTATCTTAACTAGTGCCTTGTATGCTGTTTTTCCTTTCTGTGCCTAGGTTATTAATTTTTAGGCTCTTTGTGTGTCTTGGTTTGTTTGTGAATTGTGCGTGTAATGCAATGTATTGTGTGTGTATAGTGGTATTGCGCGTTGGTGTGAGTAAGTGTTTAAGTTTTGTTGTTTTTGATTGTGTGTTTGTGACTTTGTGTGGTGCTAGTTATACTTTATAAGGTATAACTTAGGCTACTTTTATTTTAGAAAAAAAATATTGTAAAGCCCACGCACATGACGCCGACATTACCGCACCCAAAGGCAAATTAAATTCCACGCGGCCTAAGTCGCGGGTAATAAGTAGTTAGTTAATTCATAAACTATTTATCACGTGCTAATTTAAATTTTCTGTCGTGCAAAAGAGAAAAGTTTTTGGAAGTCATGCCTATGTTTTAAGATACCAACTCTATTTATTACTGTATGTAGTCGCGTTACGTGTTATTACTGTTTAAAGAGCCCATCCTATCCAGTCATGTTGATGGGGGGCCTCTTAAGCAAAAACGACAAGAAATTATTCAAAGAGATGCCTAGTTGAAAAAAAAAATGTATTTATTTTTACACTATTGGTATATTACAGCTTTAGTTAAGAGTATCTAATCCGTGTCCACTTCAATGAGTGTCATTAAAAAATAAAACAAGCATTATTAAACAGAATCAAATATAGCCAAATATATCACTTAGGAATAGTGTAGCTTTCTAATGGTGAAAGAATTTTCAAAATCGGTTCAGTAGTTCAGTAGATTACTTCCTACAAATAAACTCACAAACTTTACCTCTTTGTAATATTAATACAAGTATGAGATTTTGTAGACTTATCGAAGTATAATTGCAAAAAAATGTATTTTCTTCAATATTAATCATTTTTATTATAAAATATCGAAATATAAATGCTTAGCTATCAGTGAGTGAGGTATTGACTTTGAGGGCTCTTTTTGTCAACTTGAAAATATTTTTATGTCATTCATATTTTAGTTAAAATTCTAAGAGACAATATTAAATACGCTATTGAACCGCCAAGTTGCGAAGTGGGGCCGATCATCGAGCTATCAAAGTGTAGAGAAGAAAAGGAAGAGAAGAGTATATCGTATATGTGAACTACCCGACATTTATGAAAATAATTAACGTAAGATACGTTTGCTTTAGAATTAAATTTTACTAGATGTCGTAATTATTTTGTGTTTTGTTTTCTTCTATAAAAGGTAATAGTGCTTTAGTGGATAACGTACTCACACCTCATTTGGCATGGGTTCGATGTATTACAACATGTTTAAAACCACTTATGGGATTTTACTTAAACTGAATTTAATTGAAAATATTTTTTGATGCTATATCATTAATGTCATAAATTTGAAAACTAGTTGGAGGACAAACATACACACTGTTCGTTCTATGGTTATTATAAACTAGGTAGAACATTATTCCATCAATTCTGCTGTCTACCCTCTTTCTGTCTGAGGCGACGGAGCAGGGTAAATGCAGCCATTTTGAACATGAATTAACTGTCAACGTTCAGCGATATAGCGCCATGCGCTCATCTGTTTTTAAAACTCAAATAATTGTAATTACTTGAACGTGGCAATAACTTTTATTAATATTTGTATAAAGTGATAGCTCTCAAGTGCAAACATGGTGCCGTGCGCTGTTCGGGCTGATTTCAAGGTTGGTGGAGCGTCTGCTTTTATAGTGCAAGGGCTACATCCTTGCAATATAAAAGGAAGTCATATCTCCGCTATACAGTCCATAGAAATCTAACTACATTAACCGGGGGCTATAAGCGCCCCACCCCACACACATAAACATACACACACACATATAATTATTATGACTTTAACTACAGAAAATCTTCCCAGTTATTGTTTTAAATAAAAAGTCATAATACACCTTAAATTCTTAAATCTTCAAAATGCTTCATTCAGTGCAATTTTAGTACACAATTATGTAGTTAACAGATAGACTAATGGATTGAAGAGCATGGATATTATCAGCATTCGTTTTTACCAAAATAGCTACGGAACTGAAAAATACAGGAGAAGACTCCAAATCCATCAAGTATCTTAAGGACACGGAGAGTTTATTAAGCTCGAGATGAATAATTCACAAATTATTAAAAATAAAAGAACAGACTGATTCTTTCCCCATGATGTTGTTATATCCAATTAGAGACATGTATTACTTAAATAAATCTTAATTAAAACTTTAGCGTAATATTAATAATAATCATTAATTTTGAATTGTGTCATGCAACTCATAAGTTGTATAGTAAAATTACAAAAAAAAACTTAAAACTAGTTTTATTAGAACTTATAGCTTAAAGATTTCTTAAAATCATTGTGCTAGCTTTGCATTTGCTAGCAGATCAATTGAGAATTGGTACGTCAAACCTATCAGCTAGGACTTTAGGATGTTGTTGGACCTGACCTGAATCCTGCAAAGCAATGAGGCAGGTCTTTTGCTGGCAATAGCGTAATAGTAGCCTGCTTGTGCTTCTGCAAACACGCCTGATGTATTACAGAATCGAGGCAGCCCCATCAACAAAAACTAGCCAAGTATCATATAAACTAATATAGAACGATACACTGTATGTGAATCAAAAACTCGGTTAAGTAGTGGGCTTTTCACTGACTCCGACTCATGTCACCGAAACGCAAAAAAGTTCAAACGGTTCGTAGCTTTACAAAAGGTCTTCTTATAATAGAACACTTTTGGATATTCATATTTTGAAAGCTCGATTCTTACGGTAACCATATTTTTATGGAAAAAGACAATTTTTGCGCAGCTTTTATTTATTTAAAAAAAAAATATACAGCTACCTCGTACAAAAAGGGTACATTGGGGCTAATGAGGCCCATATAATCAATATAATAAAAATATAATATATAATAAAAATATACGTATAGAGTTTACGCAAGGAAATAGTATGTAGCAGCGAGAGGTAGAGGTTAAATTATACTTGAGATGACAGAGAGTAGTATATATTTAGATGATGTGAGAGCGAGATAGAGCAACTATTAACATATGCGCTCCCGGGTTGCGCTAGCCATTACAGTGTTGTCCGCTGCGATGACAAGACACACATGTATGCAGCTCCATAAGTATGTGAATGTAAGGTTAAAACTAATTTACTTTACATTTTTAAAAACTTTTTCATAAAAATGTATAATTTATAGCTTACTCAAAATTTTAAAAGAAAAAGGAAAGCAGACCATGGAGTGGATAGAGCAGAAGTGCTACTTCAGCCAGTTTCTATATCTTACTAAGTTACTACCCATTCATTTGCCTGACTTATGGTTAAAATGTGACATAAAGTCCATGCAAGTAATGTCAATTTCTACCAGTGGTAGAGTAAAAAAATAAAGAGTAGTGCCACCCCCACACAGACCGAGTGAATCATGAAACGCTCATAGTACCGCGAAAGCGCGTATATCGAGTTTTGCACTAAACGTAGTGGGTGTAGTAGTATGAGCGCGATGTGAAGCAGTCAGTGCTGATCAGCAGAAATAAAACAAAACTTCTGAATCTATATATTTGTTTACTACAGACGGAAACGTATCCCGCAAGAGTAACATGCACCTCACCTAGCTTTTTCGAGCGTCTACGTGTAACTTATGAATATTTCACTGAGTAATCGACTGATTGTGCTAAACAAGGACCGTCCTCTTTAAACTACATGTTTTGTCAATTTAAAACCTTTACACCGCATACCCACTTCACATCGCTGCTGCATCGCCTAATCAGAAAGCTGCCTAAGAAAAATGGCTGTAGTTATCATACATATGACAAATTTTATGAAAATCGTTTTGAAATTTATAATGTCTTTTTTCTTGAGTCACATGTTATGTGGACACTGTACATAAAGGGCCCTCGAATGGTCTCTCGGTCGTCCCTTCCAAGGGCCAGCCCTCGGGCTGTGAGTGCTGTGTAAGTACACTGCCCTAACGACCACTTGCGTATCCAACCAAGTTCTGAACGTGTTGAGTGAAATGTAATGATTATGTATAATAAATACATATTTTTGAACGGCAAACACGAGGTTTAAAATGAATTAGAAATATATCATGTACTGGTTTATGATGAATTTGGACTGTATATATTTCTGTCTTTTCTGACTGAACGATGGATCGTTTTATGAAGGATCTGTCAGACGCCCGATATATGGACGTTGCGTGAGGCGTTTGAGAAACACCGCTATAGTCCATTTTCATTTTGCTGGTATTTGCTGAATCCTTGACGACTAGTATAGCCTGGGTGCCTTCAAGTCACGTGTGAACAGATAACTTCTAAGTAAGCGTGCTCCATCCTAGACCACATCTTCGCTACATATAGGGCCATATCGTGTTCAAACGTGAACCTATACTACTATAAAAAAATTAGTAAATATTGGTATTAATTATTATTAGTACTTCCTTAGAATCCTAGGACCAACGCTTGTACACAAGTCACACTAAGAAACTCTAACTAAGATTCTCTGAATACTTAAACTGATAGAAATTGAAGAAGAGTCCCGTAAGCATCTGCTGGAAAAGCAATCAAGTGGCTCCCTTACAAGACACAGTAAAATAAAATATTAAAAACAGATCTGCCTTGAAATGAGACAAAGTAGGCATAAGAAATCGAAATGCTGGGACATATTATAAGTGATTGTTAATGTATTGTCCAATTTGAAAAGCGTCCCGTAAAATTAGTTAAAAAGTTAAAATTTAGTTGCGATTCGTTTTTTCACTTATCCGTTGCGTTTCGTTTTTCCACTTATCCGTTGCCATTCGTCTTTTCACTTGACCGTTGCGATTCGTTTTCCATTTGTCCGTTTAAGTTTTACTTCTACTACACACGTCCCAGTACACATTTCGACTTCCAGTACACATTTCGACTTCCAGTACACATTTCGACTTCCAGTACACATTTCGATTTATTGCCGGTTTATTGCAATTTATGATTTGGTTAGGTAAGGAACATTTTAATGAATGCGTTTTTTATTTAAGCATATTTTCTTTTATCAAACAATAAAACTGAATTCGGTCCGGAATCAAAAAAAAAACATAGTTTACTCTAAAATTATGCCGCCTGTCACCACGTGATATACCTTCTACCCTCTCCACGGGGCCGCAACGCTTTTACGTGCCAGAAAAAATCCTAATACCGTTTATATAGAAGTTTCACTTCAAAAACTATTTCATAATTTTGACTTATCTAGTCGATATATATCCGTGTAAGATGACAATGCAGTGTACACATTATAGCGCTCTGTCACCGCGTAAACAGTGGGCACACGACTCAATTTCATAGTTCAAACACTGTACCTAGCTTTGTTCTAATAATATCTATTATCATAATGGAATCTCTTTGTTGGTGGTGCTAGTTTAATTGTATACTGCCAGTTTTGTTTATGTATTTGAAAATTCATTAACTGCGACAAATTGGTCTATTTACTTGTCTAGATACCGCATTAAATATTTAATGACTTCTAGCTGATGCAATATAAGGATGTATTATGCCGTTTTAAGGATGGGTTAGGTGAGAAATTATTATAACGCGACCATAATGTTGTTCACAAAGTTCACCCGTGACTGAAAAATTGAGAAGAAGAAGACTAAAGTGTCACGGGCATGAAATGAGAAAGGAAAAATGTCACGTGACGTGATTGATGGGTACAAATGTAAAAAGAAATGGATATATTGTGAAAATGATGAAATTATAATTTATAGTGTGAAAAATATTGTTTCATGTTCTCCATCGTATCATAATTGGTATTTATTAAATAGCTTCAACATACAAACTTGGCACTTTTATAATGTATTAAAGATCTTTGGGGATAGTATCATCTGTTAAATTGAAACAAGTGACACAATAAAAGATTGGGCTTAGCATGTGTTATGGAGTACGATATAATATTGTTACGAGTTACGGGACCTGAATTAAAATGCCGTTGGAATAACTATAGAATTTATTAGAACTATACAAACACGTATAACACAGGTACAAATATAATTGAACACAACCCGCACAAACGTAATGCGCGATTGAATAACACGCGCAAAGTCCGTCACTATATAGATTATAGAATGTAGTACACAACTTGCCTCGCTTGCGATTATCGCTTGACTGACTCACTCCTCCGTTCGGGCATTGCTTTATACTATAACAATACAATATGTCTCGCGTAACATTAATCGCGTAATCATTACTGGATATTATTTCTTTGAAAAAGGATGCATGCATGCAAACTGACATGTGGTGTGTCGCGGTCTTTATATCAC
Source organism: Dendrolimus pini (assembly GCA_949752895.1). Lineage (NCBI taxonomy): Eukaryota > Metazoa > Arthropoda > Insecta > Lepidoptera > Lasiocampidae > Dendrolimus > Dendrolimus pini. The sequence continues at coordinate 2,332,581 of OX457144.1, forward strand.
GTGTAGCAGTCACCTGCCGCCATCACCTGAAATCTAATAAATTAAAATGTTATTGTAAAATTAAATTTCGAGGCTATAAAGTTTGAATAAGACAAAAACCTTTGACATTACAAATATCAAAGGTTTTTGTAAATTTTAGCGCTTAACAAAATTATTCTGTAAGATATTTTGTTCTGCAGTTCCGTAGTTTGTTTGTATAATTTATTCTTCTCTTTAAATAGTTTGTATATGATAGCGTGGGCGAGAGCGGGGATAAAGAGAAGGAACGTACTTACAGGATAAGGTCGCCGCACCAGACACGCTACGATCAATGTGAGCTCCGTAGCGGTGGGTACTTCTTCTTCGTGATTCTTTCTTCTCGTCTTGCGGTTCCTTCGATAAGTGGACAAGCTGCAACGATACAGCGGGTATCTTCCAACATGTAGGTTGTTATAAGCGGGTGTGAATAGTGGCACAACACACAAAACGCGACGAGGTTTGCGCGGAAGCAGCAGTTTGTTCAGCGGTCGAACATAGACTATGTCACATTGCATAGTGACAGATGCGGCGAAAGAAAAAAAAAGGAAACAAAGAGGCGGTGACCAAATAGGTTGGCGTTAACAGTATATGTGTTTTAGTCAAAGGTCTATATACAGTCTCTTCTCGGAATTACAGTTTTATCTTAGGTTTGACCAAGGCCTTTCGACAAAACCAATAGCTTACAATTTCGGCGTTTTATTAAAGTATTTAAAGTCAAGCCCACAAGTACCTAACTTTTTAGTCAAAGGTTCAACTTAGAATAGTCTATTTCAGGCTTTGCTTAGTTGATCCTAGAAGCGACTAAGGCAAACAACCACAACAAACGTCGATTCGTACTGCACTTGTTACTTGTTTAATGACTATTATTAGTCTCTCCTAGGTTAGATAAAAATTCGTTAGTCAAAGGCAGGAAAACGTGATTTATTTGACTGACTCTGTGACTTTGACTAAGACTTTATGTGAGAGCTGAGTGTAATCGATACGTGCCAAGCATAACCTGCAACACATGTTAAAATTATTATAAACATAAATTAGTGGCGTAAATATATATTATATATAAAATACTTACATTTAATAAACCTAGCACCGCAGCTTGAGTATATAACGCAGCGCACCCCCCCAACCCGCCAGTTGACCGGTAGCACCTGCCCGCGACGCGACGTACATACCTCCGTTATATCCGCAACGCAGTGCTATTTTTTAAACCACAAAATCGTTTTATTTCGCGAACCTCTTAGTCACCACTCACGTGAGATCCAGCATCCTTTACAGTTTGGTCCTTTAGCCGAATCAACCGTGAACTGTGACACTGTGTAGTGAATTAGTAACGATGTTTTCGACGCCACCGCCTCGCAACGACGACCGTCCAGCGGAAAAAACCGTTCGCACTCGAGGTGCATTTAAACGACAAATGGAGCTGTTTAAAAACGAACCAGTGCATCAAGTACATTCTGAAATTATTAAAGCTGAAGCATCTGGTAAAGTGCAGTTACCGAATCGTCCTTTTACGGAAGGCGGTAGCTTAAAAAGGAGCATACACAGCGAAAAGCTTTGTACTGCAAAGAATTCTGGCTCCAACATATCAATTGAAGCCCTTAAAAAGCAGCTGGAATATGAAGCTGCAAAAGCTAAAGCCGCAATAGAAAATGAGTTGTTGGATAAAAAGTTAGCTGCAGATCTAGCAGCACTAGGAAGCCAATCCGGCAAAAGCCAATGTAGTTCAAGACACAAACAAAGTGCAATAATGGGTTCTGCAGAAAAAGTCGAGCAGTGGCTAGAAAAAAGCCATAATAATGGCGTTCCTGCTCCACCCGCTGCCATGTTTAGTAGCAGCCCCGACCTGCATAACCTCGTTAGTGCAATTCAAGAAACAAATCTTCAAAATAAACTAATGTTATCGAGATTTGCAGCTTCCAAGGACCTTCCTCAGTTCCATGGTGACCCTCTGGAGTGGCTAGCTTTTAAACAAGCTTACGAGGAATCATCGACCTTCTGTGGATTCAGTGGCACTGAAAATACTTGGAGGTTACGCAAGTGCTTGCACGGTGAAGCCAAGGAGGCAGTATCCTTTCTTCTTATTACTAACACGGCTCCTAATATTATAATAGAAACATTAGAACTTAGATTTGGTAGGCCTGAAATAATAATAAATAAAATAACGCAAAAATTAAAAAAGTTACCATCACTATCACACAATTACCATCACGATATAGTATCTTTTGCAATTAAAATCAAAGACTTCGTGGCTGCTGCGCAGGCAGTCCAACAAATAGATTACCTACGTAGCCCCGAATTAGTAACACTAGTACTCTGTAAGTGCCCTAACGCATTGCTTAACAAATGGGCTGACTACTATAGCATGCACAATTGTAGTGAAAAGGCAAAATTAGAGTTAATAGCGGAGTTTCTATACAGTGAAGCAAACAAAATATCAGCTGCAGGTTTAAGCCATATTTATAGTCAAGCCGATAGCAAAAAAAAACCTGAAGAACGTAAGCCACATTCGGTACTGGTTAATGATAGCACTGAGAACAATGAGGACACCCCCAAGTGCAAGTTTTGTCTTTTGAGTAATCACAGACTGCCTGAGTGTGCCCGCTTCAAACGCGCTTTAACTAGGGATCGGTGGCGTTACATAAGGACACACAAACTGTGTCACAAATGCTTGGTGGCATCTCACGATCGTGACACATGCCCTGCAAGCTCCTGTGACATAGAATCGTGCGAGCTACCACATCACCGCCTATTACATTGGAAACCCAAAAATAGTGTTCAAATAACGCGTGATAATAGCGAAATACATCTTAACAATGACAATAATGTGCTCGTAAATATAAACGAATCAAGTGCTACCTCCGAAAGTAACGAAACCGTCGCGAACACAAACATAAATGCATCGCATGTGTTCCTAAAAGTAGTGCCTATAATCCTACATGGCCCTAGTGGAAAGTTACTCACACACGCACTCCTAGACGACGGCGCATCAGTGTCATTAATAGCGGCGGATGTCGCGGACCACGTTGGCCTAAAAGGACGTAAACAAACCCTATGTGTACGCGGTGCTTGGAACTCTGAACTATCGTGTGAAAGCGAGGTGATAAAGTGTAAAATAACAAACCAAAACAATCAACTTTACGAACTTAATGTTAGGAAAATAAATGAGCTCGATTTGCCTATTCAAAAACTGTCCAAAATAAATATAAAAAACTATGAACATTTAAATCATATAGATAAATCTAGTCTGTGTTGTGTTAATGTGAAACCAAAAGTTTTAATCGGACAAGACAATTACCAGTTAATCGCCCCTATTAAAACTATCATTCGGAAGAGAAATGAGCCGTGTGCTACGCTTACACCGCTAGGATGGTGTATTCACGGAATGTGTTCGACGTCGACGTTATCATCGGAGCTGTTAGTATCAGTGGTACAACAGCACGAGTCACCCGCGAGCGCGACTCACCGCCGCCCTCGCCACGCTTGCACTGGCGCTGCCCGCAGTGATGCATCGCTATTGTCACTGATAGCGGCAACGCCCACAGGCGCATGCGAGGCAACAAGTGATTGGTGCGCGCGAGCTTCGGAGCGCTGTCCGCGTTGTAATGATAACGCGATACACACAGCCCTCGAGAATGACATACAACTTCACGAACTTGTCCGCAAATCTTTTATGTTCGAAAGTATTGGAATAAATAATAAGCCAAGACAGAATAAAAATGAATTACGTGCTGTAACTATTGTTGAAAATTCCGCACGACTGAGAAATGGAAAATGGGAAGTTGGCCTGCCTTGGAAGGACGAAAATGCACAGATGGCTGATTCATACGCTAACGCCTATAGAAGCCTAAAAGCGACTGAGAGAAAATCTTCCCTAGATAAAGAATACGCTGCAAAATATCAGGAGAAAATACATCACTTGTTCGTCAATCACTATGCCCGCGAAGTAGAAGACGACGAACATGCGAACAAAATATGGTATTTACCACATTTCGGAGTACATAATTTAAATAAGAAAAAACTCCGTCTTGTATTCGACGCGGCTGCATTGTCCGCCGAACGATCTCTCAATGATTATCTACTCCAAGGCCCCGACTTACTCGAGTCGCTACTCGGCATTATGTTGCGCTTCCGAGAACGTGCGATTGGACTTACAGGCGACATAAAGGAATTCTTCCTTAGAGTCAAAATAAGACCTGAAGACCAACACGCCCTTAGATTTTTATGGCGAGACAATCCAGAGGAACCCGTTAAAAAATACGCTATGACATCTTTGATATTTGGGGCGAATTGTTCGCCTTTCATCGCACAACATATAAAAAATAAAAACGCATTGCGCTTTAACAACGAAATGCCGGACGCCGTTGCAGCCATAATAAAAAATCATTATATGGACGATTATATCGACTGCTTCGACGAATGCGACACTGCTGTGAGGACCATGAAAGAGGTCTCCTATATACATAAACAAGGGGATTTCGAAATCAGAAACTGGACATCAAATGAACCGCAAGTCTGTCAAGACATGCCAAGGGACGTCTTGAGCGACACCGCCGTAAAGTTCAAAACTGATGAAGACGACCGGAGTGAACGCACACTCGGTCTGCTGTGGTTCCCCGGTTCAGACACATTCGGGTTTAACCTATCACTAGACCAAATCCCGGAAGCAATTCTAAAAGGTAGAAAGAGGCCCACCAAACGCGAGCTGCTACGACTTGTTATGTCAATTTTTGATATTTACGGTCTAACTATACCGTTTACCATAAAAGGAAAAATAATCGTACAACATACCTGGAAATGCCAAACAAAATGGGACGAACAACTGCCAAGTAAACAATTTGAAAATTTTCGAAATTGGATTACTCAATTGCACGAATTAAAGGAAATTCGCGTACCAAGATGGTACTTCCACCCACCATCACCCAAGTCTAACAGCGATAGCAATATACCTGACAGCCCACGTACACCTTTAAACTCAATACAAATCAGCGAGACGTTACAACTGCACATTTTCTGCGACGCCTCGCCGACCGCCTATGCTGCTGTCGCTTACTGGCGCGCCCACGATAGCGCCGACCATAGCGATGTGTGTGTGTCGTTTATCACCAGCAAAGCCCGCGTCGCGCCTATTAAGACTGTGTCGATTCCGCGACTGGAACTCCAAGCCGCTGTACTCGCATGCCGACTTGCCGATATCATCCAAGAGGAACATAGGTGTCAGCCAATAAAAAGATATTTCTGGACTGACTCGACTACTGTATTATACTGGATAAAAAATGAAAATCGCAATTATAAGATGTTTATCGCAAACAGGCTCGGCGAGATAGACGAATTAAGCAATATAAGCGAATGGCGATACATCCCTTCAGAGCGCAATATCGCGGATATAGCTACAAAAAATAAAGCCTATAAATTACACCAAGAATGTGAATGGTTCCGAGGACCTACCTTCCTATATGACGAAGAATCTGCATGGCCAATCTCCTCATATGAAAAGGAAAAAATAGATATTAGTGAAGAAATTTTAGAGACAATAAACCATGTAACTGTTTGCGACGATAATGACTTACCTATACCGGATCCTGCTAAATTCTCGTCATGGCTTCGTTTATTGAGATGCATTGCCGCCGTGTTGTTGTTTATTGAGAAATGTAAGAAGACCTGTAAAACTACAATTGACGCGGAGTTGCTGCTGCGAGCTGAAAAATTAATAATACGCTTTGCTCAAAGACAGTCATTCGCACCGGAGATACATCAACTACGTATTAATAAACCTATTTCACCTAGTAGCCGACTTCGGACGCTCACGCCGTATATAGATGAAGACGAGATTATCAGAGTGGACGGACGAATCGGAGAAGCGAGTAAGGTTACATATGACTCTAAACGGCCAGTAATACTCGATGGACACCATCCTGTAGCGAGATTAATCACGAAACATCACCATGAAAAAATGGCACATGGATGCAATGAAACAGTGGTTAACGAACTCCGACAAAAATACTGGCTAATAAACCTTAGACCCACCGTACGCACAATATCGTCGAGATGTTCATACTGCCGCATCAAAAGGGCGTCTCCCTCTATTCCCCGCATGGCAGACTTACCCGCAGCAAGACTAGCTCATCATCAGCGAGCCTTCACCCATTGTGGAGTAGACCTATTTGGACCGATGGAGATAACAGTCGGCCGTCGACGGGAGCGAAGATATGGCGTATTATTTACATGTATGACAGTGAGAGCCGTCCACCTCGAACTTGTACCATCATTAACCGCTGATTCCTTTATAATGGCCATTAGGCGTATGGCTGCCAGACGCGATTGGCCACTGTACATGTATTCAGACAATGGTACTAACCTACGCGGAGCGGAAGCTGAATTGAGAAAATCTTTCCTCGAAATCGACCAAGCTCGAGTAAACCAAGAAATAACCAATCAAGGAATGTCTTGGTCTTTTATTTCCCCGATCAGCCCGCACAAGGGCGGAGCCTGGGAACGCTTAATTAAAAGTGTAAAGACGGCTTTGAGGGTGATCCTTAAAGAAAGAGCACCAAGAGAAGAAGTCTTACTTACCTTACTAGCCGAAGTTGAGAACATTATTAACAGCAGACCGTTAACGCATGTGTCTGTGGATGCTAAAGACATGGAAGCTCTAACGCCTAACCATTTTTTAATCGGCTCCTCATCCAACTTACCTGTCCCGGGAGACTTCAACTATGGAGATCTATATCTCAGGAAAATGTGGAGAATCGCACAGCGGCTAGCAGACATGTTTTGGCAGCGCTGGGTCAAAGAGTTCCTACCTACGCTTCTTCCCCGGCAAAAATGGTACCAGGAAGGAAAAAATTTGCAACCAGGCGACGTGGTTATAATCCTGGACCCCAATGTTCCTCGAAACACCTGGCAGAAAGGCAGGGTTCAGAAAGTATTCCCAGGGACAGATGGGCGAGTAAGAACAGTAGAAATATGTACAAAGTCCGGAATACTTACTAGACCCGTAACTCGCTTGGCACCGCTCCCGATGCTAGAAGAGTGTCCCTGAAGTGACACTGGGCGGAGAATGTAATCGATACGTGCCAAGCATAACCTGCAACACATGTTAAAATTATTATAAACATAAATTAGTGGCGTAAATATATATTATATATAAAATACTTACATTTAATAAATGTAGCACCGCAGCTTGAGTATATAACGCAGCGCACCCCCCCAACCCGCCAGTTGACCGGTAGCACCTGCCCGCGACGCGACGTACATACCTCCGTTATATCCGCAACGCAGTGCTATTTTTTAAACCACAAAATCGTTTTATTTCGCGAACCTCTTAGTCACCACTCACGTGAGATCCAGCATCCTTTACACTGAGGTTTGACTAGTCAAACCTGTGAGCGCCAGAGCTTTGATGCTTGACTATAACATATGTATCTATATTCCTTAATTTTTATTGTGTTATAAATATTATATACTATAATTAAAAGCATATATCTCAGGACTTGCAGATAACATGTACACAATTCTGGCCAAATTTTTAGATTTATAATTATTTTATTCTTTTCCTCCTGTCGTTTCGTTGTTTAACTTTCACATTGGCAAGATCAATGCCGTCTGTGTTGAAGCCCTATAAAAAAGAAGAAATTAAGTATTAAACTGGTTTGGCAAACGAAGATGTTTTTTCAAATACATTCCAAAGCCTGTGTTGTATAGTCCTCCTTGACGTATCCGTCAACGGCGAACCTTTTCAAGTCCGGCTGTGCGAGCGCAGGTGGCTAGATGGTTTTAAAAGTTCTTTTTTAAGGAGCGCAATACAGCCATCCTGTTGAGTCGTATGTATAGTTGTCAGAGATTTTAGCGCGGTTCTTTTGTACCAGACACCGGCCTGTGTTGTACCACACCATTGTCAGTGTGGAGATAAAGTGGAGCGCTTCGGTCACTATTGTTTATCTAATACCAGAAATGCCGGCAAAATTCCGCGCCATGCAGCACTAAATGACAATCCGTCGGGGTACCTGTCGTTCTAGAACCGAACGGCTTGTATCGCAACGATTGCAGGAGACCCGATGGAATGTGTTTGGTACCCTGGAGGATGAGTCGCCCTTTAGTATGGGGCGCGTCTTGCGTCGACACCCTGGTGGCGTCTGCACTGCACACTAGCAATTCTGCTAGTACAGCTGCTGCACAACAGGAGGCCCTAAAATGCCGAAAATATTCCGCCATCGGAAATGATTACATATTTGCGGCTTTTGGGGTCTAGGCCCTGGGTCCATAGGGCCTGAGGCGCACAAACTTTATCACTCACGTGACCAAAGGACTGGTCTATACCTCGGGCAACGCATTTGCATTGCCATTCAGCGAGGCAATGTGGCCAGTCTTTTGGGCACGTTTCCAACAGACTGCGGTCTGGCACTAGATTTTATAGTTTAATTTTAATTTGTATATATTGTTACAACTCAGGTCCCGAGAAAAACAAAATCCACCTGCATATCTGAACTAAAACACATTTTATTACCTGTCGGCATTTGAACTAATTGTAATTCTTTTGTGATCGTCTTCTTTTGTTTACTTATTTATTGGCATACGTTTCTAGAACCAGCCCATTGTCTTATTGTACTCTTTTATAGCCACCTGCGGCCGAGTCATTAGCCAGGTGTGGCGGACTAAGTCAACTCCGATACGGGCACATTGCATTTGTGCAGTATAAAGCAATGGCCTGATTGAAGGAGGGGGCAATCGAACGAAAACCACGATCAAGACGAGACGTGTGTACATTCGGTAATCTATTGGTGAAGGACTTTGCACGTTTAATTGAATTACGACTTTCTGCATTACGTTTGGACTTGTTGTGTTCGGTTATATTTGTACCTGTGTTATTACACAGTGTTTGTATAGTTCTAAAACTCTATAGTAATTCTAACGGCATTTTAATTCGAGTCCCGCTAAACTCGTAACAATATGGTTTTTAATTAAATTAAGAAATCATATCAATTAATCCAAATAATATGGGGAAGTAGCGAATTTAATAAATTAATAGTGTTTGTCAAGAAACTAGACTCTAAACTTAGTTAATGTAATCATGGGTTAGACATACAATATTAAAATTTGCTATGAATATTAAAATATTCTAATTAACTTTTGTAGCGACAGCAAAAGTAATTACTGCACTTGACGTTATTATCGTACAACGAATATACATGTACATTTAATTAACGAAGGTTAAACTTGAATTTTGAGGTTATTGCACTCATTAGGGGAAATTTTCGATGTTTAATTAGTGATTCTTAATTAATCATGGGTTTTCATGCCATGATAGCTTAATACCTAACGTACTTGATTCTCAAACTCATGTTTCGGTTTTTTTTATTGCAGGAATGCAGTAGAGAGGCTAATGGCACTGATGGAAAGCGGTTACCGTTATGGACATTTGTAACACAAAAGTTGCTAATAATGTGCTGCTGGTCTCTTAAGGGAGACTGGAACCTGGCCACTAATACCGGAATACAACTCAAGTTGGTATGGCAGCATACTTGAGACCAGAGGTAGTAGCCATCTAGTCGGGAAAATACCCTGGCTGTGAGTTGTTTTGTCACCTCTTACGACAGGCCGCTCGGCCGTATGATTTTTTTCGTTTCTGTACGAATAAGTTACCTGGGTTCGATTTATTTCAGAGTAGTGCGGGGTCTTGGCAACCACCTGACTTGCATTTCTTTGGATAATTCAGTATTTTTTGTATCTTTTACTTGTAACGCGATTATGTTGTAATGGCTATGAAATAAACATTTTATTATTATTATTGTATGTAGAGATGTTATTATTGTATGTTAGAGACCACGGGCTCGGGTTCAATAATGGACTGCGAATGGCTGACGACGAATTTAATAAAATATTATTATTATTAGGTACAAAACTTCGCGAGCCCCACTAAAGCACCGCTTTGTTCTAGTTAATAGATTATAATTATGTTCTTAAATAAATATGTATTTATTCAACGTAATTTCAAGCACTGGATGCAATAGCGTATTTTTTTTGCATTACAATTTCTTATTATATAAATATAATTGAAGTGTCTGTTTGTAATGTCAAAGTAAAAATGAGAAAAAATGCAATCTTTAGACTTTTTGTCTGTCTGTCTGTGTGAATGCTCCGGCTGATCTCTGAAATGGCTAGACCGATTTTGACAGGACTTTTACTGGCAGATATCTGATGTTATAAGGAGTAACTTGGTCTACTTTAAAAATTACATAGCTAGTATTACAATGTATATTATTGTCAAAAGAAAATGTCTATAATATGATGGGTAAACCATTCCGATTTGTACACAATCTATTTGTGATTGCGTGTCACAAGGCTGAGTGATGGTGTTTGTCTTAAACTTCTCATTATTGAAGAAATTATGCACTTGGTCCGAAAAACGCCGCGTTTCTATAAACCGAAACGGTCAGTTAAATATTGAACAATGCACGATGTCGCAACTATTTAAAACGCTCTACCAGTATTTCAATTTGCAATGAATCTCAAACTAACAAATAAATGAAATTATTTTTAAGATTCTACAATCTTATTTTTTTTATAATTTTCCAACGCATAGTTCAAAAATTGTGTGGAGACAGAGACACTTTTTTGAACTTTCAAAATGAACATGTGGTGATCTTCATCTGTTAACTTATATACAACATAATATAATGAAGTGTATGAACGGGTAGATTGTGAATACTTTCTCTCCGCTCGTACTATATAGTGCACGTGAGGTCGGCACAGGCAATTGTTATCAAACCGCCAGGGTGGGAGCACATAATGTTGCGGTATACTACTCAGATGCCGTTCTAAAGATTGAACAGCATATATATATATATGCGATATCCCACACCCTTATGTAGTAAAAATTAAAAGTGTTTGTGTTTGTGTGTCTGTCTGCATTTCACACGCAGTAGAAGTGAAACAAAGTGTGGTAAGGAGTGAGAGGGATTCTAAATTTCGTGACGTCACATTTCATATATTATGTTATTATAATTTAATTAAGCGTTTGAAGACGAAATCCGAAGTGTTACCAAAAAACTTCTAAACATTTCTATCTGTATGAGCAGTGTTTAAATAATTAAATAGAATGTATTCTAGCTCATTCTCTCGCAGGCTAAGGTCTATAGATTTATACGTTTATTTCTTTTTAGTGTCGTGTAGGTGATACAAGTAGTATTTAAATAAAACACCAAAAAATATGGCTGCCAGGCAGGGGGTGTGTACACGGCGTTGGGAATTATTTGTACGGCGGATGCGCTCGCGTCTATCGGAGACTCGCGTGACACTAATATTCAAATTGAGCCAATAGCACCGTGTAGCACACCCCGTCGTATTGCCCGTATTTTAATTACAAAATAACAAATATTTTGCCGTAAATAGCGCGACTAGCGAACATAATAAGCCGCGCTTCAAAAAGTTGAAAATCGTTAAAACATACTTTAGTTTTTGAAAATAATATAAATAAGTTAAAAAATATCTCTATATTTATGCATGTGTGTGCGTCGCCTACATTTTCCCCCTTTAGTGCTAATTACTTAGCGCTACCATCCCGTGGTGATAAAAGGGCGACGCGCGTTACAGGCCTACGCAATACTCCAGTGCGTGTGCGCACATCTACAATACGAACACGTCCGTCAGAGCCCGGAATGGTCGCACTCACAACTCCATGCCGCCAGCAGCTACGTTCCAGATTCGGATCTGATATAATAACATAATCGCCTACCTGTAGTGGGTTCCCATCTGTAGCCCACTTTTGTCGTGGCAACAGCGTAGGTAGATACTCCTTTACCCAGCGGCTCCAAAACATATCTGCTAACCTCTGGGCTACACGCCAACGCTTGCGAAGATACAAATCTGAGTCATCATATTTACCAAATGAACAGCTAGCTGTCGAGGAACCTATTAAAAAATGATTGGGGGTGAGTGCTTCCGGGTAGTTAGGATCTACAGACACATGAGTAATTGGACGACTGTTAACTAAAGCTTCAACTTCAGCTAGCAATGTCAGCAAAGTATCAGGATGTGGAGCACGCTCTTTGAGGATTACTTTGAGGGATGATTTTACAGTACGAATCATCCTCTCCCAGGACCCCCCATCTCAGGTGCCCCTGGCGGAATAAACCGCCAATCGACACCACGTACAACACCGTCATCACGAATGGCATCGGTGTTTAATTCGTTTATGCTCCGCCTTAACTCTGCATCTGCTCCCCTTAAATTCGTGCCGTTATCAGAAATGATAACATCAGGTACTCCGCGACGAGCTGCCATGCGCCTAAGCGCCATGATTGTGGCATCAGCTGAAAGGTCTTCAGTCAGTTCGATATGGATAGCTCGTATAGTCAAGCAAGTGAATATCATACCGTATCTTTTCTGACGTTTACGACCGACTGTTACTTAGTATTTATTTTCCTTCTGTATAGTATCGGCCAAGCGCGCAGCTATAAGCGCACCCTGTAATTCTAACCTAGGGATAGATATGGGGCGCAAAGGAGTTACTCTGCTTTTACTAAGAACAAAGCATACTAATACGCAACCATCTGATCGTGTAAATCGCCAATAAACGACCGCTGCATACGCTTTTATAGAAGCGTCGCAAAATATGTGCATTTGTTTATCAATAATATCATAGTAAGTTGACATACTTTGCGTGACGGATAGCACTGCGTCCACTCACTCGCATCGGCGTAGCACCGTGGAATGCACAAGCCGCTCAGCTGTCGCAAATCCTGCAACCAATTCAGCCACCGAGTATGTTCGTCACACTGGATGCGGCAGTTCCACTCGACCCCACTGCGGTGAACGTCCTGTTCCGAGTGTTCGACATGGAAGATATGCTCGTCGGCTGAAGTGTGAGTGAGACCAAAGCAGCCGTGAATAGACCACCCTAATCGGCATCTTGTTGCATAGGGCTCGTGATTATTCTCACTATGCAATATTTCTAAAGGAGCTAAAAGAAAATAATTATCTTCCCCTATAAGTAGGCGAGGCACAACACATTCATTACAAACATAATTTTTAATATGGGACAAGTGTTTACAGTTAATATTTTTAATAAATGACAAATCTTGCCTAGGTAATTTTAACTGATCAATTTGACGTAGACAAATATCGTAGTTAATATTATCGTAACCACATATTTTTGCTGACACTTTAGGGGCGTCATGTTGAAATACTTCTAAACCAAATGCGTTTATTAATTTAATACAGTTCGATTTTAAACTCTGAAGTCCTAATTGTTCCACTAATTTTTTCTCAATCATAGATATTGAAGCACCATCATCTAATAAAGCATAGGTTATCACATTACCTTTATGTCCTGTTAACCGCACTTTAACCACTTTTAACGCAACGTAGTTTTCGGCCAGCTAATGGCGGGGCGCTGCAGTGACGGACGGCATGACGCCGGGGCCGCTGCCGCGGCGCGAGCGTTGAAAGTTGCACGACGCGTCGTAGCTCTGGGTAGCCGCTGCCGCGCAGCTTATATGAGCCACGGTAGATGACTCGTCGATCACGGCTGTGGCTTGCTCCTCGCTGTCAGCTGACGATGTATGCGGGGCCGTGGGCTTTTTATAGTGTAATAATTTGTGATGGCTTAGGCCACAATTATCGACTTCGCACGGTGGTTCTGGACAAATATCATTGTCATGTCTACTTTTTAGGCAACAAAAACATAGGTTTCTTGCTTTAACATGTTTCCAACGATCTCTTGTCAATGCTCGTTTAAATGGACGACAGTCTGGTAGAAAATGAGGTGACTTTTTACAAAATTTACACTTGTTAAAGCCTGATATGCTTTCGATGTTTGTAGTGAGCACTTGATTACTGTTGTAGCGAGTTTTGTGCACAGTCTTATTCATATGTACCGTCACCTGTGGCTTCTTTTCGCGAGGCAATAATATTCCGACCTCTGCCATTGCTTGCGTTTCGTTTTTAAGAAATGAAGATAATAATTGTAGCTTTGGATGAGATTTATCTTTGTTTTTAATGGCAAAATCCATCCAACGACTTAATAAATTCGTAGGTAATTTCGAAATGATTGTTGATAACAACTCAGGGCTATTTATATAATCATTTTGTTTAGTAGCTTTAAGAGCTGCTACACAATTACTTATTTTTATTGTAAATTTATCTAGGTCATATTGGTAATTAGTACTTAATGTTGGCAAATTTTTTATTTGATTTATCAAATGGTGTATAATCATATCTGGGCGGCCAAACCTGAACTCCAGCGCCTCCATCACTTCGTCAGGTGGAGTATTGCCGATGAGCAGGTCTATGACGGCTTCCTTAGCTTCACCACGGAGGGCCTTGCGCAGCCGCCACAGATTTTCACTGTCACTGAAATTACACACTTGCGTGGATTCATAATATGCGTTTTTGAAGAATAGCCATTCGGTTTGAATATTTTCTCCAGTAAAAGCTGGTAATTCTCGGGGCGTAGCGAGACGCCCTAGGAGACGTTCCTCCTGGTGACCTGTTGATTTTGAAATTAGTTCTTTCAATGTATGTGCCAGTTGCAAAACGCTGTCCTCAGCTGGCTGTGCAATGGGGCACGTCGGGGGCTTATCATCGGCTGCACAGGCCACTGCGGCCTGACCTTGGTCTAGCCACTCCTCGACGTGCGACTTCACGTTGTCGTTTAAGGGGGCATCACTGCATCTACTATTTTCTTCTGCCTCATCAGCGTCGGCTTGGGCTAAATCAGCTTCCAATTTTTTGTCGATTAGCTCCATCGCTATCTTTGCCTTTTCTTGAGCAGCTTCATATTCTAGTTGCTTTCGTTTTGCAATGGACGACGCCGTAGATCTCTTCGATAAAATCGAAGGGTTAAAATCCTTAGGGGACGATTTTTTATTTGCGTGTCGACAACATGGCTGCGCGTTACTCTTGTTGCCATGCGTTCGATCGGCAACATTGGCTCCGATGTGGCCGTCAATCCGCCTTCCATCTTCTGCCGCCGTGTTAAAATGCCTGACGGTGGTGTCTTATACATTCCGGGTCGAAGAACCAAGGCACAATGTAGGTGATACAAGTAGTATTTAAATAAAACACCAAAAAATATGGCTGCCAGGCAGGGGGTGTGTACACGGCGTTGGGAATTATTTGTACGGCGGATGCGCTCGCGTCGATCGGAGACTCGCGTGACACTAATATTCAAATTGAGCCAATAGCACCGTGTAGCACACCCCGTCGTATTGCCCGTATTTTAATTACAAAATAACAAATATTTTGCCGTAAATAGCGCGACTAGTGAACATAATAAGCCGCGCTTCAAAAAGTTGAAAATCGTTAAAACATACTTTAGTTTTTGAAAATAATATAAATAAGTTAAAAAATATCTCTATATTTATGCATGTGTGTGCGTCGCCTACATGTCGCTTTTTCGTTTCGTCAAGTTTTAAATAACAATGATTCTTAAGAAGTTTCACTCCAAAAATATCTGCTAAGTATATATTATGAGGGCAACCCAAAAATCTGTTCTTGTGGTTTTACTGCAAGTATTGTATAGCGGTACACAATAAATACACCTTCTTGAATATGTTATCAATATATCCAGTAAATATCCAGTACGTTCTATGAAAAATTATTGTGATATATGTATAAAGACAGACAGACAGACGGACGGAAATAAGATTTGATAACCCAAATCATAAGCGAGAAATAGACATTTACGCTCATAAATGGTAAATTTTATTACATGGCTAATAATTCCGATACTATGTACTGTAACTCTTTATTTATAACCTTAGATTATAACACAGGCGAGACATATCCTACCTATACATTAACGGTCTTATTCATAGAGAGTTAGATAAGTTTGAAAGTTTATTTGTGGTTCTTAAAGAAGCGTACAAACTTACTTTAACTTTAGGAATAAGACCGAAATAGTTTTGGCCAGATTAGAAGAAATTATAAGCATGTATTTGTACCAATGAAAATTGTTTTTGCTGAAATTAATAAGCGCTTGTCTTTTCCCCCAAGTGCTTATATTTGTTAGTGAGGAAATGTGATTCATCTTCCTCAGACGTATATATCACTCCCTCGGTTCTATTATATGCCAGTGCGTTTTCTCTACAGAAAACTTTCTTTGGATACCCATATAATGCTCTTTGATAAAATAATATATCTTATGACCACGGATTTATGGCTTCTGTGGTTGAGCAGGCTAAGCCTTTGACCGGGTTCGGGGTTCGCTTCCTGGTATGGTAAAATTCGGAAACGTATTTTCTTCGTTGTTTAGATAGGTAGATAACACTTGAATGTATACCATTACGGAAAACTTACGAACTAGTATTATTCTACATACATACATTCATAACTTCACGCCAGGTCCCTTGCGGGGTAGGCACGAACAACAGAGCGCTATACAGGCTTATTCTTACACACCTCACTTGCTTCTTTGACATTCATAGCTCTTGCCATGCACGCTCGTCTGTTCTTAAGGCTCCTGACACCACCTTCTATGTATGTAAGTAATCGTACAATAATTATGTATACCACCATCGCCACTCCTAATCAGAATATTCTTGCCACGGGTTGTCTGGAAGAGATCGCTTTTTAGCGATACGACTGCTCTTAGTACCCAATTAGATTAATACTAGTTCGTAAGTTTTTTGTAATAGTGTACAATAAAGTGTTATCTATCTATCTATCTATCTATCTAAGTTTAATATTCCTTAAGTTTTGTGAGTTCTATAAGTTTGTAAGTAGCTGCTAAATACTGTTGAATGGATTTCATGTTTAGCAATTGTTCAGTGCACCGGACCAAATTAAGCCAACTTAGAACTAACTTGAAACGAAGTTATTAACTACCTAACAAGTTGCAAGGGCTTATAGTTCGTATCAGATAGTAAATTGAAACTTGGTATTAACTTAATTACTATGAATAAATGAATAAATCTTTATTTCCATAGATACAGGTAGTGGTATGTCGACAATAGTTAATAATAGACCTATGGTAGTACGAATATTTGAATTTAATTATACACTATATTATTATTACGAGTTGCGAGACTCGAATTAAAATGCCGTTGGAATTATTATAGAGTTTATTAGAACTATAAAAACACGTATAACACAGGTACAAATATAACCGAACACAATGAATGAATGAATGTTCTTTATTGCATATATATAAGTTACATATATACAATAGGAGGTCTTATCGCCGCCGGCGATATCTTCCAGACCACTTTTACAATGGTTGAAAATAATATACTTATCATAGATTAAATAAACAAAGACAAAAAATAAATTAATTAAAGTCAATTTTATTTAATTTAATTAAAAAAAAAATTGATAAAAAAACTAATATTGAATACACACACAACAAATCCAAACGTAATGAAGAAGGTCGTAATTCAATAAAACGCGCAAAGTCCGTCACTAATAGATTACCGAATGTACAGACGTCTTGCCTTGATCGTGGTTCTTGCTCGTCTTGCTCCTCTCTCCATTGAGCCCTGGTTTTACACCCACAAATTCAAATGTGCCCGTATTGTAGTCGACTTAATCCGCTACACCTGGCTAATGATCCGGCCGCAAACGGCCATAAAAGAGTACAATAAAACAATGATATGTTTCCCAGAAACGTATGCCAATCAATAAGAAGTCAAAAAATCATAAATAAATTACAATTACTTTAAATGCCGACAGGTAATAAATTGTGTTTTGTTTCAGATATGCAGGTGGATTTTGTTTTTGTCGGGACCTGAGTTGTAACATTATTTAAAAAGCTTCGGAAAATGATTCTGTAACGCTACTGAAATTTTACGTGGAGGCATGTAGAAAGAAAAGATATCTACTAATTCCTTCAATAAAATAGTCTGTCGTAAGAGACGATAAAATCAACAGCCAGGTGGTAGGGCATTTGCTCATCATCTACATGGCTACAACACCTGGTCAAGTCAATGCCGCCATAACATATTTGAATTGTATTCCGGCATCAATAGCCAGGTTCTAGTCCCTCTTTCATGGTTGGCAGCACATTGGTATCACTTTTGGTGATTTTTTTTTGAGGCGGGGGAAATGCTATTTACGCACAATACTGGGTCCTGGCAAGGGATCAGACCAACATCGCATGCGATAGGATTACTGCATGCTTTGTAACCCACTCGCAATCGATCAGCTTGTGTGGAAACTCCGAGATGGTGCACGGGCAGCACCCAATACCCACTAAAACCACCCTCCTCCCATGTGCCCCGCGCTTTGTTGTGTAGGAAAGGCTGAGACTTAGAACATAGTTACGCCCAGCCAGATCCAGCGCAAAAACTGCCTGAATGTGCCCCGGGAAGAGCACACCCACTTCGTCATACGGAAGTCGATGATCCTTTGCTCCCTAGCAAGCTAAAGGCCCCCGGCAGCGGTATTATTTCAGGGTGGGAAGTCATGGGCTATCGCTTTTGGTGTTGCAATGACTATAGGCAACTTACCATTATCGTCGTGACAATGTTAGCTGTGCTTCAGCAATAAAAACTAAGGTTACACAATGCTAGACAAAGTACAGTTAACAAAAACAGTTTTTGCATAAAATTAAAAATATTTTCATTAGCGACTCGCGGGCGCCGAAAACGGTTCACTTCCGGGAGGTTATGTTGAACAGGCAGTTAGGACTGGTTGTAAAAGATAATGGCTAAAAGTTTGGGAAGCGACTTCTGTTCATTACACTGTGCACAACTGTACAGTGTAACGAGGAAGTGGGTAAACTATGGTATATGCTAACTTGGTAGTTAGTTAGTAGTTCGTGTTAAGGGAATATCAAATGAAGTTTCAAATTAAAGCGTGTTGTCCTCTTTCGTATTGTTTCATACCGACAAAGAAATGCGCACACCTGGTTGTCGTAAAACGCAGTTTATTACCTTTCCTGCATTATGAGTTCTTTTGTTTACTTCGTGTTAAAAAAATGCAATTAAGAAAAACATCCTATTGTTATCGTACTTGTTTTATGGCCGTCATTAGGGTCGAACTAATCCTTGTTGTTATTCCATTGCGTCGAAGCTTGCCAGATGTGCGGATTAACTCAGTGAACGCGGTCCTTTGTCGGTATTATACAGTTTAGTATAAAACAATGCCGGAACGGAGGTGTCGGGCAGTCAAAGCGATAACACAAGCGAGGCAAGATGTGTATACATTTTAGTGACGGACTTTGCGCGTGTTATTGAATTTGCATTACATTGGGACTTATTGCGTCCAGTTATATTTGTACCTATGTTATACATGTTGGTATAGTTTTAATAAATTCTATAGTAATTCCAACGGCATTTTAATTCGAGTCCTGTAGCTCGTAACAGTATATTTACTAATAATGTGGGACGCTCTAACCCATTCTGTGGCAGTGTAAGAGAAATATGACCTAGATCCTTGCACTAGAAAATCACAAGCTCCACCAACCTCGAGACCCGCCCTCTCCTGGCTCACACGGGAACAGCGCACGGCACTATTATTTCAATTTAGAGCTAACACCTTGTACAGAGATAAGGTATAATAAAAGTTCTTGGCTCGGCCAGTAATTACAATAATTTGATACATAGAAAAAAGATCAGCTCACGACGCGGTGTGGTTCTCGTTGGACGTTGCTGTCAACGTGTTTGAAATCGCTGCACTTAGGGCGCCAGTACACCGTCAATCTCGATCGTAATCCGTGATCAAAATCAATGATCGTGATCCAGATTGATAATGTACGAATAAAATTGACGGATTGTAGATGCATCAATCGAGATCGAGATTGACGGTGTACTGGCGCCTTTACCGTGCTGTGCATTGGTCACCTCACAGGCAAAGGGTAGACAACAAATCAGCAGAGCGATGTTTTACCTACTTATCATAAGCAAGGACCGAACCGCTACTTTGTCCACGTTTATCCGCCGGCCTGTCTATTGAACTCACGCAGCAAAGAAAATATATTCCCACCCCGAGACACACGACAAAAAACATCCAGGCCGAAAACTAAAATGTCCTAATTGGCTCCTAGGGACCGAATGTCGCTGTTTCAGCCAAAATGCAAGTGGTAACTTTGTGCAACTACCTAACGAGATGCTTGCGCAGAATACTTAAAAAGACCGCTTGCGAAAAGGTAACTAGTAGATTATATGGAAGTGAACCAAAAAGAATATGTTGAACACTTCTTTAAATATGAATTTGTTTGTGGACTGTATATATTTTAATTATAAAAGAAACTGCACGTGCGTAATATGTGACGATTTTAATGGCAAAAGGCGGGAAGAAAAAAAAAATATACTTATACAAATATGAAAGTAAATTTAGAAAGGAAAAAATATATTTTATTCAAGACAAAAACACAAAGAATTTTTTTTCTATTGCTTGAGTCAGCAGACCAGCAGACGGGCCACCTGATAGAAATATTATCATTGCCAATGGACATTTGTATTATCAAAGCTGCTACCAATGCGCTAGTTCTCTTTAAAAGGGAGACAGAAATCTGGTCACTAATGCTAGAACACAACTCAAGATTGATATGGCGGAATACTTTAGACCAGGGGTGATAGTCATCCAAACGGGTAAATACCCTAACAGGTGGTTGTGTGTTGTTTTGACATCCCTTACGACAGGCCACCTGACTGCAGGGAATTCTATGCTTTCACCGTTCCTGGGCGGACAAATCGGATCCAGTCTCAGCGTAATGCTAGCGTAATCCAACAAGGACCAACTCTTTAATGCATGTATTTGCAAGTATGTTTGGTATGTTTTTATTAAGTTGGATGGAAATTAATATTCATCAAAATTTATTTGATAACAATAACCTGAAAACGTCCTTGTCGAAGGTGGAATGGCGGGTTCGACGCATCGGTTATATCGATGAGCGGGTTTCATCACGATATTTTACTTCATCGATGGCACGTGATAACTGTAACAGTATATAAATCCGTACAGGAACGGAGAAAGATTACAATTTCCTGCGGCCGGGCGGCCTGTCGTAAGAGGCGACAAAACCACCCACAGCCAGGTGGTAGGGCATTTGTCCGACTGGATGGCTACCACCCCTGGTCTAAAGTATGTCGCCATAACTACCTTGAGTTGTGTTCCGGCATTAGTGACCAGGTTCCAGTCTCTCTAACACATTTAGCAGCAGCGCATTTGTAGCACCTTTGATGTTGCAAATGTCCATGGCGATGGTAACCGTTTTCCATCAAGTGGGCCGTCTGCCTTCCTGCTGAACTCCTGCAATAAAAATAAATAAAAAAATAAATTGCACATAAGGGCTGAAAAGTGCCTAAGTGCATGCTTCCCGGCCAGATTTCGATTGCGTGCCCTCTGAGCTTGTGGTACGCCAGAGCGCCAACCACTAAGCTACCTCGACTTTCTTTAAATGTAAGTTTACAGAGTCATCATTTAACATTTTATTAAATTACTGCTGTGCTAGCGAAATTTCTGAATTAATAAACTGCAGCGCCGTCGTTTTGGCTATATTCTTCTATCCCGCAGAATGACGTCATTTTTTGGGATTAAAACATTTTTTCGGGATAAGCTATTTAATTTAAGGCATTTGCCCGACTGGATGGCTACCACCCCTGGTCTAGGATATGTCGCCATAACAACCTTAAGTTGTGTTCCGGCATTAGTGACCAGGCTCCAGTCTCCCTTAAGAGAGCAGTAGCGCATTTCTAGCACCTTGGTGTTGCAAATGTCCATAGGCGATGGTAACCGTTTTCCATCTAGTGGGCCGTGGGCCGACTGCCTGTCTGCTGAACTCCTGCAATAAAAAAAATCTATTCTAGACTCTTCCAGCTTCCTTTATAACCTTGTAGAGATCGGTGCAGTCTTTTCACTGGTTCTCTTTACCTCGCCTCCCGTTGTCGTTCCGCATTTTAATAGCTCAGCTAATTTTCCACTTTGAAGATATTTTTTTAATTGCAGGTCGCTTTCATAAAATCCCCGTTGTTCTTTTATTTGAGGAACTTCGTTAAAAATGACTTAAGGCGTCTTTTGTTTTAAAATTTAAAAAGTTTATTTAAGCTTTTTCTTTAATTTTAAACGGACGGGAAAAGTTTGCTAATTGTATTTTTTGTTTTAGTTTAGTAATAGTTAATTAACTTGTGATTACTTTGTATTGTTGGATTAAAACACAATTAATAAAGCTTAGTAGTTAGTTGTTAGTTCCCTTTCGTGCCTACCCCGCAAGGGACCTGGCGTGAAGTTATGTATGTATGTATGTATGTATATAGTAGTTAGTTGGCTCAATCGTGTCCCAAATTCAATGGGTCCGCTTTGTAATCTCAGCCGTAAAGTACGCGTGTGCACTTGGGCAGTTTTCTGGCTATTGTTACAATTTACGGGGAAGGAAGGCAGTGTGATGAAATCAACACATCCAGATAACCGGTGTCTCGTACAGAACAATCCGCCTCGGCAAGCGTGGCGGGTATGCTGTCCGATCTCTTATAAATGGGTGGCCCAATAGTGGGACTACTTGTAGTTACTTTTTGAATTATTCAAATTGGAGATTCCATTAGATAGATATTAGTCTAAGATCTGAACCTACATCGACCTTCACCGAGCTGATAATAGAATAAAATTTGTTTTATAATAAATTTGGTATATTAGCAATGGGTTTGCTAAAAAATCCTGGACGGAATATATTTATTTTAATGTTTTTTTAATTAAATGTTGCAACATCAAGACAATAAGAAAATGTTATCCTGACTTAAGTAAGCGCTTATGGTCATATAAAAAAACAACTATTATACAATCAAGTGAAAGTAACGTGCATTGACATACCTGTTTATACCTGGCAACCCAGTAGTTCGTCCACGTAAACAACCCAACGTAGGCACATTCTGTATACTAAATATGTTTTATTCTTTAAGTCAGTACTTTAAGTTATTTTTTCTTCTGTGAAGGTGTCTGTGACCTTAATGTCTAACACTAACGGAAGACATTTGTTTGTCATTATCAACCAGCATTTGCTAAGTTTGGGCCTGTTTAGAGTTAGTAAATCTTTAGCTTTTGTTAAACTGCTTAAATAACTCTAAATAAATATTATTTTCTTTCTTTCTTTCGATTTCTAGGATTACTTTATGTCAAATTACCATCAAGCATATTAGGTCAGAGAAATGGCCGAGTGATGAATGCTCTCCAGCCAGAATTCGAGCCCGCGTCTCTTGAGATGACTGAGACGTGAAACGTCATGGCGTCACCTTCTTGAATTTAGAAGTTTTATAAAGTTACATTTTACACGGGCAACTGTAATTCATAATGCTTCTGTAATAGCTCAAGATGTATGTTGAGAATAATACCCGTTTTATAAAATAAATATCTTAAGAAAACAACAACAAAATCTTTTGGAATATCAAAATGAAAAACTCCATATTAAATAGAAACTCGGGCGACGGTCTCAAAGCCGCGAGACTCTTTACGACAAAAAATACAATTTATTTCTTACTTTCACGAACAAATATTAGCTGCGGTGGAATTAAAGAGATATCTTCAGCGACTGTCTTCAGGAAGCTAGTTGGTAAATAAAATGATATTATGCAAGCCAGTCTAGGAGGGACTGTGAAATTATTCTAGCAATGTATTTTTTTGTTGACAGGCGTTAGTTCTGGACCTGACTGTATTTTAAATACTATATTAATTAAAGAATCTATATTTTGTTGAGGTGGAATGAAAATCATGCCGCAATTAATTTTTAAATCATAATCGCAGCTTTAAATTTTAGCTGCACTGAGCGTTCACCTCGCTACTTTTTCTTCAACACTTCTTCAACATCATCATCATCATCCGAGCATTAAATCCCGGTTGAGTTAAGAGCGTTCACTCCAATGCCCAGGATGCGCTTTCCTACTTTTTCTACTCCACTTCGCGTTTTGGGACCATTGGTATGCAAGCTAGCCTTCACAACGCCAAACTACCATTGTATATTATTTTTACACATTTGTTCTTCACATAATTAGCCGGTCTCCGTAAAATGTGACCATCTTAAGCTACACTTGCAGTTTTTCATATTGGCGCGATCTTGAGCATCCCTTGTTATAAGACCACTGATACTTCATACTTCACGACGTTAAGCCAACATTTCTTAGGCCTGCCTCTTCTACCAAGACTTGACAGTGTAATTTTTTATAAGGCTAAATGAAAAATAAGCAGAATAACAGACGTCATTAAAAGAGTACGGTCTTTTGAATGAAAATGGACATACAAGTAGGCATGAAGACAAGAGATGCACAAAGAAAGTTTGTGATTGGATGTCCAGGAATGGGAAGTGAGAAAGAGGAATGCGAAGAAAGAGATCGGCAGATTACTTTTATAAATAGAAGTGAAAGAACAGCTGGAGACAGGGAAAATTGGAAAATATTGAGTCCTACGCTGCAAAGGCGACTTCCATTATTGGATGTAAAAAAATGTATTTATAATTTCAAAACTGTTGCGGACAGGAGCGCCCCTGACCCGCCCGCCGGAGCACATCTACTCTCCACGTCCCGCATACCGCCGACGCCCATAGCACGCGCAATTAGCAGCTAGGCATCGGATGGAATGCGTAATATAGAAGGCGGCCTTGGAGACCGAAAAACTAGTAACTACTTGTGAGTCACTACTCTTACATCATTCGACTCTCTCGCGCACTTATTCTATGTATATTTTAATTCATATAAATAGTTCAATAATAATAATCATACAGTCCAATGTTCGATACATTGGACTGTATGATTATTATTATTGAACTATTTATATTATTATATGTTTAATTTCAAAAAAAGACGTAACTGTCAACAAAAAACTAAAACTATATGGTAAAAATGATTTTTTGATTACAAGTTTATGGTGTAAAAGATAATGTATGCCAGAATGAAGGAGTGGTGGTAGTGGAAGAAAAAGTTGAAACGAAAAACTGAGAGATTTATGAAGCTCGAACTAATATTTCTTTAGGAGAGATGATAGATTACTTTGCGCCTTAGTACTTGGACATATAATGATAGTGAAACACAATTAGGTGTGAGTGTCAGTACGTAACAAATGAGCCGTTAAAGCCACGTGCGAACGGTAATGAGTCATTCACGACAGCCCTCCCGGTAATGACATAACACGATTAGAGTCTGCCTCCTGCGGAAATGGCTCAGTGCTTCATGAGCCTTATATATTTTGAAACTACACATGTTACGGCTAAACGACCTACCGAGTTTTCTTGTATAAGTACTACAAGACTGTGTTTATAGGTATATGTCATGATAATTAATGACATTTTTGCCAAAATGTCTTAATAAATATAGATTTATTAAGACATTTTGGTAAAAAATTCACTTATGAAATAGTTATGTTGATCTGTCCGTGTTCCTTAATCAGCCTGAAGTGAGTGCCTCGTATAGATGTGGAGGAGCGAGATGGGATGTTCCTCCGCCTTAAAGGTAGATCTTCCAGCAAGTCTAGTGTTGTTCCTCGCAGGACTAGGCCCATTTTTTTGTATAGGATCCAACTGAATAGCCGCAGATGGCTATTTGGGGGGCTTCCCGACTCTGCGGAAGCGGAGGCGTTCAGCCCGGAGTTTCAACCCCGGGTCGACCGCTGCGGGGGATTGACTCTATCAGGTTAATGGCCCATCTATTTATGTTGGAAGTTTGTATATTATTGGTACGTTTCGGGAATCATTTGCAACCTCAAGTATTGCACAGCGCCATCCATTAGCTTGTAAGTGTTCTACCACAATCCTGTTCGTTGTTCTATATCAATTAATTTTCTCGAAAACTACAAGGTTTATATAGATGAAATTTATTAGAAATGCATTATATTATAATCTGTATACCGTTGCACAATACTGTACAAAACTCATGCACATACACCTACGTACCCATGTACGTAGTTCTATGGGATAATGTAATTCTAAGCTTAAGACATCATACCGATGTCGTTTATTGACTTTTTGATTTGCTAATAGGTGCTGAGATAATTCGCAAACTTGATGTGTCCCTACCTAGTTATATTTAAAAAATAAATTAAACTGATAGCATTTGAAAATTACTCGCAGATAATTTATTTGAAAGAAGACTAATTTATCATCCAACAAAAAAAAATAGTTACCAGCATGTTGTAACGCATAAATTACATAAACATAAACATTTTACAATTCAAACTCCCGCGCATTACGTGAAGGTTAAAACTATTTAAAATTACTTGATCAAAACAATACGTTCCAAACCATAAACTCGCTTTCAATAAAGGTTGACTTCATACCGGTTGGCATTACAGTTTGCCAGTACAATAAAAATTACGATATTTAATTAATTTCTATTACTCACTAAAAATATTTAAAACTACAATAACGTTCTTTATAGAATTATAAATTTACCATTTAAAAACATTAAAATAAATAATATTATTCGACTGTATACGAATAATCTAACATCAAATCTTCATAGAAAATTTACCACTAAACTAAATTATAGAATCTAATTAATTTCTATTATTACCAATCGAAAACTTATCCATTAAAACGAAAATAAAACTCGAATAATTAAAGTAATTTTTATACGCGTTGAAAGTATTTACCGCAAATAAATTCTCGGAATAATGCGAGAGTAGAGTTGGTCACACTTGTTGAGGGAAGTCCATATATAAAAAACAGTTGGTTTTTACGGAAGACCGTCGTGTTTTATATTTAATACGTGACGCCTTTAGAATCGTTTTCTTTCACTACGATCTGTCGGCCAGTACAGTACTTTCATCTCAAGTTAATCTAAAACACATCTTCAGTAACTAAGGTACGTAAATCTTTGATTTTCGTCAGTCTATCGTTTCTTTTTCTTATTCGATATACAGTAGAAACTTTTATTGATTACAGCCGTGATAAAAATGGCGAATAAATGGTTTAGCTGACTCATTGCCGTTTCCGTCCCGCCTTGTAGGAAATTATTCTCAATCGGGAGGAGCCCGTAATAATGCCAGTAGTGTTTTTTTAAAAAAACCTCGGCGTATTCGAAAACGTATATATTTACATTTTTTTTCTTTATTTGTCACAACGTGGTAAACTTATAACCCTTTAATCGGATGATATCATTTGAATCTTGGATTATTTAGCTTTATTCTAATCAGTATCATGGAAACCACATGTGATTTAAGCACGTATATTAAATATTTTGTTTCTAATGAACAAATTAAGGCCTTATTACAATAGCGTAATGTAGTCCCGTTCGCTGAACAATCGGCGTGGTATTTCAAGTATCATCTTAGTGCTATCTGCTTCATCTAAATAATAACCAAATTAATTAAGCCATAATTACTGGTTCATCTTTGTGTAGAATTCACTTTAGGCTTCCGAAGATAACGAATGTCTGTAATTCTTTTTTTAACATGTAGTTTTCTCTTTGAATTCCAGGCGTTCGGGGTTTTTTTTTTAAATATATTGTTCTTCTCCGTTATTACCAATGCTGGTACATCAGGGTAATACCTCGAGTTTATATTGGCGGAGCTAGCGCCCTACAACGAGTTTCCGTGGAAGTTCGTCAAACATCATTTTTATGCCAGTTAATACTAGTCTACCTTAGAAGAAACCGCAAGTATACCTTTAGGGAGATGCGCTATTTTCTCCAACCCCAAATAGCGTGGCGTCCAAATCTTAAAATTAACTTTAATGTAATTATGTCCAAATATTTACCACTTTAAGCAAACCTACCCCCTACAAAAGAAAAAAGTCTCATGTAACTGGGTTTATTCAGTTAACGATTAGAACTGAATACATTATCAATAATTAGCGTTGTATTCATAACGGCTGTAGAACGTTGAATATAAACTGGAGATTTAAATTAAAAGGTATTGTTTTATTTGTGCCACTTCATCATTTTTTTTTATTAAAAACAAAACAATTATTACTACATAACAAAAGGCTATTATTATAACATAACAATGTATAGAACCGAAGTTCATGGAAGGCAACGTCGTGTGGAAAGTAGAAAGAGAGAGAGATAGAAAGTGGGAGAAAGAGAGAGAGATAGAAAGTGGGAGAAAGAGATAACACTTTATTGCACACCAAAATATACAACTATATAGACGGCCCTATCGCTCAAAGCGCTCCAGGCAACCTAAATGAAAGAAATTAGAGTCAGGCGGTGGTGCAGAAAAAAGGCAATAGATATGTAAATACTCAAACTAATTAAAGAAATAAATATACAAATATAATATACATGTATACCTAGTCATATTTATACAATAATACATAAGTTAATATAATACATGTAAATATAGCTCTTTGTGGACAAATAGTCTTTGTGGAAAGTAGATATAAAATATATTGGAGACTAAAATCTATTTATGATTGGAGATAAATAGATTTTATTAGTATTTCACATATTTTTTCATAAAACAGTATCCAAATAAAATCAATTTCTCATCACAACATAATCCAGATTAGATTTACACAAAATAAAACTCGAAGAGAATACCAATTAAATTTAACACCAAAAAATCCTGATCGAAAAACGCCTGCATGTACTCGAAACATGTTTGTTCTGTAAAGTACAGTAATCTCAGTGAACTGGCCGGCCTAGGGTTGTCGCGTCGTTATTTCTTAGACTTTGTGGTACGCGACTGAGACGTGATACAGATGACCACGACACACAACAAACTCATAGTAGGGGAGCTCAAGATGCTAAATGTGGATTGACTCAAGCGTCGTGGGGGCCATTTGGATAGTGAAGATTAGATGCTAAAAAGAAAAAAAGGTTATATGATGCCCTTTCACTGGTGGGGGGAGGGAGCGTGTACCTACAGGCTTTTGAAAAAAAGAGTCGCCGAGTAATATCCAAGCGCGTCAGATATTCAAAAGGGATGTTAAATAAACCCAAAAGGAACTCCTATTCAAAAGACTGACGATTTGGACGCGACCAAAAACCATTGCCAATTTTTGAAAATGCAAAAACAAACGTAACATTGAAATCCTCGAGCGCGTCAGAATAATATCAAGATAGTTCAGCTTTATGCCTTTGTTGTGCTGACCCATTATCTGACAATTATGTGGAGGAATTCCTTAAACCTTAAAAAAATATACCCCCACCCTTTATATGGTTCGGGTTCATATATGATGACCCCCATCGTTACAATTACCACCTGCTAACAACGGTGAAGGAAAACATGGTGATGCAACCTACACATCGAGATAACCGATGTGTCAAACCTGCCAAGCCGCCTTGGACAAGCGTGGCGGGTATACTGTCCATACCCCGTATAATGGGAGGCCCGAGCCCAGCAGTGGGACAGTTATGGGCTGATATTATATATATATTATATTAAATATTAAAACAAAACTTAGTAGTGCCGTAGTGGCAGCCCTAATCACGTTTAGTTTCCCGTTGTTCAGTTCTAAATTTCTCTTTAAAATTTTGACGGGTGAGCAATAAATTTTCGTATGAAAACAGATTATTCGTACTGTTTTAAAGTATTAGCTTTGGTCGAAAGTATTTTGCACGGACGTCTAGATTGCTTTTATCGTGGAAAGTCTCGCGAGGCCACAAATCCAGCTGTCAGTTATTTTGACAGGGTATAGAAATAGTTGAAAATTTATGCTGAAAAAATTAAAATGCAATATTTGTTGTATATGAACTTTTTTATAACAAACTTGCGGTAACAGCAGACGTTGTCCTGCCTAGAAAAAATGATAATCTTGTACCCGATTCCAGCGCCACCTACCGGGTCTAATTGTGAATCTTAACCATTCTAGTGTATCACTGATTTGCGTTGAACATCATTTATTACAAATAAGCTTTAAGTGTAGGTGACGAAAGCTGTCAAGTGCGGAAAAAGTCGGAGTATTCAAACATAACAATTATTTTCTTAATAAAAAATTTTAGCGATTTTTTTACGTATTCATAGTTATTATCCTATTACGGACGATGACAATTCCTAAAGCACAAAAATCATAAAATCGGTCTAGCCGTTCTTGAGTTATAAATGGTGTAACTAACGCGACATTGTTTTATATACAACGTGTTTCATTTCAAATGACAATAAATCATAATTTTAGCAGTCGTACTCCATACAAATTTTTCGGTACTATTAAATCAAACTTAATGTCAAAATAAAAAAAAAGCAATTTCCGAACAAATTAATTACGATAAAAAGGGAATAAAAACAGAACATCTTGTAAATATTGGTTCACTGACCTTGGTAAGAACGGCAACATGTCAACACGGATCATGTGTCGGGCTAACATAAACAATCACTAATAATATCTACTCACAAATTATTTACCACAAGGCATTCATCCATTTAATCACTGAGTTATAAGTATCTAATCAAATTATCATTTTGAAATTTTTAGTCGAATCAAATTTTTAAATTTTCAATATGACCGCCATCAGCTTGAACGCACAAATTATATCGTCTTTGAATATTATGTCGAACTCTCGTTAATAGGTCACTAGTGGCAGCCATATCTTTTAATTTAGTAAATGACGTAATACGGTATTTTACTATGTCTTAGAATAAATCTATAAATGCATAAAATACATAGTTATCTCCATATGAAATCGAAATATGCTAATTAGAATTCATAAAAATGAGTTATATTTATTAAATTTCGTTTTAAAGTTTCAATATTTTTTATCTGTTCCACAAGCACGCGAAACGGTAGCCGCCATATTGTGACGTCACTGTCCTATAAACAATAACAAACTACGAGAATTTTATTATACTCGGAGAATACTGTGTACATAATATCTAAATAATCAGTAACAACAGTAAACGTCTCTTGATTTCCTGATTTTGATTCTGTTCTTCGGTTTCTCCAACATTTATTTATATTTGTATTATATCTTAAATTAAAGTGTATAATTTAACTCGGTTTTATTTATGCTGATAGTATGAATGTGCCAAGAATAAGTTCCGACTTCTCTTCTGCCGAAATAATAAGTTTTTAAACGGCGAAGTTGAAGTGCGATGTAAGTATTTCTAGTGGCCTTATTCCCTTTTCAAATTAAACAAACGCGGATCTGTAAATGTTTGCAAACTAAATATACTGATTGTTACAGGTCTGGAGGAGTCCTTCTATGACGACACAGTAGGTTCTGTTCAACTCAAACTGGACCAAAGTATTTAAGTGTAGTTTGTCCAGAGTCCAGAGCATAAAGCACGATCAACTCCATATGCAGCTATATTTAACACAAACAAGAAAAGTTGTGGAAAGTGTTCAGTTTCATAACTGTCCCGCATCTCAAAGTGCCTTTTTTATGTTGTGGTACCGTCGAAGTGAAAAGCCATCCTTTATGTTGGTGGAGTATCATAGTGAAAGTCAAATTTAGCGATGGTAGGAGCATCTACTAAAATATAACACACAAAAGAATTAACCAAAAATAATCCATAAGAACTAGTGCCAGACAGTCAGCCTGATGAACCTAAATTTGTTTTATTATTTCATAATCTTTGATTAGACTCATAGATGAAGACTGACAGGTTTTTACTAAAAATATATCATTTATTTGATGAGTCCTTAAAAATATAAGTATTTATTACTAACCTACCCAAAATCAAGATAAAAGTAAGTTATGGCATGAACTTAGATATGGAAGAATAACAGCGTCCAAATGTTGTGAAGTTGCTGTAGTACTGCTGATAAAACTCTTGTTACTGGTCTTCTTAGTTGAAGAACTCCAAATATAGCAACAATAGCAGAGAAAAAATTAGATGAGCAGGCGAGGCTAATAATTGAAAAACGATTAGGAATAAACATTACAGTGGTCTATATGTTTTAAAAGAGTGTCTGATGATTGCCACATCACCTGATGATTGAAAGCATAACCACTTTTGAAATCCAGTGTCTCATTAGTGAAAAAACTGCAGAAAACTGTGTGGATAAAAATGGTGTTATTAGAAATAACTATTTAAACTAGTATAAGTACAAACATAATGCGCTGGTGCAAATCAAAGTTATTGTTATGTTTCTAGTTTTTTTTTGTGGATGAAATCATCAGATGTCATGAATAAAAGTTGACTATTGTTATCATTATGTTATATGACTATTAGCGATAGTCATTTTCTTTAAAAAAAAAAATATCCCAATTAATATATGTGTAACAAATTAAATATGTAGGTTACTACTTACATGCTTTTTATTTTCATATCCATATAAAATAGTGTGACTATGTAGGTTTGAGCATAAAAAATTTTTTCAGCAAAAAAGAACAAACAATTTCTTTAAAAACAAATTGATGGCCGGTTTATATATAGTTATTCTATTTATTAACTTGTCTTATTGTTGGACATTACTTATATGGAGTATATGTCAAATTTTAACTAAAATAAGGTAATGAGCGGTCAGTAAGCTATAGGAACTGGCCATAAATAGTTCCTACATCTTGAATTTAGTGCTAAGTAAAACAAAATTACATTTTTAATATATTTTTATAGCAATGTGTGTAGTATTTTTATTGTTTTACAAGTTTCCAAACAATTGTTTATCAATCTATTTTAAAGCTATGTAATGATAATCATCTCAGGACAAAATTTGAAAATATGTAGTTTAAGTGAAAATATTCTAAAGAAATAAAACACATTATAATTTAAAGTAGTTTTATTTAATGAGTGTCTTGCAATCTTGGAAGTGTATCAATGAGCAGGCTGTCTTTATACATAAGTAAATCTAATAACATACCTATCAAATTTAAATTTATAATGATGTAATTTTAGCATGCTTAATTTCTTAGTCTATGTATCACTCTCTTAATGCATTTTTAGACTGGCTATCTGCTTTATCTGTTTCTCTTCTTCAATTGTAAGCTTGAATCCAGGAGAAACACTCATGAGATTCAAAAAAATGAACCCTCTTTGAGATATCTTTGAGATAAACAATCCAAGATGCTTAAACTTCCTTTCAGCTAAACCTGTAATGTTTGCCTTCAAACATTTTATAAAACTTGCTATGTTCCCACGAGTTCACATCGCTTATCCTGCCTGCATATCCAGCAGACACAAACGTAACAGACCATCAAGTGTACCTACACGCTTGCTTGTATTTTCTTCAGATATTTTTAAGGTGAAGTGGCAGTACAAAGAGTTGATTTGAAAGGTGTCTTTTGTAGTTGTCTGGTTTTGTGTAATTCTAAATATTGCTTTCAAATGAATTGCATAATAATCTTGGCTTGGAAAACTTGAATAGTTTATTAAATTAACCTTTTGGGCGAAATAGTCTCTTCTGTAAGTAAATCCTTCGACTAAGGAACATATTACTCTCTTACGACACCCTCGAAGTTCTCCTGTTGTTTCTTGTTATTGTTCCAGTAACCGTATAAAATACTAGAAGACTAAAAGTAGTCTGCATCACAGCTCCGCCGCACAAATTAAACTTACAGTACTGCGTTGTTTGTTGTTTACATACAGTTGACAGTAAAATGTTTGTTATTGTTTATAGGATAGTGACATCATCAAAATGGTGGACAGCGTTTTTTCGCGGACTTGTCAGATTTAAAATTTAAATGCCATTTTAAAGCACTTAAAGATTTCATAAAATAAAAATAAAAATTTCACTAGCTTATTATTACCAAAGGATCGATTTAAGCCACATTCCAAAAAATGGTGTAATACCGTATTATTCGGTTTTTTAAATTCTCCACAGTATCAATATCTGTCGAATAAACATCATTTTTTACATATCCCCATTTAAAAAAAACCATTGGGGTGAGGTCCGGTGATCTAGGTGGCCATCTCGATGGGCCATAACGGCCAATCCACTGCTGTCCGAACATTTCAGTCAGCCTCTCTCTAGAAGACACCACTGAGTGAGCTGGTGCTCCGTCGAGTTGGTACCACATCTGTCTATTTGCCGCTAGTGGTAGTTCATCCATGTAATCGGCAACGACTCCATTAAGACGTTCTAAAAACTTCGCAGCGTTTAAATTACCTTCAATAAAAACCGGACCAATGATAACATTCCTGTGTGTGCCAGCCCACACATTCACAGAAAATCTGTACTGATGGGAAGTCTCTCGTGCTAGATGTGGATTCACGTGACTCCAATACCGAAGATTTTGTCGGTTCCATAACCCGTTTCTTGTAAATGTACTTTCGTCAGTCCACATCAAATTGTACAAGAAGTCCGGACTCTTGTAATTTTGTCGTATAACCCAAGTACAAAAGGCTGCTCTGACAGGCTTGTCTCTGGGTATCAAAGCTTGTACTTTCCGGTACTTAAAAGGTTTCCGTTTATCGCGTTTTAAAACTCTATGTATTGTTGTATGGTTTACACGCAAATGTCGAGCAGCTCTACGCAGACTGGTTGTTGGATTGCGAGAAAAATAATTGAAAATTTGTTCATCACGTGTCACGGAAGCCCTTGAAGGGGCACTATCCAAACGCGGAATTAAGGGTTGATTCTCCCGAATCCTCTGCAAAGCTTGCACAATCGTGCGGCCATTAGTCGGATAAGCGCGGGTGTGCCCATACCTTTCACGGTATGTCTGGATAGCCAAAACAGCATTACCACGACATTCCCCGTAAATCAAAATCATGTCTGCATATTCCGATGCTGTAAAATTATACCGAGGCATTTTGAAAAATCACTTATTGTTCACACGCTCAACACACTAATTTCTCTTATATCAATAAACATAAAGTCCTATAAATAGATTCAAAATTGCCAACCTCGTGCGCAATGATTCAAACAACGTTATAGGTTCAAGGCCGGCTCAAAACTGACATAAAATAAAAAACAAATAAGTATAGGATAGGTCAGTTTCACAAATTTCTAGTGGTGTCACTTCAGGTCCGGAGTCCCAGTAGTCGAAATCGATATTTCTCACTTGTTATAATGTACACTATTAAATATATTTTTTATAGTATTATAATCGCGCACATATCTTATTAAAGTTTTTTTAATGAGCCATTTTATGAAATAGCCATACTTCATTATTCGAAGATTTTTTTACTTTAAACAATCTAAATCATATCATATCATCATAGCATCTCATATTATCACCATATGCTAATACGTAATAAACTTTTACTTACTGATGATAATAATAAACTATCGAATAAAATCCACCTAAAAATGCTGGGGCTAGCAACTTGTATCTAACGACATGTATCCATGCTATGGTTTGCTAAATATGTGATTTACTTACTTTTAATTGTGTGTAACAAAAAATATTACATACATGCCAGATTTAAAATAATTAATTTAATTTTAGTATTTTACACAATTTAAGAAATTTCATTCAAAATAATATTTTTTTCACTATAAAATAAAATTCAACGCTGGTTTCTTTAAATTCTGTGATAAAACCTTTCTTTTCATGGGAACATCGTTATCAAGTCCTTTCGTATTATCTATTCTGTAATTTTTTAACAAGGGTTTTTGAAATTTTTGCAGTTTTTGACGTCTCTGTCGAAATTATCCTCGTTACCTGTTTTAGTTTTATAAATTAAAAATTATTCCTAAGTTATTTTAATAGACTATGAAGTGTAAATTTAACTGAAGTGTTGCGAGACCAAAATCGATAATTACGACGATGTGAACTAGTACAGCATTAATTAGTACTAACTTGACGGCGCACGTGTTGCGGCATTTGTTTGATGCGCAGATTTTGACAAAAAGAAAAGTATTTGTCCCTTTCGCACCTAATATTTTTTATTGTAATGAGCGAGAGCGTAAGAATGAACAACTTCCGCGTTTAATGATGAAGAGACGAGCTGGCAACATGATACATGTGATCACTAACCTACCGATTTAGTCACAATAACAGATACATGTTGTTGTAAAATTCTGAAATGAAAAATGAGGTCCTGTGGCTAAACCAAAGAAGCTACCTTGATTCGTTGTTATATTTGGGCAGAATACGTCATGAAGAAAACGTGGTCTGATTTACTGTCGTAAGGTCTGAAACACGCTGTATAGCAGATAGTAAATACAAAAGTAGATGAGTACCACGATTTTTTTTCACCACACTGAAACTGTTTTATTAATCTCCCTTGTTAATTTGCGAAAATTAGGCTCGGTTAGGTTATTAAACTGATAATAACAGAAAAATCATTAATAATACATTTAATTTACTAAATGTATGAAATCATTTTTCAATAATACATTTAATTTAAACATTAAAATGTAGTATAAAATATATTAGATTAAATTCTGACGGAATGTTTGGCGTCGTTCTAATATCGAAATATGGAAGTCACCTTACTTTAAAGTGACTATAATAATGGGTTCGATTGCACTCATATACATAATATTTGTATGACCTGCAGGTTTTTTGTATTCTGGTGAGTGTATTTTAACTTCTTCGTTTGGAATAAGTCAAAATATTGGTTACACTTACCTGATATCATCCAGAACTACCATAAACTGCACTGCACTAAAATACAGCGCAATACATACACTACGTTTCATGACACTACATTACATTTCTCTCCACTACACTACACTGTTATTCGTCACTGTACTTAGACTATAATAAGTAACTAACGCCGTTGGCTCAGCGACCCAAAGTGAGTCTTGGCCTCCGAAACGAGAACACGCCACTTCCCTTTGTCCTGCGCAGTGTCTTGCCAATTGTGGGCTTGTAGTGCGGTCAGGTCAGCTAAGAAAGAAAGTAACTTTGACTATACTATATGGTGTTATTACCCTAAAGGAGTAATTTAAAACGATAGGAAGACAGAAAACATGTTTTTATTAATCCGCCATGTTCATGGCCCCAAAGTAAAAAATGAATAAAAATATTTGCTTATATCCTCCC
The DNA here is from genome assembly GCA_949752895.1 of Dendrolimus pini. NCBI lineage: Eukaryota > Metazoa > Arthropoda > Insecta > Lepidoptera > Lasiocampidae > Dendrolimus > Dendrolimus pini. The sequence continues at coordinate 2,369,267 of OX457144.1, forward strand.
CATTTTGCTGCCAGGCTAAAGTGACACCCGACGCACTGATTCCAAGAGGAAATATTTAAAAAATCCCCGAAAATTTCCCTCGTCCGCTGGTTTTTTAATGTAAACCATTGTTGGTAAGCAACAATAAAGTTTGGCAAACAATGGCCGGGTCGTAAATCATTCAATATTTGACGGGTCGTCAACATTTTGGCTCCCTGAAGAATATTAATAGCGTTTAATCGTTGTGCTTTTTTAAATTTTTCAAATGTTTGCCTTCTAGAATGGTGAGTCGTTGTTGGAAGTTTGGGAAACAATGGCTAATTGGCAAATGTTTGAACAAATGTGTTCAGTACTTTGTCTGTATATTTTTGTCGAATAAAAGTTGATGAATAGAGATTTTTATTACAAGTAATTAATTTTCATTCATAATTTGTTTTTGCCGTATAATTTGCCACAGAATTGTAATTTAATTAAAGTTTTTGTAATTTACGAAGGCGAGTGGGTTTTATTGGTAAACACTTATGTGCATGTATAATATATAATATAACAAGCTGTCCCGGTAGACGTCGTCCTGCCCGGAAAAGCTTCAATCGATATGCAGACAGCAGCGCCACCTACCGGGTCCAATTGTGATCCAACTCAGAAACCTTCTTTGGCTCATGTACAACAACTTTGCTAAAGATCATCACATGTATAGTTTACGGTTCTGGAAAGGACGTACAGACAAACATTCATTTTATATATCAAGAAGATAAAGAAGATGCCATATTTATATATCCATTATCTATATCTATACATCTTCTGTACATACATATAAATAAAATTGGTGTGTTTATTTGTAATATTGAAATAACCTTTTTACTACATGCGTATGAATATATTATATACGGTACATACACCAAAATAACATATTTTTTACAATTTTTGTTTGTCTGTTTGTTTGTCTATTTGTTTCGGCCAAACTCTGAAATGGCTTGACCGATTTTGACGGGACTTTTATTGGCAGGTAGCGGATGTAATAGGGAGTAACTTAGGCTACTTGTATTTTAGAAAAATTCTTTTATTTTGGAATTATGACGATTTTCAAGCACCACGCGGGAGAGACCGCGAGGCGCAGCTAGTGTACGTATATGATTATGTCACACTCGCAAGTAGTCGTTCCGTCAGACAGGTCTAATATAGTATTGGATTACAGAGTTCGAAACTTCATTCGCGTTAGCCTTTTGACGTCTTTAGTAAATTGCAACGCCAGAACTAATAAAAACGCAAGTGACATATTTTTCTCCATTTTGGATTATTCCAAGGAAATGACGTCATTTTAACATTATAATCCGTGCAAGAACGGAGAGAGAATACAATGTCCTGTGACTAGACGGTCTGTCGTAAGAGAGGACAAAACTATCCACAGCCAGGTGGTACGGTAGTTTCCCATCTGGATGACTACCACCCCTGATCTAGAGTATGCCGCCATAAGAACCTTGAGTTATGTTCCGGCATTAGTGGCCACGTTCCAGTCTCCCTTTAGTTTATCTTGTTTAGTACATGAGTTCTTATGGCCACCTTCCGACTCCATCATCAGATCAGCTCCATGGTACCATATTATTGCATTGTCACGCGATATACGTACGCGTGCAAAATTTCAGCTCAATCGGAAACTGGGAAGTTGGTCAAATTTAACTTGCAAGATTCCACCCGAACTGACATACATACATAGGTACGTCTATGGTGGTGCACTAGGCATCTACCATTTTTATCCAAATTAATCATAATCATGTCAATCCATTCTCCATAGCAACAAACCGAACACGGTCCTGCATCAAGTGCGGTCCTGCACTGCGATGTCTCACGGCATGGGCCACCTGCGTCGTCAACAACAAGCGATGCAGTATATAAGGGCGACCTCGGCTTGCAGGATACACAGAGTTCACCGCTGTCGTTCGTCGCGCGCGCACGTCTCCCGTTCCGCCTCGGCAGTCCGTTATTCGTGTTCGTTGTGTTCGTTCGTTTACCCGGTCGACTTGTGTTTTATCTGTGACAGTGCAGTGAAACGTGCATCATCAGGTGGTTTATCCACCAAATCGTTCGTCCCCCTCAGGGACAATGGACGGCGTGGAGCCCTATCTATCGCCGTTAGAGGGCTTGTTGTCGTTTTTACGACAGCAATTCCCTCAAGCCCTCGACCAATTTTTGAGGACTCCGGAGTCCCAATCAATGGCGTCCGTCATCTCGGAACTTAATTCCGAGAAACCCGTGTCCCGTAATTTACACGTGCAAGGGACCCCCGGGCAGGTACCTGCCGCGAGCGTCGCACCCCCCGCAACCCCCGCCACCGCACTTGCCGCGGACCACGTGCGCTCTGCCGTAGCGCCCGCACCCCACGCGTCCGTACCCGCCGCGTCACCGATACGCCCACTACCCGCAACCCCGCTCAACGATGCCCACCGTGTGGCATCAAAGTCGCGCACCTCGTTGTCTCGTGGTTCCGCGTCGGGACAACCGCGTTCGAGCTCCGCGAGTTCGACAACATCGCGTTCGCGATCGCCCATCCACCGCGTAATCGACTCTCGTCGAGAAATCGATTTAACCCCTGAGGTTCCGCAATACCCCAGGGATGCCCCTCTTTCATCGGCCGATGAAATTACCCCCATGGATGTCGCGCCTCCCGCGAACATCCCGTTAAACCGCGAAGACGATGACGGATTCATAACCGTCAATCGAACGAAAAAACGAAAGACCCAGAGGGAGGTCCCCTCCAACCCCACCCCCACTGCCGGCACTCAGCCGACAGCGGCACCGTCCAGCCGCCCTGGACCACCTTCACAGCGCCCGCCGCCACCCCTGATCATACGCGAGAAAGCCCATTGGCTTCAACTCGCCAAGGAATTGCCAGGTAAGGCAATCTCCATAAAAGAAGCCCGTGATACCCAGCACGGCATTAAAGTTATGGTCACGTCTTCAAGTGACCACCGCGCCCTAACTACTCTATTATGTGACCGTAAAATCGGTTACTACACTTACGCTCTGCCGGAAGAAAAACGCCTTCGGGCTGTAATCCGCGGACTACCTCAGGAAATTGAAAGTTCCTACATTCTAGAGGACCTTAAGTCCCAAGCCCTACCGGTGCATGAAGTACACCGTATGCACAGAGGCGACTCCACAAAGTCGCCTCTAAACCTAGTATTGGTTGTCCTCGACCTCTCCCCAGAGGGGAAAAAGATCTTCGAACTTGAGAAGGTCTGTGGCCTCTCTGGCCTTCGTGTGGAACGCCCACACGAAAAACATACACTGCGGCAGTGTCATCGCTGCCAACTTTATGGGCACTCTGCCCTTCATTGTCAATCCCGTCCCAGGTGCGTCAAGTGCCTGGGCGACCACGGGACCTCGGAGTGCACTCGCACCCGGGACTCCCCAGAGCCACCGAGCTGCATCCTCTGCGGCCAAGCGGGCCACCCCGCTAACTACAGAGGCTGCCCTGCTGCCCCCCGACCCAAACGCAAGGTCGGAAAGGGCAATGCCCAAAAAGGCACTAGAAAAGTGCCGAACAAACCCGCATTCGTGGCCGCCCCTCCTCCAGTAGTAAACCACTGGACGGGTCTTCCCACGACGGAAGCGTTTCCTCCGCTAAGGACGCGTGCCCCAGTAATGGCCAACCTTCCCCTGGCCACCCTCGCTCCCGCCTCTATTTCTAAGGTATCTTCTGGGCCATCGGCCCACCACTCTATAGCGGAGGACTTAGCTTTGGCGACTAAATTCGCCAAAAACTTGCCCTTCGACCTAGAAGAGGTCCAACTTTTGGCTAGGAAATTGAGACAAGTTTCAGAATCAAGTCAACCCTCTCTCCGGGACCAACTCGTGATCGAAATGGATCACGCGTACCTCCTCCAAATACTTAGATCGTTGTAATTAATCAATAAAATCAAATTATTGTTACCGGTAACAAATGGCACATGTAGGAAGAAATAAACCACGCTCATTGACTCTGGCTACTTATAACGCCAACGGCCTTCGAAACCAGCGCGACTTGGTCCATGACTTCCTGGTTACCAATCAAGTAGATATACTACTAGTACAGGAGACCTTCCTGAAACCGAGTAACAGAGATCCAAAGATCTCTAACTATCGGATCACTAGACATGACAGGGTAGGCCGTGGTGGCGGCACCCTGATCTATTTTAGAAGATCCTTACACTGTATGCCTTTAATCACCCCCCCACTAGAAGGTATGGAGGTATCTGCTTGCAGACTAGCAATGACTGGCCACCAACCTCTAGTCATAGTCTCAGCATACCTCGCATGCCAAAAAACCCTTATTAAGAAAGATTTAGAAGCCCTATTCAACTTAGGCCCGGCTGTCATAATAGCCGGAGATCTGAATTGCAAACACGAGCAGTGGAATTGCAATACCACTAACCCCAATGGCAGAGCTCTAATAAATATATCAGACAATCTTTTGTTTGATATACTTACTCCCATGACCCCCACAAGATACCCCCCCAACCGTGACTGGGGGACCCCAAACACTCTCGACTTAGCATTACTGAGGGGCGTAACCCTTCAGTTCCATTCGATCGAAACGATGGACGATATAGATTCGGACCATCGCCCGGTTATCCTCAGATTAGGACCACAGACAGACCCGACATCTGAAACTAGGACGTCTGTGGACTGGTTGAGACTTGAGAACCTCCTCAAGGCAACAAGCTCACAAGACCTGGACCGCATCCCGGACCACATTGAGTCCCGCCAAGACACGGAGACGGCGATCGAGGCCCTTACTAGCCACCTTCAATCCGCAGTGCGGAACTCGTCCAGGCAGGTACCGGTGGAGGATGACCGCCACTTATGCCTGCCGGACGAGGTGAGGGTGCTGTTGAGGGAAAAAAGAGCCGCCTCCAGAGCTCACGATAGATATCCTACCGAGGAAAACAGAGTCCGACTTCGCGAACTAGAGCGCGAGGTCAAACTACGTATCCGGGAAGTCAGGGAGCAACGTTGGGACAGAACGTTGAGAGATATTGAACCAACTCACCAGGCATACTGGAAGCTGGCTAGAGCTCTCAAATCAGACACCCTTACTATCATACCCGCGCTAGAAAGAGCCGACAACACCGAGGCGTTCGATGACGAGGAGAAGGCCGAATGCCTTGCTCAGAGTTTAGAGCTTCAATGCTCCCCCACTACACAAAACGTCGACCAGTCACACCTGTCGGAGGTGGACTCCGAGGTCGAACGTAGATCCTCCTTACCAGCGGAAACCACACTCGACCCGGTCACGGTCGAAGAAGTGCAAGACCTGATCAAGTCCCTCAAACCGCGAAAGGCCCCAGGGACCGATGGCATTAACAATCGCGTCTTAAAACTCCTCCCCGGCCACCTAATTATAATATTGGTGAGCATCTTCAATGCCGCCATAACAAACTGCTCCTTCCCCGCGATTTGGAAAGAGGCAGATGTCATCGGTATTCACAAGCCTGGAAAACCGGCTAATAAACCGTCCAGCTACCGTCCAATCAGCCTACTGAGCGCACTCAGCAAGCTTTACGAGAGGGTCATCCTCTCTAGACTTAGAGATTTTGCCATCAGCAAACATCTACTACCCGACGAGCAGTTTGGCTTTCGTGCCAGACACTCATGCGTGCAACAGGTGCACCGCATCACGGAGCACATACTATCTCACTTTGCCCATCGCCCCCGCTCTATAGGAACAGCCGCCCTGTTTCTAGACGTAGCTAAGGCCTTCGACAAGGTCTGGCACAACGGCTTGATTTACAAGCTGTACCAGTTCGGTGTGCCAGACAGACTCGTGCTCATCTTGCGAGACTTCCTCCTAGGTCGTAGCTTCCGTTTTCGAGTGGAGGGAACGCGCTCGTCTCCTCACCCACTCACAGCCGGTGTACCACAGGGCTCGGCCCTGTCCCCACTACTCTTCACGTTGTTTACCAGCGACATCCCAAAAACTCCAGATGTGGAGCTGGCCCTCTTCGCGGATGACACCGCACTCTATACATCAGATAAGAACAGACAAATGGCCTGCGTCCGGCTGCAGGTAGCTGTCACAGAGCTAGGCAAATGGTTTCGTAAATGGAGGATAGGGGTGAACCCGGAGAAGAGCGCAGCAATGTTCTTTTCCCCGGGCACGCTTCGCTCCCCCAAACGCGCTTCCCTTCGCCTAAAAGCCATCTCGCTCTATGACCAAGAAATTCCCTGGGCAAAGCACACCAAATACCTGGGTGTCACCCTAGATCAGAACTTGCGCTTCAACGAGCATATCACTATAGTCCGAAATAGAGCGCGATTTGTGATGGGTCGTCTAGCACCCATGTTAGATAACCGAAGCAAAATGTCCCTCAGACACAAGCTTACTCTATATAAAACATGCATCCGCCCGATCATGACATATGCGAGTGTGGTATTCGGCCATGCCAAGCCTACCCATTTAAATAAACTGCAAATCGTGCAGAATAAATTCATGCGCAGAGCCGTCGGTGCTCCCCTCTATATGCGTAACGTCGACCTCCACCGCGATCTGGAGCTTCCCTCCATCAAAAACTACATTACGTCGCTCTCGCGTAAGTATTTCGATCTCGCGCCGCACCATCGAAATCCGCTCGTCGTGTCCGCGTCCGATTACAAGCCTCGGCGAAAGGCTCTCGTGCGACGACCGCGTAATGTCCTTACGGACAAGGTCGACGCTATTACAAAACGGCTGGCCCGGATCAGCCCGCCCGCGGTTAGGACGGCAGGCTGGCAGGCACCGACAGACAGACATAGACGGCGGCGTCTCAGGCAACGCCAATCACGATCTCTCCACGTCCTCGAGAGGGACGCCAGGAGACATAGCCCCCCCACAGGATAGACTAGGCGTGTTGCTGGGAAGTTTCTTTCGCCGTTTCTTCTTTCCCAGCCATAACACGTCGCGAAACGGCAGTAAGATAGCGTAGGCCGCCGCGAACCGCCGATCCCGCTCCGCCGGGATCCTTCTTCTCGGGCTTTATATTACCCGACGCCCGTTCTCAATTAGTTCATTGTGTCGCCCATTGGCGGGCATCATCAGATTCATCCCCCTCTCATGGCAACAGTCCAGCCGAGGTAAAACTCCCTAGGGAGCTCCCTCAAGCAAGTTGCCCCCGGGCTCGAGCGCCTTCGCCTAGCGAAGGCGCTCGCCCCAAAGACCCCGGTAAAGTTGTGAGGTCTTCGGACCAACAACATAAAGTCAAGTCAAATAAAAGGATACACAGACGAAGATCAACGTCGAGACTTCACGCTGTTACGTCCTCGCGCCCTTCAACGGTGTCACACTGCCCGTTGAAGCCCTGTTATATTTCAAAGAGCCATTCTCTAAATACCAACTTGTATCCCTCAAGTAACATAAAAATAAGTACCCCGTAATATTGTAAATTATTTGTAATAAATAACATATGCAACGAACCTGCGTATCTAATTGAACCCGAGACTGAGGAATAAGAAGAGGCTTTGCAATCACTGCACTTAATTATGGATGTGATCAGAGACTACACATATATGACAACTCTGGTCACCTCCACACGTCCATTGCAAGTTAAATAAAAGCTTGAAGTAATTACCATTGTTACAACAACAAATTATTGCAAGATGTTGTAGAAAATTTTATTTTCTGCTACTAAGTTTTTTTAGTCAAGTCAATTTTGTTGTTAGATTTTTTTATTTTATGTGTGTTTGAGTGGGTCCCCAGATGGTTTAGATTCCCAGTTGGACCCAGTAGGTGACGCTGTAATCAGGTTATAAATTTGTTTTCAGGGCAGGGCGACGTCTACCTGTACTGCCAGTATTATTAGAATTATTAGTGGTCACCCATGATCGAAATTCGACCATAACAATTAATTTAAATTTTAAGTTCGAACATTATTAAGTTTCTGTTGTCAAAGACTATATACTTCTATAATCACAGATTTCGCCAAGGCTACACTGTTAATTTGATTTGAACAATAAACAAAAGAGTATATATACGTTTGTGTGTCAAATACATGGTAGTGTGTAATGCTTTTTTTATTGATTTAATGTATTTTTTACGCATAATTAAAAAAAAAATATGAGCATTCTGCACTCCTTTTCTATATAACTGTAAATGTGAGAAATTTCATACTTCTTCGTCCGCGCAATTTTCGTAAAAAGCGGTACTACGTTTTTGCTTCAGGTATATATAGATAAACATAGATAGATAGATTATCTCAAAGCTTTGCCTGAAGCTGTACAAAGTTTAATGAGGTAGTTCACCTTAACAACAATTTATGTTGTGTTGTATGTAGTTAATTTAATTCGCAAACAAGACTCCTTCCTGCCTTCTGTGCGTGACTACCTAATTATATATTACAAGCTCAAGGAAAGAAAACGTATATTTGCCAAAGGGGATACCTAAGTGAAATTATTTTTTAACAAACTTGTACATAAGCTTATGTAGTACTAACGGTTGTCTGTGGCTTTGCTCGTATAGATTAAAAATAGTCATACTTTGAGTAGTCGAAAAAAATTAAAACGTGGGCTACGTTTTAATTTTTTTCGACTTTTCATTAGAAACTTATTATTTTTTGGTGTATAAAATTATACCGCAACGAGAAAAAAAAATTAATAACCATATATTTAGTTTTTGACAATTTTTGAAATATTAAAATATTTGGAGCGACCTCTTAAATTTTTTGAGCTGTCCTTTGGAGGGAGTTATTTAAACATTAAAGCTAACATTTTTTCAATCGAGACTCAAAAAAATAATTCATCTGTTTTTTCGCGCCACCCTAATCTTATACTTCTTATACTAATATGAAAAGTTTGTTTGTTTGTTTGATTGAACGCGCTAATCTCAGGAACTACTAGTAGGTCTGTTTTAAAAATTCTTCCAGTGTTATATAGCCCATTTATCGAGGAAGGCTATAGACTATATATCATCACGCTAAGACCAAAAGGAGCGGAGCACCAATGAAGAATGTTTCAAAATCGGGAAGTTATGAAAACAAATTCCACGTGGACGTCGTCGCGGGCATAGCTAGTATATATATATAAAGATTTCGTGTCACGATGTATGCCCGGGATAAACTACTATGATTTGGATTAAACAAAAAGTCCGTTGAGAGGTATCAGCTGATAACCTACAGTTTAGATGAGCCATACATAGGCTTAAGAAAATGAAGATACTATACTGTAACGTGGTAGCGTAATGGCTAGCGCACGCGCCCCTAAATCGAAGGGCGCGGGTTCGATCCTGACCGGAACGCGGATACATACGTCAGTATTCTGATCTAATGTGCATATTGTTACAATTACCACGTGCTAAAAACGGTGAAGGAAAACGTCGTGATGCAACCTGCACATCGAGATAACCGATGTGTCAAACCTGCCAAGCCGCCTTGGACAAGCGTGACGGGTATACTGTCCGTTTTCTCTATAATGGGAGGCCCGAGCCCAGCAGTGGGACATTTATGGGCTGATATTATTATTATTATATATTGTAATCTTTAATGTGGCTTAAAGGCCTAGCTGCCAAGGCATAAACTTTAATAAATAATACATCTGAAAGAAAGCGTACTTTCCGCATGAATTTCAATGCCAAAATTAATGCCCAACAATGCCCAATCATGGCCGCCCCTCATAGCATATTCATGTAATCACACAAATTTTAAACAAAACAGGAGCCTCATAAAAGTTTGTTTGGCAGGATCCTAAATTCACGAGATGACTATGTTATTCCATCAAAAGTTTTTTAACAAAAAAATACAAATGTATACTTAATAATATGGTAGATGATAGTCAAACTGAGGCGCTTTTTATCATATTACAAAACTTCGCAGCGAGGCACAGTGGTTTACTGTTCAGTGGCGAGTGGTCCACTCGTCGTCCACGCGTGGACAGCTTGCCAGCAAAGCGGTCCGCTGATATTACAGAGTCGATAAGTAAACCCATATCCATATAAATAAGATAAGCTTTTTTAAAAAGCATTTTAAATACAAGGTTTCGAGATCCTGGATATCATGTGGCAGCAGAGTGCTAGCCAAGACAAGTAAAACGAGCCCAAATACGACGGGTCTATCTTGTTTAGTACAGGAGTTCCTATGACTCCGTCATCAGACCAGCTCCATGGCTCCAATAAGGTATTATTGTCACGCGATGTAGATACGCGTGCGAAATTTCAGCTCCATCGCAAACTGGGAAGTTGGTCAAATTTAACTTGTAAGATTCCACCCGAACTTACATACATACATAGGTACATCCATTGCAAGTTCAATAAAAGCTTGTAATAAATAAGGAGTCTTGTCTTGGTCCCTTGCCTACCCCGCAAGGGACCTGGCGTGAAGTTATGTATGTATGTATGTAATAAATAAGAATAGCCGAGGGGTACTGTTCAGGTGCCAGGTGGCTTCAATACTAATATGTTACAAGTATTTTTTATATTTTTATTGCTTGAGTTTAGTATCAGGCAGACGGCCCATTTGATGGAAAACGGTTACTATCGCCTATGGACATTTGCAACACCAAAGGTGCTACAAATGCGCCGCTGCTCTCTTAAGGGAGACTGGAACCTGGTCACTAATGCCGGAACACAACACAAGGTTGTTATGGCGGCATACTCTAGACCAGGGGTGGTAGCCATCCATACGAGCGAATGCCCTATCACCTGGCTGTGGGTTGTTTTGTCGCCTTTTACGACAGTCCGCCCGGCCGCAGGAAATTGTATTCTCTCGCCGTTCCTGCACGGATAGGATATACTGTTAAAGCTTTAATAACATGATATTTGGTAACTGTAAACAGAGTTTTTGAATGAAAACAATGAAGTCAATTTTTCAACCATAATACGTATAATAAAAAGGAAGTTGCAACTTAATTAATGTGTTCCCGGTTCTCGGATACCTGGGGACAGGAGTAATACATTACACGCGACCCTTTTTTTAATTTAGAAAGTTCATTATGTCATAACCTGTCACAAATTTCGAGTTTTAATCCTACAACATTGAATTGCTTATTAAAATTTTATACCTTCATGAGAATATATTGAGGGGTTTGGTGAATATATTCGAGGTGATAACTTCTTATGGGAGGGTAAACCGCTTTGTTACTAAAAGCGTTACGGCGCCAGTCTGTCTGGCTTCCCTTTCTCTCATGCACACGGCAGCGCTAGGTAAGCTCCTCTCTCACTCTAACCCACAGGGCTAGCCGTATGTCGGTAGTTAGATTAAATAATAATACTAATAATGTACATACACAAAACTCTAATGTACATATTCAAGAATTGTAACTAAGAATAAAATATATTTTTTAGGCGGGTTTGACACATGTGCAGGTTGCATCACGATGTTTTCCTTCACCGATATTAGCACGTGGTAATTGTTACAATATGCACGTAAGGTTAGAAAACTGACTAATGCCCGGTTTCAATATCGCAAAAACGATTCGTTTTTGATACCGACGGTTAGAATGTTACCGCCTGGTGGCGCTACTGATGTTTCTATAATGAACTGTTCGTAGCTAGTTACTCATGAAATTACCAACTACCGAAGGTAGGGATTTTCTAACCGATCGGTAGACTTTTTGTATGGAACCGACAGATGAACTGTTTCTATATTGTAACCGCTGGTTGTCAACATTCGTAGGAATTTTATTACCATCCGATTTCGGCCGGTTGCCGGTATGTTTTGGGTTGCCGGTTTTTTGTCGTACGTGATTTTAAATTAAATTAAACTCAATTTTTTTCACTCCTTGTTTTGACTTGGATTTAATTCTTATTTATGTCTTTCAATTTTACTATTTCTATCTTTAACAGTTCTAATTCCAATCCAAGTATTGCTTAACTATTCATCTCTATTAATATTATAAATGCAAAAGTAACTTTGTCTCTCTGTCTGTCTGTCTTTTACCCTTCACGGAAAAACTACTAGACCGCTTTGGTTGTAACTTAGTATGTATATACTTTTATTGATGCCGAAGATAAACATAGCATACTATTATCCCGAAAAATTGTATAGATTCCGGGATAAAAGTATATATTTCTGTTTGCTGTAATGCTTTCGCGGAAAACTATTAGACCGATTTGGCTGTAACTAGGGTATATATGTAAGTTCAATATGTAGGACGGACATAGGACACTTTTCATTCGGGAAAAGAGAGTTTGGGATAGATTTATGTAAAGGTTATCCCAGAAAGTAGGATAGGTTTTGCTTTTTGTGATGTCATTTTTGACAATTTGGTCTTTTTGGTTATTTTGGTCAATATCGTCACTTTCGTCATTTTCGATTTTTTTTGTCAGTTTGGTTATTTTCATCATTTTCGTTATTTTAATCACTTTGGTTATCTTCATCATTTTAATCATGTTGTTGCCCGCACAGATAAAACTTATATGGTTAATGCCACCTTTCTAATAATAAGGTCAAAGGTTCGAAATTTATTAGACTACAGTTTTTTGTTATTCTTGAATTTTACCTGCGATAACGTCATAGTTATCGATTGTGACCTAATGCGTCTTATATATATCGTTAAAAATAACACTGTCAATGAATATAATATTATTTATAGATAACGTATAAATACGTACTACTAACTGTCAATATTTAACGTCATTAACAATAAATAACAACATCGCTTCAAATAACACATTAAATCCACCGTTACATCTGTGTGAAACGTTGAATAACTATTACATTATCCCAAAACAAGCAGTAGCATTACAAAAAGTTCTCTAAAACAATTGAGTGAAAGCAAAAAATCGGACCAGGTTCCCACAAAATTTTCGTCATTTGACTCTGAAACCATACAAACCGTTGTTTTTAGTTTTAAGTTATAAAAAAAAAATTGCGATCAACAATCACAAATCACTAAAACAATCGAAAATTTTCTGAAGTGACAACACTGTTTCATCTTTTTTTTTACACAATCATTATTTAAAAAGTAGTTATGATCTCTTCCCGTCCTTCCATATTAGATTAGTAAACATGCACCTGCGGGCGACATGCTGAGTAAGCTTTCTCCAGCGGAAGGCCCGCAGACGCATGTCAGCATTTATTAGCTTTAAGTTTTTGTCTTAAGATTTATTCATTATTAAATTAGAGACCTGCAATTCGGTCACACGTATATTTTGTATTTTTTAAAAACCCTTTTGGCCCGAGCCAAGACTTGACTAAGTTTATATGTTGTTTACATTACTGCGTTTTGTTCATGCAACATTCATATAAAATGGCTCTGTACTTGTAAGTAATTTTAAAGCAGATTGTTTAAAATCTTGATTTTTAATGACAATCGTATATCCGAAAAGATCTCTTGTTTTGAAAATGTATTATTTTGTACTTATACCTCAACTCATTGAATTAAGTTGCGTGTACTACGACCACAATTACGTTGCGTTAACAAAACGCTCGGAAGGAAATTAGTTACTGATAACCGACAGTATTTCTCAATGACAATGAGCTTGTGAAACGCTCGTATAGCCCTCTCAACCATCGGTTATTGGTAGCTTCAAAATCAATCAGTTACTATTACAGACAACCGTCGGTAAAATATAGAAACCGGGTCTAAGTGGTGCATGCGTTTCAGCCAGGATCGAACTCAAGCCCTTTGAGCTCGGGACGCGTGCGTTAGCCATTACGCTCCACGACTTTCTTATAAGTACCGCTAAAAATATAGGAAAGCTTCTTCTTGGAATTTTAAATAAGAATCTTTTCTAAAATTAAAATTTCCCGAACGTTGTACACCACGACACTGATCTTAGTAACCGGTGCGTCAGCAAGCCCGAGTGCCCTCAAAAGAGAAGAGCCCTTCAGCCATCTCATCCCGGCACTGTGAGAGCGACAGGGACAGACAAATCGCACCAAGAAAGGTGCGAAGGATTAAAACTCAAGCCTCAAACAACCTGAAGTGATTAAAATGTAGGCACTTTTTCTTAATAAATAACATAACGATCAAATGCTCTTTTTGCTAAAAGTTCAGTATCTTTAATGTTTAGGTAATTTATCTATTTTTGTAATATAATAAACTAGCTTCTGCCCGCGACTTCATCCACGTGGTGCGGTTTTTTAACTATCCCACGGGAACTCTTTAATTTTTCGGGATCAAAAGTATCCTATATTTTGACCAATAATTATTTAATTATATTTATATTATATTAATAAATAATAAAACTGTAGAGGTCGAATTTCTGTACAGTAAAAAAAAATTGCTAAAAACCGACTTAGGGGGATTTAAGAAGTGAAATAGAACTAATTTAGATTTTATTCAAATATTTTGTTTCTCTGTTTGTCTGTTTGTACGGGCTAATCTCCGAAACGACTGGATCGATTTAGATGAAGTTTTGTATGGTGGTAGCTTGGTGGTGGTAGCCCTGGACAACATATAGCATACTTTGATCCCGAAAAATTAAAGAGTTCCCGTGGGATGGTTAAAAAACCGCACCACGCGGACAAAGTCACGGGCATCAGCTAGTAATGTAATAAATTTGTAGAGTGTTCGAGTTATGTTAGTTAGAGAATGAATTTAAAAATGACCTGTTATGGAGCCTAATATTTCTAGTGAAGAAACATGGGCCATAATATTTCTGCAGGCGTTTAGAGAGAAAGACAGAGGGAGAGAGAGAGAGAAAGAGAGAGAACACTTTATTGTACACCAAAATCTCTCTCCTTTCTTTCGCCATATCCCAATTAATTGGAGTCGGCACAATAAGTCTTTTCCTTCCACACTCCTCTATTCTGACATACATCTTCTGTCACACCACAAATCTTCATATCATTCTTCACGCAGTCCATCCATCTTTTTTTTGGTCTACCTTTACATCTGTACCCACATTGCACACCAAAATATACAATTACAAAAACCGACCATATTTACAATATTTTCTAAGTAATACAATAGGCGGCCTTATCGCTAAAAGCAGCGATCTCTTCCAGGCAACCTGAATGAAAGAGATTTGAATTAGGCGATATATATTTATTTCTTAAATTAGTTTGAATATTTATGTATATATTGCTTTTTCCTGCACCACATATTTCGCCTGATTCAATTTCTTTCATTAAGGTTGCCTGGAAGATATCGCTTTGAGCGATAAGGCCGCCTATTATATTGCCTAGAAAATATTGTAATGGTCTGTTTTTTAATTGTATATTTTGGTGTGCAATCAAGTGTTCTCTCTCTCTCTCTACATTATACATTACATATCTAATAATGCCAATAAATATACTCGGAAATTAATTTTATTACAAACATCTTCATCAAGCCGGCAACACGATCTAAACGCTTCTCAGATTAAAATCTTGTATAGGGAGCGTATTTGAAGAGTGTTCTAACAGTGAATGAGGGCGGCGTAATGACCTGCTGACACGAGATCCACTCCACGTACTATGGGGGGCACGTATCGCCTCTTAGCAGGGTTGAGAGGTTTCAAAACTCAATATCAATGTTTTATATTACGACCTGATATTTGGCACTCAACGTGATATTTGTTACATTCGATTTTTCGGCTCGTATAACATCTTATAGATACACGAAGCTTCGAGACTATTGCGAGTGATCAAACAATTTTTATACCTATATATTCTAAATAAAAATAATATGTATAAAATGGTAGCAAGAATTCAAATTCATTTATTTATTTAAAATTATTTCTAGTCCTTAGGTATGTAATGTATAGTATAAAAATATTTATAGAGAGAGAGAGATAACACTTTATTGCACACAAAAATATACAATTACAAAAACAGACAATATTTAAAATATTTTCTAGGCAACTGTAACGAACCCCCCTTTTTGAGTCTAGAGACTATGGAATGACATACTCAAGCCGAAGCATAGAGTGAGAAATAAAAATTTATAAAGTGGAAATTAATAAAATTTATTCATAGAATAAATTTTGTAATATTGGCCATAAATCGTAATCATCTAGTAGCAGGAACCCTCGTCGCAATACCGTTAACCCTATGTTCACAAGGTAGGTTATATAAGAGTGTTAATCAGAGGACAGGAAGACTATCAAAGGTTGGTGTAAAATATATGTATATATAATAATAATCATAATATTGTAGTAATATGTTGTAAGTGTAAAATGCTATGCATTTTATGAATTATGACAAATGTATTACTCATGATATAAGCTCATCACCTGAGTACGCCCGTGCCTTTATTTTGCCAAAAGATATTCTAATGTAGATTCATAACAAATTATATATTTTTGTGTAAGGCACCCCTCCTAACCACCTCTCTGTTATGCCACCGCATTAGCTACCAGTAAAAGAGCTCATATCGAGATAAAAGAAGAACCTCCAATTTTTTAAATTAATATTTATTGAATCAATTATAAACATTATCTAAAACTAGCGTCGGTTCACAACGTACTATTGCTGGCGAGAAGAGCCGACAAGAAACTCCCAGCAGTACGATCTATCCATTTAAAAGAAACCCATTTGGAGTGCCTTGTGTATAAAATGAGTTGGAAAAGCCAAAAGACTTAAGTGAACATTTCATCTCAAAGTCACCTTTCCAAAATATCAAATAATATTGTCATTATGAGGAACGTCACCTCAGAGACCTCCCCTGATGCAGTAATAAGAATATCACAGTAAATTAAAGATAAAGATTGATTGAAGTTTAAATAGTGATACTCTCTACATCTCATAAAATTCCCATCCCTAAATTGTCAGAGTAAGAGTTTCAGAATGTCTCTCTATGAATTATAAGTAAATTTTAAGTTAAAGTTAGGCGAGAGACAACTTCACTCATATTATAGATTCCCTTGTCAAAGACAGGTTTCAGGTTCGCCGTGAAAGTTAAAATAAAGTTTAAGTTAAAGTGGAATGGCAAAACCTTACATCCGCCTAATGACCCTAGCACCCAAGAGATGAGAGCATAACACCGTAAAAGTAAAGTTTAAAGTTGAATTTAACATAAAATAGTGATACTCTGCATCAAAGATGCCTTCTTTGGTAACAATACTCAAATGTAGATATTTTTAATCATCCTTTCCAATTCAGTCAAGTCCACTTGGCCTAACTACCTCTAAGACTCTCATGAAGTCACATATCGTGAAAGAAAATAAATTTTGATACGATTGATCCTCCTGCAACACGGCAGCTTATCCCCCTAACCAGCTAGGGCGTCATTGAGGTGCCCACGCGCCTCCAGGCTGATCCGCGACTTAACTAGTTCCAAACCTTCAGTTACCAATTCAGTTAATCTTAATATGTGAAACCATTTTTAGTCTCGTGAATACACATATTATAAAACAAACTAAATTTGCTTAAAAGTTGTACGCGCGGTAATCCTGGATAATTGTCGAAACTATCCAAGGGATGGTAGCCACAATAAACAAGTGGGTCGTGAATCCCTTTGTCCAAGGTTGCTGAACTCATAAAACCCGGTCCTAATCTGAATCTTCATAGAAACTTTCAATATGTGCTTTCACCCCATCTCATCACTTCATTTTGTAATAATATTTGAATGCCTATTTTATACACATTTGGTAACAGTAGAGCTGCTTGTTTAAGAAAATATAATTAATCAAAAAAAACCTTTAATAAAATTTAAATTGTAATCAACAACTCCTTTGCACCAAACAAAGCCAAATGCCAAAGTAGACTCTCTGAACAAGAAAGTAATTAAAATATTAAATTCAATAAACCTAAATAAACTTTAAATTTTCTAAAGTCAATTAGCCTTCCCATATAGAATGCATGATTGTTGTATAGTGTAATGTAATAATGTAGTGTTATAAAACCATATATAAATATATACACATATAAAAATAGACTAATTAATAAATTATAAATCAAAACTCCGACTTCACAGCCATAGCTCAATAATAATCCCTTCGATATCAGAACCAATGAAAACTCATTACGCAGGCTGACTCCAAGCTCACTGAAACAGAAATAATCGGACAATAACAATCAACGCTCTAGCTCTAATCAGCAAACACAACAAGTAAGAGTCCATAATCAGGTCCAACAACGTGTGTGCAACAGCAAGACAAGAATTCCTATATTCCTATATTATATATTCCTATTCATCCTCCATTGACATATAATGAATCTCCCATAGCAAAGTAACTAATAATCATATTACTTGAAAGAATCACCAAAATCTCCCAATAGTTCCCGGCTATGAAGAAGTAATATTATTTAATTAAGTTTCCTAAGACAATATTATATTTAAGGATCCTTAAATGAAATTAGATTAATACATATTTATCCGCAAGAGACTATGTATCATAACTCCTAAGTAATGTATTAGCACACTGAGGCTTTATAAATAACCCTTAATCATTTAGTTAACTATGAAACTAAAACAATGTACAAACAATTCTTATCTGTTAATAACGCACAAGTCAATTAAGACATACTTTAAATTAATTCACTCTTATATAGTTCGTTCTCCATACAATATATAAATTAAGGACAGTAATTAATTAAGTTCAAAAATATATAGGACAGTAGATAGTAAACGAGCCTACCTATCTTTACATACGATTATGTAAGATTTCATATTAAAGGCTTATGTATTTCTATAGCATTTATGCCTAGACAAATTATAGAAATGTTCCTATAATATTATAGTTTTGAAGAAACGGACCTAAGGAACCCTAATACGTCTAAAGACTACCAGCTAAGTGTAACAAAATCAATGTTACATATAATATTATGTACTACTAAGAATAGAAGTTATTTGTAACTACACATTACTAATCAGGCTCTTAAGATTAATTCAAATCGTATGCATACGAACAATTATTATTAGACTACTAATACATCACAAAAGACAAGAATACGTGATCACGTCAGAAGAACGTCTGAAAACATAACAAGCAAGATATCAGGTAAGTCTACATGGTTAATATAACTATTAAATAAAGCTTGAAGACTTAGCTTGGCTCTTTGGCGAAATTTACAACAACCACATCCGACGTATACATATTGAACTTTGATTGTTTTATTATTAATAGCGATTAGTTTATCCATTTAAATCTCAATTAGATTTTCTCCATCTGAAAATATATAAAACACAAATTTTTCCGAGAATAATCTTTTCATTGTCTTCTTCTGTCAAACACGAATAATCAAGTCCTTTCTTTTCTCTGTCAAAGTTTCAAACTAAGAAAAATTCGATTATATCATACAAAGAGATTAGTAGTAAATACATAATTATATTATGCGAAATAAAGGAGGGAATACATTATATGGAGAACAGCCATTCCTTTATAAATAAATAAAAATTAATAGGTGAGAAATTAATAAATACATGATGATGCGTACCGTCACACAACCTAAATGAAAGAAATTGAAACAGGCGAAATAGGTGGTACAGGAAAAAGACAATAGATACGTAGGTACTCAAACTAATTTAAGTAAAAAATATAAAATTACATACATATATACATAGTCATATATATGCAATAATAAATAAATTATAATCATAAATGTATTAGCATGATTGTATTCTGTTAATCAGACATAGCTGTTTGTGTATAAATAGTGTTATCTGAGCAAATTTCTAAATTTTGGTAAGGATTTGGCCTCTCTGAGAGTAATAGGCAGCATATTCCAAAGTTTGACAGCCTGCAGAAGAAGACTGCATTTGTCCTGCCGTCTATTCGGAGTGATTTCCAGCCACAAACCTTCATATTTATATAATAAAATTGACTGGAGGCAAAGCAAGTTAGAATATGCTATTCGATCTGTTACCAGGCCACTAATAATAAGCATAGAACGGCTGATTTTAGAGGTTGTTTTGAACATGCTGCTACGTGATGTTGGAACGACATTCCTCCTCCCATTAGAGACCTGAAATAAAAATTTACCTTCAAATTTCACTATAAAAGATATTTAATACAGTTACAGAAACAAGACCCTAGTTGAGACACAACTGCCTTATATTATTTTTGTAAAATAGCCTAGCAAAGTGCCCAGTGGTCCTTGGCATTCTAAACTTGTCAGCTTAATGGCTTCTAAGAATGTGCATGAAATTTAAACAATAGACAAAAGTATTTATGATTTCTTACCAGGAGGCGTACAAAGGGAGTAGCGCGAATAATAGATGATTCAAATTCAAAGGGATAATAAAACACCTAAAAAGGACCGATTCGCAATAATAATATAAGAAAGTCACTTGAATTATCCGTGCAGGCACGGAGAAAGAATACGATTTCCTCCGGCCAGGCCTGTGTGCGGCCTGTCGTAATAGGTGACAAAACAACCCACAGCCAGGTGGTAGAGTATTTGCCCAACTGGATGGTTACCACCGCTGTTCTAGAGTATGCCGCCATAACAACCTTGAGTTGTGTTCCGGCATTAGTGACCAGGTTCCAGACTACCTTAAGAGAGTAGCAGTGCATTTGTAGTACCTTTGGTGTTGTAAATGCCTATAGACGATGGTAACCGCTTTCCATGAAGTGGACTGTCTGCCTGTCTGCTCCACTCCTGCAATAAAAAAATGTGTGCTGGGACACATATTAGAAGAGAAACTTCAACGGACAAGTGGGTAAAGGAATGGCAACGGATAAGTGGCAATACGAATCGCAACACAATTTTAACTTGAAGTTTTACGGGCAGATTTTTAATGTACTTGTCCAATTTGAAAACCTGCCATTCTTTTTTCCACTTGTCTGTTGAAGTTTCACTTCTACTATGTATCCCAGCACACATTTCGATTTTTTCGCAGGTTTATTGCGAATTATGATTTGGTTAGGTACATATTAATGAATGTATTTTTTATTCAAACATATTTTATTTTATCAAACAAAAAAACTGGATTCGATCTGGAACCATAAAACGCATCTATAGTCTACTCTAAAATTTGCCGCCTCTCACCACGTCTAGTCTAAATTTATGCCGCTCCTCCACGCGGCCGTAACGCTTTTAGGTTAGAGAAAAATCCTAAGACCCCGTCAATATAGAAGTTTCATTTAAAAAAATATTATGAGAGCTCGTCCTTAAATATTTCCCAGTGAAGTGCCTGCTGATATTCTGAGATTTTAGAGCCACCACGTCTTGCTGGTTGTTGATTGTTATTTGTTCATCTCCATAGAATAACGTTGAAAAATAAACGCTGCTGGGATAGCGAAATTATTCGACGTCGGTGAACAGGTGAGGCTTGAAGGGGAAGGATAGGTGAATGGATAAAAAATGAAATTTACACTCGGGAATGAAGTGCGCGCAAGAAAGCAATTTCCCTGTGAGAACTCCCGTAATAGCCACTTTGATGTACGATGCATATGCTGCTTTACATTATGGATGTGGTGTTCATATGTAAGAATGAATTGTGTTTATTTAGGATAAATACAATTACAAGTACATAAGATAGATACAGAAATAAAGAGAGAGTAGAAAACGTCCAATTCAAATTATTTTTAACCGACTTCAAAAAAAGAGGAGTTAGTTAGGATTACTCCGAGATTTATGATCCGATTTACGTGATTCTCTTTTAGTTCGATGCGGAATAGTTACCATTTAGTCCCCTAAAAATTTAACATACTTTGGCCCAGTAGTATTCATTTTACGAACTTTTTTTGTTCCCGTTTCTTGGGACCTATAGGTATTTTATAAGGCGCGCGGCACCTTTCGTAGGCGTACCCATAGCTAGACACTAAAAAGTAACAAATAAATAAAAACACTTCGTTTAAAACCGACTTCAAAAACTAAAAAGTATAAAATAACTTATTTCTAAAGCTATTATTAATTATAATATCTTATTTTTAACACATATATTGTCTAAAACATTTTAAAGTCGGTGCAAAGTAAAACATAAAAATTACTATATTCTGAAAATTACTAAGCACCGACTTTAAGATGTTTTAGATAATATATATTAAAAATAAGATATTATAATTAATAATAGCTTTAGAAATAAGCTATTTTATACTTTTTAGTTTTTGAAGTCGGTTTTTTAAACGAAATTTTTATTTTCTTATTACAATTTGTATTTTTAATTTTTCAATCTCACCGCATATATTGAAACAACAGCCGGTGCCCGATCGGGTTATGTGTTGTATGGAGTCCACGCCACTGGTAACCACTTAGAAGGACAAATGCCCTATTACTTACAATAGGCTGCTCAGTCGCAAGAATTAGTATTCCTTTATCACGCTTAAGACCTTCTTGGCGACACTGGTGGT
This sequence comes from Dendrolimus pini, assembly GCA_949752895.1. Lineage (NCBI taxonomy): Eukaryota > Metazoa > Arthropoda > Insecta > Lepidoptera > Lasiocampidae > Dendrolimus > Dendrolimus pini. The sequence continues at coordinate 2,391,351 of OX457144.1, forward strand.
CAATTTAGCAATTTGAGCGATTCATTTACATAAGTTTAATAGTCATTTGTTTTACATCGAGTCAAGGTTTACTGCTACAAATAGTAAGTACCTTTTTTATTGGAGAAGGTCAGTAGACAGGCAGACGGCCCACTTGATGGAAAGCGGTTACCATCGCCTATGGACATTTGCAACACCAAAGGTGCTACAAATGCGCTACTGCTCTCTTAAGGGAGACTGGAACCTGGTCACTAATGCCGGAACACAACTCAAGGTTGTTATGGCGACATACTTTAGACCAGCGGTGGTAGCCATCCAGTCGGGCATATGCTCTACCACCTGGCTGTGGGTTGTTTTGTCGCCTTTTACGACAGGCCCCCCGGCCGCAGGAAATTGTATTCTTTTTCCGTTCCAGCACGGATAAATAAATAATAAATAGTACTTAACCTCATAAATAGATAATATTTTAAATATGTCGCTAAATTCATCGGTCGGATATTAAAATAAAATAACAAATAAATAGTCATTTAAAAAAATAACTGGTTTACAGTAACAGAGTACCTGGAAAAAGGACATAAAATATTTTAATTACTTTGTAGTTGGCACCAACTACTCTAAATAGCAAATTGTCCAAAATTAGAAATCGGACCGAAAGAGAAAAAATGACAAAAGTTGAGCAATATTGTCAAGTAAGCTACAATATCATATTGTACCCTAAATGTCTTAATGTATAATTATATTTGTGTAAGGTTAAATTATGCATTGAAGAAATGTATGGAATTGCATAAAAGCTAAAAAAATATATAATTTAAATATGTATTATTAGGTAGTACAGAAACTATAACTAAATTTAATTTTTTTTGTTAAAATCTAAACTATACCATCTTAAAAATTAAACTACACCACAAAAAAACTTAAAAATTAAATACTATTACTACATATATACAAGTAAGATGTAGGCCAGATCGCTGTCGGTGGGGAGCGTTCCTAAAATGCTGGCTGCATTCCCATGTTGTATTTTAATATGTAAATCTAAATTATTAAAATATAATTTAAAAAAAATCACACATAAATACCTTTATTTTGTAGTTCATAGAAGGCAGTCTATGCTCGATTTTGACTCACACACAGCCACTTGTTCTATTATAGTAACAGATGCCGCATCTATTTCTGCATTCGTGTTTCGTAACTCAGGAGAGTGCGGTGCGCTCAGAGGCTTCCCCGTAGAAAATTGCGATGGCCTTGCTTCCGGTGTTTATTTTAATTCGACGACAAGTTCAAAAAAACTGTTTTTTATCTTGGAACATTTTACTCTTGGCTTCAACCAACGTTTAGTTTACAAAAGAACAAAGCAAAACAAGAGGTTTACTTTTATAGAGTTGTATTTTTATTAATTTTTTTGCTACACTACGCATCTATGGCTCCTGGAATACCGGACTTTTTGTCATAAAACCAAGTAAACAATAAAAATATTTTTTGTAAAAAAGTAAATCACTTTTCTGTCGAATTCTTCATTATATTTCACAGGAAAGGTAGCCACTGGTAAAATTCGGGATTTTCCGATTTCCCAACAGTGGGCATGCAAATGAGGGTAGCTGGAAAAAGTTCACGATACAAACGGCTGTATCGCCGTCATTTCAGATTTTATAAATAAGGAAGACAAAACATGCATAGATAAAATTACTGTTTTATTTCCTACAATCTCACTTGAAATCCCTTGAGCTGTTTTAGAGGCTATATAAACAAGACAAGCTTACAAACAAACAGATACATAAATTATTATTCAAAGAGTAGTTAAATTATATCTATGGAGATATTTTATAAGTAGGATACATTATATTTAATAATTTAAACAACATTTAATAAGAGTATGCGAGACAAAAATAAAGACACTTCAACTAAAATACAATATGTAGCAGATCACTGCCAACGGGGAGCGTGCCCAGAAGGCTGGCTGCATTGCCACGCTGTATGGCAATACTTATTTGATGTGCGAAATATGAACCAGCCTTCTGATCACGGGTCGTGTCAAAGTCTTTAAAGAAACTCTTTGCCGACGGACCCCACAGACCTAATATTTCAACCCCAAACGACACAAATAACCTTTTCCTAGGGCCCCATATTTGCGCCGTTTGACTTCTTCAGCGGCGGCGTTGCCAGCCCCTGACTAGGTCATTGGAAGATGTGACGGAGATATTAACACAGGTCGCATCCCACACTAGCGGCCGCCTCATCTTCCAAAGGATGAGTGACATCCCGTCCAGTCTCTTGCCATCGTCACGTACCAGACCATTCGGTTCTAGAATGGCCGTACGCCAATGCTGACAAGAGCTTGGCGGATGATGTCGTTGAGGATGGCATGACATGACAACCCGTGGTGTCCAAAATCGGTCTACTATAACTCAAAATTGACAATGTTTGGTACGCAACATGGCGTACATGGTGATTAATAGCAATTCATTTAAAAATGTAGAATCTATTTTGAAATTACAGACAGACTTCTACTTTCAAGACATTGTTACAACTCAGGTCCCGACAAAACAAAATCCACCTGCATATCTGAAACAAAACACCTGTCGGCATTTGAACTAATTGTAATTCTTTTATGATCGGCCTCTTTTGTTTACTTATTTATTGGCATACGTTTCAAGAAAACAGCTCATTGTATTATCATTTATGGCTGCTTGCGAGTCGTTAGCCAGGTGTTTCGGATTATGTCGACTACGAAACGGGTACATTGCATTTGTGCAGTACAAAACGATGGCCGTATTGACGGATGGGCAGTCGAGCGAGAACCATGATCAAAGCGAGATGTGTGTACTACAATCGGGAATCTAATAGTAACGGACTTTGCGCTTTTTATTGTATTACGACCTTCTTCATTACGTTTGGATTTGTTGTGTTCGGTTATATATGTGTGTTATAAGTGTTTGTAAAGTTCTAATAAACTGTATAATAATTCCAACGGATTTTTAATTCGAGTCTCGTGACTCGTAAAAATATGATATAAACTATAATTATGTTTGTATAACTCGGTAAATGACATGAATATATTACAATGAATTTATGGAGATATGATACAGTATAAACTTTTAGTAGGTACGTCTCGGCATTATTATAACGACAATATTATTCTTATTTCCTTCGTCTTTGTCTTACTGAGTACGCGCTGTTTGCTACAACTCCATTAATTCTTCGAAAAGTAATTCTGTAACATACTTATGTTTCAAACTTATAAAATAAGAGCTTGATAGAGAAATATAAAGCAAATCAATTTTTAGCTTGACTTGTTGCTGCGGAGTTTCTTGCTGCTTCTTCTTCTTTACACCAGTCACATGTTGCGAAGCGGTGTACATAGAATAGGAAGTAAACTAAATTGTATGACCAATGTATGACCTTTAAAAAGTGGCCTACAGTGGAACTTATTTTGAATAAGCACTTTTGAATCTGAATTTGAAAATTAATATTATTTATACATTAAAAAATGGTCTGTATTTTGACCAGATGCATTTATTTATACATATTTCGATGCGCTGAATCCGAGTCTGGGGTCAGTAGCCTCTCAAAACCTGGAGGACACTCTTTTTTACAGCTTACAGACCAATTTTTTATGGGCCGGTGGAATTAATTTGCAATTCGATACCTTTTATAAAATATTATAAGACATCCTGAGTCTCTACTCGTACAAAATCTATAAGATCGCGACAATTTATAGTCCAAGATCCCAATCACCACAGACTTACGTGATTTTAGGAAAGATGAAATTTCTAGGATCGGTAGTTTAACATAAATTTAGAAAGGAATGGATACTCGCAAAGCTGAAAGCTTGTCTGACTCATTGAAAAATATTTTAAAATATTATACTTGATAATATATATAAAATTCAGCCTCCCTAAAATGACGTAAGTTGCCACATTTTTTTGAAGGTGTCTGTCAAAAGTTATGGTCCACAGGAAGTGTCTGGCAACTATATATCTTTGTTTATGATAATATCATATATGATATATGTAAAAACTAGCCTTGTTACTTTGACGTAAGTTAGCAAGGTTTTTTCCCCACCTTTGATACCTGTAAAACGGTGCCGCTTTCAGCCTAGCGAGTATCCATTCCTTTCTAGGTTTTATGTTAAAGTACCAATCCTAAAAATTTGATCTTTCCTAAAATCACGTATGTCTGGGGTGATTGGGATCTCACTCTATTATAATAGGATAAAAATGTCTCTAATATGGCTATCATTTATTCGATGTACATATAGCTATCATATAACTGCACACCCAATTAAATGCATGACTTTGTATGTTGTTTGCCACCTCGCGACCCGGTGGCCGAGTCCATATTTGATATAAACATCCTTTGAACGCTATGGAGTAGAATACTGATAATTAATATAGTGACACGTGTCTAATGCCCTAGTATTTGTCTTATTAATTAATTGTTGTTACGTGTTTATTATTTGAACTTTAATAATTATGTTGTAGATAGGTATCAAAAGAGAAGTGGCTATGTAAATATTTGATAATAAGAAAACTACATGTCACATTTAAAAATGAACAAAATAAATCGTCACACTCCAATCCTTGCTTTCACTAAAACGATTCGTTTTATTTTACTTTAAATTATGTATGATATAAAATTGTATAATACCTTCACCTGATATTGAGTGATGACGCTTACCTAGAAGATACCTATTGTTGTAACATGTAGATTTCAAGATTGTATTTTTCAGGAAAATAGACTCTTGCAAATTATTCCACTCTTCGGCAGTGCGCACCAGAAAAGATGAAGCGAAACGCTTGGTTCTGACTGGTGGTGTTTCCACCATGTAACGGTGGCGCAAACCGGTGCGTCTGGTTGTCCGATGGTAAAAAGGGGATGAAGGAATCAGCTCGTGAAATTCTAAGGAACACTTCCGGAAATGTATTTTTATTAACCCATTTATCAAATTCCTTGGCCAGAGTGCAAATATACACTACACTGAATATATTTATGACATTGTATTTTATTGCTTGGTAAATGTATGGAAACATAAACCGAAATATTACCTTTATATCGTACCAGATTCTTTGAGTAGTATACGGATGCATATTGCATCTCCACGTAACATATGAAACCAGCTGTAGGTATTTAAATCAGTGTGTAAGCAGAGACATTGCCAAGAGCCAGTGACGGTTTTAGTACTTCATACAGTTGAAATAGAAAGAAAGAAAAATACTAGAATTTTAGCACCTTTATTATTAAAAATGACTAAAGAATATCATGGTTTTTTGTATGAAACCCTGTATGTTAAATGCTTTAGGGGTCATTCAGAACTTAATACAGTTGAGACCGGAAGCTAGAAGGCTCTGGTTACGGATTATTTTTTGTAATATAAATCGATTAGCGAAAACGTACATAAATAAAATTCCAAAACATTATATTGGACTTGATCTTACTGATTTTTTTTCACAAGTGTCAAACAAAAACAAAGAAATGATATTAAATATAAATTTAAATTATGAAAAATAACATATTCTAAAAAAATCCAACAGCTCTCATTCTAATCATATCTGTTAATATTGAGCGGTTGTCCCACAGCACTCGGAAACTTTTCAGACAACCCTCGTACGAGTACTTACACACTCACACTCATGTGACACACACACACACACACACACACACACACACACACACACACACACACACACACACACACACACACACACACACACACACACACACACACACACACACACACACACACACACACACACACACACACACACACACACACACACACACACACACATCCTACACTATGCAGACTATAAAAAAAAATTACATCGGAATCCTAATGTTTTACTAGTTTAGGAATCAGAATTTTCTCTGTATGTAACAAATTAGCCACGGTGCACGGTGCACGAGTTTTCTTGCAGTCGGATGGCTGCCAATGCTAACTGTAACACACGTTTGTTTCTAGTGCGGGGTCTTGGCAATCACCTGACTTCACAGCTTGCGTTTCTTTGGAAAATTCAGTTTTTTTTTGTACTTTTTACTTGTATGTAACACAATAATGTTGTAATGGCTATGTAATAAAGATTTTATTATTATATTTTATTTATTTATTGTTAGTACCTAGTGCTAAATTATATCAATTAATTGGTGGATTAAACGTGACGCAACAGAGAGGATTAAAGTAATATTAATTTTATTTAAAAAAACCGAGGTTCACGTTTGACCACCGTCTCACTCGATGTTGAGTGATGACGTGGCCTAAGATGTACCACGCTTACCTAGAATGTACCTACTTACTCGTGATTTAAAGTCTCTTTTTTTATTTTACTTTTTATTGCCTGAGTTCAGCAGACAGGCCAGTCCCACCCGATGGAACGCGGTAACATCGCCTATAGACATTTGCAACACCAAAGATGCTACAAATGCGCTGCTGCTCTAGAAAGGGAGACTAGCCTGGCCAGTAATGCCAGAACAAGGTTGCTATGGTGGCATACTCTAGACCAGAGGTAGTAGGCATCCACCTGGCTGTGGGTTGTTTTTTCGCTTGTTACGGCAAGCTGCCTGGCCGCAGGAAATTGTATTCTTTCTCCGTTCTTGCTCGGAAAACGTACACTGCATGGTCCCATCGTGAAGGGGATGACCTAGTGGCTACAATTTTTTATAGTTACTGTTAACGATAGAATTCGTCATATGAACGGCCCGCTCGGTGTTGCATGTAAAATTAAATATAAATAATAAGTAATATAAATATATAATTTAAATACATATAAATATATAATTTAAATACATATAAACAATGTAAATATTTGTGTATTTACCTGACTGGTTTTTTAATAAATAATAGCCAATTGGTTGCCTAGAGGAATCGGAATGCACGAACTTCACTCGGGATTGAACCGAGGCAGTTGCCCGCGACCACCGACCGATACATACGTGCTCTGCATTTCGTTTCTCTCAAAGCAATCAAAGGCTAACTTTCAAACCCTAAAAACCTTGTTTTAATATTGTCCTTCGCACAATTGAACGTTATATCCGTTACAATTCATTCTTTCCTTTTTTCTTTGCTATGACTTTGATCTAGATTGAAGCTCAATTTGCTGAGCTTGGTCCAATTTTTACAACTTAAATAATTATCTTGTCTTGTTATTTTGGGGTTGTTTTTCTCTTGCATTGTTTACTTTATTACTTTAAACTTGTTTCTTTTAGTTGTGTATGTTCGTCCTGAAAATAAACCTTGTTTTCTTTCTTTCTTTTTTAAGTTATAAATATTTATATTTAAGCAATTCGTAAGAAATAAAGAAACACGTGCTTCAGCAATACATAATTTTAATTACAGATTGTTTCATTCAAATATAAGAGTAAACTGGATACGGTTGAAGTCGTAGGTAACAGCTAGTGTATAATACATTATTCTTCTCGTATATTCCATTAAAAATATTACGACGACAATATGGGCAATAAAATGGACTGAAAGTTTTCCATTAGGTTTCATAGAATTTATTCAGTCTTTGTGTTGCAATATGACGTCTTGGTGCAACTTTACAATTTCCAAGCACAAAGGCATGTCATCTGTCTAACTATAATATTATAAAATTCTGAACATGCCACATTGAAGCTATTTAAAAGAAAACAACTGGAATACACTATATAAACGAGGTAGAACATTATGCAATTCTTTTTAGATTTCTTGTCTGTTGTACGGGATTCATGTAAAAAATACTAGGTCAATTTCGATACAGTTTTAGAGAGATAGATTGATGTTAGAAAGGGATAGATGTATAAACGAAAATTCCCGAACAGAAGGTTCGGGAAGGAAGAGACAGAGATAGATGGGTTCCAGAAAATTCTTCCGGGTATATAAACAACGTAAGGCGCGCCTACCGGGCATTTTAGAGTTGAGTTCAGTTCAAGACAGTCAAGCGACAAGTGCGATACGAAAGAGCTGGAAGAAGAGTTTAATAGAAGACACTGACGAGTTTAGTGGTGAATTTAGTGTAAAGTTTAGTGGTCAGTAAGTGAAGGAGGAGTGTAGCGTAGCTCGAGAGACGAACAAGAAGCGAGCTACACGCGGCAATATCGGAGGTGAGCACTGCAGTAGCAGGTGGTCTAAGCAATATCGGCGACGGTATTGTAAGCGAGACACCTTGTCGTCGGCACTGTGCATCGTTAGTCGTGCGTATAGGGGCAACCCTGCAGAGAGGTATTGCGTGCGGCTGAGTAAGTCAATAAAAGTGTTTAGTTAAAAACTGGTGTTTTCTTCCAATCCATAAGAGCGTACCCCCGCTTGCACGTAACAATACAATAAATCCTTCTATACGAATGAAGCGCTTTGCAACCCCCGCACCGCAAAAGAGTGGAACTCATAGCCGGAGTCTTTCTTACATCCTGGTTGTTTTCAAAGCCCGTGTGCTACATCATAGACTGTGTCTCCACTCAATTTTAGTTGAAATCATGGGCAAACGCGAACCTATGCAACTGACTATAAAAAAAACCCAACGAAATCTTAAAAACTTTTTGTTCCCAAAATTTAAACTTCCAGTAAGCACATGCCGTGGAATTTAAATCGCTGTTCAAGAATTAATCCCAAACTCAAGGATGAAACTGTTACGGAAATCTTAATCAGGTATGCAAATTGATTTTATATAAACTGTACTTTGGGAAAGCGCATCGGCTTCAGCACTATCAGTATTCAACGATTGTCCGTCTTTCACTTACAAAGGACCAGAACCACTTTATATTTGCCATTAAGACACATCTGTAGCATCACATTGAACTTTATAAGAATAAAAATAAGGTTCTTTTGTTGAAGATTACTTTTTCTTAGATGCATAATAAAAATTGTCATGTAAATATTCACAAAGTTACTTTTGCTGTTGGTTAACTAGCTATCAAGGAGTAATGTTTCTTAAAATTATTACTAGAAGGTGGTAGAGGTATTTCGAAGACAATTTTGTAGGTCTAGTTCGTAGTGCAGTTGGAACGAGACTTAAATACCTATTCAGACTGTTCTCTGTAAAATTTATGCAAATGAGGTCAAAATGCTGTGTTCAGCAATTTCGGACACTTGTAACTTTGTATTGTGACTTTAGTATTTGGTAATGGATTTCTCAAAATTCAAATGTCTTAACTTCAAGATGCAGTTTCAGTGTAAAGGGAATAGTTTCTTACTGCATATTTTTAGCGACCTTAAAACTAAAGTCAAAATTCTGCCAAGTGTGTGTGTCTTCAGGATCTTCTTTCTGTGTATCGGATTAAGGAGGTTGGGGAGCCTCGAGGTTTTACATCTTTACCTCGCTTGCAACTTGGTGTGCAACTCCCACCGTTAACTGAAGACCTTCGCTGTATGGAGATGCCTTCCTAGCAACTCTGTGTACAATGTTCGGCGACCGGTGGCGTTCGCGGGATTTGCGTTGGATACTTCTGGGGCATAGATGGCTTTCATTGGTTTCGGTGGCCATCTCAGACTTTAGGTGCAGCGAAGTAAGCATTTTGAAAAGTTTCATTAGAAGTTTTTTTCGAATTTTTTCTACGTTCCTACTCGGATAAGTACATTATTTACATATTTAACAATTAATACTCCGTGGTTATAATTATTATTCTTTTCAATACCTAAACCTGTTTAACTCAAAAAAAATATTACCTACTTTATATCGTGCATAGTGGTCAGCAATTTTCTAGTAAAATTTTTTGGAAGATCTTCAAAATTTCTTCACAACTATAGCTATAAGGCCCAGCAACACATATCGATGCTAATTGAAATATCACTTAATACCACTTGAAGCTCCAATCTGTGTACATGACAGGGCACCCCTTTTTGAGTGGGACCCTTGTCTGCTGCATGTTTTGCACGAAGGGTACGGCTTAGAACGTCTAGGTCATTGAGATTACAATCTGATTATATACAGGCAGGGGTTAACTTAGCACTTGAGGCAACATTTTCAGATGCTGTATTTCATGTGTACCATTAGTGCGGGGTGAAAATTCGGCTAGAGTAGGCTTGTGGAAAAAAGATATCTTATGATGCAAACGCCGATTATAGCACTGTTTATACAAACTTAACTTTTCAAGTCAAGGTACATAGATAAACACATACATACATAATTACATATTACCACGCCTGTCTCCTATAAGGGTCAGCAGAGTCGAGGGATTTCCACTTGCTGCAATCTTGACATATATCTTTTGCTATATATATGTTTGTGTGTATTAATCTCTTCATACTTACATACACGTTTATTATAGGTGCTTTTTACCGGGCCATTACTATAGGTACATATATACATATACATTTTGTTTTTAGGCGTGCAATGTCCGAATAAATTACAGAATATTAACACTAAAATACGCCATAAAAATATATAGGTATCTGCTATATAATACGTGAAAAGAAAACTTTGTAAGTACCCCTTTTTACGAAAATTGCACGGACGGAGGAGTATAAAATTTATAGTTTATATAGAGAAGAAGCGACAAATGCTAATATTTAAAAAAAAAATTATGCTTAAAAAATACATTAAATCAATAAAAAAAACATTACACTCACTACCATGTATTTGACATTACCAGTGATTTATGGTTCAAATCAAATTAACAGTGTAGCCTTGGCGAAATCTGTGATTATAGAAGTATAGTCTTTGACAACAAATTATTATAGTCGAATCTCGACCACGGGTGACCACTAGTAAAATATTATTAGTCATATCTTTGTCATTCTCATATTCATTTAGAGTAAAATAAATTTTGTTCAATAGAATTTTCCTAAGAATCTTTTTTAACAAATTATAGGCTGATAAAATGTAAGATATCTGTGATTTGATCTGTTACAAACGCCGATAATACTTATATAAGAAAAGAGGTACATAGTGATTCTTAGACTCGGGGCGGTGCGGTGCGCGGCGTCCATACGTCGTACGCCGCGTTCGCTGTTATTGTTGGGCAGCTCACAACGATCAAGATCACGACCGCGATTTTTTTCCGTTCCACTTGGTCGGGGGAGTTACAATCATAAACTCTAGTGGAACGGTTATTCGACCCATCTCTTGAGATAGGTCGTTGTGGACGTTGCGTGATCAAAAATTATGACGTCATTAGTGACGTTTTCGCCACGACCATAACGACCGAGGTCGCCAGGTGGAGCGGCTGACGGAGAATTTTTGGCGTTGTGAGCTACTAAAGGAACGCGCTGATAATGAGTGCACGGGAAAAATTGACGCACGTTTACAAGTTTTTAGAGTGGCCATCGGTATAATATCAATTTTAGCGATGTTCGACGTCGATTGACGCTAGACGCCGCATTCAGCTTCTGCGACAGACAATGGCCTGAGTTGTGAAAGCGTATCAAAAGTACATTAACATTCGCATTTAGGCACTAGCCATTATCTGATATCGTTGTTTGATTACAGAGCCAATATGGCGCCGATAAACGTAGTTTCCGGGGTATCAATTATAGATTCAAGGGACATCCGCCCCACTAACTAGTTGCCAAACAACTGTTAGCATACATTACTGTTGTACGAGACTTCGTTAACTTCTATCGCAATGTACAATGTGCGTGCTGCTTATAATTTTATTTATATAATATATATTTATATTACATGATATTATATAACAATGACAGCTCTTATTGTTTTAGAGCAGTGCTTTTCAATCTTTTTGAATACGCGACCCCTTCACAGATTGAAAAATTTTGGCGACCTTCTTGGGCCATAGACAGACAAAAAGTTAGTAATTTAAATGAGTACGTTTATGTCTTTCCCTATTTTATTATCTATATTAATTATTACGGACTATATTCTGCGAAAAGCTGCTGAGCTTAGAAAGTACCTAAGTATGAAGTTTAAACTTAAATTGCCTTATGCCGGCGACCCCCCGAACAAGGCTCTTCGACCCCTGTAGGGGTCTAATTTCACTACAGCATTGTATATCCGAAATACGAATAGAATAGTACGCCATATCTCTCCAAAACTTAAGTTTTATAAAGACATGTTGCTCTAAAAGAATTGATTTTGAGAGAGATATGTCTTTCTAAATTTCAATAGTATAAATATATGGAAGCTAATATGAATTTATAAGAGATGTCATGAGATGTATTATTGTAGTAATTACTCGTTATTTATTATTATAGTAAAAATAAAAAACAACAGGAGACCGGAAGGCTGGAGCTTACCTCGCTCAAAGGATTAGCCTCTGTATCCAGCGAGTTAATGCTGCCAGCCTTCTAGGTACAATGCCCAGCGACAGCGGTCTGGTGAGGCTGGACGGGTTTTAGATAGATAGATAGATAGATAACACTTTATTGCTCACCAAAACAAACAAATACAAAACAAAATGCATAATTACAATACTTCTTGGCTAAACAACAGGCGGCCTTATCGCTAAAAGCGATCTCTTCCAGGCAACCCAGCTTAAAAGAAATTCTTAACTAATCTGGCGATGTAGGTGGAGCAGAAAAATGATCGGACTGTACAATTTAAATATACATACTTACACTAATTTATAAATTTAATACATATAAATATATATATATATATATATATATATATAAATATGTGTGTGTGTGTGTATATATGTATATGCATAATAATCTAAATCAATAAATTTATATATATCTTAAAATTATATGTGACAATTTATATATAACAATAGATAAATACGTAAATGCGTAATATATTAGACATACTTATTTAAAGATAGATAGTACTTTCTAAGGGAGTTCCGAAATATAGGTAATGTTTTGGCCTCTCTGACAGTAAGAGGCAACGCATTCCATAGTTTGACAGCCTGCACTGTAAAAGAGTTATCATAAAATGATGAAGTGTGTACAGGTGTCAGGAGTCTACGATATGTATCTGAGCGCAAATTGTGAGAAGTGGAGAGGCGAAGGAATTCAAAACGTTCCTTAAGGTAAGGAGGACTAACAGGACTATATAGTATATTATAAAGGAGAATTAGAATGTGAGTATTCCGGCGAAAACGAATAGGAAGCCACTTGAGCTTCATACGAAATTCAGAAACATGGTCATATTTTCGCAAACCAAATATGAACCTGATACAGAAATTCTGAAGTCGCTCAAGTTTATTTAGCTGTTCTGAGGTTATGTCTAGATAGCAGGCGTCAGCATAATCAAATATGGGAAGTAGGAGTTTTAATATAGGTTTTTATTTTAATTTTAGTTTTTTGCTATGGTTTATATATTTTAAACTTAGGTTTATTTTTTTTATAAGTATTTTTTTTAACTTTTCTTTTTACTTTCTTTCCTCTTTTTGAAATTCTGTTTAAATTTGGAAAGTGAAATAAAGTGTTGAAATTGTGCAATGTATTTTTCTAAGTTTCGGCGTCCCACAATAGTTGGTGTCGTTTTACTCAATTTGCTATACTGTATATTGCTATACACAGGTCTCTCAATATTTAGAGGGAACAGAGTGTATACCTGCCACGCTTGTCCTAAGCAGCTTGGTGCCTTTGACACATCGCAACGATTATCTCGATGTGCCAGTTTCGTCACGATGTTTTTCTTTTAACGTTAGCACAACGTAATTGTGAACAATGTGAATATTGGATAAGAAAATTACCTGAGAGAACATGCTTTTCCGGCCAGGATTCGAACCCGCATCATTTGATTTGCGACATTAGAACGCGGCTACGTACATTAATTTAGATTAATTTAAATTAACAACTTTTAAATTTTCTACATCTCTGTACGCCGCCTTCGTTCTTAATAATCTGTCATTTTAAAAGAAATTGCTTATTCTAATCTAACAATCCATCAAAACACAATTTAGGCGATGTTCGTCAATATCTCGGTTTTAAACTTGTAATCGATTATGATTGATACGCGTGTCTAATCGATTGTTATAATCGAGAAAGTTGTTAAAGTTACCCTCTTTACGAAAATGTTTTTGTTGTGGTAAAAAGTTGGTATGTCAGCGAACGTTCCTCATAAAAGAAATGAAAAGTATTAAAGACTGTCATTCGCTTATTAAAAAACGTAACATAACGTACATAGCACACTCTGCAATCACAGTTGGCGCCACTAGTCTATTTTTGTTTTCATACAAAATCTCAAATAACACTTTCAATCAATCAATCGGCATCTATTTGGATTCCAAATTGCATTTTGATTTCCATATAAACTACATTTTAAATAAGGCATTCCAATTTGGCTTTGTAATGCGAACTTGTAAATCGTTCAAGAGACCTTCTTCATATCTTCTGCTATATATGTCCTTAATTCGATCTCAGCTTGAATACGCCACAGCAATTTGGAACCCATTCTATGCCAAATGTAATAAGCAGTTAGAATCCGTTCAACGTAAATTTTTACGTTCAGTTAGCTATCGCTGTTCTCATTCTAAGTCCTCGTATGAGACTCTCCTTAGCAAGTATTCTATGCATAAACTTGAGACGAGGCGAAATATTCTGGATGCTATGCTATTATTCAACATTTGTCATGATAAATTTGATTGCATTACATTATCGAACCAAATAAGTTATTGGGTTCCGCAAAGATTTCACGTAATCCGGAAGAACCGTACGCGTGATCTGTTTGCGGCTAAGATATCTAGAACTAACGCAGGTGAACGTGCCCCAATTAACAGGATAATGAAACTGTACAATGAATATTATACAGAAGCAGCCATATTTTTTCTAACGCCTTCTTTGTACAGAAAGAAAATTATAGAGTTGTCAATGGACGTACCTGTTACTGTTATCCATCACTAACAGATACCAGTTAAGTACTGTAGTGAATTTTACATCTATTGACAACTGTATATCAAATCAAATCAAATCTTACAAACAATTCGTAATTCTCTGGGTAGTAACTGACAGACAGACAGACAGGCGGATTTATTTCTTATTTTTTTATTATAGTTGTGGGCAGCATCACTGGTTGCGCCACGAGTAATATTTACCTATAGTTTGTATTTTATTTAATTTTCTTAGTGGTGTAATTGTTCGTTGCCCTAAAAAAAAAACAACATATTGTTACAACTTAGGTCCTGACAAAGACAAATTCCACGTACAGATCTGTAGAAGCACATTTTATTTTGTCGGCATTTGAACTAATTATAATCCTTTTATGATCGTCTTCTTCTCTCTTGTGGAGAATAGCCTATTGTCCTATTGTACTCGCTCATCAGCATCATTAGCCAGGTGCTGCGGTTCTTTTGCATTTGTGAAGTTTAAAACAACGGCTGGATTGAGAGAGGAGGCATTTGAGCGACAAGTACGATACGGGCGTGACGTGTGTACATTCGGAAATCTAATATTGACGGAATTTGCCCGTTTTATTGAATTACGACCTTCTGCATTACGTTTGGATTTGTTGGGTTCGGTTATATTTGTTCCTGTGTTCTATGTGTTTATCTCGTTCTAATAAAATTTATAATAATTCTAACGGCATTTTAGTTCGAGTCCTGATAACTCGTAACCTACGAATAAATTACTTATTCGTAGCTCGTAACTATATTATATAAAAGGAATATTTTTTAAACTTAAATCACATTTTTTTTATTCGCTTTCTCCTCCATCATGGGTAGAGATCTTTATTTTTCTTTTTGTTTATTATTTCTTAACCTTTAGAACGCATCACAGGGAAAGGGGTTCTTTATTTTTATGTTTCGTTTTTCTTTCTTTTCTTATCCTTTCAAAAACTTATCAACTATTATATTTTAACTAAAAATAGTTTTACACATTTTCTTCTTTAAATACATTTTTATTCTTTATTTCAGGAGTTTAGCAGACAGGCAGACGGTCCACTTGATGGAAAGCAGTTACCAACGCCTATGGACATTTGCAACACTAAAGGTGTTACAAATGCGCTGCTACGCTCGTAAGGGAGTCTGGAACCTTGCCATTAATGCCGAAACACAACTCAGGGTTGTTATGGCGGCATACACTTTTTTTTTTTTTTTTTTTTTTTTACCAGGGGAAATCCGATTGAGGACTAGGCCGCGACAAGGGCAGAACCTTGGGGGGATAATTCGCGACCTAGTGTGGGATTCGCCAGATTGGGGGTGGCACTAGCATGCCCAGTCAGAACTGGTGCCATGCTATTGCCACTCCCCAGTTAGGGATACCCACTAAAACCCCTGGGTGTTCCGTCCTTCGCCTTATGCCAGGGCTACGGGTATATGACCTAGCCTCTCCGCAGCCCTGGCAGGCGTGGGCCCCCATCACGAGGCCTCTTCCATTGCCGGGGAACTCATTCCCCGGAATCGTCATGTTCTCTTTGGCGTGGGGCGGTTTGTAACTCGCCCCACGGGAGGAGAGGTGAGCGCGCGCGGAACACTCGCGCTCTCATCTCGACGGCATATGCAGGTGAGTGAGAACCCCTATACCCCAAGGGGCCCCACCCGCGCCGCCCGCTTACGGCGGCCGAAGGTCCGTACTAGCCCTTCGGCGTCGGCGCGTCCTCCTTTGGGAGCGGAGCCGTGACGTGCGCTCACGCTCCCGCTCCGCCTCCTCCTTTGCAAGCATAACGTGCTCGCAGAAGGAGGAGACGGCGGCCCATCCGGTGTTGCTCCCGACCATGGTGCGTACCACGGCCGGGAGCGAAAGGTCAGATCCGGTTACGGCGACGAGGTCTCGGCGCTGTTCTGTCCAGGCTGGACACTCCTGGAGTGTGTGCAGCGCCGTATCCTCGTCGCCGGTGTCACAATGATGGCACCCTGAAGTCGTCTCGCGGCCGATGCGACACAGGTACCTCCCAAAGCATCCATGCCCCGAGAGGACCTGCGTCAGCCTAAACGTCAGGGTGCCGTGTTTACGTCTAAGCCAGAGCTGCAGGACGGGCCTCACCGCCTCAATGGTGGCTAGACCCGCGCTGGGGTGTTCTAGGCGTTCCTCCCATACCACCATGGCGACGTCGCGGAGCTGCGACCGGCATGCCTCGGTTTCCTGAGGGGCCGGTCTCGTGCCCCTCGCCAGGGCCTCTTTACGCCACTGGAATAGCGACGCTAGGACCCTGGCCTCGAGGTCCCATGGTGGGGATCCGGCGAGTAGCGAGGCCGCTTCAAAGGACACCGTACGGTATCCTCGTATCATCCTGACGGCCAGCACTCGCTGCACCTGTCGTAACAGCGTGGCGTTCCGGGCCGTCAGGCGGTCGGACCAAACTGGGGCCCCGTATAGGGCCATCGACCGTACGATGATGGCGGCATACACTAGACCAAGGGTGGTAGCTATCCAGTTGGGCAAATACCTTACCATCCGGAAATAGCTGAATCATCAGCTGTTTCCGTCGCTGAACCGGCTGATCTAGCCGTTTGGTAATTTGTGAATTGAATACACTAGACGATATAGGATTTATGTAGATTAGTTTAGACTGAATATTTCGGTTAATATCTCTCACCTGAACAGTAAAGAATGATATTCAAAAGGAGATATTTTCTTCTGATTCGAAAGCGGGAAAGTTGAAGTTAATCCAAGATAGCGACACAAAAGGCTAATTATCGCCCTTTGATCGAGCTCTAACCAGTTTTGCGGCTAATTTTAACATTCCTCCATTATTCTCAGTTCCCTTTTTGGAAAAACTTTTACAATTTGATACTGCTTAAAGTGAAAGTTGTTCGGAAACTCGACTTGTAATCTTATGACGAGGCAATCATAACTGTTTTTGAAGATGTATTATTGTGAAGTGATTTAAGTAAGAATGTAATTAACATACCAAGATAAATCCTTTTTACCTTCTAGCGCCCACGATCCTTAAAAAATTACTTTAATGAAATAGTGAATAAAGCCCAGCATCAAATTCAATTTTGTAAAATGAACGCCCAGGGTACTATTCGAAGTACCCTAACTTTAACCATTGCTACTGATTTGAAATTACCATCATTTTGTAAAGTGATATCTCCCAACGTAGACAATCTATGCACTTTTGTGGTACACTTTACTGAGGAACTATTACACTCAGATTTGGGCTTTGACATAGTAATTTTAATTTATTTCTAGGTGTGTTATCATAAAAATATTATATAATACAAATTATAAAACCAGCAAGACATATGTTATAGAAAGTAGTGTATAAATATATATAAAGAATAAAGAACTAATATCGTGATAAACATGTAAACAGAATGTTGTTTAGTTACAAATATGCCGCCGGACTTTTTTGACTAATTAAGCACAAATAAATAAATATACAAAATTAATTCATTATTACTAGGTAGAAAACTTCGTGAGCCCTTTTAACGCATCGATTTTTGCTAGTTGTTAGAATAGAGAGAGCGTAAGACCCACAGCGCTGAGAAAGTCGTCAAGTACAGACACTTGACGACTTGCCGCGTCCGGCAGAAACTTCTCTTTCTGGGATCAGAGGAATTCTCTGCTCTGGGTAAGATACATATACCAGAGATACATATGAAATTTGGCAAATATATAAATAATTTCTGTGTTCAAGTATATAGAGTCCAAACTATCAAATGAAAAAATATATTTGTAGTCAAAGTAGCGAAGTCCGTGAGTGGGGGAACTCCATACACCTTTCATTGTTTCCATGTTTGAATAGTTACGAAGACAACAAATCAGTTAGTGAAGCTAAGACACACCAAAAAGCTATAAAACAAGCGGTGTATGAACGTACTTATTACTTATGAACTTACGGACTTCGCTACTTAGACTATACTAAAATAATAGTTATTGTAGACACAGGAACGGAGGATATCCAAAAGATGAGATTTTTCGTATAAATTCGTATAATTCGTTTTACAATATTCGTTAACGCTGGTAAATTTTAAACGTATAGTAATGAAGTGAAGTTCCTAGAGACTTGAAGTTCGTAAAGTGACGTTTCTGTATCTGTCACTGTTAATGTGACGTTTACGTATAGAGAATGTCGTGATTTCCGATGACAACTATCCACAAGGTCAAAGGTCTTAGAACCAGAACCGACATTGGCGTATTGTGTCTGAATAGTTATAATATAATGTACAAAAATACTGACTATTTCTCTCTTATCTCTGAAGTATTTGCCATAGTTGCTTCGGAACCATAAAAAAGGCTGCAAAATTATTACGATTTAAATAAAAATGTAAGAGAAAAAGCATAGAAAAATATGTATGAAATTTTCATAACAAAAGAAGAGTAATAATCTCCAGTGGCGGTGCATTTAGATCTCTAATTGCACGCTGTGAGCTGCAACGTGTGATAAGGCGATGGTATACCACTATGTAGATTAGTTTGTATATTTTAGTAGTAGGAATACCATAGATACTTCGTACGCGTTGCCGTGATAACGACCCCATTGTAAGTGAAAATGGCGGCACCAAAAATAACGCGACCACAGTTGCACGGTTTTCGCTATATTTGTCAGGGTGAAAGTATCCTAAGTTTCTGACCCAGGGTACATACTAGCTCTGTGTACAGTTTCCACGTGAGGCTTCAACAGATTGCATTGCGTATTTACTCAAAAATGGCTTTGATCGATTGGCGGTTCTCAATTATAGTACTAGTCACGCTGTCTCCTCCAAGTCCTGGTAGGAGAAGTAGACCTAAAAATACTGGCTTGACTGACTGCCTGGACTCTTGACTGACTCGAGATTGCACGAAGTGGATAAGAAACGTAAGAAAGCGGACCCCGGGCTCCGATGTGGACGCCTCTAACACAACCAGGATTCAAAGCTAGAATGATGTGATGATTAACTTACTCATAAACGACAGTAATGCTAGTTTTAAACCCGGCTTAGTTACGACGTATTTTGAAACCTATAAAACGTGCGATATAAAAAAGTATTCATACACCTAAACTCCCGCGGATTTCCCGGGATACTAAATACCGCAGAATTTGAAAAATAATGTAAGCGATAGGTTACGTGAGAACTGTGTCGGAATAAACTAATTTGTATGCACCCGAACACTATAAACCGCACCCAAGACAAGAGAATTCCCGTGGAATTCCCTGGATAAAGAATACACACATTTTAATACACTAAATTTGGATATTTTAAATCCTTCCCAGAAAAATTCCTACGGTATTCCCAGGATAAATCATAGCGCAGCAGTAACTCTTTATGAATAAGCTTTTTAAAAAGGTTTTTAAGTACAAGCTCATGTAGCAGCAGAGAGCTAGCCAAGAAAAGTAAAACGAGCCAAACACGACGGGTCTATCTTGTTTAGTACAGGAGTTCCTATGGCCACCTTCCGACTCCATCATCAGATCAGCTTCATGGTACCAAATTATTGCATTGTCATGCGATATACATTTGCGTGCAAAATTTCAGCTCAATTGGAAACCGGGAAGTTGATCAAATTGAACTTGCAAGATTCCACCCGAACTTACATATACATACATACATAGGTACATCCATTGCAAGTTAAATAAAAGCTTGTATAATTAACAAATATGGACGTTCTTCAATATAAACAAAATCTTCATGTCAGAACAACATATATTTTATTAGCTTGCATTGTTACAATCACACAGAACACGAAGTTTTGACACTTGACACTTAAAGTAAAAACGTCTTGGATACATTGTACTTTATCCAAACTATATAAAGCGCATTTTTAATAACTACAATATTTTGGTAATTTCTAACAGTATTGACTGAAAAATGTAATACCTTATTTTTAGGTGTGTTTAATAGCGTAACACCCGCCTTAACAACAGATGACGCCACCCGCAAGAGAGCGTAATTAAGCCGGCGGTGGCTAACACGCTGAATTATAGTCGCTGCTAACAATTATTGCAGTAACAACACTTGAAATATAAGATTGTTAACAGTGAACTGAGTATTTCCCTCTTCAGTATTATGAATAGTTTAATTAGAAGGTGTGCTGGTAACGATGTCGCTTTGTATGAGGCGTTTTGAAGTAGTTTTTGTGTTTAGAGTGAAGTGCAAGTAATAACTTGTCAAAGATCACTACCTAAATTTGTAAACAGTTATTCATATATAGATATGAAAGGATATGTATATGTGTAACTATTCAATTAAATTTATTTTCCATAAGTTTTAAAATTTACATTGTTTTGTAATATTAGCTCAATCAATTTCTCGGCGTATTTCATAACTTCCAATTTTAGTATATTTAAAAACAAATGCTTCGCCACCCCGTGTGAGCTATCGACGCCGATGCTGCCCTCACGCGGACAGTCAGTGCAACTTCCTACACCGCACGCGCTGCATCGACCTTCCCGTTTTATCATACATTTTCAAGTGTTTTTCAAATATATAATTAACTAATCCTCTAGGCAATCAAGAAATCGTGTCAGTGAATGTGATTTACAATCCACGATCGAAGGGTTCCCGCAGCACAGCAAGCAAGGTAAGTGGTTGTGCATTTGGCGTTTTCCAAATTGCGCATTCTAAACCGTATACATTATTAGTGGTGTTATTGACAAAAATAATCAACACTAGTGGTCGCCCGTGGTCGAAATTCGACCATAATTAATTTAAATTATAAGTTTGAACATTATTAAGGTTCTGTTATGAAAGACTATACTTCTATAATCACAGATTTCGCCAAGGCTACACTGTTAATTTGACTTTAACAATAAACAAAAGAGTATATAAATGCATGTGAGTGTTAAATACATGGTGTGTAATGTTATTTTTATTGATTTAATGTATTTTCTATGCATAATTTGAAAAAAAATTAGCGTTCTTTATATTTTATAAACTATAAATGTGCGAAATTTCATACTGCTCCATCCACGCTGTTTTTCGTTCAGTTACAACTGTCTATAACGTAGAAGACATTATTCGAGTTGATTTCTAGCGTAGCTTACCGGCTTCTAAGAAATGGTGGAGACAGTATCCAATAAATATAAAGTTCCTTGTGTTACATTTATGTTGGAAATTCAATATTTTGCAGTCCTCTTGAGGGCTTAAAGTTTCAGGTCAACAAGATAGGAGTTTTATTGTATTTTAGATTTTATAGTACTTCAGAATAGTATGGTGTTCAATTAATTGATAGTTGGTGATATGATCTATTTGGTTATATAATATAATAACAGCCCATAACTGTCCCACTGCTGGGCTCGGGCCTCCCGCTGTAGGGGAATGGACAGTATACCCGACACGCTTGTCCAAGGCGGCTTGGCAGGTTTGACACATCGGTTATCTCGATGTGCAGGTTGCATCACGATGTTTCCTTCACCGTTGTTAGCACGTGGTAATTGTAACAATATGCACATTAGGTCAGAAAACAGCCTAAGTGGTGCATGCGTTCCGGCCAGGATCGAACCCGCGCCCTTCGAGTTTAGGACGCGAGCGCTACCCATTACGCTACCACGATTTATTTGGTTATAATTTTTGAATTATTTATTTTAAACTTTGTTAGTATATCGTGGTGTTATGAAATTTTGAAATGGCTGCTAATTCAGTGTTCTAGATGCAGCCGGGATATAATAATAATAACACCTCATAAACGTTCTACTCCTGGGTTTGGGCCTCACAATATTGGGGGAACGGACAGTATACCCGCCACGCTTGTCCAAGGCGGCTTGACAGGTTTGACACATCGGTTATCTCGATGTGCAGGTTGCATCACGATGTTTTATTTCTTGGTTGTTAGCACGTGTTAATTGTAACAATATACAAGAAGAGGCAAAAAAACACCCATAGACATATGGCAAGGGGTAGTCATAGGTATTAACAGCATACCGAAATCAGCAAAACTACGATTGAGACGTTAGTGTCCGGTGGTTTTGACGAGAGTGTAACAGCAGAGTTGAGCCCCTGATCAATGACAAAGGAAGATGGCGATTATAAAAGATAGAGAGCAGCAGCGCATTTGTAGCACCTTTGGTGTTGCAAATGGCCATAGGCGATGGTAACCGCTTTCCATCAAGTGGGCCGTTTGCCTGTCTGCTGAACTCCTGGAATAAAAAAAAATGAAAAAACTATAGTTACAAAATTTAAATTACATTAATATCATCTCATATCCTCTTTATTATTTAAGTTAAATGTGAATAAAATTTTTGTTAAAAAATTTCCAAACCGCAAACAACGGGAAAATCTCGTCGTTCATTACAATAAACCTCTGAGTTAAATTTGACCAAAATATTCGGGTCTGACCCCCACCTGTTCTCTATGAGCCATCAGGGTTGGCAGTTAGTCCTTAATGTTGTGTCCAGTACTTGGGGTTGCCAGTTCTTAAAATTGAAAATCCATATTTTAAGTTAACAGTAAGTTAGGAGTGTTTACCGGAAACTTGAAGAATGATGGGTTTTGTTGCCAAGTTTTATTTAAAAAAAAAGTGTGTGTGTACTTATGTACACGCATTAGGAGTTATACTTCTTTGGCCTAACAAGATAAAAAACGACACTAACAATAGAAAAACTAAAATGTTGACTATATCTAACTTCTAGGTGTCGGTTGACTATAGCTAACTTCAGGGTGTCGGTTGACTATAGCTAACTTCATGGTGTAGGTTTTTCGTGTGACGGTGTGCGCGCGCATCGTAAAAATTTACTCTCATCATTTTTCCCTAACACGCCTAAAGAAGTATAATTTCAAAAAATTGTATATTATTTAACATTTGTTATGCATGCATGATAAATGATTCTAACGCAGAATTAGGTAAAACATCTAATAAAACTACGTTTTAACGGTTTTAAGCGCGGTAATTTATTTGATTTAGGTTTATTCGACGTTTCGGCCGCTTTTCAGTGGCCGTGGTCACGGAAGACTTCATTACTTGCTATTGTCGGACAAGATATAGGAAGCTTCGGCTTTTGTAAAGTAAGACAAAAACTTTATTTGAAGAAATATTGACATACACTAATTACAATTATTATTTAGAGTAAAAAAATAAAACATTTTAAGGACATGTACGCTGCATTTTCAGCAAATGAGGTTTGTATCAGCGTATTGTCGTGTCAGATTTTTTCCGTACTGATTGCGAGGTTTGTATTGATTTTCAGTACAAACCTCCCTCCCTTCTACCGCAATTCCAAAAACGACCTAATTTTAAGATAGTAAAAAGTGTCTCATTTGATCTGACTATCGACTAATAATTGGAATAAGCCTTGTAGAGCTGCCACAAAAATGCTCTCTCCACCTATAAAGACGAAGGGTATCGCTGACGTATTTTGGCTTTGGCTTCCCTATCCAGCGCCTACCAGCGACCTTGCGTAGGTCATCAGTCCATGGGCTGGAGGGCATCCGACACCACTTCAGGACTGGTCTGCTCCATCGGCCATCGGGCCTACGACAAATGTGACCGCCCACTGTCATTTCAGCTTGCTAATTTTGCGAGCTATATCGGTTAAATTGGTTCTCTAACGGTTATCCTCATTTCTAACTCTCTCCATAAGAGGAACACCCGACATAGCTCGCTCCATAGCCGAGCGTCAGTGTCCACGTCTCGGCCCCGTAGTTCAGGATGGGGAGGGCGCACTGCTCAAAATCTTTTGTCTTCATTCATTGTTTGTTATTCAGTCATTGTTGTTGTAACTGATATTAGGAAGTCAACAAGTTAAAAATCATACTTTATCCTAATTACTTTACATATGTTCTTAGTTCGGCGTGTGGCCTTTTATACTGCAGGGAGAATTGGCGTAAAATAAACATAACATTTTTTATTACCAAAAATCCAGCTTTTGTGTGCAATATTTTAATGCCTAGCAACCCGATGGATACCCGAAATTCCCCGTGTGATTGCATACCGTAATGTCGGCAGTCCCATTGATGGGTCACTCGGACCCCCGCTATGGTAAGCGGTTTAAATATTTTTACGTGTACTACCCGCAAATTATAAAATAAAGCTACAACATTAAAGTTTGTAATAAGGTTTGGCATCTGAGTGATTTTAAATATGTATTTTGTTTACTATAATATTAAAATGCATAAAGTTTAAGATTGTTACTAAATGACGATGAGTTTTTAGGTTCGATCCCTGCATAGCATATTTGTTGTTTGTTTATACAAAACACGAAATGTACGCGCTTGGTAACAACGTTTCTCTTATGTACCGTGGGAATTTGGAATGAGCTCCCAGCTGAGGTTCCCTACACCGTTATGACATGGAGTTTCTGAAAAAGGGTGTCATTTAATTCCTTCCAGACCGCAGACATCTCTGTTGTCGCAAATGTCCATAGGCAATGGTAACCGCTTACTATCAGGTAAAAAAAAAATGTTTTCAAGCAGAGAATGCGTTCTTACTCACCCAAACTTCACCGCAAAGCCTCTCTGCGGAATAATATTAAATTTTTAATTAGGCATATGTCTCTGAAGATCATGGGCTATGAAAATGGCCCGGACTTTTGGACGGCTTGCGTGGTACCATGGGAAGGCTATCACGTAGAGGCACCATAGACAAATTTAATGTAAATGTGGCGTGATATTGCCCGGCGATTATCGCTGTCTACGCCATATAAAAATACATCCAAGGAAAAGCCATGGTTAGTGTAGGAAATGAAAAAAAAATGTACTGGGCTATTGGGATGAACTGCTAGTGGAACCAGGGATCTGGAACTATGAGGACTATGGCGTCTGCCCGCCGTAATGTTCGGGTAACATGCCATACAAGATTGGCGAGGGGCAACATGAGTGTAAGGCTAAGGGATATGGAGAAGTGGGCTGCATGTTCAATGAAGCTACTTTAGAAGTTTGGCCATTTATAGCCTCCACCCCTAGAGGTTACTGTCTAGCTTGAGCTCTAATGATCTCCACTCTGCACCGGCTAGTTAAGGCAAGTACGTCTGGTGCGTGGAGTCTTTACTCTATCATTATAAATACAAACGCAGTGCAATTTGGCTGTAAGCCATTATGCACTTTATTCAAAGTGAAGAGGGACACCAAAACCACAGATATGGTCAATTAAGAGAACATACCATAGTGTCATTTATTCGATAAGTCTACGAGAATATCATTTACGTACAGATGTCTCACTTAACCAGTGAAACCTGGTTAAGCGAGACATCAAGGGGCCTGCAATGTGGTTTCACTTATAGAGGTATTCCCTTACCCAGTGTCTCAGATATCCAGATATAAATAAATATCTGTCTCATTTACAGAGGGTTCCATGAATAAAAGTCAGAATACAGGTTATTTCAGTTAAAGTAATCATACAAATATAATAAAAAAAATATTCAAGCACGTTTACACGTATTACAAACTGGAGGTCATTGAGGCTCAAAATTACTTACGTAGTTAAGTGCGGAATTTGTGGGTAGACTAAGAATAGGTAAATAAACAAACATAATGATGTTATATCAGCTACAAAGGTCTATGCAGATACAATTCATTCGCTGTCTCAGTTCTAAAATCGTTTGCTTCGTCCCACTAACAGGGATAATTCAGTGCCAGTGTTGGGACCTCAGCATGAGTTCCAGTTATGGAGATTTCTCACTTATCCAGGTCCCAAATAACCAAGTATATCGAATGACATCGTTTTAACATACTTACTTAAGGCTTCGCCACAAAGCCCCCCTGCAGGTTTGTAAACTATTATTATATTAGTTAATGTAATCTATACTTCTTCTAAGTACCTTTGTAATATAAATTTATATTCTTGTGAATAACTAATGGATACTGTTACGACCTGAGCGCCGACAAAAGACAAATTCACACTTGCATACCTGTAGACCTTTTATTACCTTTTTGGCATTTGGACTTCTTTTGGTTACTTTGTGTTTTAAATTTGTGATGAGAAAAACATTCTGCATTGTAATCTTTTATGGTAGTCATTAGCCAGGTGTGATTTTAGGAAATTCAGTCCGCGCGCTCGAGCAGACATATTGTATTTGTACAGTATAAATCAATGACCTGATGGAGGGGGGAGGCAGTCTAGTGATAGCCACAAGCGAAGCAAGACGTTAGTCCGTCACTAACGTCTTGCTTCGCTTGTGGCGCGTGTTATTGAATCGTGCGTTACGTTTGAACTGGTTGTGTACAGTTATATTTGTACCAGTGTACCTGTGTTATACGTGTTGGTATAGTGCTAGTAAATTCTATAATAATTCCAACGGCATTTTAATTCGAGTTCTGCAACTCGTAACAATACTTTGACTTTAGTAAAATAATACAGAAACCAATATTCGAAGCTCTCGCCAACACATAATAATTTATTAACTAATTTCATGAACATAAACGTGTGTTTGTATGTCAACGACTTGACTTTGAACATAAGAGCCCTCTAACCCTCTAAGACTGAATATGAATGTTTAATGAAGGAAACCAGCTCGTTCAATAGCAAGACGTCATGTGATGTTTATCTAATTAGGGTAGAGTACGTATTTTAGTCACGAGCTTGTCATATAATCCATTTATACTATTGTATAAATAGTGGGTACGATGACCTTCCGACACACCTTCCATGATCAAATTGATCGTGAACTAGCAGAAGGTGATGTCAGGAGCCTTAAGAACAGACGAGCGTGCGTGACGAGAGCTATGAAAGTCAAAGAAGCAAGTGAGGTGTGTAAGAATAAGCCTGAATGGCGCTCTGTTGTCCGTGCCTACCCCGCAAGGGACCTCCTTTTGTACACACAAACACATAATTTTTATAAATAATAAAATAAATCAAATCCTTAAAAGTTACAAAAATAAATGTATTATAATATAATAATAATAAATCTTTATTGCCAAAAAAATTTGATACAATAACTTATAGAAGTCCCTAACTCCCGAGCTAGGCATGAAGCCTGTGTTTCGGGAATCAGTGCCCTCTCACATTAGTATTTACTATTAAACACAAAAAATACAAATCGGTAACAGAGTTATTATGTCTAGTGAGTAAGCGTGTGGTGTAGATGTACGTGAGCGCGCGCCCGCGCGCCCGCGCGCTCATCCTGCGTGTGTGTGTGTGTGTGTTTGTTTGTGTGTGTGTGTGTGTGTGTGTGTGTGTGTGTGTGTTTGTGTGTGTGTGTGTTTGTTTGTGTGTGTGTTTGTTTGTGTGTGTGTTTGTTTGTGTGTGTGTGTATGTGTTATGCCATACCTGGTCTATTGTATGCTACCATAGCAACCTTGAGTTGCATGGCTAGGTTCCCGTCTTCCTTTAGAGACCAGCACGTTGGTAGCTCCTTTGTTGTAACAAATTTCCAAAGGTGATGGTAACCACTTTTCATTAAAAAAAAACAAAGCAACCTAAGTTACTTCTATATAATCAGCTATTGCCAGTGAAAGTCCCAATTATCCCCGTGATTTTTTTCACATTTTTATTTTGACATTACAAACAGACACTAACTTTATTTTAGATAAATAAAATTGAAGCACACTTTCTCTCCACGCCCCGCATACCAACCACGTCCATAGCTCGCACAGTTAGCAGCTAACCGTCGGGCGGAACGTGGGATATAGAATCGGCCTTAGAGGCCAGAAGTGCTCACTTTCTCATATATACAATATGTACTACTTTACTCTTTGCCATTCATCATTCTCTCTGTAACTTAGGTAAGTTACAGAGTACATGTATAGTTTTAATTGTACATACCGCCAAAAATAAGTCATACACATCGAGTTTTATCTGGAAGAAGCAACTGCCACCCATAGTAACGATGCGATCTAGGATGGAACACTACTTATAGATATCTATTCACTTGCGACTTCAAGACCACGGGTTTATATGAACTGGGAAACAGACTCCGGCAAATTGTTCTAAAAAAAACAAAAGCGATATTCTAATGATAGTTGGAGGCAAAACGTTTAGACATGTCCACCATGCAACGATGACGCAGACCGGTACGTCTTGTTGTCCAATAATATTAAGGAGATTGGGGGAATATAATCGTTAAGTTCCGTAGCACGCTCTCCAAAGTGTATTCGACAATAAACCGTGAGGCATGAACTTTTATTCATTCAGCGCAATAAAAAACATGTGTGCGTGTACTAAGTACACACGTAAGAAGTGAAACTTCTTTATGACCTTATTTTTCGAAAAA
This sequence comes from Dendrolimus pini, assembly GCA_949752895.1. Lineage (NCBI taxonomy): Eukaryota > Metazoa > Arthropoda > Insecta > Lepidoptera > Lasiocampidae > Dendrolimus > Dendrolimus pini. The sequence goes on from OX457144.1 coordinate 2,420,147, forward strand.
TGGTCTACTATATGCAACTTTACAGAAATCGGTTAAATAATGTTAAATTATGATTTTGCTCATCACTTATATATATATATATATGTGTGTGTGTGTGTGTGTGTGTGTGTGTGTGTGTGTGTGTGTGTGTGTGTGTGTGTGTGTGTGTGTGTGTGTGTGTGTGTGTGTGTGTGTGTGTGTGTGTGTGTGTGTGTGTGTGTGTGTGTGTGTGTGTGTGTGTGTGTGTGTGTGTGTGTGTGTGTGTGTGTGTGTGTGTGTGTGTGTGTGTGTGTGTGTGTGTGTGTGTGTGTGTGTGTGTGTGTGTGTGTGTGTGTGTGTGTGTGTGTGTGTGTGTGTGTGTGTGTGTGTGTGTGTGTGTGTGTGTGTGTGTGTGTGTGTGTGTGTGTGTGTGTGTGTGTGTGTGTGTGTGTGTGTGTGTGTGTGTGTGTGTGTGTGTGTGTGTGTGTGTGTGTGTGTGTGTGTGTGTGTGTGTGTGTGTGTGTGTGTGTGTGTGTGTGTGTGTGTGTGTGTGTGTGTGTGTGTGTGTGTGTGTGTGTGTGTGTGTGTGTGTGTGTGTGTGTGTGTGTGTGTGTGTGTGTGTAGGATACTAAATAAATCATTTATAAATCATCAGACTCGTATATTAATTAAAACACAATAAAGTAAAGAAATATTACAATGCTCGTCTCACAATCCATCTATCACCATGTTGTTGAGAAATGGATTGTGGAAAAATGTCACGTGACGCGTAACCGAAAAATGTGAAGGTATTTTTTTTTCAACGCCGAGAAAGTGAGTTTTGTGACTTAGACACGTTAACTACGAAGCTACCAAACTATAACTCGCTTAAATTGTTCTTAATTCCTAAGATAATACATACAAAAGCGGTTCATTTTTATTCCAACAATAATATGATTTAAGAGCTATTTACATACGGAAAGTTTCTTGCCCCCAAGATACGATTGTCGAAAGCAAGAAAAAAAATATTATCATGTAAACTAAACATACGATATCGTACGTGGAAGGACGATAATCGCTTGGTAATTGAATATTGACGTATCTGTGTAAACAAAAATCAGCGAGCTCGAAAAGCAAGTCTCGCATTCAAATCGGTTTAGCAAACAAACATCATTTTATCACCGGACAAGCAGACGTACTCACACCACCGATATATGGTGGAAATACCAACGAACCGGATGAAACGCTATGCTTCCAATTTTATCATACGCACCGTTGAAGAGTGGAACCCTTTACCGTCGTCTGTTCTTCCTGAACAATACAATATAGTTATCCTTAAGTCTCGCGTGAACAGGTATTGTCTAGGTAAGCGAGCTCCACCATAGACTGTATTTCCACCTGAGATCTAGCGCAATCCTATTCATTGTTAAAAAAAGTGATTTGTACGATACTCGCATGAACTTGAAAAAATGTCATACGAGTTTCTAGTTTAGCCAAGTCGAGTCGTTGGAAATATCTAAATGCGATTTGTTTCGGTAAACAAAACTCTTGGTGATAATTACCTTACGATTATCGTATGACATACTCGTAGGCGACTTTTTGTTTTTTGGTTGAATGTAAACATATCAATGCGATTATTGGCTAAAGAGTATATATCGCCTACGAAAATAGTATACGATTCTCTCTCTCGAAACTCTCTCCATATAAATGGCTTTAGGCTTAGCATGACCTAGGTATTAAGTTAAAGACTAACGGAATTTGTGAAACGCGTAAGCGGGTGTCGGGTTCTAATGGGGCTATTAGAGGATTTTAATTAAATAAATATTTTCAACTGCTTCGTATTTCAAAAGTAATCTTTTTAACTTTCTGATAATGAATACTTAACTATGCACGCGGCTTCGTTCAGTGAGATTTGGACTTTATTGGCCGGTTCCTATATCTTGTGGACTGTTAATTTACCGCCTTACTATCGGTAAAAATTTGACATAAGCTCCATCCACTGATGGTTAGCTACAATTCAACTGATGGTTGTAGGGTAAGCGAATTAATCGTTTCAAACAGGATGCAGCATGAGGAGGTGGGTACTGAAAATCAGCGCTGTGTCGGAATACGATTCGGCATAGAAAAATGCTGAATGCCAATCTCATTTTCAAATTGCGGCATACAATTTCTGTACCGGTATAATTTTATATATACTACTTTGCTATCTTGTACTATTTTTGTATTGTATGTCACTATCCAAAATTTAAAAAATTTAGAACATGAAAAACTTCAAAATATTTCCAATTCTGTCTGTGCGAGCGCTGTGTTTATATTATTAAAAAATAATTAAAATGGAACAAAAACTAATTACGGAACTGCTGTTTTGTTTCAATAATTTCTTGATGTAAAATTGAAAAATATGTGTTGTCACACTAGTAAAGGAGGATTCACACGAATGTGACCAGCTGTGACAAGGACAGGGGGGAGGGGGTCAAATAATCATAAAATTCGTGTGACCTTATTTGTGGATGGCCTCTTACATCTTGAAAAAGAATTGAATTTTTTTTTTTTAAATTTTTAAAGATAATCGCATTTATTTACTTAAAAATTACTTTAAACAAAACCTAGATGCGAAAGAATGCCTGAACCCTACTAGAGTCCTCTGAAATCTTTATTTCTACTAATTAGAAACGAAGAGGAAATGAAATTAGGGCCTAAGACAGTTCTGGTTTTGAGCCTAGTTATAATGTAGGTCTTTGGCTATGACATTCTATTTATAGACGCGTCATCACGACTTACGAGTAAAAATTGCGACCTAAAACTATGTGGACAAATGTATACATTTATGTATGTGGCAGGGAAAAGCTGGTATTCAACCTATCTAAATCTCAACTAATCATCTGAAGATAAACTTTTTTTTAATTATATATGGATCCCTATAGAAGAAATATTTTTTAATCATAATCAATGAACACGAAATAAGAAGAATCATATTCAATGAGAAAAAAGGCAATCTTTTATTTTCAAAAACGTAGTTTGATTTTTAAATTGTATTTAAAGGTAATGGTTACATTTAAGGGTCATTTACATGGAGTGAGGTTTGCCTCCAAGGGTGATTGTCGAAAATAGAAAAAAAAAACATGTAGACTGAACGTACGATATCATACGTAGAAGGGCGATAACTACCTGGTCAATGAATACTGATGTCTCTGTGTAAAGAAAATACATAATATCGTGCTAAAACCGAGGCCGAAAGTCAAGTCTCGTGTTCAAATTGGTTCAAACAGATCTGTACGATACTTACATTAACTTGCAAAAATGTCATATTAGTTCTAGTTTAGACAAATTGAAAAATCGTAGGCAAATATCTCAGTTATCTTACGATTATCGTATGACATATTCGTAGGCGAGTTTTTGTTTTTTGGTTGAATGTAATGTCTAAAGAGTATAGACTGTGAAAATAGTATACAATTTTCGTCCCAAAACGTGCGATATACTCTCTCCATGTAAATAGTGCTTTAGAATCAACATAAAAAATTATACATTTTTACTGTGTACTCTTAAGAACATAGTTTTTTTTAAAATGGAAATAGTATTTCCATATCTACAAATACAGGACAGGATTTTCAATTAACTTGAAAGAAGTCTTTTTAAAATGACTTGGAACTACGACGTATTATCACAGATTAATAAATAGTTACTACGTAAGTATTATGTAGGTGGCGACTAAGTAAAAGTCGGGTAATATTTACCATGATTTGATATTACCAAATTAGAGAGCAGTGTCTACACAAAGGAATATCTTCAGTCGCCGCAATCATTGTAAAAATCACTAGGCAGACGAAAATTCAAAGCATACCGCCTGATTGTGGTTTTTTGCTTAAATGAAAAAAGGTGACAAGAATGCATGTGCTTAGAGAGAATGAATTCAGTATGAAAAGAATGCTGCCATTTCTTCTCTTTGGTACTGGGATCTCAGTCACGGATTGGTGCACAAATTATTATTTTTATTGCTGGAAAGTACATTTAATAAATCTACTTTTTACATTTAATATTTAATTTTATATAATTAATTTAATATATTATGAAGTATTATCTGGGCAGGAACGAAGAAAGAGTACAATTTTCTGCAGCCGGGCGGCCCGCGTAAGAGGTGACCAAACAACCCACAGCCAGGTGGTAGGGTACTTGCCCGTCTGGATGGCTACCACCCTGGCCTAGACAATCTTGAGTTGTGTTACGGCATTAGTGGCCAGGTTCCAGTCTCCCGTAAGAGAGCAGCAGCGCATTTGTAACATCTTTGGTGTTGCAAATGTCTATAAGCGATTGTAACCGCTTTCCATCAGGTGGGCTGTCTGCCTGTCTGCTGAACTTATACAATAAAAAAAAGTAAATTTAATATATCTTATCATGAATTTTCATCCGTGCAGGTGAAAGAATAAAAAATCTTATGGCCGGGTTGTCTATAGGCGACAAAAAACCCATAGCCAAGTGGTAAGGCACTTAACAGTCTGGATGGTAACTTTGAGCCGTGTGCCAGTATTAGTGGCCAGGTCCCATTCTCCCCTTCAAGGCCAGGAGCACACTGGTAGCACCTCTGTGGTTGAGCGGGTTAAGTCTTAGCCTCGCTGGAACGTAGAGGCTCTGGGTTTGATTCTTAGCAAGGTAAATTTCGGAAACGAAAATTCTGTTATTTATTATGGTCTGGGTGTCTGGGATCGGCCCCAGAATGGTCCGTTGTATATTACCCATAACACAAGACTTGCTTAGGTTGGGGATATACAATGTTTGTGTTTTTCTGCCGACTATCATATTAAGAAACCTTGGTGTTGCAGATGACGGGATCACGACGTGGCCGCTGGTATTACCACACGCCCTCTATGAAAAACAAAAACATATCTATCGCACGATAACTGAACATTTATCAGGGATAATAAGCAGCTTATGTGCTATTCCAGACTATATATATAATCTATTTTTGTGCCAAATTTCATCCAATTCTGCTCAGATGTTCTGCCGTGATTGAGAAACAAACATTCATCAACTGCAACTAAGATCTCTAGTATTTTTCTACCATAACACAGCTAAGTATCTTTAGTAGAAGCCTTTGACGATGCTAACAGTGCATTGCAGTGCATTGCATATATATGTTGTAATCGAATGCTCCAGCCTATATATCTGAGCTCCTCAAAGAATAACTTGTAAATGCAATAAGATTCTTGCCCCAAGGAACCACGAAATATTCAAACCGGGTTGACCCTGCCAGGAGTAATTACCTGCATAATTACAGAACGTAATTAGGCCTGTATTAAGTTTACTCTGGCTCCCCTCTGCTGACTCTACTGTAATTACCTAAAAGACAAGTTTGTGCTGTGCAACTGTTAGGTCATTGTACTCTTATAATGTGTATAATTATTGGTTGAATAATATTGGAGGGTAGTTTATATCAATTATCCCACTACTCAGCTCTTTTCGTCTTCGCTCGAAGATAAAAATGTGCAGACGAAGCGACGAGACCATCCTCTTCATACATCGCGCTCCAGAGCTTCCCTTCATCAAAGACTACCTAATCTCCTTCTCAATTATGGACCCACAAAGGACACTCCCACCATCCAATGTCGGCCCCGCAATATCCAAATCCCTACTATTTGAACCCCCCGAGGCTTAGAACATCAGCCTGGCATAACAGACGCAGACTGACCAGACACTGGAGAGCCTCCGGCATACCTAAGACAACCAACCAACCAAAGTCCACCAATCACACTCACTCATTACATACACAATTAGAAATACAAGATTAGTATAGGCGTGTTGCGTGTGTTGAGTTTCTTCCGCTGCTTTTTCTCTACCAGCTATAACACGTTGCAAGCGGTAGTAATAATAGACTAGGATCGACTCGATTAACTCCATCAGCCGTTTATGGCTTACTCCGTTAGTCGTCTTATGCCAGTAGCGATGAGCGTGATTCATCCAAGCTGAATGCGTCCTCTCTCACGAAGTCGGAAAGCCCATGAGTCTTGGTATCGCTGATACAGCCATTTGAGGCTATTCAGCTGGATCCTGCATAAAAAAAAGAAACGAGACCATAGACAATAACGACGGTCTGACACCGATGTAGACCGGATGCAGGTTCTCATTTTAGCATTGATCTGAAGCATATGTCGTAGTAGCGCTTTAGGCTAAACCAGGGGTGGTAGCCATCCAGTCTGCCAAATACCTTACCACTTGGCAAAGTTCTCGCTTTCTAATGATGGACACATACCCAGAATAGACCAGCCTTTTAGTTAGTTATTTGAGGCTTCTATCAACTTCTAGCTAAATCAGATCTCACTCTACTGGGACTAAACCTTATATATTCATTTTTGATTTTTGCGAAAACAAAAATACTGAAGTTGATTTTTTATATATAGAATACAAAGTTTGTAAGACATACTGTCAAAATCCTACATTACCTAAAAAAACACAAGTGAATCGATTGGTTACTTTCGAGTTTCGCTAATCGCTATAACATGAATATACAAAAACTGTATTTTGAGTTTTTATATAGGAACATATTAAATACCTAATCTTTTCTAATTCATAAGTTATAAAAAAATAGATTAACCCCAAAACCGAGAATTAAACAATTATTCTCCCATTCAATCTCCTTAAGGCGGAGTATCTTTATTATTGTAGTGTAGTGGCAAAAAGGGCCAGTCATAACTGTAGTCATATTTAGAGATGAGACAAGTTTTCATTGGTGTCGAAAAAATATTACTATAGCCGAATATTCGTTTTCTTTTTAATAATACTAATAGAGTGGTCTTATAACATCACTACTTGTGGGAAGAATATTGCACATTTGGAGTGACATTGGTTTTTTATTTATTCATAAAGAGACCAGCATGACAGTCCGTCTAGCAATCCGTCACGTAATGCAGGATTGCGCGAATGTTGTTGCAAGCGTCTTGAATCCTGCAAGCTCCGCCCACTGCAGAACTACCATGCAGGATAGTGAATACCGATAGTGATAAAGAGGCCCCCTTTATGTTCTCTATATAATTTTAGTATCAGAGACTATGAATGAATGAATGAATGAATCTTTATTTGTTAAAATACAGGTAATAGTACAAAAGATGGTTTACATATCGAGTTGGTCTCACTGTATTTGACCGAAATATGGTCATACAAATATTTGGTACTTACATGTCAATTTAAAAAAAAACTATAACAATTCTAAATTTATAAACGTAGTTTGATTAACAATATATTAAATACAGAGATTAAAGAATGTCAAAAAAAGAATAAATTATGGCTGAATGCGTCTTCTTTATAGAGTCAAAAATAACACCGTTAATGATTAGCTACTATTACTGTGTATACTTACATCAAAAGTCAATGTTTAACGTCATTAAGACTTAAAAACAATGTCGCATTACAAATAACGCATTAAACCCATTACTCTACATTTACGTAAAACCGTCACTACCACGAACATTAATTCAAATGGCAAGAACATCAGAATTAATTACACATGAATATGTCTAAATTTCTGTTTTATTTTAGGTTTCAGTTGGTTGTGAAAATAAAAGCAAAATATCGATATAATATGAAGATTCGGCTTCAGTAGCAATATGACCTATGGTACAACACTAGTAATATTCTTGGTATCGCCAATTAAAGCGGGTAAGTAATGTGTCTATAACATAAGCGGTTGAAAGACATCGCTTGGAGGTTCGTATGAGGTTAAGAGTATTATTATATACATAGTTTAAGTAATCCGTCGTTAAGTTTAAGCATTCTTCGCAATAGTTTGGTTTAAATTTATTTGGAAAAAACAGAAAATATAATATTTACAGATGTATAAGTGTGCACACGTTCCAAACTCATGGGGCACGGGATCGATCCTGGCCGGATGCATGCACTACTTAGGCAGTTTTATGATCTAATGTGCATATTGTTACAATTAACGTGCTAACAACGGCGAAGGAAAACATTATGATGAAACCTGCACATCGAGATAACCGATGTGTCAAACCCGTCAAGCCACCTTGGACAAGCGTGGCGGGTGTAGCGTTAATGCATCATTAATTTAAAAAAAGTGTGTGTGTGTGTACTTATGTACACGCGTTAGAAGTTATACTTCTTTAAATTGGTTAAATAGATAAAGCCCCTACCACGGTCGATTCGACCGTGGTGGGGCTTTATTTATTTAACCGACCGTATTGAAAAATACAATCAAAACCTGAGGTTAACTCTAAATAACCTAGAAAAATAAATACAACAATCACACCCAAGTATTAGAATAATTACTTACTGTAGGTGATACAAGTAGTATTTAAATAAAACACCAAAAAATATGGCTGCCAGGCAGGGGGTGTGTACACGGCGTTGGGAATTATTTGTACGGCAGATGCGCTCGCGTCGATCGGAGACTCGCGTGACACTAATATTCAAAATGAGCCAATAGCACCGTGTAGCACACCCCGTCGTATTGCCCGTATTTTAATTATAAAATAACAAATATTTTGCCGTAAATAGCGCGACTAGCGAACATAATAAGCCGCGCTTCAAAAAGTTGAAAATCGTTAAAACATACTTTAGTTTTTGAAAATAATATAAATAAGTTAAAAAATATCTCTATATTTATACATGTGTGTGCGTCGCCTACACTTACTTTTTTTAGAAATTCACTGGAATTAGAATTACAATAAATCCTTTGACTTTGGTCATCACTTTAATATATATTGATCAACCACCATCCTACACTCGGCCATCTTGAAAAAGAAATATTTTTTATATTGTTTGTACGTCCGGAGCGGACACGCGCATCGAATTTATTATTAGATGCAGAGAGTTTTGTTTTACTTGCTTGCACTCAAAACCGCGCGCGTCGGTAGGACGAAAAAATTCGATGTGCCTACTGGCACACTATTCGTGTTGATAAAATTGATAAGGAACTATTTTATAACTATACTTACTAGTTTTGGCTTGTTGTAAAAAAAAGACAATTAGTAGTTGATCCTATTACTAAACGGGTATACTGTCCGGCTCCCTATAGTGGGAGGCCCGAGTCTAGCAGTGGGACATTTACGAGCTGTTATTATAAAGTAATAGCTTTACACACATATGTAATTTTACAAATTGATGGTTATACAAATTTCTAAATATTATATATTTACATTTAGTAAACACGCGTCTGTGTGTATGTGAGACCAAAAGCAGGTATGATTGGACGGCACGCTTGACACTAGAGTTGGGTAGGACATGATTTTAAAATGAGTTTGTAAGAGTAACATGACATTTTGTACTGAACCAGTACAATGTACTACTTTAAATGAGACGAGGAGCTTTGTATGGTTTGTACCGCGGCAGTACATTTAAAGCGATGAATCAGGTCAAGCGGTGAGCATCATTCTCTCGTTTGGTCCGTACAAAAATTATATTTCGGAAATGTTCGTTAAGAATCGGATGAGATCGGCCTCGGTTACCTCATTTTACTAGCAGTCGTACATGTCATGTTTTCCCTCTTTGTCATGTGAATAACCGTAGAGACGTTATTGTACTGTGGTCCTCGTTCCGTCCTTCCTCTTATATTTGACGCGTGAGTAATAGCGGGACAAATTTTTGAAGTAATACAAATTTCAATGTTGAGCCGTATCAGTACAACTCTATTTTGTACGGGACAAACGTACTTCCTCACAGGTGTACTACTCATCATTACTTTACACTTATCTTTCAGTCAGACATGCACACTATCCTAATGTGTGGAGAAGTTGTTGGTTGGTACCAAGGGTGCCGTGGTATTTTAAGGAAACTCCGGATTTTACAATTGAAACATATTATAATGTATTTTAGGTAAACTTAAATGAGTACATATTTTTTACAATCACGTATTAATATTTTTTGCACATTTTTCATAACGTTCCAAACATATTATACGTCCCATTTTAAAATATATTTTTTACTATTTCTTTATCTCGCCAGCAATGCCGAGATAAAGGTTGTATATAGGTTTAACATACTCGTTCCACTAAAGGCTAAGTTAGTCTCATTACATAAATTATTTAAACAAAAGGAAACTAGTTTGCGAAGGACCAACTTCCTAAAGAAACAAAACAAAAACAATTATCTATACAAATAAAAACTGAAATGAAACAAAAGAACTAAACATTTACTCCGTTGTATGGATAATACACAACTTGGAAGTTGGTCTTCTTATTGGACAATTTTTAGTTTTAAGGTTCACTACCCTGGTGGAATAAAAACTATTGTTAAAACTTGATTAGACATTTCAGTCGAGAAATACGTTAGAACAAGATTTGAATTTTGTGTATTATTTTCATTATTGTACATCTGAGATGATCCTGCTTCTTCAGATACCTTATTTTGAATTATTCCTAAATTATTGTGCATATTTGTTTTATTAAGTGTGTGCGATTGATTTGTATGAAGCAAAGTATGATGACGCCTTGTACAGAATTTACACTTCATATTACTTGACAAGATTTAGCCACATGACTAGTACTTAAACAATTGAAACAAGCTTTCTTTGACATAATGAAATCTCGCCGTTTTTCAACATTTTTGTTTGCAAACTTCTTACACACATTCATTTTGTGTTCCTCGGAACAAAATAAGCATATATTTTTAAAGACATGCATTGCTTTACACTTCTAATGTTATACGTAACGGTTTGACTATTGTTATTAACATTTGAATTTGATACACGGTTTCCAAAAAATTTTGAATCTAAAAATTCCAAAGCTCTGTACCTTTTAGTTAGAAGATCTTTAAACTGTTCAAAAGTTGGTAAATCGTTACAAGAATTATTTATGACCGAAAACTCCCACTGCCTACGAGATTCTGAGTCAAGTCTTAATGTTAAAATGTGAATTTGAAACATCGATACCTAAATTTGCAAGATTATTTATACAATAATTTGTCGTAACGAGTAATTCTTTTAAACTTTTTCATATTTTCCCGAAAATGTAGGGATTTTAATTTTAGGTAACTCAATTTGAGTTCTTGGTTGCTCAAAAATTTGTTGTTGAGATATGTTTTCCGCATCTCCTCGCTTAGCTGTAAATTGACTTAGAATATTTTTTAATTCAGTTTTAAAATCAAGATAAATTTCACCAGCTGTATGTAAGTTTAAAAGAATTAAAGCACTTTTTATCGCACACTTAACTTTCACCTGAATGGATTTTCCAAAATTTTGAAATGAATTTGCAATGTACTCACAGTTCTATAGATTTAGTTTACCTCCCTTTGTTTAGTTTTCCTTTCCACAAACCTTCCGATGGAGCTTTCCTTCCGCAACTGCTTACCCTCGGCGCCGTTTGGTCTTTTGGTATTGGTATTTCGGGTTTATCGCACGGGTTTAGTTCCCCTATCCACCACTGGTTTTATTAATATCGAAGGACCATGGAGAAGTTGTTGGTTGGTACCAAGGGTGCCGTGGTATTTTAAGGAAACTCCGGATTTTTCAGTTGAAACATATTATAATGTATTTTAGGTAAACTTAAATGAGTACACATTTTTTACAATCACGTATTAATATTTTTTTGCACATTTTTCATAACGTTCCAAACATATACGTCACATTTTCAAATATATTTTTTACTATTTCTTTATCTCGCCAGCAATGCCGAGAAAAAGGTTGTACATAGGTTTAACTTCAATTTACGTACACGTTCAATCACGAGTAAAGATCTCTCACCTTCATAGATTGCAAGAACTAAACTCACTACAATATTTGAAAAAACCTAAGATTGATAATATCGATATTTAGTCGATAAGCTATTGAATATCGTAATGAGCAAAACGTTTTTTCTATGCCCTTTGCAAGCATTTATTTTGCTTTTGAGAGCTTGATGACGGTTCAATTAGTAACGTCCTAATGCGTTAGCGACTTGATTGGCTATAAAATTAGTTTAGCTATAAAACTGGCTATAAATTAACATTTATAAATAAGTTTTAATAAATGTAGCTTATCTATATATTGATAAATTTATTTATTTACAAATTATAATTGTATTTAATTCGGCAAAATAGAATGGCACTTGTAATATTTGCGGTATTATTTTTCAGTAATGTAGAACATTTTTTATTTTCAAACTTTCGATTTATTTACGTATAGTGTCGATGGTTTAATAGTCGGTGCATTACATGAGTCACAGAGCATCACTATAACGTCATCTAGAACAATAAAGTATGACAATTATGTCATTTATTTCACGTGAGCTTCACTATCAAGTAATATGAACTTGATAGACATGCAAACGTCAAAAGTACAATAAACGCTTGGAAACAGTGTAAACAGTAGCGCACAAGTCGAACGAGCGAAGTGAGTCCGATGCTTGAAAAAGAATGTTAGTAGCGTTACTGTCAAGTGAAATTATGCTTCATTATATTTGTTGGTATAAGCGTTTTTTGCAACCTGCAACCAATATACAATGGATACCTATCGAGCATCATCAATATAATATAAAAATCATTGTCACTTTTAGTTGTAATTTTATAACTCAAGAACGACTTTACCGATTTTGATGAAATTTTGTGTGTGTTTGAGTGGGTCCCGGGATGGTTTATATCCACAATTGGAATCGGTAGATGGCGCCGAGATCGGGTCCTACAATCTTCTTAATCACCTGGAGCGATTTTGGTGATATTGTTTTTGTGTGTTTGAGTAGGTTCCCGGTTGGTTTAGATTCGCAATTAGAACCGGTATTAGGTATATTAGGAATTTAGAAAATATGGCGGTACGAAGTTCGCCGGGTCAGCTAGTAAATTATAAAAACCATGAATTAATCAATGTAATTAATTTGCGAAATTTCATACATATTTCACTTAATGAATAGTTAGAGCAGCGAGCACGTACACAAGTCAAATTAAAGTCACATCAATCAGCATGACAATTACATGACTTACTAAAGACGTGAGCGTGTCTATTTTAGTAAATCCATCTATCAAGCTATAATATTGAATAATAAATCTATTCGAGTTGTTGAGTTGGTACAATGAATTTAAAAATGACAACAAAGCCAGGGGACTCATTGTGACCAGCACATTTCGAAAATTCAACTTGTATTGCTATATTATTTTATGGCGGTAACGATTCAGGAAACCATACTCATGGTACTGGCTCTATGGTCTCGAACAAATATGTTAACAGTGTGATCTGAGAATCTGTATTCTCTGCATTAGTCTATGACCAAATACCCAATTATGATATTAAAACTATCCTCGGAGACTGTGATGCAAAAGTTGGTCGTGAAGAAATATACTAACAAATACACGATCGGGATACATAGTAAACATAATGTCTCAAATGTCAACGGAACAAGATAAGTTTCGCTTCAGCTATGGCAATGGTAATTAAAATTACTATGTTTCCTTGGAAAGACATCTATAAGGGAGCGTGGCATTCTCCTGATGGACACACGGTCAACCAATTAGATCACAATGCTATAGACGACAGGTATAAAAGCTCGTTTATAAATGTAAGAACCTTTATAGAGGCAGATTGTGATAGTGATCATTACCTGGTTGGAATAAAGCTACGTTGTAAAATAAAATCTTATATCCGAAGAACAAACAATATAAAAGATAGAATAAATGTCGAAAATCTAAAAATGCAAACCATTAGGTACAACTTAAAGAGTTTTTGTCTATCTCTTAAAGCATTACATGAAAACTACTAAACGGATTTAAATTAAACTTGACACAGAGCTACTTATACCTTGGGCCAACATTTGGGATACTTTTTATCCCAAAAATGACGTCATTTGGAACATCTAAGATATCCCAAGTATGTATGCATTAGTGATGGATATATACCATTTTCGGACGGAGTGCTTGGTGTCATAGGGACGTGAGGCTTATCAACTCTATGGAGATCTTTCAATCTGATTGAAAGAAGTCATGATGATCACGATCATGATCAAAAGGCTAGCCTGTATTTTGGGCAACGCATTAGTATTGTCATACAACGAGAAAATACTGCCAACATTTTGGGAACGCTACCCGATGACTGTGATGTAGATTACATTCTTCACCTGCAAATATTAGTTTGTGTTTTCTTTATGGTCTTTATTTCCTCCATGGGAGCCTAATACAAATTAGATTAGGCTACCACAGAGTAAATAAAAACCATAGACAAAAAAAATAATATAAAAAATAAAGAAGTTGCGGGTAGGCTCAACAATCATTTTAACATTACTCATTGACACTTGACTTCCATGATCATTACTGAAAAATGGCCGAACTGTCGGAATAAAATCAAATAAAATACCGCCCTTAAAACCGTTAAAACGTATCTGTAAAATGTATCTGTATGTACCCAGAACACAGAATTTTATTTTCTTGTGTGGGTGCCATATTTAACCTAATCAATTATGTAATGTTAATGTCAATAATACTACTAATAATGTAAATGGAAAAACTTTTGGAAAATAAATTGAATTTAATTACGTTTTAACGGACGACAAAAATGACAATTGTCGAATTGTCCGTGACCATGGCCACTGAAAACCGGCCGAAACGTCGGAATAACCAAAATCAAATAAATTACCGCGCTCAAAACCGTTAAAACCGTAGTTTCATTATGTATAAAAGTCGCGAAAACTTAAGAAAATATTAAATTGGATTGAATTGAAAAAAATATAATATTTTGTATTATATCTTATGAAAAATATTATCTAAAATTTCCAAACGATTATATAACAAATTCTTGTCATTCATAACATTTTTTTAGTATGTTGGTCGTGAAAACTTAAGAAAATACTATGATGAATTATACTTTTAACAAACTTAAGTGACGAATCTAAACCAGTCGACTAATAATAATGTTCTGAATTTTGATGTAAAAATTTAATTTCCTTGTAAAGTTTTACAAGCGATCCTTATTTAGTATTCCCCGGTTCAACCTTAAAGATTGTTAATTGCCACAATTGGCTCTTTTGTGAGGTGTCGTAAAGTTTAAAATCGGGGTTTGAAAGACCTATAAGTTTTGATTGGATTTAATTCAGACGGACAAAGGGAACGAATTATATTATATATGTATGTAGGTTTGTATTGCACGATCCTCTTAATTGTTTCCTTGCTCGATTTGGGATGACATTAGTGTTAGTGACTGCAGCCAAATGTGTCTTGTTTATCTTCTATATATTATTACGTGAAGCAAAAATTTTGTACCCTTTTTACGAAGGTTGCGCGGACGGAGGAGTATAAAATTTCGCACACTTATAGTTTACATGGAGAAGGAGCGACGAATACTTATATTTTTAAAAAAATATGCAAAAATATAGATTAAATCCATAAAAAAAACTAGCCGAGATAGCTCATCGAAGAGCAGTTTTAATAAAAAATAAGGATTTAAAAAAAGACTTCAAAAAATAAAAAGTAAAAAATCACTTATTTCTAAAGCTATTTTTAATTATAATATCTTATTTTTAATATATATTATCTAAAAAATCTTAAAATCGGTGCTTAGTAATTTTCAAAATATAGTAATTTTTATGTTTTACTTTGCACTAGTTTTGGAAGTCGGTTTTTTTAAACGAAGTTTTTTTTATTTGTTACTTTTTAATGTCTAGCTATGGGTAGGCCTACGAAGGGTGCCGCGCGCCTTAAAAAATATACGTCCCAAGTAACGGGAACAAAAAAATGGTCGTAGAATGAATACTACTGGGCCAAATTATGTCATGGAGACCAAATGGCAACTATTCCGCATCGAATTAAAAAAGAATCATGTAAATCGGATCATAAATCTCAGAGTAATCGGTGTACATACATAAAAAAAACATACCGGCCAAGTTGAGTACCTCCTCCTTTTGAAAGTCGGTTAAAAAGACAAAGAGCAATATCTATCTTAAATTGTCCTTATATATCTATATTTTACATTATATATGTAATATGTATCTTATGAGTATGTTGTATATAATTTATTTTTGTTAATCTGTTTATATTATATGTTATATCGTTAAATATCTTTAGTGTAAACAACCCTGCCGTTTGCTTCTCCCCTTCTCGCTAGAGTCATAGGTTTGCTGAAAGAAAACTCTTTTAGGGTTAAGCTCGTCTTTGTACATTACCACTATTCTATAATTTTGTTTTTTTAATTTTTATTTTCCAATTTATTTAGGGGCTTTTAGTGATAATGTCACCATGTCGGCCCCATCTTACCCTAATCAACTTATATAATTTTGTATGTAACTTTTTGTGTACAATAAAAAATAAAGAAAAAAACATTATACACAGTATCGTGTATTTAACACATCGCATATATACTATTTGTTTATTGTTAAAGTCAAATTAACAGTGGTCTTGGCGAAATCTGTGCTTATAGAAGAAGTCTTTGACATCAATTATTATGGTCGAATTACGACCAGGGGCGACCACTAGTAGCGTTAAAAATAACACCATTAATAACATATTCTTTGTTGGTGAATTGAAAAATCATCCCTTAGAGAAGTCGTTGGGTTATGAGGAAATAACTGCTTGCATTAACAAAATTAATAGCCAAAAACTTTGGAAAAGTGTTTAACAATGCCTCGGGTTATTAAGGATACGTGAAATTCATTAGACTAAAATCGTAGCAAGCCGCGGCTTATAAGAGAAATGAAAGGAAGAAAGAAGAAAGAAAATAATTTTATTTAGGACACATTATATAAATACAGTATAATTGCTAACAAATTTAAAAACGAGTATAATATAACTTTGTCCCAAAAGGGGCATCAGTCTGAGCATAATGCCGGTCGGTTATAACCAGTGATCTTCCGCTGTGACTTTAAAGTGTCGTCACGGTAGACATTACATCGTTGTAAAGCATAAAACTAGAATCTTATGATGACTTTGACATACAATGATATAAGGACAGACAGAAAAAGGAATATACAACTATATTATAACATATAACTATAACACTAAAGGTGCTACCAATGTGCTGCCGGACTCGTTGATGGGGCTGGACCCTGGCCACTAATGCCGGAACACAATTCAAGGTTATTATGGCGGCGTGCTCTAGACCAGGAGTGGTAGCCATCCAGATGGGCATATATCCCAAAATGTTCATGAAGGCTTAAATATTGTAAGTTATATTCTCAACTTTTGTTCTATTTCCCGTTCGACATAGCTTCGTTCTGTTCGACAGACGCGCACCGAATGCCTCGTGTTTTTTTTGTTCAGGATTCAGCTGAATAGACGCAGATGACTGTTTCAGCGATACCGGGCTTGGTGGGCTTCCCGGCTCCGTGGGAGCAGAGGCGTTCAGCCTTTTGTGAACTTTACTGCTGCTAGGGGGATCTATCGAATTAACCACTGCCCCGTGTTAGGCGATTTCGGTTCTTTTTATTTTGTCGAACTAATTACACTGTGTTCACGTTTTAGTAATCTTATAGTCTAAAACTTAATACAAAGGATATCAAAATTCTTAAAAAGATTTATTAAGTACCTAACAATATAAAACTTACCATATAAATATGACCTACTTTTTATTAAAGTATAAGTCAAATGTATGTTTTCTTAACACACAAAAGTACATAATAAAAAACTACGTTTTAACGGTTTTAAGCGCGGTAATTTATTTGATTTAGGTTTATCCGACGTTTCGGCCGCTTTTCAGTGGCCGTGGTCACGGAAGACAAAGATGACATTTGTCAAACGTGTATTGTCAAAGTTTTTATTCAGCCTACCGCCAACTTGTTCATTTTAATTATTTAGTTTTAAATTTTGTTTATGGATATTATTTACTCTATGGGAGCCTAATCTAATTTACCACCGCTTCACAACATGTTGTGGCTTGAAGAGAAGAAGCGGCGCAAGAAACTCTTCAGCAAACATGCCTAGTTCTAATTTTTTTTTTATATAATATTAAAATGAGTGGAAGGAAAAATAAAAGAAATTATCAGTCAAGTTGGTTTGTTTCGTTGCACGCAGAAAGAGCTCACAGTGTCTTGAGGTCTGGCAGTTGGTTTTTGCTGGGTTTGGGTCTTAATAGTTTTGATGATTGGATCCCAAACAGGTGGTACCTGCCAACCATCTTCTCTATTGAAATTTGGGTGTTTTTTGATTTCAATAGCCTCACGCATCATTCTTGGTATGAAACGATTCTCTTTCGCGAGGGTTTGTGGGTTATCGAATCTGATGTAATGGTTGGGTTTATCCAGCGTGTGTTCACTGATCGCAGACTTCGTAGACCTTGTGTGTTTCATGTCAGCAATGTGTTCTTTTAACCGTGTTTTTATGCTCCTCTTTGTTTGCCCAATGTATGATAATCCACATTCACAATCGAGCTTGTAAACACCTGCATCCTGGAGTGGGATATTGCATTTCACAGGTCTCAAAAATTGGGTTATCTTTTTATGCGGCTTGAAATATGTTTTGATTGAAGCTCGCCTGAGGATGTGACCAATTCTGTCTGTGACCCCCTTGATGTAGGGTAGGGTAACTCAACTGAAGGTGGTTTGGGGCCTTTGTGACGTTGGTGTGGAGTCTTCAAGACCCAATTTTTGAGAGCTGTGAAATGCAATATCCCACTCCAGGATGCAGGTGTTTACAAGCTCGATTGTGAATGTGGATTATCATACATTGGGCAAACAAAGAGGAGCATAAAAACACGGGTAAAAGAACACATTGCTGACATGAAACACACAAGGTCTACGAAGTCTGCGATCAGTGAACACACGCTGGATAAACCCAACCATTACATCAGATTCGATAACCCACAAATCCTCGCGAAAGAGAATCGTTTCATACCAAGAATGATGCGTGAGGCTATTGAAATCAAAAAACACCCAAATTTCAATAGAGAAGATGGTTGGCAGGTACCACCTGTTTGGGATCCAATCATCAAAACTATTAAGACCCAAACCCAGCAAAAACCAACTGCCAGACCTCAAGACACTGTGAGCTCTTTCTGGGTGCAACGAAACAAACCAACTTGACTGATAATTTCTTTTATTTTTCCTCCCACTCATTTTAATATTATATAAAAAAATTTAGAACTAGGCATGTTTGTTGAAGAGTTTCTTGCGCCGCTTCTTCTCTTCAAGCCACAACATGTTGTGAAGCGGTGGTAAATTAGATTAGGCTCCCATAGAGTAAATAATATCCATAAACAAAATTTAAAACTAAATAATTAAAATGAACAAGTTGGCGGTAGGCTGAATAAAAACTTTGACAATACACGTTTGACAAATGTCATCTTTGTCTTCCGTGACCACGGCCACTGAAAAGCGGCCGAAACGTCGGATATACCTAAATCAAATAAATTACCGCGCTGAAAACCGTTAAAACGTAGTTTTATTATGTGTACAAGTCGCGAAAACTTAAGAAAATATTACACAAAAGTACCTTCAATTCAACGTCACAACGTATTTTAGCAATATACGGCAAATACAAAACTAAACGCTTTTATTGACTTCACAGTCGTACGTAATTCCTCACTCACAATACCGTCGCCGATATTGCGTAGACCACCTCCTGCTGCCGCAGTGCTCACCTCTGAATTTGTCGCGTGTAGCTCGTTTCTGGATCTACCCTTAAACTACGCTACACTTCTCCTTTATTGAACTGCCCACTAAACTCTTCAGTAAACCCTCCACTAAACTCGTCACTGTCCTCTATTAAACTTCTCTTGCAACTCTTTCCTATGCACTTGCCGCTTCGCTGTCTTAAACTGAACTTAAACTGCAAACTGCTCGCTAGGCGCGCCTTACGCTTATATACCCGAAAGCATTTTCTGGAACCCATAATTTCGATCTTTTTTCGTTATCTATCTACTATCTGTCCCTTTCTAGACATCTATCTATCTCTGTCTTTTCCTTCTCGAACATTCTATTCCAAAACTTTCGTTCATCGTCTATCCCTTTCTAAAAATATATCTTTCCTTGTCTTTTCCTACCAGAATCTTCTACCTTTCTCTAGAAGTCTTGAGATCGGCTTACGCTGCCAGAAAGTTCTACCCTCGGTTGCCACAATATTATCTTATAATCTATCACGTGTGATATAGGAAAACAGTTAGATGTTCATATAACACGTACAAATGTGAAACTTCCTTAACAGGTAGACGTAAGAACCGGATATTGTTAACCGACTTTAATTAAGAACTGTCCAAATTTATTATATATAAGAGCCTCCCTCGAAGTAACCAAGTTCATTAGAAAATCATTCATAATTAATGATGTTCCAGATTTAATTTTCCAATTTTCGGTCAAATTGTTAGCATTTCATTTATGTAAATATTGGACTGCGGGAATGTTCATTAAATTTCAGGTGGTTGTCATTGATTGATGGTTTGAAAACTATTTTTTCATTGCAATGCTGGTAGATTAATGTTATATGATACAGATATATAAAAGATTAAATAGATGCATGTCGAGATCAAGTTGAAACTCATTTTCTACGCTTATAGGAAACAGGCGTGTTAATATGTATTTAGTACCAGTAAACCTCGACGTACTTCACGTACATGATCAAATATCAGAAATGTTAGAGGTCAGCTTAAAATTATCTTAAATAAAACCTAAAGTACAAATATTAACAAGTCGTACATCTAAATATAAACATAACATATAGCACAATGTGTAAGCGGGACGGATAATGTACGAGCGAGATAGAGCAACTATTAATATGCGCGCTCCCGCGTTGTGCTAGCCAGTAGTTTGTTGTCTACTGCGACGAAAAGGTTAATAAAATTAGATGAAAGGAAAGTTGTTTGTCAGGATCGTCGCCACTGGACACCACACCTACGGCACCACTATCACCCCTAGTATAGAGTATGCCGCCATAACAACCTTGAATTGTGACCCAGTATTAGTGGCCAGGTTCCAGTCTCCCTTTAGATAGTGACAGAACACTGGTAGCACCTTTGGTGTTTCAAATGTCCATAGGCGATGGTAACTGCTTTCCATCAGGTGGGCCGTCTGCCTGTCTGCTGAAGTGATGCAAGAAAAATACTATGTAACAAATCGCTGTAGAGCAATGCTGATTTATTGCGCGAAATACGAACAGCCATCTAATCATGGGCGGCATCAAAGAATTTCTTACAAATTTCTTTGAATAATGGAAAATTCCTAAAGCCACATAAAGTGAGAAACTTAGTATTTTTCCACCTCCAACTTATTATATCTATAGCTGTTTAGTTTGTAAGATAAGTTTTAAGTGCTTTCTAGATATCTGTAATAGTTCGTAAAACTTTTTATTGCTCCTTGTAGAAATAAAAATAATATGGCGAAAATTTTTGTACTTCTGACCTTTATAGATCTTTTGAGAGTTGGTAGACATTTTGTAAACAGTTCAGTCAAGTGCGTGTTCGACCAAGCATAACAAAGGCTATGATTCTCTAAAAAGCATTTAATTGAAAATACCCTATATGTCGAAAAAGATCATGTCAATAATTTTTCTATGAGCTATTGGGTTGATATGGATATTTGAGAGAAAGTATTGTTATATGCCGACCAAAGTGAAGGCACAACCTGCCTGTCATAAAGCGAAATTTATTACCTTTGTCGCATTTGGAATTCTTTTATTTACTTTGTGTTAAAATTTTCAATTAGACAATAGACCTTTGTTATTGTTTTCGCTTATGGCCGTTCGCAGGAATAATTCACCAGATGTGCAGATTACGTTTTCTTGAAAAAAACTCAGTCCACGCAGTCGATTGTTGTATTGTACAGTTTACTATAAAACAATGCCCGAACGGAGGGGTGGGGCAGTCTAGCGAGAACCACGATCAAAGCAAGACGTACATCCGATAAGCGATATAGTGACTGACTTTGCGCGTGTTATTGAATCGTGTAGTTTGTACTGGTTGTATCCAGTTATATTTGTACCTGTTTTATACGTGTTTGTACAGTTTTAATAATTTTCATAGTAATTCCAACGGCATTTTAATTCGAGTCCTGGAGCTCGTAACAGTATGTATTCTATATGATATACTCCACCAAAATATAGTACACAATATATAAAACTGAGAGATAAACATCAGATTTATGTAATTGGTCTTATTACCAGAGGGCTGGTTTATATTTAAGACAGCAAATCAGCCATGCCGTTCAGCGTCACAATGCAGGCAGCTTCCTGGAAACGCTCTTCTCATAGTAAAATTATGTACTATGTAGAGACATATTTGTTAATTATTGTTATGTATGTGCGGTGCTAAATGGCAAGCGCACGCATATTCGCATGCTAGCAAGTTGTGGTGGTGTAATGGCTAGCGCACGCATATTCGCATGCTAGCAAGTCGTGGTGGCGTAATGGCTAGCGCACGCATATTCGCATGCTAGCAAGTCGTGGTGGCGTAATGGCTAGCGCACGCATATTCGCATGCTAGCAAGTCGTGGTAACGTAATGGCTAGCGCACGCGTCTCCAACTCAAAGGGCACGGGTTCGACCTGGCCGGAATGCACTCAGTTTCCTGATCTATAGTGCAGATTATTGCAATTACCACGTGCTAACAACGGTGAAGGAAAACATCGTGATGCAACCTGTATATCGAGATAACCGATGTGTTATACTGTCCATTCCCCCTATAATGGGAGGCTCAAGCCAAGCAGTTGGACATTTATGAGTTGATATTTTTTTATATGATATTATTATGTGCAATACGCCACACCACAGGAACATCGCAGCCCTGTGATAGAATGGAAAAAGGAAGTTTTGATGGTCGCTGTCGTCGAAGACGGCGATAGGACTACAGAGGAAGAGGCAGTGGCGGATGTTGTTCAAAATGAAACCATACCACCACAGAGTGCCGCTAGTCCAGAGTGGAGTGTTTTCATTTCTAGGCCACGGAGCACGGAACAACGACGAACGCGAGCCAAGCCAGCTTATTACCCTTGATCTCAGACCAGTTCAACCCGGCGTTTAAAAGGAACTTTCGGTCATTAGGCTAGTTTTCAAAATAAACAAGTGCATTACAACTCCGAGTTGGATTCAAACGCGCCCGCACCGTAGTTACTAATTATCGTTTTTAAATATTTAGTTTCATGTCATACAATAATATTTATTATCTTTACAAATATACTGATATTACAAAGATATTAAATTTAAGTTTTTTCATATCAATATAGTATTTAATCAATCCATAGCGATATATACAAATTTAAAGCAAGATTATGAACTAAAACATAAACTGCATGTATTATATCCGTGCAGGAACGGGGAAAAAGAATACAATTTCCTGCGGCCGGGCGGCCTGTCGTAAGAGGAGACAAAACAACCCACTGCCAGGTGGTAGGGCACTTGCCCGACTGGATGGCTACCACCTCCAGTCTAAAGTATGTCGCCATAACAACCTTGAGTTGTGTTCCGGCATTAGTGATCAGGTTCCAGTCTTCCTTAAAAGAGCAGCAGCGCATTTGTAGCACCTTTGGTGTTACCAATTTCCATAGACGATGGTAACCGCTTTCCATCAAGTAGGCCGTCTGCCCGTCTGCCCGTCTGCCCGTCTGCCCGTCTGCCCGTCTGCTCAGCTCCTGCAATAAAAAAAGTAGTCTAGATAGTTATCGATGGGGAGCGTTCCCAATTCGATTTCCATTTGTTTATATATAGTTTATTTTAAGGTTTAATTTTAATTGATGCTAAAACTGGCATATAATTTATTTCTTAAATAAAAACTGTAACATAAAGAACCTAAAAACGTACTATGAATAGAACTAACTTAAATATACACATAATATAAGTAGAAACCCGTTTAGACCCACCAGACTGTCACTGACTGTCACCCGGGCAGTGTACCTGGAAGGCAGGCACCATTACCTAGCTGGATTGGTATTCTATAAATATGTAGTCACTTTAAATATAAACATAATATAAACAGAAATCTAAAACAAACCCCGTCCAGCCCCACCAGACTGCACTGACTGTCAACCCGGCCAACAGCATTATCCCGTTGGATACAAAGGCGGTTTCTTTGAGCTATTATTTCTTTAATATTCTATTACTATGTAGTTCTTGTGTATTTGGTTTGATACTCAGCATCGATGTCAGAGCTAAGTCTCAAAGAAACTATAAATCCTGTCAAAGAGCGTTACCTCCCTTCAGGCGTTTGAAAGAAGGACGCGGTACAAGTGAAAAGCTTATAGATAAATGTGGGGTTGTGAATATTTCTGCACGTATGAGTGGTTTTGTGTAGAGCAGCTGACAGTATTACCAAACTGTGTGTACAATGTGTGAGCGAGAAATATAGATAATGAATGAGAGAAAATTTGCATGAATGAATGAAAACTATTGTTCACCATAATCTTAAATCCAGACAATTGATATGGATACATTTTTATTAGAACAATGGGCCGCCTTATTGCTTATAGCGATCTCTTCCAGGCAACCAGTGTTTAAAGAGATTTTAAAGAAAATTACAAGAAACTATTTTTGGTGGTATACGAAACTAAAATAAAATATAAATAAACTATTATATATACATATATAATTATATATACGGTGATATTATAAATTAGATATATACTCGTATACATTCAAACAATAGATACATTCATGTAATGCAATCATTTTATTTAATAGACCAATAATGGTCAGTCACAAATGAAATGTTTGAAAAGATAAACAATAAACGGTGATGGAAAAAATAAGTGACAATGGAATGGTAGCGTGGGTTTAGAGCAGGTGTTGGACGAATAACGATAGTATAATTATAAGAATACAAATATTAAAAAATCTTAATCGAAATAGTTTTAAGATGTAATAATAAGATTAAAGTTTTGTTTGAATTTACAACAGAACTAATAAGTTCACCACCACATATATGTATATTAACACACGTGTTTCCTATGGCGTAGGCAGAGTCTAAATATTATTATCTCCATCTGCTACAATCATGGAACTGACCTATCGCTTCGTTTTCTTTTAATCAAATTCAAAAAGGAAGAGGTTCGTAATTGGAGTATAGATAGATAGATAGATAGATAACACTTTATTGCTCACCAAAAAACAAGTACAAAAACAAAATGCATAATTACAATACTTCTTGGCAAAACAACAGGCGGCCTTATCGCTAAAAGCGATCTCTTCCAGGCAACCTAGCTTAAAAGAAATTCTTAACTAATCTGGCGATGTAGGTGGAGCAGAAAAATATAGGACTGTACAATTTAAATATACATACTTACAATATTTTATAAATTTAATACATATATAAATATAATAGTAATATATATACGTATATACAAAACAATCTAGATAAATATATTTGTTAACATTATATGTGACAAGCACTTTATATTAATTAACAATATTACAATAGATAAATAAGTAAATGTATTACCTATATATTAGACATATTTATTTAAAGACAGATAGTGCTTTCGAAGGGAGTTCCGAAAAGTAGATAATGTTTTGGCCTCTCTGACAGTAAGAGGCAACGCATTCCAGAGTTTGACAGCCTGCACTGTAAAAGAGTTACCGTAAAAGGATGAAGTGTGTGCAGGTGTCAGGAGTCTACGATATGTGTCGGAGCGCAAATTGTGAGAAGTGGAGAGGCGAAGGAAATCAAAACGTTCCTTAAGGTGATAGTAGAGTGATAGGAGTATATTTTTATTTAATTTTTACGCGATATTTTCGTTGATTGTAGATTGATTTAAAAAAAAAATCGAAGGAGTGTACTCCTGAGGTGCTATCAGGTGATATCCTCAATATCTCCAACTCAGGATCTGATGAATGCATGCTAGGAAAATCGAGAGAAGACCTCGAATATTTAAAGAACGTGCAACATGTTTCGTATATTTTTTTCTAAAGCTACTGAAGTATTTTCGTAACTAAAAAGTAGAAAATAAAAAATTACAAAAAGCATACCGACTTCAAAATTAACTAAATAGCAAAAAATAAATATTTTCTACAAATTCTTGAAATCGCCAAGTAAATATGAAGTAACAAAAACAAATTTGAAATACAGAATCATAAAAGATTTGCAAAATATAGTAAGTTTTCTGTTTTACTTTGCACTATCTTTAAGATGTTGCAAAAAATATTTATTGTTTGCTTTTAAGTTGGTATTTTTGAATTAGGTTTGCTTTTTGTCGAATAATAATAATAATAATAATAATCGGCAGACAAACACACATGTTGTGTATCCCCAAATTAAGTAAGTTACGCTTGTGTTTCTTATAGGTGATATACTTTGGGGACGATTCCAGACCATAGTAGACGGAGAAAATTCGTTTTCAAAATTTACCATTTCAGGAATCAACCCCGGAGCCAATGCGTTGCAGTGAGATAGATCGGTAAAGGCTTAGCCCGCTCAACCACAATGGCTGTCAATAAAAATATTCATTCATCGCTTTATCGACATCCAAAACTTTATCGCTGTTACACAGTAACTTGGGCCAACCAAAACGTCATTGGGAATCGTTCGCGTAGCAAATCGTCTCGACTGTATAGTTCGCTTTGTCTCAAAGGTACCATATGTCAAGAGTATAAAACACAAAGCCATTCATATCTCCTCATATAATCCAGCGGTTAAATCAAAAATATCTGACATGTGTATAGACGATACGATTGAGATATAAAATAAATTTCAGTCTGATAAGGTTGTTGAAGTGATAACTTCTATTGGGAGGGTAAACCCTTCGTTACGTAACGCGTTACGGCGCCAGTCTGTCTGACTTCCCTTTCTCTCACGCATACGGCAGCGGTAAGCAGGCGCCTCCTCTCTCACTCAAACACACAGCGCTAGCCGTATGACGGTAGTTAGATTAAATAATGATACTAATAATGCACATACACAAAATTCTGATGCACATATTCAAGAATTGTAACTAAGAATAAAAAACATTTTATAATAAATAAAAGATATTATTAATAAATAACCTTTCCTTACATTATCATATTAATATACATACAATTTAAGTAATAACATAAGCTTTTGAAGTTAAACAATTTCAATATTAAATAGTTCAACATAGATTAGTTTAAGTTATCACTTCTGTCGGGCGTCCCGAGACCCACAGGTTTTTTTTAAATTTTATTTCTTAGGACTTCTAAAATGTAATATAGCTTACTACTATATTACCGCATATTTTGAAACAAAAGCCGGTGATCGATCGGGTTATGCGTTGTTATTTAATACAGTAATAATATTGTTACTGCACTAGAATTTGCCTTGCGGGTACGCCGCGTCAATATATTACGTATATACAAATTAAATTAGTTGATTTTACCTACAACTTTACTGTTTCTTGATACTAAGTTCACTACAATAACAAAGAAATTAAATCCAAATATTCTATAAACTTCGCAGCTATACATAGATCGCAGCCAACCTGATTTGAAGTAATACAACGAATGACAGTTCCGGCCAGGCATTGGTGCGAGGCGGTCGCAGATGCCCTGTTCTCCTGGATTTTGCAGTTTTTGTCGCGCCTTTTCTTTCCAAAAAGGCGATAAATTGCGAATATAGTTGTGTAGTGTCAGTGTACAGTGATATCTAGTTCGATTCCGGCGCGAATCGCAGTTTTTTGGCTCGGGTGAGTGATTTACTCTCTTCGCTTGCTTTCGCGCGCTTTGGCGCATATTGCGCAACATTTAACGACTTATTTTGTACATTAAGTACACCCGCGCGCGTCGCTGGTTTCGCACGGGGAGCGGGCATCCAGCAATGGATGCCCAGGACCCAAAACCACCCCCTGGGCTTTCAGGTGCGCCTTGTAAGAGAGGCCACCTGGAGGCCAAGGACGGTTGGCAGGCTGCGGAGATCGGCGAGACGCGTAGGAAGAAGGTCCCGTTAGCATCGTTCGCCCGGCGCAGCAAATCTGCCGCCGGGCCACGTCCAGGCTGCCCGGCTGCTGCCGTTATCACGGCGGCACCTGAGGCGCCTGTCTTGTTAGGCAGGGCGGCGTCCGTGGTGGATCTCACCGTGGATGCCCCCGCTCGTAGGACTAACGTTATGGGGCCACCGGAAGGTCCCGTGACGCGTAGGCCCCCATCCAGCCGTGCGGCAAGTAGGGCCGCACACCTGGATATAGCTAGGAGCTCGTCGCTCGGGTCGCACTCGGCTATCTACCTGGCCGTGAGCGACGCGAGCGACATAGACGTAGGTGCCTTCGGGACGCCGTCGACCTCTGCATGGGCCTCACCTGTGCAGGGGAGCGACGGGCACGAAGGCGGCTTTAGTACGCCGCTGTCAGGTAGCACTCCAGAGTCTCTGGATAGTGCGCTTGACGGTGCCGTTCGCGCGTTCGATTATTCCCGCCCTGCTTCGCCTGCCTGTGGACAAATCGTCTACACGGCGGCCGGAACAGCGACGGTGGGGGGCGGTCGCCCCACGACGACGGTGGCCTATAGCGCGCAGGCCTCACCTGCGCCTCTGCCACTGGCTTGCGACCTAGCGGTTCGCAACGTCGGGGACGGCCGTCCCACGACCCCGGTCGTCGCGCGAGCTTCACTCGCGCTATCGACCGAGGTCGCGAATAGGGAGTTTGTAGGCGCGGCAGCGGCGACCCCTTCGTCTTCCTTCCCTACTGGGATGGGAGTCGCTGTCGCGGCGTCGGCGCCTGCGTGTGCAGCGACTGCGGAGACGGCGGCGACGGCGGCGGCGTCAACGTCTTCGTCTTCGGCGACTGCAACTTCGTCCGCGTTCGCGTCCACAGGTTCGTCGTCTTCTGCGGCGGGCTCGGCGAAGCGGGCTACGTCTTCGGGGACATTTGTGCCCCCTGTATCGTGTGCTCCGGTATTTGCGGCCGGATCGAGGTCACGGTTCTGGGACCGGTCCCGGAGCAGCGACGCCGATTCGGCCCCTACGTCGGGTGCGTCCACCCCAGCGCGCGCGCGCTCGCCTTTGCGCCCCACGTGGGGCGCAACCGAATCGACCGCGTCGGCCGCGTCGGTTCTCGCGGGTGCGGAGGCCTTCCTCCGCACTGAGGGGGGGGAAAAGGGGCGCAAGGCGCGCAAGGCAACCAACGCCAAATTGGCCGCGGCTAGCCAGTGCGCCGCCCTCGTAGAGGACATCACGGCCCTCGGCCCCGGGGAGCTGCGCCTAGCGGCGAGCGCCCAGGTGGCCGAGATCCTTCAGATCGCCCAGACGTCGGGCAATCTGAAGGGTGGCTACGTGCGTCGGCTGAAGGATGCCGCGAACAGAGTGTCGGACATTGTCGACACGCTGGTCACGCGGAATCCGGAAACCGAGGCGTGGAAGCTCGGCAACGAGAATGCGCGTTTGCGCATGGAAGTGAACTCTTTGCGGGAGGAGAATCTCTCCTATCGCAAGGAGTTCGAAGAAATGCGCAAGGCCCTCAAGGCCTCCGCTCCGGCCGTGGAGCCGGCGCCCGCCGTCGTGGCGGCGCCGCCCCCCGTGCCCGTCAAGCGGAAGGCACGGGCGGTCGCGGTGGAGGTGGCGGCGATTTCGGAATCGCCCGCCGCGCCCGTCGCGACTAAAAAATCGCGTCCGACCCCCGCCGCGGTGGTGGGGTCGACACCGGTTCCCGCCGACGGGGCGGAGCCGGCCGCGGCGCCCGCCGACGGGGCGGCGCCGCCGTCCGTCCCACTCGGGCGCGGCGGCGTTGAGTACGATGCGTTCGTGCGCGTCGTGCTCGATGCCGTGGCGCCACTCATCAACGCGAGGTTCGCCGCCATAGAAGACAGGCTGGGCCCCGCGCCGACCCTCCGTCCACCACTTGCGGCCGACGGAGGCAAGGCGCCGGCGCCCAGGCCGACTCCCCGCGCGTTCGCGAAGCCCACCGGAGGGCCCAAACCGGCCACGGCTGCCGCTGCAGTCCGCCGGGGTCTGGGGGAAGCAAGTACCCCGGTCCCGATGGAGGTAGCGGCGGCCCCGGCCGCAGGGGTGGCAGACTCCCCACTGCCACCGACCCCCCCCGCGAGGAAAAAACACAGGGGGGGCGTGAAGCGAACGCTCCGAAAGCGGAGGAGGGCGGCCCGCGCCGCCGCCGCTGCCTCGGCGGCCTTCGCTTCGGCGCCCGCCCCGATCGTTTCGGCCTCTGGGCGGCAAATGGCCCCCGCGTCCGCGCCATCGGTGGCGCCCGTCCCGCGCGCCCGACGTGCCGCCCCGTATGTGGCGCCGTCGCCGGCGCCCGTGGCGCGCGCCCCTCACGCCGCCCCGTACGTCGCGCCGCCGCCGACGCCCGTGGCCCCCGCCCCCGCCCCCGTTCCCGAGGGGGGGGCGTGGTCCACGGTCGTGGGGCGGAAAAAGGGTAAGGGGGCGAGGGCCAACGGGCCCCCTCCCCCCCCCCAGGCGCAAGCTGCTGCCCCACCGACGGGGTGGAGGCAGCAACCGCGGAAGCAGGCCGCGAGGCCTGCCGTCGTTCTCCGCGAGCCGAAGTCGGCCGCAGTCATTATTAGACTGCTGCCGGCAGCGGCCGCGAAGGGTGTCGGCTATCGCGAGGTCTTCGCAAAGGCCTCGACGGTGGTCGACATCACCGCCATGGGCCTCCGCGAGGGGCTGAAGGTGGTGCGGACCGCCAGGGACGCGCGTCTCCTCGAGTTCCAGCCGGGACCCGAGAGCGCGGCCAAGGCGGACCGCGTCGCCGAAGCCCTGCGCGGGGCCCTAGAAGGGATGGCTGAGGTCGTCCGCCCCGTAAAGCGTGGGGAGCTTTACGTCTCAGGGCTGGACGACTCAGTCACGGTCGATGGGCTGCGTGACGCGATCGCGCGCGCGGGCAACTGCCGGCGCGACGACGTGCTCACGAAGCACATCGGTGCAGGACCGGGCGGATTGGGCGCATCGTACGTGCTGTGCCCCGTCGCTGCCGCCAAGACCATCGTCGGGTTGGGCTACCTTCTGGTCGGCTTCACCTCGGCGAAGGTCGAAGCACTGGAAGCCAGACCGATACGTTGTTACAGATGTTTCAACGTCGGTCACGGCACCCAAACTTGTCCGGACACGTGCCCGGACCGGACTAACTTGTGTCTCCGCTGCGGTAAAAGCGGACACAAGATGCCGGACTGCACGGCACGGAAACCCCACTGCGCGGCGTGCGCGGCGGGGGGACTGAACGCGGCCCACCCCACGTTGGCGAGGTTCTGCCAACCTCCCTACGTGAGGGGCCAATTCGTCCACTCGCGGGCGAGACCACGTACCGGCAAATCGGGAGTACAGACAATGGACACCTCCAATGCCTAGTACACCCGTAACGACGTTCTTTCAAGCTAACGTAAACCACTCCCCCACCGCTCAGGACTTGTGCCTGCAGGCGATGGCGGAGTGGCAAGCGAATTTAGCCGTAATAAGTGAACCTTATTACGTCCCTCCTTCAGGGAACTGGGTGGGCGATCTCGATGACATGGTAGCGGTGGTGGCCAGAGCCGGGTCCGGCACACCGCTTACATGTCTCGAAAGAGGAAAGGGCTATGCTGTGGCGGAGAGCGGGAGTATCGTCGTCATAGGCGTTTACTTTTCGCGCAACCGCCCCCTGGCGGAGTTCGAGCTTCACTTGGACGCCGTCGGGGCCGCCGTACGCAGACTGTCGCCCAAAACGATCTTCGTGATGGGCGACTTTAATGCAAAGCACCTCTCCTGGGGAAACGTACTCACGGACCCTAGGGGTCGGGCGGTCGAGGATTGGGCTCTTCAAGCCGGCCTGACCATACTGAACCAGGGGTCGGTCCAGACCTGCGTGCGCGCGCGGGGTGGATCGATCATCGACCTGTCATTCGTCACTCATGCGGCCGCCCGCAGAGTGACCGGATGGAGGGTGCTGGAGGAGGTGGAGTCGCTCTCTGATCATCGGTACATCAGATTTGAGCTCACGACCCCCTCCTCCGGTCCGAGCCCTGTTCACCGTCGCCCCCCTCTCCTCCCGCGTTGGGCCCTTACCAAGCTCGATCCGGAGCAGGCCGAGGAGCGGGCACTCTCGGAAAGCTGGGCCTACCCAGCCGACTTCGCGAATCTGGATACGCAGGCAGAGCACATGCGCAAGACCCTGACGAGGGTTTGCGACGCTGCGATGCCACGCGTCTCCAAGCGGCAGCCTCCGTGCAAGCAATCGGTCCACTGGTGGACCGAGGAGCTGGGCGAGATGCGAAAGGCAGTTCGCATCATCAGCCACAGGCTCAAACGCTGCAGGGCGCGCCGTCCTCCGGACTTCGTCGCGGAAAATGGACTCGTGGGCGAGTTTAGAGAGGCCAGAAAGGCCCTTTCGATTGCAATATTGCGATCGAAAGCCCGGGCTCGGGCCGAGCTCCTCGAGACGCTCGATCGGGACCCTTGGGGGCGCCCGTACCGTGGGGCCCGCAACAAGTTGCGGCCTTGCACATCCACGGTCACGGAAACGCTCGAACCCGAGGTGCTCCGGTCGGTTATCGATGGGCTCTTCCCGGATCCGGGGAACTTCACTCCCCCCAGTATGGGTCCACCCATTCCCGACACCCCCACGGACGAGGAGCCTCACTCCATCTCCGAGGGGGAGCTAGACGTCGCCCTGGACCGGCTCCGGGGCAGGAAGACGGCACCGGGACCCGACGGGGTTCCAGGTCGACTCCTCTTCCTGGCTGCAAAACACCTACGCAGCCAGCTGCGGGACCTCTTCGAAGCCTGTATTCGCGCAGGTAGGTTCCCGTCGCAATGGAAAGAGGGTCGTTTGTGCCTACTTCCAAAGGGAGGTCGGCCTCCCAACGATCCGTCCGCCTACAGGCCCATAGTGCTGCTGAACGAGGTCGCCAAGGTCTTCGAGAAGATCTTGGCGGAGCGGCTTGTGAAGCATCTAGACACTGTGGAGCCGGGGCTATCAGATACGCAGTTCGGGTTTCGGCGGAGGCGCTCCACGATGGACGCCTTCGAGACGCTGCGAACGTTGACGGACGAAGCCGTCCAAGCGAAGGACGTCGTTCTTGCAGTGTCGCTAGACATAGCGAACGCCTTTAACAGCCTCCCTCATGAGACGATCAGGGAGGGGCTCCGCGCGCACGGAGTCCCCCCGTACCTCACGAGGCTGTTGGGCGAGTACCTGCGAGATCGGCACATCCTTTGGGAGGGCGGTGAGTCCGCCAACCACGTGTTAGGTCGGCGACGTGTCGCGTGCGGCGTTCCACAGGGATCGGTCCTCGGGCCTATCCTTTGGAACGTAGGCTATGACTGGATCCTTCGGGTGACGGTCCGGCCCGGAGTAGGGCTGATCTGCTTTGCGGACGACACCCTACTCACGGCACGCGCCGCGTCTTTTGCGGAATCCGTGGACGTTGCCAACGACGGGTTGGCGATCGTCGTAGATCGAATAGCTAGGCTGGGCTTGAGGGTCTCCCCCGCGAAAACGGAGGCCGTCATGTTCCATAGGAAATTCCGGAATCCTCCCCCGGACTTGTCCGTTACAGTTCAGGGGGTGGCGATCAGAGTAGGGCCCACGATGAAATATCTTGGGCTAGTTTTAGACGGGAAATGGCTGTTCAAAGCGCACTTTGAGCAGCTAGTTCCCAAACTTGTGAATTCCGCGGGCGCACTCTCCAGGCTTCTTCCTAACGTGGGGGGGCCGGGGGGTGCGACGCGGAAGCTTTATTCCGGCATCCTGAGGAGTATGGCACTCTACGGTGCGCCCGTCTGGTCCGATTCGCTTCACCGCCACAACCGAACCCTGCTGCACCGCGCGCAGCGGGTTCTGGCCGTGAGGACCATACGGGGGTACCGCACAGTGTCGTGGTTGGCGGCGACTCTCTTGGCAGGCGAGCTGCCCTGGCCTCTCCAGGCAGACGTTCTGTCCAGGGTTCGTCGCGCCCGGCAGGATGCCCTAGCTAGAGGACTGACCTTCTGTCAAGTCGAATTAGAGACGGTCAGGAAGCGGGAAACTCATTCCTGCCTCGTCGCCTGGTCTCGTGACCTCGAACACCCTGTGGCCGGCGGCTATACGGTGGATGCAATCAGGCCGCAGCTGGAGAGATGGGTGACCCGCACCAGCGGAACCCTGACCTTCAGGACGACTCAGATACTGACCGGACACGGTTGTTTCGACCAGTATCTGTTTCGCATTGTGGGCTGCTTGCCTTCCCCGGACTGCCGCCAATGCGGCGCACCCGATACGGCGTTACACACGCTTGTTGAGTGCGCTGCATGGACGCCTCAGCGTTTCGAGCTCGAGACACACGTAGGAGCCGTCCGATCGCTTGGCGACTTGGTAACGGCCATGTTGCACAGCGACGACCGCTGGGAGTCTGCGGTCTCTTTCTGTGAGGCGGTTATGTCTCTAAAAGAGGCCGCAGAAAGGGATAGGGAGCGAAGCCCTTCAGCGCGTGCCGCTAATGTCACCCGAGGCCGCCGGCCTTCAGCTGGCACTCGACGAGGCAGGTACGCGCGTTACTTCCCTCCCTGAGTTAGGTTCCGGTACGAGGGGCCCCTTGCTACTAGGCAACGCAAGGGATTCAGCCCCCGTTTCGAAGTGGGGTGTGTTCTCCCAGGGCACACTCCAGGCACTTTATTGCGCTGGATCGACTGTTGCGTAACTATGTTCTATATCTCAGTCTTTCCTTCACAACAAAGCGCAGGGTCGACGGGAGGAGAGGTTTTTTAGTGGGTATTGAGGTTGTTCGCTCGTGTAACATCGCTCGGAGTCGCCACACTCCTCTGTGTAATCCATCGCGGGCGGAGCGCAAATAAAGCATACTATTGCTAGCGTTATCGCCCCCGATGGATGCGTGCCGTTTCCTAGTGACGGCCCAGAGAGTGCGTAAATCGGTTAGCATTTTCCCTCGCCTCAAAAAAAAAAAAAAAAAAAAATACAACGAATGACATGTTGTTTACGACAACGCAGATAATTGTTAGCGAATTGAAAAACGCGATTGCAGCGTCATCTAGTTGCTAATTTGTTTATTCCACGGAAACGATGTAATGTGTTGGGATAAAAAGTATTCTAAGTGTTAACTTGGGTTATAAGCTAAGACTATGACAAGTTTCAATCGTTAAAAAATACGATACGTTCAGTATTTAAAAAAACAATGCGATTTAAGCGCCATCTTTTTCGCTATTTTCGTCTATCCTACGGAAATGACGTAGTTATTTGAGATAAGAAGTAACCTAAGCTATGCTCCTGGACAAGCTGTTGGCAACACCAACATAGGCTAATATTATTTTTAAAGTTGCAACACTGTCGTTAATTTTTGTTTCTTCTTCTATTGCACCAGAGTGCACACGTGTTCATTATATTGTGATTAATTATTAGTTTCCACCACTAAGTGCTTAACTTCTTTACCTACAATGACCAGGGTATCGCCCTTACCATCAGCGTAGAATAAAATATATGGGCAAAGAGCTGCGCATTTAAGCTGGCTCTACCTTGAATTTCATTTAAATACGTTCAGTAGTTTTCACGTGATGCTCTAGCAGACAGATACATAAAATTTCTAAAAATTGCATTTTCGAAATCTCCTGGTTTGAATTAGTCCCCTTGATATTTTTCACATTTTTAAACGCAATGTACAGTCGAGAGCAGAAAAATAGTAGCAGCCAAAATGGTCAAATAGATAATAACATCGAAAGTGATCATTAGTATCGGTACAACCAATGTGGTCTAATTGTTTGAATCAGTCTTCTTGTCCAAAAACATCGTTACAAGCAGAACGCCATAAACATGAGTACATTCAAGTCGCCAAAATGATCGATACACTCTAGAAAAATGAACTCTATTCTAAATGTGATTAGAGTCAAATCGAGATGAATTTCACGACAGCTTTGCGTTAGAAGCAAGCGTGGAGAGCCAGTCGCTGAGAGTTCAACACACCCCCGAAGCAGGGCTTTTGCCTGCATTCTGACCCTTCCCCCGAAGGATCCGAGGATGGTGTCCAAAAACATTCCCCCTGCTTTATCAAAAAAAAGGACCGACTTAGAACTTCATTTCACAATTGTATTGTCTTATTTATAATAACGGTTTGTATGTATTTGTAAATAAATATTTTTTTTTTAAATTTAGAACTAGGCATGTTTGCTGAAGAGTTTCTTGCGCCGCTTCTTCTCTTCAAGCCACAACATGTTGTGAAGCGGTGGTAAATTAGATTAGGCTCCCATAGAGTAAATAATATCCATAAACAAAATTTAAAACTAAATAATTAAAATGAACAAGTTGGCGGTAGGCTGAATAAAAACTTTGACAATACACGTTTGACAAATGTCATCTTTGTCTTCCGTGACCACGGCCACTGAAAAACGGCCGAAACGTCGGATAAACCTAAATCAAATAAATTACCGCGCTTAAAACCGTTAAAACGTAGTTTTATTATGTGTACAAGTCGCGAAAACTTAAGAAAATATTAAATATTTTTTCCTTTCTTTTTCTTTAATCTACTTGTATTAATCTATTAATACTTCGACAAAAAATATTGGGCATTACCAAACAAATATTTGATGAAACCACTGTTTTCTAAACGCTTCTCGCTGTTTATATATCCGCGTTGATCCGCTTTTATCCGACGAAATCCGGCGCGATCCTGTGCGGATTTGGCAAGTGCATCGACGCTTTTTCCATTCCAATATCCCACAGTTGTCTGTATGTAGATTGTTTTCTAAACTCATTTGTGTTTCGGATTGTTTCGAATGGTTTATGGATCAAAATTGTCTTTTGAGCTGTTCTAAAGGAGCGTTCTCGAATAAACCTTATGCTAATTAATATTGTTATAATTTGGGCCACCTGCATATCTGTAAACAAAGCACATTTATTACCCGCCGGCGTTTGAACTAATAACATTGAAACTCTTTTATGACTCTTCTTTTGTTTACTTTGTGATTAAAATTTGTGATTGCAAAAACAGCCCATTGTGAACTGTAATCTTTATGGTAGTCATAAGCCAGGTAAGATTCTTGGAAAATTCAGTCCACGCGGCCGAGCAGACATATTGTATTTGTACAGTATAAAGCAATGCGCCTAGTAACGCCACCTGGTGGTAAAACGTCATCCTCTCTCAATCCTTCCTCACCCCCGTGCGCATACGCCGCTTGCCACGCTCGCTGGCATCTACCGAGTGTAAATCGATCCCGCTACGAACGCACGCGTGTGAATTGATAGTTATTGCAAAACTAAGGGTGATCAGACCACAGCCGGCCGGCTAGGAAGCCTACAGCAGCTGTCGAGTCCAGGTAACCTAGATTTCATTTCCCAAAGACGTTTGCCGCCCATTACAGTCCATTGACCGCCGCACCAGCGCCAATGGAGGGAGTGGGGCAGTCGAGCGATAAGCACAAGCGAAGCAAGACGTGTGTACTAGATTCGGTAATCTATTTAGTGCGCGTGGTATTATATTTGTACCTGTGTTATACGTGTTTGTATAGTTCTAATAAATTCTATAGTAATTTTAACGGCATTTTAAATCGAGTCCTGCAACTCGTAACAATATCTTTACCGATAAATGAAATTGAAGTGTGTGTGTCCAAGTAACAGCTATTTACTAAATAATATTAATACGTGTGTAGGACTCCCAAGAACGGGTCCTTCATTATGTGTAGAAAAGTTATATAAATGCGTACGAAGCCGCGTGCAAAGGTTAATAATGCTATAAACGAGACAGTTTGTTTAGATAGATGAATATTAAATACTTTTCTTCACGCAAAAACTACCAAACAGATTTTGATGAAAATTGACAGTAATTTAGTTCAAAGTGCGATTTATATTTATTGACCTAGAATATTTATAAGTTTCTCTAAAAACTTTTCTCAAATAGATTCCGAAACATCTCAATGTTTAGTGAAAGTTCTAGAGATCATAATAGCAATATCGTCTCAAATTTCCGTATGTTTTATTTAGATATCTTTCAGGGTTCAAATAATATAAATATAGAGCCCATATCATGAACCAAGGGGCCAGTGTCTTTTAATAAAAAACACTGACAGTTGCACAAAAGACGACCACTTATTCGGTGCAAATGTCCACAACAAATTGAGAACGACCGGCGGTATCCCTAGTGATTGATGCCGACGGGACTCACAACATTGTCCTGCGTAATACCTTTCCGTAGTAAAGCGTTCTTTGAACTTATTGTCTCATAAAGGCAAGTGTTGCATCTTTACTAATTGTTTTCCTTCCAATTACAGTAATTATTAGATGGATTTTATCAAAGACGTTTAAAACGTTGAGCCTTCATGTTGTTGATGATCCCATACTCACAGATGGTCTAGATACGCTTGGGCTTAGCAGAGACTTCGCTTCTCTCTGCCTTTTCTAACGACTGTATAACGGGGAGTGTCCCGAAGAACTCTGTAGAATGGTTCCTTCGTCCTTTTTCTACCATCGCACCGCTCGCCATCGCTTGAGATTTCACCCTCCACTTCCTTGAGCCCCTTCGCTCATGTACGGAAGGGTTCTGTAGAACTTTTCTCTTACGTACCGTGGGATCTGGAATGAGCTTCTAGCCGAGATTTTCCTACAGCACTACGATATGAAGTTTTTCAAAAAGGGTGTTATAAAATTTCTTCGAGGCCGGCAGCGCGTTAATGACAGCTCTGGTGTTACAAATGTCCATAGGCTACGGAAACCGCTTTCCATCAGGTGAGCCGTCAGCTTGTCTGCACTCCAGCTATAAAAAAACTGAGTTTTCTTCTATTTTTGACATAAGTTAGAGCACAGGCTGACGGTCCTCTCGATGGAAAGTGTTTACCACCACCTGTAGAAGTATGCAACATCAGGAGCCTTATCAAGACCTTGACGGCATCGGCCTTTAGAGCCCTTTAATTGACTTCATATCTTAGCGTAAAAGTAAATCCCTGCAAGAAATTCCATCCAAGTATAATGTCCAGAAATGATAAGCGGCATATCAATCTATAAATCACATTAATGTAGTATTCTTCTTATTTACACAACACTTGCACACAACTTATCGTCCTCACACTCGACTGTCACAGAATTACACTGACTTATGTGCGTCACACCCGCCAGGTCTTATACTTTAAGAACGAGAAGAAAAAATATGTAATGGAGGTAGTTAAGCGGAAATGTCGCTCACATCAGTATTTTAGTAAACAGTTCTCATAATGTAGTTCCTATCAATGGAATTGACACAAAAATGGTTTACCGGAACTACCGCACACATCAGTATTCCATTAATTAAATTGTTTACACAACTTGTAATAATCACATCATATTATTATTATCAATTACATTTATAACAACAGTAACTTATTTATTAAGTGTTTTATTGACAATTATCTATATCTATATTTAAAGCACCAATGCGGATTCCGTACCGCTGAGATTAATATTAAAGATGGTGTACTCTCGTAATACTTTAATGTCTATACCGGTACACCAATGGCCATTACGGAGTGCCCTCGCTAACTGACTTAATACAATACTAAAAAATAGACGGGAAATTGGAAGAATGCATCACTCGATACTTACGTAAGTACGTAAGTATAGTACTTACACATAACTGTATGGCTGTGTGTGTGTCTCTACAATCATCATCATCCGAGCATTATTAAATCTCGGTTGCGTTCGGAGTATTCACTCTGGCGCACAGGACACGCTTTCCTACTTTCTCTTCTCCACTTCGCTCCGTCTTCGGCATCCCCCGTTCTTAGACGCCTGTCATACTTCACAACAATCATTATTTACTACTATCGCAAAACGTGGCCGTACCAGCATAAGCGAGGTTCTCTAGTATCTTACAGACCTAAAGACTGCCAAGAATGCGGGAATTCCTAAAGCGGTCTTTTCTCTTTATTACACACATTCATCGCTGCATATCTCTGTGACACGCAGCTTTTGCTTGTATCGCTCAAGTACACGCTTCACTGCCATGCAAAAGAACAGATGACTAATGATGGTTCCATCCAAGTCATTAATATAATTTTATCTTGTTGATAGTTTCACATCTAGTATACTTAGATCTAAGTCGGTGTAATGTGACCTCAGGTGCATCCAACCCTCGTCAGCGTCGGATGATAAGCCCGTCGCTTGGACCGCGCTTAATTTCCTCAGCAATTTTGACAACCACTGGCTCACGTCATCTCCACGGATTAAACTAGTATCGCGAATAGATTGCTTTCAGTTGAAAAGTATAACCAATACAGAAACTATTGACGATATAATCCAATGGATGAACGGTCCACTCGGTGTTGCCTGTGAAATAAAGTAAATTAACTGTGTAAAATACAATAATATTTTCGGGCCCAGCAGACGTGGACTTACACAAAAAAATGTACCTGATTGAAGCGTCAATTACAAGATCCAATTGTGATCTAAACCACCCCGGGACCCCATTTGAACACACACAAAAAAATATCAGAATAGGTCCAACCGCTCAGAAGGATTTTAGTGACGACACATGAAGAGAAGAATTATACAAATATATCAAGATATTGTTTCGAGTTGTGGGACTCAAGTTAAAATGCCGTTAGAATTATTATAGAGTTTATTAGAACTATACAAACGCGGATAACACAGGTACAAATATAACCGAACACAACAAATCCAAATGTAATGCAGAAGGTCGTCATTCAATAAAAACGCGCAAACTCCGTCACTAATAGATAACCGAATGTACACACGTCTCACCTTGATCGTGGTTCTGGCTCGACTCCTCCCCCCCCTCCTTCAATCAGGCCATCGTTTTATACTGCACAAATACAATGTGCCCGTATCGCATTCGACGTAATCCAAAACACCTGACTGGCCGCAAGCGACCATAAATGACTTCAATAAAACAATGGGTTGTTCTCTAGAAACATATGCCAATAAATAAGTAAACAAAAGAAGACGATCACAAAAGAATTACAGTTATTTCAAATGCCGGCAGGTAATAAAATGTGTTTTTTTTTCAGATATGCAGGTGAATTTTGTTTTTGTCGGGACCTGAGTGGTAACAATATTATAAAATTACTTTAACTAGAGGTCACCCGTGGTCGAAATTCGACCATAATATTTAATGTCAAAGACTAGTATACTTCTATAATCGCATATATCGCCAAGGCTTATACACTGTTAATTTGACTTTAACAATAAACTAAAGAATATTTATATGCGTGTGAGTGTCAAATACATGGTAGTATGTGTAATGTTTTTTTTATTTTTATTTAATGTATTTTAATGCATAATTTAAAAAAAATGAATTAATCGCTTCTCCTCTGTCTAAACTATAAGTGTGCGAAATTTCATACTCTTCCGTTCGCGCAATTTTGGTAAAAATCATTTGTGCTGAAAGTCGTGATTTTGATAACAGTGAATAATCGATCTACTCTACTGCGCGTGGTTTTAAGCACAGTGTTGGTTCGAATTTATTGACATGTCCTGGTCAACAACCTGAGGGCCTAAAGCGGTCGCCTTTGGAGAATCGCTTAGAGTGAAATTGACGATGTT
Source organism: Dendrolimus pini (assembly GCA_949752895.1). Taxonomy (NCBI): domain Eukaryota; kingdom Metazoa; phylum Arthropoda; class Insecta; order Lepidoptera; family Lasiocampidae; genus Dendrolimus; species Dendrolimus pini. The sequence goes on from OX457144.1 coordinate 2,461,273, forward strand.
TAATAATAATAAACACACATATTGCATACGCCTAAACTAAGCAAGTTACGTTTGTGTTATGGGTAATAGACAACGGACTAAATACTCTGGGTACGTATCGTGGCGCAAATTGTGGGCAGTGGATAAGCGACGGCATTTAAAACGTTCCTTAAGGTACTGGAGATAATATCCCTGTAGGAAGGGAGAAAGAATACACTTTCCTGTGGCCGGGCGGCTTGTCGTAAGAGGCGACAAAACAACCCACAGTCAGATGGTAGGGCATTTGCCCGATTGGATGGCTACCACCCCTGGTCTACAGTATGTCGCCATAACAACCTTGAGTTGTGTTCCGGCATTAGTGACCAGGTTCCAGTCTCCCTCAAGAAAGCAGCAGCGCATTTGTAGCAACTTTGGTGTTGCTAATGTCCATAGGCGATGGTAACCGCTTTCCATCTAGTGGGCCGTCTGGCTGTCTGCTGAACTCCTGCAATAAAAAAATGGAGTAAATGATGATAGTATATAATACAGATTTATAAAAGTAGAATTTACAAGAAAACGTAAGCTTAAATCGCTAACGTAAATTGGGGGACGTTTAGCGAGTTCTCAGTGAATGAGATTAAGACTTAAATCGATTTAACAAGAAAACATTTTCCAAAGTTTATGTTGTTTTCTTTCACAAAATCACGCGCGGTTGTTAAGCAAATTACATCTTTAGTCGTGCCACGTTGGGTGCACTCAAATTTAATCTAACAACAAATTTACTACGTCTAGACGCATCTACTTTGTAAAGGCTTATTCAGTGGACGATTCCAAATGATTTTTCTCACTTTGATAAAGTTCCATTTCAAGCAGTAAAATGTTTGATATTGCTTTTTCTGACATATGTTTAGGTTATGCGGTCTTTGAACTTCGCGTTGCAAATAATATATGTAATTACATGTAAAGAAATGTATTAAATTAATATATTATTACATACCGAGAAAGAAACATGCACCTGGTTTATAACCCCTCCCGCATTCGGAGTTCTTTTAAACTAGTAAACAAGTGCCTTTTGGACCAACTTTTTTCAGCAGTCTCCGAAAATTATAAATAAAAAAATGAATAATAAACATTTTCTAATTTTTCCAACAGGGTTCCATTCTAAAGCCTTTCAAGAATTGCTCCAAGAAAGGAAAAAGATCTTAAATTTATAGTTTAACAATAGTCACACTTGCAATGTTCATGTTCAAGCAAAAAAAAAAACTTAATTAACTATTGAATAAATAAATGAAAAATTGTTATAAAAAAATTTTTCAAGCAGATTATTGTTAATTCATCTATTCAGTTAGTGCCTGAATTTTTTCAATTTTTTATTTTCATATTTAGTATGTTTAAATAATATTTATTCATTAAAGGGCCGATGTGGCTGTGGCTTGCGTAAGCCAGAGTACCCGTTTTCGGCCGTATTTTCATCCCTCTGGGAAAATTATAAGTATTGATCTTACAGTTTCGGGAGTCAAGACTTTTTTAAAGTAAATTTCCTCCTCTATTCGAATCTGTTTTCAAATTTGAAAAATCTTTATTACTTTTTGAGATATTTACAAAAAACTAAACACCCCTTTTTTAAAATTAATTGTTAATAACTTTTACAATTTTTGCAAGCGGAACTTCATTTTTTCAAAAATCATCTAGATGCCATTCCGAATCGAATGACACCTCATTTATAATTTTCGGAGACTGCTGAAAAAAGTTGGTCCAAAAGGCACTTGTTTACTAGTCTATTTTGTTTACTTCGTCTTTAAAATTAGCAATTAGACAATTTAGTTATTGTTTTCGATTTTGTTGGTCATTCGCAGGAATAATTAACCAGGTGTGCAAATTACTGTTTCTCGGAAATCCCAGTACACGCGGTCGTTTTTTTATGTTTGCCGAACTAATTCTTGTTGTTATTGTATTGCGTCGAAGCTTGCAGGTATGGATCGGTGCATTATGAAGCAATGGCCCAACGTGGAGACGGACAGTCAAGCGAGGATTACGATACGAACAAGAGGTAGATTCGATGAGCGATAAAATGACGGACTTTGCGCGTGTTATCGTGGAGTTTATACTAATAGTGTCTAGTTATATTTATACCTATGTTTTACGTGTTTATATAATTCAAACAAATTCTATAGTAATTCCTACGGCATTTTAATTCGAGTCCTGCGTAACTCGTAACAAAATCCTAACGCTCTAAGATTTTATCAAAGACATTGCCGAGCAAAAGGCTGGAGTCTATTTTGCTCAAAGTTTAAGTGTTGCTATACAACGTGGCAACGTGACAGTGGCTTGGGACCAATATTTTATCTACAATTATGCCCCCTTTTTATTTAGTTCTAATATTTAATTTTAAGTTTATTATATTGTAGTTTAATTTGTGTTAGGTCTGTGTGTGTGTTTTAGTGTGAGGCCCTAGTCCAGCAGTAGGACGTTTACAGTCTGCTGTTGTTACTTATTATACATATGTATATTACTGTTACGATCTACACGAGCTACACAGGACTCGAATTAAAATGCCGTTGGAGTTACTATAAAGTTTATTAGAACTGTACAAACAGGTACAAATATAACGAGACACTGTATAAAGTGCATGATTCAATAACACGCGCAAAGTCCGTCACTATATCGCTCTTCGAATGTACTACACATGTCTTGCTAGTATGGTAATCGACGCTTGACTGCCCTACCCCTCCGTTCGGGCATTGCTTTATACTAAACTGTATAATACCGACAAAGGGCACTGAGTTAATCCGTACATCTGGCAAGCTTCGACGCAATGCAATAACAACAAGGATTAGTTAGACAATTATGACGGCCATAAAACAAGTACGATAACAATAGGATGTTTTACTTAATTGCAAATTTTAAACACGCAATAAATAAAAGAACTCCGTATGCAGGAAAGGTATTAAACTGCGTTTTACGACAGCCAGGTTGCACATTTCTTTGTCGGTATGTAACATTACATTTAAACGTAGCAAACCTTTTTGAATTACCCATACATCATATAAAGCGGCATTGTTGCTAACTTAGCGCTTTAGATACTAAATCTAACATTTTTCGACTTATTTAAAGCCCTTGGCTCTCTTATAAAGAGTATAGCTTATCGATATTAGCTCTTCAGGATGATGATAAATGACAATCTGCCATACTAGCTCATATATTAAACAACCTAATTTTTCTCAACACAAAGTGGCGTCACTTTATTAAATTCGCCGGCGATAAGTTTCACCCCCTTAGGGCTAAGTAACAATAAACAGGGGTGAGTTAATGACCTATAAAGGCACACTGATTCCTCGGGGCTAATGTGTTTTTAATGGCCCTCACTTGCCTATTGAAATGTCATATAATATGGCCTACAGAATTTACGGCTGTGAACGAATAACGCCCAATATTAATATTTTTACCACGAATTTATGTTAGGATACAACCCCCTTTGAGCGGGGTGAACGTACGGAGGCATTTAAAATATTACTTGCTGTTTATCCTTGGCTTATTTTATTATTTACTAGCTGACTCGTAACAACTTCGGTGAGCGTACTTAAAAAAAATAAAACGTGTGCGTCTCGGTACGCCCGACAGAAGTGATAACTTGCGTGAGAGAAAGGGAAGCCAGACAGACTGGCGCCGTAACGCGTTACGTAACGAGGACGGTTTACCCTCCCATAAGAAGTTAACACTTGTCTTCAAAAAATTGTGCGTCTCAGGACGCCCGACAGAAATAATAACTTAAACTATTTACTATTAAAATTGTTTAACTTCCGAAAAGCTGTGGTTTTACTTAAATTGTATGTATATAGCGTGTGGGTTAGAGTGAGAAAGGAGGAGCCTGCCTACTGCTGCCGTATGCGTGACAGAAAGAGAAGCCAAATAGACTGGCGCCGTATCTCGTTACGTAACGAAGCGGTTTACCCTCCCATAAGAAGTTATCATTTCAATACACACACACGCACAGACACATACACATACGTAAAACTAGGTTTAATTAAGTTTTGTGACCTTTAATTAATTCACATACGCGGAAAGCACTCGCAGTGCCTCGTAAGAGTATGTATGCAATTCTTGCGTGGAACGTTATTGCTGTTACACATTTGACAGGCGTTCCCGTGCCCACTTGGCTGGGGTCTTAAGAAAAATGAAAAAATATTTTCCTCACAATAAACAAATTGCCTATATCTCTCACGAATAATGTAGCATTTCAATGGTGAAATAATTTTCAAAATGGGCTCAGTAGTTTCTCAGACAAATTGCATTCTTTCTCCGTTCCTGCATGGGTATTGTTCAGAGCTAATTTATATAAATATTAATAAGTGAAGTAAAAACTTTGTACCCATTTTTACGAGTATTGCGCGGACAGAGGAGTATGAAATTTCGCACACTTATAGTTTATAAAGAGAAGAAGCGGCGAATACTAATAACTTTTAAAATCTTGCTTAAAAAATACATTAAATCAATAAAAATACATTTCCCACACTACCATATATTTGACACACACACGCATATATACTCTTATGTTTATTGTTGCCTTGGCGAAATCTGTGATTATAGAAGTCTTTGATATGAATTATTATAGTCGAATTTCGACCACGTACGACCACCAGTTCTAATAATTAGGAGTACGGAATTCAAGAGATTACTACCTACAAACAAACTAATTCACAAACTTCACCTCTTTATAATATTAGTATAGATTTGTATGTCTGTGTGTGTATGTATAAAACATAAAAATATATTATAAAAGCATTTTTTAGCTGTTTTTAATATCCGCCAAAAAGTAATTTTAATTTACTTTTTATCATACTTTACACAAAGTTATCTAATAAGAAGATTATTAGATAACTTTATAAACGTTGAAATTTATTTTCAATTAAGACCAAAACCAGGTACCCGAAAAACTGTCGGTTATGAACATTCATATACGACGTGATACAGCATTACGAAACAACTAAAACATTTATATCAGAGATATAGGTCGTAATGTAAATTCACCGTGACGATAAATCACAACTCGGAAACGTTCCCTTAACAAGGCGTCCACTGAATACCCGCCGTGAATTACGCGGTTAATAATAAATCTTTGAGTTTGTTCCGCCCGAAGAGCGACATTTTTTGAAAGGGAAAAGGGAGTTTCACGGGATATTTAGCTTTGTCACTTATCATCGCACTCAGAGTTGGTAGTTAACTTTAAATATCCAAAAAAAACTGTCATAGTTTTTATTATTTAATGCTGATCAATGTTTTTGAGTCATGGTCACCCTCTTGTTCATGCTTCAGTTCATATTCTTCATACATGCCTATTTCCTTTTCTTTTATATACTATGTATGCATATCTATCTCTGTCTGCCAAACTATGGTTTACTTCACGAAGATGCGGCCATTATGTCGTTGGATTTCGTTTGCGGTATTAAACAAACAGACATGTAAGAAATAATGGATTTTTGGCAAGTGGTGAACTTATATTAAAAATGGCGGCCGCTCTAAGATTTACTGAATTTGGTGAAACTGATTGATTGAGCTGGTTTCAATATACATACATACATAAATAACAGTTTCAATATATATATATATATACTTCTGAAGCCAAAGGCGGACATAGTGTTTAGACATGAGTTTTTAACCGACTTCGAAAAAAGGAGGAGGTTCTCAATTCGTCGGAATCTTTTTTTTTTTTTTTTTTGTTCCTTTTTTTTATGTATGTTCGCCGATTACTCCGTCGTTTATGATCCGATTTACGTGATTCTTTTTTGTTCGACGCGGAATAGCTTCCAATTGGTCCCCTAAAAATTTTACATAGTTTGGCCCAGTAGTTTTCATTTTATGGACATTTTCCATGGAAATAATTTTCACTCCGTTCCATATGTTCGCCGATTACTCCGTCATTTATGATCCGATTTACGTGATTCTTTTTTTGTTCGACGCAGAATAGCTGCCATGTGGTCCCCTAGAAATTTGACATAGTTTGGCCCAGTAGTTTTCATTTTATGAACATTTTTCATGAAAATAATTTTCACTCCGTTCCATATGTACACCAATTACTCTGAGATTTATGTTTCGATTTACTTGATTATTTTTTTGTTCGACGCGGAATAGCTGCCATGTGGTCCCCTAAAAATTTGACATAGTTTGGCCCAGTAGTTTTCATTTTACGAACATTTTTTTGTTCCGGGTTCTTGGGACCTATATTTTTTAAGAAGCACGGCACCATTCGTAGGTCCACCCATACATAGCTAGACACTAAAAAGTAACAAATAAAATTTAAAAACTTCGTTTAAAAAAACCGACTTCAAAAACTAAAAAACTAAAATGTATAAAATAACTTATTTCTAAAGCTATTATTATTAATATATATTATCTAAAACATCTTGAAGTCGGTGCAAAGCAAAACATAAAAATTACTATATTTTGAAAATTACTAAGCAGACCAAAAAGATATGGATGGACTGTGTGAAGGATGACAGGACGATGTCAGAATAGAGGAGTGTTGAAAAAACTGATTGTGATGACCCCATTATCCGTGCTGGAACAGAGAAAGGTTACAATTTCCTGCGGCTGGGCGGCCTGTCTTAAAAGGTGACAAAACAACCCACAACCAGGGGGTAGGCTGTTTGCCCGTCTAGATGGCTGTCACCCATCTGTCCCACCTGTCTAGAGTATGCCGCCATAACAACCTAGAGTTGTTTTCCGGCATTAGTGGCTAGTTTTCAGTACCTTTGGTGTTACAAATGTCCATAGACGCATACAATAAAAACAAACCCGAACCGATTGGAAGTAGGTGAAGAAAACTGTGAGCTTAGCTTAACACACTGGCGTCTTAATATAGTACTTAAGCAGTATTCTCCAGGGCTTGAAAACCGGTAAAAAGTAGAACCGGTTATAACTAAGTACGTAGTAACATTTCCTTTCGGGTTTGTTCTAAATTTACTCTCAACCATATGGTTTTTTGGTTATATAATTGTTTGTTTAATATGTTTTGATGCATTAACCGGTTTTTAACGGTTTTTGCGGCACATTTGCCTGATACAAAACGCAGCTATGTTGTACAACTAAATTTCATTCGATAGCACACAAAGACATGTTTATATTAGACAACTTACCTGTAACGCGAGTAAGTCGTTTACACGGCCTATAAAGTATATAGAGTGGTAAAATAAAATATATTAAACAACTATCTTTACAGCAAAATAACACATTAAATATTTATAGGTTATGAAGTAAAAATTAAAATGTCAATCGTTGCCTCATGTCAGTGACGTGCAAAAAGAATGTGGTAATATTCAGCACTCACTCTATCGAAGTGTATTCGAATAGATGATTCGATACAAGTTATTATATGGATATTTATTTTAAAGTAACAAAGTATTTTTTGTTGGTTTTTTAGATTTATTTGATTTAGTAACTAAGTAGAGTTATTAGTTGTATTGATTATTATTATTTATTATTTGACAAAATTGGGTCGTTTGGTCTTACGCCAAAAGAAAAAGGTTTGCAATGAAAATCAGCGTTATATCGGATATAACTCCAGTACAGCAATATGCTAAGTGCAAACCTTGTTAGCTGAAAATCCAGCGTAAAAACTCTTAAAATATGCTCTGTGTGTAATAATGTATAAGGAATGTAATTACGTCGCTATTTCTTTAAATAAAGTCTTTCTTTCTTTCTTCTATTAGAAATAGTTGTCTTGTTGAATAAGCTGGTTAATGAAGGTTTAAATAACACCAGATGAGGTCGATAGGCCACCGCCTGCCAGAGCCTCGCGGAGTTATACAGTACTAAACCCGTAATCTTAGTATTTAGAGCAAAAGACGGAACACGAAGAGATTTTATTGGGAATCTTTAATACGGGTGGAAAAAGATTTCACCCTCGTTAAAAAAAGATTTACATAACACTATTTTTCAGGTTTGTACTCCGCACGAAATAGTTGACTGAAACCGGTTCTAACCGATTAAAAGTGCTTATTATAAACCGATTCCCAGCCTTGGTCTTCTCTGTTATTAATTTAGAAACCAAAAAGTTAAGTCTTTCACAAAATGTCTTTTAAAACAAACAGCTTTACGCTACTCGTTATAAAGGTATTCACTACAATTTTGAACAATACTTTGTCCATAAATAAAAAACAACAGAAGAGAATAAAATGATGTCAGCAATATTTATTCACGTGTCAAAGAAAATCGTGAGCGAATATTATTTTAAGAATTCCCTTTTCCCTGCCAATTCAGAAAAGCAGATTTCATTCACAGATAATGTTATTTTCGAAAAATCGAATCGTGTTAAAATAACTCAATGGAAATGAATTTGACAGGAGTATTCAATATTTGTATTACATTTATCCCGGGTTCTTATATTGTACCAAGAATTAATGAATAAAGGAAATTAATGCAAATTTTTAAAGTGAAACTTCTACTATATAGAGGAGGTCTTACGACTTTTCGCTCACGAAAAAGCGTCAAAGTCACTTGGTCTAATTCTTACATTTTTAAATTCGTGATATCTTTCGAACGGAATGTCCAAATTGAATAATTCAAGAAGTTATATAAAGGTATTGAAGCAGTCTTGAATATGAAGTAATTTATTTTGATAAGGATTAATACCAAGATACGAATAAAGAGCCTTTTCTAGCGGTGGCATTTTAATTAAAATTTTAAAGTAAAAGAACACTTATTGTGGCATAACTATAATAGTTAGATATATAGTGTCGCGACACTTTTTGTAAACAATGATGTGTTCTGCAAAGTCGTAGTACATTATTTTATTCTATCGTCAATAGTTTTCGCAGCGCACATGATTTTATGTATTTTTTTACACCTTGGGTTACATTATTGGAGTTTTAGTAAGGACCCCTAATTTGTTTGTAAATATAATATAGCCTTTGTCACCCGGGAATAGTGTAGCTTGCCAACAGTGAAAGAATTTTTCAAATCGGTTCAGTAGTTTCGGAGCCTCTTCATCAAAACACGAGCAAAAGAAATTTTATTGAGTTATTTTTTTGGAAATATTTTTCTGTTAACCTGTTGATCGAAGCTGTTAATATAATTTGATGTCCGAATGAAGTTGATGACGAAAGATGCGCATTTGTTAATGTTCCGTTGTATGTGTATAATTTTAAAGTAGACTATGAATGTTTTTTTGGTTCCGGATCGAATTCAGTTTTTTGTTTGATAAAATAAAATATGTTTAAATTAAAAATTCCATTCATTAAAATGTACCTAAGCAAATCATAATTTGCAGTCAATCTGCGAAAAATCTAAATGTGTGCTGGGACACATATTACAAGTGAAACTTCAACGGACAAGTTGAAAAACGAATCGCAACGGACAAGTGGAAAAACGAATGGCAACGGATAAGTGGAAAAATGAATCGCAACGGACAAGTGGAAAAACGAATCGCAACGTACAAGTGGAAAAACTTCAACTGACAAGTGACAAAGTGAATCGCAACAAAATTTTAACTTGAAGTTTTACGGGCAGGTTTTCAAATTGGACAAGTTTATTAACAATCTACCCGTAAAACTTCAAGTTAACATTTTGTTTCGATTCACTTTGTTGTTTGTTGTTGTGCCGGAACACACTATAGGGTTACTATAGTTTCTATATGGTAAATAACCCTACCGCCTGGCACCAGAGTGTTGTGGTTTTCAAAAACCACAAACACAATAGGGACGAGGTAAACAATTCCTATTTTCATTATATTTCGTTGTCTGGTTTGTCCAATTTGGGATATTGACAGATAAAATTGAACGAATTCTATTCAATCTTACAAAAATATTCCGACGCGACTCCGACGGGTCCCAAAATAAACGAATTGTTGTCCCCAAATACCTGTCTCGTGACAAAATACTGCGACACACTGTTGGAAAATCTATCAAACTTTTTATATGTTCGTAGGTAACTTTTAAACTTATTCATTGTTGGGTAGGAAATAAACCTCGGCCTCTGTGGTTGAACGGGCTGTCTTCGACTATATAATATCTTATATAAAATATTGTTACGAGCTACAGGACTCGAATAAAAATGCCGTTGGAATTACTATACAATTTATTAGAACTGTACAAACACGTATAAAACAGGTCCAAATATAACTGGTTACAACCAGTACAAACTGCACGATTCAGTAACACACGCAAAGTCCGTCACTATATCGCTTATCGAATATACACGTCTTGCTTTGATCGTGGTTTTCGCTAGACTGCTTAACCCCTCCGTTCGGGCATCGTTTTATAGTAAACTGTACAATACAACAATTGACTGCGTGGACTGGGTTTTTCCAAGAAAACGTAATCTGTACACCTGGTAAATTATTCCTGCGAATGGCCATAAACGAAAACAATAAAAATAGGCTATTGTCTAATTGCAAATTTTAAACACAAAGTAAACAAAATAAGTCCAAGCTGGAAGGGTAATAAACCAAGTGCGCATTTCTTTATCGGTATGTAACAATATTATATAAAATTTACAAACTATAATGTAATAAATTTTTGTCATTCATAACCTGTTTAATTAAAATGGTTTATCAATTACTTCAATCCGCTGTGGATTGTCCCAATTTTTGAAGTTACTAGTATACTATAAAATTGTTGGAGGGATGGCAAGGTATTCTAAAAATGTTTGTAGAATGTGTAGTCAGTGTATGAATTGTATTGTTACGAGTTGCAGGACTCGAATTAAAATGCCGCTGGAATTACTATAGAATTGATAAGAACTATACAAACACGTATAACACAGGTACAAATAAATCTAGACACAACGTAATGCACGATTCAATGACACGCGCAAAGTCCGTCACTATATAAATTATCGAATGTACAATCAAACAAATTGAAACAGGACCCACCATAAGGTCATTTTCTTACAGCTCGACAATTGTCGTGAACGTAGGAGAATACAGGGACTTTTTCAAGTGGGTACACTATTCGCACTGTCGGTAACATTGATTCTTCCAACAAATCGACATAATTTAATGCGTTTTGACGAGGAGAAATTTGGACAAGTTCACCTATACCCCCGGTACCCATCCAGGCCCACATGTTAGCTGAAATTCGACCAGATAATTGATTGGGTACTACGTGATCCTCTGTGTATCGCGTATTGTTATAACGCCACAAAGTTAAGCGACCATGTTGAGAAGATCTAAATGATTTTTCATCTGAAAATATGGTATTAGTCCAGTCAAAGTCTAAATAATTACGTGCAAAATTTAATCTTGCAGTTTTGTGTGCATTCGTTAAGTGTACTTTCTTAGCATAATGCCGGTAATGCAGTCCAATACGGTGTAAATGATTTCTTATGGTTTGTAAACAAACGTGGTAACGTGCCGCGAAATCTTGGGTACGAGAAAAAGGATGTTCTTCATAATGGTGCTGCATATCTGTACTTTGTTGGGTTGTTATTCGACGAACGCCATGATTATGTTTTCGTCTATCTTCAAGAATGCCCTCTTCAGCGTGCTGTCTGATCCATGTTCTCACTGTGTTCCGACTTATATTTAACACTCGTGATATTTCTCGAATGCCATAGCCTTCCTCACTGAGTACTACAATCCGAGCTCTTTGTTCTGCGAGACTACCCATTATACAATTTTATTTTTTGGATATTGAGTTCTAATTTTTTTCTCATTGACTTTACTTGACTTCTGATATACTTTCAGAATGACATTTTATTTTTAAAATTATAATAATTTTTTCTATAATGAAAAGATTTAGAATTATAAGGCAGATTTCAGTTCGAGATTCAAATTATTTCAAATCATTACTGTTTTATCTAAAACATATCTAGTACAATGATAACAAAGTTTAAAATTGCGTAGTTCTGAGGCTAGTGACGCATTTTTATTAATGTTTATAACGTCCTAAGTGCAACACACATAATAAACCTTACTATTTTGACGGTTTTAAAGGAATTATTAGCAAAGTGGGTCATAAATCAGTTGTGCCGATCGTACAAACATCTTGCCTTGCTTGCGATTATCGCTTGAATGCCTCACCCCTCCGTTGGGGCATTGCTTTAAACTTTACAAATACAATATGTTTGTAGATTGAATTTCTAAGAATCACACCTGGATAATGACTACCATAAAGATTACAATACACAATGCTCTATTTTTCCAATCTAATTTTAAACACAAAGTAAACAAAAGAAGACGATCATAAAAGCACCGACGGGTAATCAATTTACTTTGTTTACAAATATGCAGGTGGCCCAAATTGTAACCGTAGTAAAACAGGTTCTCTGATTATAAGTATAGTGACCTGTAGCTGTTCTGTTATTACCATAATGCTGTTGCAAGTATTACAGTATTTTATGCAAAATGATTTGTATCAAAAACAAATAGCTCTCCGCACTTTCCATCAGTGTATCATGTAATCATTCACAGAGGATTATTGTCTGTGACGGATTGATCTGACGATATTATCCGGATTTGAGTGATGCCATATTTTTATGCCCTTGTACAAACAAGTAACCTGCTGTGTTTAGTATTGTATTTGTTAATTGAATATTTCAAAAAACATCAAATTATATTTAAGTAGTTGACCCGTGCCTTACTTCGCTGGACGTAAAAAAATATTATTAATCTAACTAACTAATAGTTAGTTAGATTAATAATATTTTTTACCCGGGGATATGCCCGCGATACCGTCCATGCTTGACTTGAAGTTTCGGTAAGACTCTCGGGACACAAAGTTTCGCAGCAATTTAAAAAGAATATAAGGTATCGTTGTAGTGAAAACTGTGTTGGAATAAGCTATTTTTTACGCATCCGAACAACTACAAAACACTCCCGGGAAAATTCCCGCGGGATTCCCGGAATAATTTCATATTTTATAACATAAAACTTGCTATCGAACTGTAAAAAATCACATCGGAAACCGTTTCATTTATATGGCCGTTTTAAATCATTTCCAGAAAAATTCCCGCACGATTTCCAGGATAAGAAATAGCGCAGATTTATAAATTTATTAATACCAGCTGTTTATGTCAGTAGTTTACGTGAATCTCGAACAAACAGACAAGGTATCTAAAAGAAATGAATCGTTTTCTCCGTCGTTTATATAATCTATTCCAGTTGATTTGTTTGAAAATCATCAATGTACAAACACTGCATGTTTAGAATTTATAATATTATAAACAATCAAATTTAGCCTATGTCACTCAGAAATAATGTAGATTTCCATTGGTTTAAACAAAATCTGCACCCATATTTTGTTCCGACTCAAAATGACGAGGATATATACGTATGAAGTCATTTAATTTTAGAAAAGAAAGAAAAAAACTTTATTTGAAGAAATAATTTGACAATTTGTACGCCGCATTTTCAGCAAACGAGGTTTACACTCAGCATATTGCTGTGCCGGAATTATATTCGACACAACGCTGATTTTCAGTGCAAACCTTCCTTTTTGTGCATGTAGTGCATTTTTTATGATACGCTCCAAAACATACAATTTAGCCATTTCTATTTGTATATAATGTAAATTATTTATAACTTCTCAGTAATATTAAAATATAACACTAGCCGAGCCGTGCCCACTTCACTGGGCGTCATTAAAGAAATACGCACACACGAACGCAAATCAAATATAGTCTTATGACACTCAACAATAATGTAGCTTTCTAGTGGTGAACATCAGTTCAGTAGTTTAAGAGATTATTTCCCGCAAACAAACTTACAAACTTTACCACTTTATAATATTGTTACATGCTCTCAAAGAAATGCGCACATTTATTACCTTTCTTGCATTCGTAGTTCTTTTGTTTACTTCTTGTTTAAAAATTGCAATTAAGAAAAACATCCTAGTGTCATCGTACTTGTTTTATGGCCGTCATTAGTGTCGAACTAATCCTTGCTGTTATTGCATTGCGTCGAAGATTGCCAGGTGTGCGGATTAACTCAGTGAACACGGTCCTTTGATGTTTCGTACAGTTTAGTATAAAACAATGCCCGAACGGAGGGGTGGGGCAGTCAAGCGACGACTATGATACGAGTAAGACGCACATTTGATGAGCGATATAGTGACGGACTTTGCGCGTGTTATTGAATCGTGCAGTTTGTACTGGCTTCATCCAGTTATATTTGTGCCTGTTTTATACGTGTTTGTACAGTTCTTATAAACTCAATAGTAACTCCAACGGCATTTTAACTAGAGTCCTGTGTAGCTTGTAACAATATTAGTATAGATAGTATATAGTATAGACTAACTGAGGTTGTTATATAATAAATAACATACATAATTGAAATCTATTTCAAATACCGTCCTGTTTGGGTTATGGGATAAATTACGTATATAAAAAAATAAACACACTATTATATTTTATACGAATGTCTCCCAGATAGTACCGTTATATTATAATGGATGGTAACACATCTAATACACACACACACAAAATGACATACATCCGTCAGTATTCTGACTCAGTAATTCAAAATCCACTTTTTAAAAAACATTTTTTTTAATGCGGGTGTAAAATTTATATTATGTAGTACACAAATACAGAAAAAAGTGATTTTCGTTTTTTTTTCAAAACCGACTTTATTCTACGATCATGACGATATACATGAAGTCTATTTAAAGGAGGACGATATGACTTACACGTCCATAAAATGTAATTTGTAGCATTATCGTAAACTTTCTTACTAAATGTTAATATGTATCTATACATACGTGAATCAAAAACTTTGTACCCCTTTTTACGAAAATTGCGCGAACAGAGGAGTATGAAATTTCGCAAACTTATCTATACTAATACTAATCCCTATTAATATTATAAATGCGAAAGTAACTCTGTCTGTCTGTCTGTCTGTTCCGTTTTCACGTAAAAACTACTGGACCGATTTGGCTGAAAATCAGTATATATATAATATTTTCGATACCGAGGATGAACATAGGATACTTTTTATCCCGAAAAATGGGATAGTTTCCGGGATAAAAATATATTTGTCTGTTTGTTTGTTATGCTTTTACGGAAAAACTACTGGACCGATTGGGCTGAAATTCGGTACGTATGTAAATTAAATACTGAGGATGGACAAGGGATAATGTTCATTTTGGCCTTTTTGGTCATTTTGGCCTATTTGGTCATTTTGGCCTTTTTGGTCATTTTGGCCTATTTGGTCATTTTGGCCTATTTGGTCATGTTGGCCTATTTGCTCATTTTGACCTTTTTGGTCATTTTGGCCTATTTGGTAATTTTGGCCTATTTGGTGATTTTGGCCTTTTTGGTCATTTTGGCCCATTTGGTAATTTTTCCTTTTTGGTCATTTTGGCCTATTTGGTCAGTGGCCTTTTTGGTCATTTTGGCCTTTTTGATCATTTTGACCTATTTGGTCATTTTGGCCTTTTTGGTCATTTTGGCCTATTTGGTCATTTTGGCCTATTTGGTCATGTTGGCCTATTTGGTCATTTTGGCCTTTTTGGTCATTTTGGCCTATTTGGTCATGTTGGCCTATTTGGTCATTTTGGCCTTTTTGGTCATTTTGGCCTATTTCGTCATTTTGGCTTATTTGGTCATTTTGGCCTATTTGGTCATTTTGGCCTATTTGGTCATTTTGGTCTTTTTGCTCATTTTGACCTTTTTGGTCATTTTGGCCTATTTGGTCATTTTGGCCTATTTGGTGATTTTGGCCTTTTTGATCATTTTGGCCCATTTGGTAATTTTTCCTTTTTGGTCATTTTGGCCTATTTGGTCAGTGGCCTTTTTGGTCATTTTGGCCTTTTTGATCATTTTGACCTATTTGGTCATTTTGGCCTATTTGGTCATTTTGGCCTATTTGGTCATTTTGGCCTTTTTGATCATTTTGGCCTATTTGGTCATTTTGGCCTATTTGGTCTATTTGGTAATTTTGGCCTATTTGGTCATTTTGGCCTCTTTGGTAATTTTGACCATTCTGATTATTTTGGCCTTTTTGGTCGTTTTTGCCTATTCCGTCATTTTAGCAATGTCGGTCACTGTGGTCTTTTGGTCATTTAGACCATTTTGGCCTTTTTGGTCAAGTTTTGTAATTTATTTTGTTGACAGATAGACGGGGGATGGTATATATAATTAGCGATATAAAATGAAGTGAATCTTCCGTGGGCAAATACATAAAAATGTAATATAATATAACCTGTAGCACTTGCTCTATAAACAAGAGATACGCACTAGAGGTTAACCCGCGGCGCAGCCGCGGGGTAAACTCTAGTATATTATAAAGAGGTTAAGTTAGTGAGTTTGTGACGTTGTGGTAATCTCTGGATCTACTAAACCGATTTTGAAAATTCTTTCACCAGTGGAAGGCTACATTATTCCTGAGCGACATAGGGTATATTGCTAGTGATTAATAATAACTAATAACTACTTTTTTTTTTTCTGATGCCCAGCGAGGTGGACACGGATTAGCTAATAGTTTATATGGAGAACATGCGACGAATGCTAATATTGTAAATATGCATAAAAATATATGAAAAAAAAAACATGACTCACACTACCATATATTTGATACACACGCATATATACTCCTTTGTTTATTGTTGTTCAAGTCAAATGAACAGTGTAGCTTTGGCGAAATCTGTGATTATAGAAGTACGAGTATAGTCTTTGACATTAATTATTATGGTCGAATTACGAGCACGGGCGACCACTAGTAATAATAATTTTAATTATACTAGTAAAAAGCGGTGTAGGGCTCGTGAAGTTTTCTACCTAGTAATAAGTTTTTAGATCTTTTAACGTATTTATACAAATTTATTTAATTCATTTTTTTTTATAAAAATAAAATATATCATACAATAAAATTCTAATCAATAAAAATTTCTATATCTTCTATTGTTTTCTAATGTGTATAATACAATATTTTCAGGATAGATAACACATTTAGAAATAAATTGAAATTACTATGTCAAAGCCCAAATCTGAAAGTGTGATAGTTTCTCAGTGAAGTATATCACAAAAATGCATAGATTGTGAGATAGTGTTAAGAGGCTCACTTCGCTCGCCCTGATAAGATCTATTTATTTATTTAATTTCTTTGGGAAACATACAATAATTAATATTTTTAAATATCAATCAAGTTGCCACAAAAAAATAATTTATATAATATGTTTTTTTCTCAAACAATTAATTACTAAAAAATTACCATTATACGAAAATTACATAAATTGAACAAAAAAATTATACTATTTAATCACGTATTTAATTTTATACTTAGAATCATGATGGTTTATTTCTCCCATACTGTCCTATTTGAAACAGACTCTATTTTTCATAAAAATCGGCCCAACGTCTTATTGGAAATTTTTTAATTTCTTCTCTAATTGTCATTACTTTTAACATAATCTTCATCCCTAATCTCTAAGAATTTTGAATTTTGCAGATCACCTGCACCTGTATCTGCAGACCAACAATCAGATCCTCAATCGTCCAACCTAGTTTTTAACCGACTTCAAAAAGGAGGAGGTTCTCAACTTGATTGGTGTTTTTTTTTGGAACGAAGTTCCTGATCGCGCGTTGCGAAAAGGGGCTAGACGGAAAAAATAAAGACCAAAAGTAGTAACGACACTTTTTGCTATAGTTGTAAGCCGTGCGGCGTGCGCGTGTTTCTCTGTCTGTGTCTCTCTCTCTCATAGAAAGCAAGTTTCGTTTCGTCTTTCTATTTCGCATCGCACACTGTTCAAGTGTGGTATCGCGTGGATTATTTTTGTTGAGTGTATACAGGTTTTTTGTACATAATAAATAATAAAAAATAATAACAATAATGAATCCTGACAGTGTTTCTGCACAAGTTCCGGATATTGCTGATGGAGTTAGGGTAAGTAGAGATTTTATACACACAATAATAACAATAAAGACTCGCATTATAACTAACTTCGTTCCATCCGGGTGTCCCTTGATACCTCTCAAGTATTTCTGTTTCTATAGCTACCAAATTATCTTTCATGTATACCTTCCGCCCTGTATAAAGAGAACCTAGAACATTAGCAATTAATTAAGAAATTGCAGATACGTCATTTGAAAAATCAGATAAAATAATATATATGTATATAATTATAAAAAATCCATTATCAGCTTTTAAAAGTGTCCTAATCAGCCATGAAATTATATAAAAAAATCAATACTTCCTATATCGCATCTGGTATAGTACATAAATAAACATAAGGACTACTACCCTTGCATCATTCATAAGGATATATATGAAACTAGCGGTCCCGACAGATATTGACCCGATTCTAACGCAACCTATCAGGTCTAATTGTGAATCAAAACTATGCAAGGACCCACTGAAACACATAAAAATTTAATCAAAATCCTGGAACCCGGTTCCAGCACTACCTACTGGTTCCAATTGTGATTCTAAACGATGCGATGATCCTTTCAAACACATGTAGGACAACCTTTTTATACGTCTATTTTTCTATACATTTTTAAGTTTCATTGACATTGTCGTTCCTTTGATTGCCACTCGAATTTATTCCCTGTATTTTATTGTTAAAACCAGAAATAAATAATTCAATTTTAAACAAAGCCTATCTTCTACATTGCACCAATCCGCCACACATATATAAATATCTTCAAAATTGGTCCACGGGAATTTTATATATAAAAATTGGTATCCCTAATCCAATGTAACTAACTACCCCTTAGATTTTACAATGAACAGTAAACTCCCAGAGTTAACTCTTAGGAGTATAGTTAAAGTCGTTAACTTTAACGTTGAATATTAAATGGATAATTGTCAGCCTAATGTACTTTTCTATATGAAGACCGCTAAAAGTAAAACAGTTAGTCAATTCTGAAAAATACTATCAGTTCATAAACAATAATCTTCTAAGTCTTAGTTTAGTGAAACGAACAAACGATAATAATCTTGAAGTGTGGAATATTACTCTTACTTTAGTAATTGTATTCGAATAGATGACTCGATACAAGTCGTTTTATTTAAATTTATTTGTTTGATTTACCAATAAAATATTACAAAAGTAGAATTAGTTTAACAAAATTGGGTTGTTTTGGTCTTACGCCAATAGAAAAGTTTGCACTGAAATCAACGTTGTGTCGCCACCTTGCCTTGTTTGCTGAACATTTAATAATAAGACCCTTACGCTTGTGTACCAGCTTCACAATACACAAAATAAGTTTGTACAAATCAAACGGCAGAAGAGAAACTTCAGACAAATAAGTTAGTATCAAGAGTATTAGCTATTATTGTTATGTTTATATTTTTACCAAGCTCAAAAAATATCTTATATCTTAATGTAAAACATTAAATTTGATATATTTTATTACATATTAAAGATTAATTATGAAACATATTATTCAGATTCCGTGTTTTCACTTTAAGCGACTGACACGAGAGGCTTATGGTAACTTAAATAGGACATAAATGATCTAGTTTTAATTTGATTTATCAACTTCTAAACTTCAACATATTTCCAACTATATCGTTATTAGCATAGTGTTTATATGATTAAATACCTCTTTTATTCGTTTCATGGAATTGTAAATCACAACGACTGTAAAGAAGTTTCAATTTAATATTTTTTAAATTTAACTGCACAGCAAAATATCACTTGTCAAGGTTCCGCCAAAAGTACTGCTATGAAGTTAAGTGACTTACAAGTTCTCCAAATGCTACTATTTGAGCTACTGATTATTTCTTCTCCATGGTCATTCATAAAAACAAAAGTATTACACTCGTAAGTTATGACAGCGATTTGTCTTTATGCTTCCTTCCCATAGACAGTATGGTAATATACACTACGAAGCGCCATGGTATTACAGAACATTGCTTTATATTACTTTAGAGTATGCTGAATAATATTACATACCGACAAAGACCGCACATCTGGCATGTCGTAAAAACGAATTATTTTATTTAGTTCGTGTTTAAACTTTAAAAACATCTATTGTTATCGTACTTACTTTATGGCTGTAATTAGTGTCGAACGACTTAATCCTTGTTTTTATTGCATTGCGTTGAAGCTTGACAGATGTGCGTGACCCCTTTGTCGGTATTATACAGTTTAGTATAAAACATTGCCCGAACGGAGGGGTGGCAGTCAAGCGGCGATTACAATACTGGCAAGACCTGTGTAATACTTTCGATTAGTGACATACTGACGGACTTTGCGCGTGTTGAATTGCATTTAATCGTGCAGTGTGAACTGGTTGCATCCAGTTTTATTCTGTACTTGTTTTATACGTGTTTGTACAGTTCTAATAAACTCTAGAGTAATTCCAACGGCATTTTTAGGTTTTAACGGCGTGCACCGGAACACAAACCAATTTGATTGCAAATTCGTCTATATTTTCCTCCCACCCAGTTTAATATTATATAAAACAATTAGAGTTAGGCATGTTTGCTGAAGAGTTTCTTGCGCCACTTCTTCTCTACAAGCCACAACATATTGCGAAGCGGTGGTGAATTAGATTAGGCTCCCATAGAGTAAACAATAACTATAAACAAAATTAAAACTAAATAATTAAAATTAACAAGTTGGCGGTAGGCTAAATAAAACTTTAACAAATCTCCTTGATACATCTTTGTCTTCCGTGATCACGGCTACTGAAAAGTCGCCGAAACCTCGGAATAATAAAAAAATCAAATAAATTACTGCATTTGAAACCGTTAAAACGTAGTTTTATTATGTCCCTTGTAAACTCTTTAGTAAATAAGCTCGTTTTATTTTATTTTAATTTCTATTTCTTACTTCTTAAATACTTCTATACTTAGATATAACTATATAGGGACTTCTTTATAACAACTATGGTATCGTTAACACATGATAAAAGAGGATAAAACCAAAAGCCCCCAAATTGGGGGCCCTATGTCACCTCGTGTCAAATATAAATGGCAAAAGTTTTTTCCGCATCGCCTCCAACCTCGTTTATTTAGACATTACGACAAATTGGAATTGTTGTGGACATTTCGGGGGGGAAACATCGTGTGTATGTCATATTTTTTATGTATGTATGTCGTTATCTGGGATATTTATCTGTAACGTAATAAATTTGTACAGAGGTCGAGTTTGTATAATGTAAAAAATGTGTTTGTAAACTCCGACACACGACTAGAGTATACTCCTTAAGTTCGATTGTTCCTGTATGTGCATTGATGGATATATAGTCACCGATATGATCGGTAATATATTTTAAATATAACATACAGTGAATTGAAGGCATGTCGCACTAACCAAAGTAATATAAATTATATTGTTGTTGATCGAGTTACGTGCGGCGAAGTAAATCTCAAGCCACAAGATGGCAGACACACATACTGTGTTGTCATTGTGAAAATTTAAGTGGCTGGCCTGGGCACATGGCCCAACGCCACGGATACAATTTGTATCTTATTTCATTGGATTTAAAGTTTGAAATTGTATAATAAAAACCCTTTTGAGATAATCTTGAGTATTATCCGTGCAGGAACAGAAAAGAATACTAACTCCTGCGTTGGGATGGCTTGTCGTAACAGGCGACAAAACAACCCATAGCCAGGCGGTAGAGTATATGTGCATCTAGATGGTTACCATCTCTGGTCTAGAGTAACCCGCTATAATAACCTTCAGTTGCGTTCCGGCATCAGTGGCCAGGTCCCAGTCTCCTCAAATTAGAGCAGCAGCGCACTTGTTACGCCTTTGCTGTTGCAAATGTCCATAGGCGATGGTAACCGCTTTCTGACTCAGGGCCGTCAGCCTTTCTGCTGGGCTTCAACAACAACAAAGAAGGTGATTTTTTTTAAATAGCCTCAATGTACAGACATAGGATTTTGGAATTTTATAATATTATAGAAAAACATAATCGTTTTGAATTCATTCTTCTATTATTTAATTACTCATAAAATTTCCATGCCTGGAGTCTTATATGAAAATCGATTTTTTAGTAGTAAACTCCGAAAAATGCAAAAAAAAGCGGGATCAAATCAAATTAGTGGATTTCACAAATACATTTTTTAGACATTTTGACTGTCTTTTTTCAACGGCACGCAGAGTATGTGAAAATTCTTTGTTGGTTTTGCTGGAGTTAGCAGACTGACAGATTACCCCTGTGATGGAAAATGGTAACTCCCAGCACAATGTCTTTTTCTTCTATACTTCCCTATATTGACATGTGGTTTATCTGTCACACCACATATCATCATGTCAACCTTCACACAATCCATACATCTCTTTTTTGATCTACCTTTACATTTGTATCGGCCATGTGACTTTTATCCCTCCCTATTACATGCTTATACCACCTTTATCTTCTTCTTCTCAATTTTTCAGTCACGGGTGCAACTTTTAAAGGGGATGTTTCGTATTAGCATAATCAATTTTTCCGCGTATTTTATAAATTCCAAATTTTAGTATATTTAAACCGAATGCATCGCTACCCCCTGTGAGCGCTATCGCCGCCGATGCTGCCCCCTCGCGGACAGTCAGTGTTACTTGCTACACCGCACGCGCCGCATCGACCTTCCTGTCTTTTCGTTAATTTTCAAGTACTTAGATTTCAAATATATACAATTAGCCAATCAAGAAAATCGTGCCAGTGAATGTGAGGATTTACAATCCAAGATCGAAGGGTTCCCGCAGCACAGCGAGCAAGGTAAGTGGTTGTGCATTTGGCGTTTTCCAAATTCCGCATTCTAAACCGTACAGGGGATCTTATGTACGCATTTCTCACCTTATCCATTCTTGTAACACCACACTTCCATCTCAACTGGCTGTGAGTTCTTTTGTCACCTCTTACGACAGGCCGCAGAAGAATTCTTTCTCCGTTCCTACATGGATAAAAATTCTAATTAATAAAAAAAAACCCATACAAACTCCAACGTTACAAGCAACAAATTGCGTTAAACAGCGCCATTATCATTAGAGCAAGGCACCGGCATCATGGCACAATAAGAGGGACCTTATTGATGGCACACGTAAAGATCAAACGCCCTTGTTATATAGAATTAATCTCGTCGACTGCGCGCGGTAAAGTTACACTATCGTTGCTGTAAACTCACATTACGGTTTACTCCAAGTCATGGAAGGTAGCGAAAGTTATATTTTGGCAAAATCAAAAATTTGAGGTAATAAGGATCCTTTTGTTCTCCCTCTGGTGTCAGTCTGTTCACTGATGCTCATCTGATTTCTTTCATCTAATTCCCACCTTTTCCAGACCACCCATGGCCTGGAAGAGGTCGCTCAAGAGCGATAAGGTTACCCATTGTTCTGTAAATAATAATATCAGCCCATAATATCACGGAACGGACAGTATAACCGCCACGCTTCTTCACGGCGGCTTGGCAGGTTTAACACGTCGGTTATCTTGGATGTGCAGGTTGCATCACGATGTTTTCCTTCACCGTTGTTAGCACGTGGTAATTGTAACAATACCCAGATTAGATCAGAAAACTGACTAAGTGGTGCATTACATTTACTATTATTTTATTTGTAATATATTAATTTATATTAATTATTATATATTAATTAATAATTTATTTTATTTGTAAATAACACTTTTTCTATCTCGAGAACTAATAAAGATATACTTTAAGATATGCGACTAAGAAAGAAGGCCGAAATATAAAGCAAATTACCACGACACAGTTCTTTATATGAAGAACATTTGCAGGGAGGGAAATGCTTTCTTTTGTAAAATGGCTACAAATTTGACTCATGCCTTTATATATTCATACTTGATATACCCAATACAGCACAACATGTCTTACTACTTTGACTCTCTCCATAATTATGTATAAAACGCTTTTATTTAAGTGGCCATTTCAATTTCACTATCATATATTCATTCTTATTGATTATTTTTAAATGTATTAAATATTAAATCAAATAAGCCAAAAAATAGAATAGAATGAATTTTTATTGCTAAAGCAAAGCAGACAATCAGATAGATCACCTAATGGAAAGTAGTTATTGCTGCATATGGATATTTGTAACACCAGAGGTTTTACCAACGCGGTATTCTCCTTCATGGAATTTAATTTACACTTAAAAAAAATTTCGTATTGTATGTCTACAGGGAAAAACTAAACAGAAAGTTTTAAATCTCTAGTACGCGCAAAACAAACGTTCTAGAGAACCGCTGCTTATACCAAGGAAGTGGCTCAAGGGGGTGAGTATGAACGCCCAGTCGATGGCGGACGATGCCATGTTAGAAAGAGGACCCAAGGGAAAAACTTTTATCTGTGCAGGAACGGAAAAAGAATACAATTTCCTGCGGCCTGTCGTAAGATACGACAAAACAACCCACAGCCAGGTGGTAGGGCATTTGCCCGACTGGATGGCTACCGCCCGTGGTCTAAAGTATGTCGCCATAACAACCTTGAGTTGTGTTCCTGCATTAGTGACCAGGTTCCAGTCTCCCTAAGAGAGCAGTAGCGCATTTTTAGCACCTTTGGTGTTGCAAATGTCCATAGGCGATGGTAACTTTCCATCAAGTGGACCGTCTGCCTGTCTGCTGAACTTCTGCAATAAAAAAAAGATAAACAAATACAACCTCTACATCTTGTAACATGTACTAACATAACATTCAAGATTCTCACTTTAGCGGCACGGAGGAGAAATTAATTAGAAGAGGTTGGCAAACTTGGCCGACGCCCCTGGTTATTGGGCCCCGGGCAAAAATATGGGACAGCGGCAACGGTTACCGGTGTGAGTCCACGTGCAAGGCTTTGAGTACCCTTGAAAGAATAGGGTGGACTAATTTGTCTGCCGAGAAATATGTGCATATTGGCCATACAAGCTTTATGGACGATAATATTATGTTACATACATTCATATTTAACAGCTTCTGTAGATGAGTAGGAAATGCCTTTGCAGCCCGAGCTTACTGAAAAATTGGAATGGTAATATTTCGTAAATGAAGTTTTTGTTATTTACTATGGTCTGGGTGTCTAGGATCAGCCCCGGAGTGGTCCGTTGTATATAACAAGTAACACAAGCGTAATTTGCTGTTTATCGATGCCGATTGATTGTTATATTACCACTCTTCTTTAACCGACATGAAAAAAGAGAAGTTTCTCAATTCGTCCCGTAAATGTATATTTTTTAATGTATTAATGTTCGGCCATAACTTAGCTGTTTGCCATAACTTAACCGATTGATTTTGATGATTTTTTGCGTTGAATTCATTATAGCTTCAAGATAGTTTCATATATATTTAATTCTTATTGGATATCATATACGTAACTTAAAAGTGAATAATAAAATATTCTAGCAAAAATAAACATTTTCTACCATATCTTAAATTCGGTGCCAAACAAAACGTAAAACAAAAAACAACAACAATTTTTCAAATTTATATTATGTTTGACTTCAAGAAGACGTAGTAAATGGTTATTTTTTACTTTTTAGGTAAACTTGGAGTTGGTTTGTTTTGTGGTAATTTATTTTATTTGCATAGATATAGATAGAAGAAATGGATTTTTACGTGCTATGGCCTTTGCACACACTTTTCTTGCGAAAAAATGTAAAAATATTTAGCTGAATCACATCTAGCCTATGTGGCGGGTCCCTAAATCAATGTTGTCTATTGTATATAATAAAACTACGTTTTAACGGTTTTAAGCGCCGTAGTTTATTTGATTTTGGTTATTCCGACGTTTCGGCCGCTTTTCAATGGCCATGATCACGGACGACAAAGATGACAATTGTCCAGCGAGTATTGTTAAAGTTTTATTTAGCCTACCGCCAACTTGTTCATTTTAATTATTTAGTTTTAATTTTGTTTCTGGTTATTATTAACTCTATGGGATCCTAATTTAATTTACCACTGCTTCACAACATGTTGTGGCTTGAAGAGAAGAAGCGGCGCAAGAAACTCTTCGGCAAACATGCCTAGTTCTAAAATTTTTATTCAATACAAGCTGTGCCCGCGACGTCGTCCGCGTGGAATTTGTTTTCAAAACCCCCCGATTTTGAAACATTCTTCATTAGTGCTCCGCTCCTATTGGCCTTAGCGTAATAATAATATATAACCTATAGCCTTCCTCGATAAATGTACTATTCAAAACTGAAAGAATTTTTCAAATCGGACCAGCGGTTCCTGACATTAGCACTTTCAAACAAACAAACAAAATCTTCAGCTTTATAATATTAGTATAGATTAAAATGGGTGGAAGGAAAAATATCAAATCAAATAAATAACCTCGCTGAAAACCGTTTAAACGTAGTTTTATTATGTATAAAAGTTGCGAAATCTTAAGTTTTTTTTATTGTGTATTGTAGTTTTAGGCCCGCTTGCATAACGATCTCCTTTAAATAAAATTAGTTAATCATATTAAACTGCCTAAATACGTTTAACACAAAACGTATTGAAAGTTCTTTAAACATATTTAACGGCAAATTTTGCGTTGTGCAAGACGCTAACTGTATTTAAGGATGTTAAATACGTTTTGTTTTTCTTTGAATAAAGGGGTTTGGGTAAATTTGTTCGGAGGTTGGCTTGATTTTTTTATGAGCGGCCATTTTTTAACTATTGCTATTTAGTAGTTCTATACTTGAAATACAAGAATATTAAAAAAAACTTGGTCCTAAGTTATATCGGAGCCGAGATATTTAAGATCAAAATCGTGCTGCGTGAACTTAAAGTACTGTAAAACGGGGTTAATAGAATTCACGGGGTGATTAGACACATTGGGGTTTGGGTAAAAGTGGCTTGATTTTTTAAGTTTGCGGCCAGCGATTACATTTATACAGTAGATAGTATACAGTAATACGTTTGGTAATCTAAATCACTTAAGTGAATATGTGTTAGAAAATAATCTAAACAGAAGACGGACTCATTTTCAGTCTATAAATGCCGCTGATCTTGGCGGAGATGAATTTCCAGTTTTAAGTAATGATGATCATGATCATTTATGCCCTGGGCACATATCAAGTAGAGCAAGTACGTAGCTATTATGGTGATCACATAAAAAACGGAACCTCTTTAATAGAAATATTTAAAGAACCTAACCTGGAAGATTTCACAAAAGTTAAGTTAGATTGTAACGACCCATGGCTTTTGAGAGGAAGAATCCAATCCACGCATGTTTCGAGCCGAACTTACTATGTCTATATTTTGTGAGAACAAGGGCTTCAGGGTCGGGATGCTATTTTAGGTCATTATTGCTCTTGCATTGTTGGAAAACGTACATTAGGTTATTGTTCCCATGTCATGTCAATCGTGTGGTATTTGGGATAGTGTATGCACCAAAACCATTTCTCTTCTCCTGCTCAGTTCCTAGATACAATAATCAGGCATGATGTAGAAAACGAAGCGTATGAAGAACCCGACATCGAAAACTAAATAAAGTTCACATTTAATGTCATTATAGTGAGCTTTTTATTTAGTTTTCTTTTTTTCGCGTATGATTATAGATATATAAGATGCAATTAGTGGATTAATAAATATAATTGTAAAAAGGGTTTTGTGTATTAAATGTAATTGTAAGAACAACTACTTTTTATTATGTGTATAAGTACCTATGTTCTAATAACAAACATGTTCAATTAGGGTAATAGTTCATATTAATTACATATGTTATATTATTTCAAAAGCCATGCGCAAAAACATGAATCTTGCAACAACAACAACCTTGCATAAAACTGATACCTTAAGTTCACGCAGCACGATTTTGATCTTAAATAGCTCTGCTCCGATGTAACTCAGGACCAAGTTTTTTTAATTGTCTTGTATCTCAAGTATAGAACTATAAAATAGCAATAGCTAAAAAAGTGGCCACTCATAAAAAAAATATTCCAACCTCCGAACAAACCGCTTTATATTTTGTCAATTTATTTCTAAATGCATGACTAAAAGCAATGAAATTATTATAAAATAATAAAATTAACGATAAGACACATTTGAAAATAATGTAAGCGTTTATTCAGACATACAAATAATTAAAGATAATCGAATCCAAAATTACGAAACGTGCCTATCGACCCCGTTTTACGGTATCAGTTTCATGCAAGGTTATTTGTTGCAAGATTCATGTTTTTGTGCATGGCTTTTGAAACAATATAACATATCTAATTAAAGTGAACTATTACCCTAACACTAGTAACGAATAAACTGCAGATTAAAAAGTTTTGTGCATGAAAACCCAAAATCTAATTATGTTTTAATTGGTTCAGTTTTCCGACGTATGTTAGACAAAAACGTTAAAACAAAAAGTGTTTCTATTACTGTATACTATCTACTGTATAAATGTAATCGCTGGCCGCAAACTTAAAAACTCAAGCCACTTTTACTCAAACCCCTTTAAGCAACCTTATGCAAGCGGCCCTTAGCCTTGTATTTTTGATTTAACAAAATGTCAAAATTATATGACCTTGACAACAAAGTACAACTAGCCCTGTGTCTTTAGCTGATACCCTCTTCATACTTATATACTTAAAGGTACAAAGGTATCTGCGAGATGCCCACCTTGAAGTTATCGTACAAGTTTGTTCAATGGTGCCCTTTCAGGACTCAAAGACGTGTTATGAAAAGGTAAGAAGTTATATACTAACCATTTTATGTGGATAGCTCTTTGTGACATTGTGGTATGTGAAACAATTGATTTACTTATGCCTTTCTATAATAATAGTCGGCAAACAAACCCACATATTGTATGATGTTACGAGTTAAAATGCCGTTGGAATTATTATAGAATTTATTAGAACTATATAAACAAGTATAACACAGGTACAAATATACCTGAACACAACCAGTCCAAACGTAATGCACGATTCAATAACACGCGCAAAGTCCGTCACTATATAGATTACCGAATGTATACAAGTCTTGATTCTCTTGTGGTAATCGCTAGACTACCTCATCTCTCAATTGGGGCATTGCTTTATACTGTACAAATACAATATGTCTGCTCGGCTGCGTGGATTGAATTTCCTAGAATCACACCTGGCTAATGACTGCCATAAAAGAATACAATGGGCTGTTTTTTCAATCAAAAATGTTAAACACCAAGTATACAAAAGCAGTCGAAAGGGTAATAAAATGTCTACAGGTATGCAGGTGTGAATTTGTCTTTTGTCGTTTGAGTTGCACGTATTACAGGTGAGTTTTAAATAAAAATATACTCATTCTTTATAAGGAAGTCATGCTCTGAATTAGTCTCTTATTCAAGATCTCGGTGAGCTCAGAAACCGCTGGCCTTTAAAGTACGAAGGCAATAAAAAACAAAGTACAAGAGCTCCAGAAAGAACCTCAGAAATTCTTGCATATAAAATACTTCCACAATGATATCCTAAATTATCCTATGCATCTTCATAACCTGTTCGCCGTAAAACCCGGGCCAAATATCCGCCGAGATAACTTTGACGGTGTATCACGCAACTCCATCCGGCGACTCGGCTTTCCTTAACAAAAATGTTAACAAACAAATCATTGTTAAAAAAAGTTTCCGAACTTCTGTAAATTATTGTGGGAGAGATTAGATGCCTTTCTGTTTTTGTTTCCCTTTTTCCGATTTTGTTTGAATTATGTTCCGAGATGGTTTTCGCAAATATTTATAGAATTTCCGTACTTTAGAATGCCATTATTCTTGGCAACGCTGACTTTTTGACAAATTTATATTTACGGTTCATTTTAAATTTTGATATTTATATATGTACTAGGATTAGTATAAGATGTAGTAGCGTAATGGCTAGCGCACGCGTCCCATACTCAAAGGGCGCGGTTTCGACCCTGGCCGGAACACATACATCACTTAGGCAGTTTTCTGACCTAATGTGTGTATTGTTACAATTACCACGTGGTAATAACGGTGAAGGAAAACATCGTGATGCAACCTACACATCGAGATAACCGATGTGTCAAACCTGCCAAGCCGCCTTGGACAAGCGTGGCGGGTATAATGTCCATTATTCCCCTATGAGGCCCGCCGGGAGGCCCGAGCCCAGTAGTGGGACATTTATGGGCTGATATATTATATATGTACTAGAGCATATCGGCGACTTCGTCCCGTTTGATTTGAAATTGCCGCGGGATTCCCGGGACACAAAATACCGCAACAATTAAACTAATGCAAGCTATCGTTCTAATGCAAACTGTGCCGAAAGGCTAATTTTAATGCATTTGAACAACTACCCAGGAAAATTCCTGCGAGATTCCCGGGTTAAAAATATCATATCTTTTGTTATATAAAATTCACTATCAATCAGTAAAATACATTGTTTTTTTTTTATCTAGCCATTTTAAAACGTTGCCAGAAATATTTCCGCCGGGTTCCTAGGATAGCGCAGATTTTAAGTTAAAAAATTTGTTGTCGGTCGGCGATAATCGCATGAAATCGTTCCAGAACTATTTACGAGAATCCCGAACAAACAGACAAACCGACAAAAAGACAGGAAACCTAAAAAAAAATCCATCGTGTCCTCCATCGTTTATTCCTGTTGTTTTTTTTAAATAGCTTCAAACCACAGACACGCCATGTTTCGAATATTATAATATTACTTTTGTTTTACCAAGTAACTATTGTCTTGTTGTGCATTTTTGTAATTTTTACTTTGGTAAACAATAAAATGTTGTCTATCTCTAAGTCTATATTGTTACGAATTGCAGGACTCGAATTAAAATGTCGTTAGAATTACTATAGAGTTTTATGAGAACTATACAAAGACGTATAACACAGGTACAAATATTACTGAACACAGCCAATCCAAACGTAACGCACGATTCAATAACACGCGCAAAGTCCGTCACTAAATAGATTACCGAATGCACACAAGTCTTGCTCCGCTTGTGGTTATCGCTCGACTGCCTCATCTCTCAGTTGCGGCATTGCTTTATACTGTACAAATGCGATATGTCTGCTCTGCCGCGTGGACTGAATTTCCTAGAATCACACCTGGCTAATGATTATCATAAAAGATTACTTTACAGAATGGGCTGTTTTTCCAATCACAAATTTTAAACACAAAGTAAACAAAAGAAGTCCAACTGCCGAAAAGGTAATAAAATGTCCATAGGTATGCAGGTGTGAATTTGTCTTTTGTCGCCACCTTGGTAGTAACAATATTGTAGATTTCATTTTTGTGTATAAATCATTGAACTCTTCTTATAAACAATTGGACGGATGTTTCTATCCGTTACCATTATCCGTCACCTTAAGTTTAAGTAAACGACCATTCACAGTTCAAAAAGATCGACTTTATGAATATTATATACCCTGATGATACTATGAAATTAAATGGATATATGTTTAAGGAATAAAATGAGGAGGCAAATAAAAATACATATATATTCTCAGCAAGCATTAATCCGTAACGAGGATCCCGGATAACCATGGTTACAGGGAATAAATCAAGCGGGGGCCCAGTTAAAAGCGGATTGTGTACGAAATAGTGGAGTCACTATGAGTGGGTGTTTCGCCACTCGGCCACTGCGGCGTATCTCAGACTAACAGTCCCCATTAACTTATTCGGGTGAGCATTTTGTTATAAGCGGTAGCAGG
This sequence comes from Dendrolimus pini, assembly GCA_949752895.1. Taxonomy (NCBI): domain Eukaryota; kingdom Metazoa; phylum Arthropoda; class Insecta; order Lepidoptera; family Lasiocampidae; genus Dendrolimus; species Dendrolimus pini. The sequence continues at coordinate 2,492,669 of OX457144.1, forward strand.
TTTCAATATGCAGAGTACTTCAACGCCATAGAATCATGCTGGAATCATTTTCCTGATTGCTGCTTTTACTGACAGCTCGATCGGTGCGATATCACTCTCTCAAAGAATACTGTCGTGAAGCGGTCAGGCACGACTTGCGCAAATCAGACCCCATATGGAGTACTGCTCACATCTATGGGCCAGAGCACCCGCTTACTAGACTGACCCACTCAACTCCATCCAGCATCACGCCGTTCATATCGCCTACGAGCCCATACTAACAGGCGGTTTAGAATTGCTTAGCCTTTAAAGGGACTTTGAGTCCCTTTGCGTTTTTTACCGCTTGTATAACGGGGAGTGTTTCGAGAAACTGTTTGATCTGGTGTCAACGCCTCACTTTTACTACCACACTGCTTGACAGAGGCGGGATATTCATCCCATTTCTTTGAGTTCCCACGCTCAACTACGCAACGATTCTCTAGAACATTTCCCGCCGCGGCTTTCCCGTTGCACTATGACATTTATTTGTCATTTTTACAGGTCGGAATCGCGTTGGCGACAGTTCTGATGTTGCAAACGTCCACAGGCGACGGTAATCACTTTCCATCAAGTGGACTGTCTGCTTGCTTGCCTGCTTCAGGCAATAAAAAAAAACTTCCTCCTCTCTTTATCCCATCCCCTCCTATCCTAAAGATTGCTCTAAAGCGATAAGGCTATGAACAATAAAGAGTTTTCTAAAGGCTGGCAATGTGTTCGTCTTCGGCCCTGGTGTTGCAAACGTCTATAAGGGATGGTTACCAATTTCTATTATTTGGGATGTCTGCCTATTTGACCCTCTCGCAGAATAAAAAATATGCACAGTTTTTTTATGTATATGCGCGAGCTTCAAGCCTACGACTGCCAGGAGAGAGGGCTTAGCAGAAAGCGCGTGGAATATTTTCATTTTGGAGACAATGACTCATTTTGGGCCGTTGATGTTATTTAGGTAGTAGTAGTTAGCTTTTGTGCTTTCCGCTTTTCGGACGTATTAAATGCCGACCCATCCGACTGTCACTGGGCGTAACCACGGACGTAATGAACTAATGATGCTGACGCATCTCCCATTACCGAGCCTACTGATGGCAAGAATCCGCTATTGTACATCCTGCTCTGCAAAGCCTGCCAAGGTTTTTAGACTTAATTAAAAATATACTTCAAATTCAACTTTTTTCCTCTTTTTCGGGTTCTTTGTCCTTATGGAAATTTTAAATGTATTTAGTACCATTATACTAAATCTACCTAGGCTACTTACTGATTTGTTCCTTATCAACCTCCTTTATTTTGTCATCCATCCTCAATTTAAATGACATAGTTGCGTTAATCCGAAACAAGTACTGTGTATTTATATTCAAAGTCTCAACTGCTTACAGAAATATTATAATTGGTTTGGGAAGAAAACCATTATTTTTAGGTGAACTTCAAGACTTCCAACCCAATCAAGCTTCCGTGACTTGACGTTTTTGCTAGAAACTCCGGGCGCTTCGTTGAAAAGCTTTGGTGTATTCACCATATAGTCCGGACTTGGCCTCAAGCAATAACCATCTTTTTCTTGCATCGTAAAACTTTTTTAGTGACAAAAAATTGACATCAATAGTAAATTTTGAATACCAAATACCAGAGTTTTTCGCCAATAGGGACCAAGACTTCTATAAGAAAAGCGCTATGAAGCTACCTTTAAAATGAAAGTAATTTACAGAACAAAAAAAACCGACTTCAAAAACTAAAAAGTATAAATAACTTATTTCTAAAGCTATTATTATTAATATATATTATCTTAAACTCGGTGCTTAGTAATTTTCAAAATATAGTAATTTTTATGTTTTACTTTGCACCGACTGATGTTTTAGATAATATATATTATTACAATTAATAGCTTTAGAAATAAGTTTTTTTATTTATTTATTTACTTTATAGTGTCTAGCTATGGGTACGCCTACGAAAGGTGCCGCGCGGAATGGAAATTTTTTCATAAAATATGTTCATAAAATGAAAACTACTAGGCTAAACTGTGTCAAATTTTAGGGGACCAAATGGCAGCTATTCCGCGTCGAACTAAAAAAAGAATCACGTAAATCGTATCATAAATCTCGGAGTAATCGATGAACATACATTAAAAAAAAGATTCCGATGAATTGAGAACCTCCTCCTTTTTTGAAGTCGGTTAAAAACGGTGTATATTTGACCCAAATCAGACAATCCGAAATATGTTAAACAAGGTCTTAAAGTTCACGTAAACATAATGGATTTCTTTTTTCCAACATCTATGCTCTGTCAAACTGTCACAAGAACTTCAGAGAAGAGATAGTAATGCCTCCTCTCTGAAGATAATCACAAATTTGTGGACTGTCCTAGCTTCTTGAGAAGCAGGAAAGGCCAAATTATTAAACATTGCACATAAGCACAGTTTACGCTCTTTCTGATAAGCTCCTTGTCTACGGGGCAGTCATTACAAACTTTGTCATAAACATATGAGTGGTAATGGAAGCCGGAGCAAATGTAGAAAAGGTACGATAGGGTTGACAATATAATCGCAAAGGTTCAAAGAACATTCAAATATTTATATATATTATTATAATGTATAAGGAATGTAATTACATAGCTATTTCTTGAAATAAAGTTTTTCTTTCTTTCTTTTAAAAAATATAAAAAAGAACATAAGATTAAATACGAAAATAAATTAAGTAATAAATAGTAAGACAAATCCTATAAATAAACCTAACTTAAAAATAAAAATAAAAAACCTATATTAAAGCCCGTCCAGCCCCACCAGATCACTGTCGCTGGGCATTATACCTAGAAGGCTGGCAGCATTACCTCGCTGGATACAGAGGCTAATATTTTGAGCGAGGTAAGCTCCAGCCTTCCAGTCTCTTATTGTATCGTCCAGACGTTTTTTAATATTTTTAAATAATTTGTGGGCACTTGGCCCACATGGGCCTAAAGTTTCCACCCCAAACGGCTCAAATATGTAACCTGTTCCAAGGGTTGCATGTTTGAACTGTTTGAGATTTTCGGCAGAAGTGGCAGTGCGACCAGCCCCAACTTTGGACTCCTGGAGATGAGAAGGCGCCAGTGTGTCGACACAGGTAACGTCCCACACAAGCGTCCTTCCCAAGGTCCAGGGAAAAAAAAACTCCAAAGACAATTGAACCAAATATAATAAAATATAACAAATAATTTTACTGTCATATTCATTTACTACTACGGGTTTGTATATTTTGTAGCGAAATCACTTCATTGAAGTGACAGCAACTGTGTACATCCCTCGTTACCCGACTACGAATCGCGAGTGGTAATGATTGAAGGATATTATATATTGGGTGGCAATATCAGTGTTGCCAGGTATTCCAATATTAAAAGGATTTATCGATATTTTTCTTCTTCTTTAGCCAGTATCTGTCTACTGTTGGACATAGGCCTCCTCAAGTTTGCACCACATATACCTGGTTCTCGTCTACATCATTCAGCCGACGACCTTGCACAAGTAATCAGTGCACAGGGTTGGAGTGCGTTCTAAGCTACCTTTGCGGAGACGTTGTCTTTACTCCTCTTTGTCATTGCCATATCAACTTGCTAATCTTGCGAGCTATGTCAGTTACCTTAGTTTTCTTACGGATATCTTCATTTCTGATGCTAACCATAAGAGGAACACCATAGTTCGATCCATAGCTCATTAAGCGACTTTGAATTTGTGGACCAGTCCCACCGTTAACGTCCATCTCTCGGCGCAGTATGTCATAATGGGTAGCACTGGTCGAAGACTTTCATTGCGTGGAATGGTCGACGACAAGACTTATTAAAGCTTACTGGGTGCGGCGAAAGATTTGATACTTTTCTATTTGAACCGAATTGGAACAAACCGAATTGGTTCAAATGTATAAATGACTTTTTACTAATTGATTTGTAACTAGAAATATCACGCTCGTCTGTTTCATGTTTGAGAAAAAGTAAGGTTTTTGTTGTATAAAAAGCAGAAAAGAATTATTGCTGTCTACTGGTTCATTATTTTTAAATTTGTTCAACATTCGAATCGATACAAGTTGTTACACGAGTTGTTATTTTAATTTTTGAAGCCACAAAGTATTTTATTGTTAGTTTTATTTAAATTTATTTATTTATTTAACTAATTAGATATTAAATAAGTAGAATTAGTTTATTTTTATTTAATGAATTTGGGTCGTTTTGGTCTTACGACAAAAGGAAGGTTTGAACTGAAAATTAACGTTGCGTCGGATATAATTCTGGCACAGCAATATGCTGAGTGCAAACTTTGTATGCTGAAAATGCGGCATACAACTTGTCAAATTATTCATCAAATTGTTCTGTGTATAATAGTGTTTAAAGAATGTAAATACGTCGCTATTTCTTCAAATAAAGTTTTCTTTCTTTCTTTCTTTCAACAATCATGTGCACATCACATTTTTGCTCAAACGGAACTATTACACAATCGCCATATCCGTCTGTAAGTCTGTCTATATACTTACATAATATGTTATAGTAATATTCCTAAAAAGTACTGGGTGTATGGAGATGAAATTTAACAGGAAGGTGTAATTTGTATACCATTACACAATGCTCTAGTGAAATCGTGAAAAAAATGAGTTATATATAATAAATGTGAGGCCCATACATTTTTATAGATCAATATTCAACTCAGAAAGATCCCTTAAAAAAATCTTTTACATTTACCATAATACATGGCAATGCGGCCGCCATTTTGGGAACGTTCCCCACCGACAGCAACCTGGACTTCATGTTTTGTTTGTAAATGTGTTTATAATAGTATTTAATTTTTTAGTGTTTATCTGTAGTGTAGTTTAATTTTTATGATGGTTTATTTTATAATTTAGTGTTATTATTTAAATTTAGTTTTAGTTTCACTAATATAATTAATTGTAATATATAATATGTTAAACATTTATCCGATTTATATTTTTTATTATAATATTTTTTTTTATTCATGGCTCTTATTGCATTTTTTTCCTTTAAGTATCTTGTAGTTTACTTACAAATATTTGGTTTATTTGGAGACTAAACAGATAAAACCTTAAAATGAATTAAATACTAAAAAAATATATAATTAATATTGTATTTACTGTACTGGCAACACTGGTTTTGATGGGAGCTGATTATCATCGCCGTGATTGGGGTTTACATCACAAACGAACCACCATTCAAATAAACCTATAATTGCCATTTCGCAGCTCTTTACGATATATACGAATACGCTGTTAAATGGTAAAATTGGAAAATTGGATGGGATTTTGGAATTTCAAAGGCGGATAATGTTCGTTTATTATTTATTTCGAAATGTAACGTATTTTATATCGTTTAACTTTTTTGTCGTTTTTAAGTTACAGTAATAAAATGTAATAATGTTTAAAGTACGAAATTACACTATTAAAAAAATACAATTAAATATTGAAAATAACCTAAAACAATAAAAATTAAAACACTTTTATTGTATTAGATTATTTGTTGTATGTAACTAATATTAATTAAAGTTATTGAAATATGTAAATATATATATTTAGTACATCAACAATGATAGTTTTTCTTAGAATATCTCCTTGGACACCGAGTTGCCCGGAAGAGATAGTTATTAGCGATAAGGCTGTTCATTGTTCTAATGTAAATGAATTTATATTAATTGAATGAGTAAATAAATAAATCTATTGTTGTAAAATGGAACGCAGTGTTTATAGTGAACCTACCTGTCAATGTCAATATAGTATCTTACAGTAGTAATAAAGTGACTCTCAACACTATATTTATTAAAATACAGGTAATAGTTCGACATAAGATGGTAACAAAGTCAAATTTTCGCAATATAGTTTACCTAAACATGATTGTACTAACATTAGGTTACATGTCAATCTAAAATATCACAATAATTCTAAGTTTATTAAAATAATTAACTTAATTATAACTATACTAATATACAGAGATTATTTAATAATTGTGTCAGTTTAAGTTGTTTGTTAAGCTGACCTGTGCCCAGTTCGCCGGGCGACATTAAAAATATATATACACCCACGCACGCACGTATTAGGTTAATCTAATGTTTGGTACATTATATTGTGTATAACCTTCTTTAAATTTTTTGTATAAAAACATGGAACAATAAGAAAGTAAGTGTTTATATAAGTTTAATTACATTATTTTCACCTTTGTTATTAATCCTAAAATCTAAATGTATAACCACTAAAATTTAAAAATAATATGACGGTCAGTTGTGTTTTCACGACTATAAAAGCGGAAGGTTCGGCCGGCATGGATTATTATCGATCCAGCCCTCGAACAGCGCTCCGAAGTTGTTCACCATAGAGTTAAGAAGTTAAGTAAATTATTGTTCTTATTATATACCTATACCAATTTGAATTATGTAAAAATACAATTGTTACTATGTTTGAACTAATAATGATTAATAGATTATGTACATATACAATTGTTACTATGTTTGAACTAATAATGATTTATAGATTATGTACTAATAAATTAGGAACTATTTAAAAATTGAAAATATTTTATTTGCTATTACACGCCTATCAAGGTTTAATTAAGCTTTGTAAACTTTATTAATTCAAGAACGCGGAAGCACTCGTAGTACCTTGTACGAGGTGTGCGCAATTCTTACGTGTAACTTTATTGCTGTAACATTATGGACAGGCGTTCCCGTGTCACTCCGATTGGCGTAAAACTTTTTGACTTTTTTGATTTATTAATCACAATCAATAGTATACATCCCTATGTCACTCGGGAACAATGTAGCTTTTTATTGGTGGAAATTTTTTGAAAATCGAATCTCCTCAGGTTATCAGAAAACGTTCCTCGCCGCTCAAACCTATTATCTATACATATAATAAAACTGTAGAGGTCGAATTTCTGCACAAAGAAAAAAAATGCTAAAAACCGAGTCAGGGGGATGTAAGAAGTGAAATAGAACTAATTTAGTTATTTTTTTTGTTTCTCTGTTTGTCGCTTTGTCTGTTTGTCTGTCTGTTTGTACCGGCTAGTCTCCGAAACGACTGGACCGAATTAAATTTTATGTGGTGGTAGCTTATATCCCTGGCTAACATATAGGATACTTTTGATTCCGAAAATTTATAGAGGTCCCGTGGGATAGTTAAAAAACCGCACCACGCGAACGAAGTCTTGGGCAACAGCTAGTTATAATTTAATAACTGATCGCCTTACAGCTGTCATTTTTATACAGTTACTCTGACATTGGCAAAATCAACGCCGTATAAAACGTTGGCGCCATCGCCGACCAAGAATAGAATAGAATAAAAAAATCGAATCAGTAGGTAGTAGTATCGGTGATAACACCGAATATCCAAACTCACACTCTTTATATTATTATTAATTTAGATAATACAGTCTCCATTTATTCATTAATAAATAAGTGTCTTGACAGTAAAAGATCTGTAGAATTTGTACCTGAAAAGATAACGAGGTGGACGTTGGGATAATTAATTTTCAATAGCGTACCTCTCAAGCCCACCTGGCCTGCAAAAAGTTAGGAATCTATTATTCCCGGCAAAGCTTGCGCAGATTATCCCGTCATTCCCAGGGCACTCGTTGTTAGGCATCATTATGATAATTTTATCGGGAAATTTTCGCCTGCAACCGTAAGTTTGGGACAGGACACATTGGTGTTGTGGTAAGTGAATTTTCTGCACGCCGGTCGGTGTATTGATTTCCGTAGAGATTTATAATTGCATTAATAATGAATACAATCCATAGGTCGCTTGATCATATCCGGCTCGAAGGACCATGTTTGCACTTCACTTGGATTATATTTTGTATTTACTAAATACCGTATAATATTATAACAATAGCAACTGAAAATATTATTAGACACATGCTTTTATTATAAAATAATGAAGCTTCCATACAGCCAGTGTCTATGTAGGTGAGACAATGAGATGAATAACACTTTAAAAAATATATAACAAGGCGATAAACCTTGTGAAACTCATAAATGACGGTGGTTCCACCTGCTAATCCTAGGCGGAAGAACAGCGCTGGTCTAATTGGCCAGCATTACCCTGAGTTTAGGTCGACTTTTAGGCCTTACATTACCTTTTTTTATTTCCTTGAGTTCAGCAGACAGACAGACGACCCACCTGATGGAAAGCGTTACCTATGGTCATTTGTAACACCAAAGGTGTTATCTATGTGCTACCGCTCTCTAAAGGAAGTCTGGAACCTGGCCACTAATGTCGAAATACAACTCGAGGTTTTTATGGCGACATATCCTAGATCAGGGGTGGTAACCACCCACCCAGCTGGCCAAATACCATACCACCTGGACACAGAAAATTGTATTATTTTTCCGTAATATTACAAAAACACGTTACTTCGCTTCTTCTCGATGTGTTCAGTTGTCTCTTATAGACAATTCATACAATTTGGAGTCTAGTAAGGTAAATCAAAATAATGAATAATAATAAATATTCTGTTCATGTTCGCTGTGCATGCGTCTTCTGTGTATTCTCTGAGGAATATTAATGTGCTTGATAGCTCTTTAAGGTATTGGAGAGCACATTAATCGAGCTATCCTGACGAAACGCTGACCGGGGTGCTATCACGTGCAGGTGTGCCCCGTAAAACAGCGTATTCATACGCGCACATTTCGCTGAAATCGAGTTCTAGAATCCTCCTAATCACCTTGACCGATTTTGTTTTTGTGTGTTTGAGTGGGTTCCCGGATGGTTTAGATTCACAATTAAAACCAGTAGGTGGCGCTGAGATTGGGTACTAGAATCCTCCTGATCACCTAGAGACCTAGACCGATTATGGTGATTTTGTTTTTGTGTCATGGAATAAAGTCTTTCAGGAATTCAGAAAATAGGCGGTACAAAGTTCGCCGGGTCAGCTAGTTATTGTATATTAAAATGTGGAAGTAACTTAATTAATTTACCACTACACGACTAAAATAATTTTATTTATAATTTTACTTCAGAAAAACATGTCCCATAGTAATAATACATACGAGTATTACACACAATTACATTGACAGTAATATATTTGATTTTATCTTGTTTTTGCGTCAGAAAGTATGATGTTTGATCATGGTCAAGTTAAACTCCGTTTTCGTGGCCCCATCACAAAGTCATTGTTGATGAAAACGCTGACTAACAATTTTCTCGATCACACTGCGATATCATTGGCTTTATCTTGAAAAGTGCACTCTTTATCTTTGATAATTTCTTTTTTCATTTTACAACAAAGAAAGTGCTGAAGTTTATCCGCAGGTGAAATGAAGCGAATAACTTCTGATTGGATAGAAAATGTGGTCTTGAGTTTGCTGTTTTTTCTTTTTCTCTGTTTTATACTTTTTCTTTTATCTCTAATTTTGTATCGCCTTCATAAATGATTAGGATTATACCAGTTTCTGCATCAAATAGAATTTTAAAAGTTTCATTGTTTTGTATTTTTGGGGATGATACACTTTGTTTCAAGTATTTTTTGTAAAAGTTAACACAATGAATTTTTTTCACCCCGATGTCTTAATTTAAGGAAATATAAGTAATTTGGTTTTCATTTCAATTACAGTCTATAGGTATTTGTTTATAAAAAATATGTAAATTATTATAACATTGTAAAAGTTTAGTCTATAGTTTTTTAGATTTTTTGTGTTTGTCTGTTTGTTTGAGATTCACGTAAAAACTACTGGGCCGATTTCTACTGGTTTTCATTAGCCGATAGCAAATATCCGGGCTTAAAATCTGCGGTACTTTATATCTTGGGAAACTCGCGGAATTTTTCCCGGTAGCGGTTTCAAGTTGTTAGGACATGGAAAAATTCGCTTTTTTTCATCCAACGTGGCTAAAGTCGTGGCGAATCATAGTTTTGAAATATGATACTTACATACATAATTTCACGCCAGGTCCCTTGCGGGGTAGGCACGAACAACAGAGCGCCATACAGGGTTATTCTTACACACCTCACACTCACAATATGATACATAGTATGATATTAATAATGCGTTTTACCGGGTAATTTGTCTACATAAATCGCTAGTTACATTTTACAAAAAATATAAATTGGTTTCTAGCCCCTAGGTGGTAGCCAATCTCAAATTTGCCATCCAGCTGCCAGCGCTTTTGCGACGTTCCCAAGGGATGGCGTTCAAACTTGTATGATATTATTTATTTAAATCTAATTTAATTAAGTTTGTTAATTGTAAATATTGTATAACCAATAATATTTCAAGCATTTTTTCCACTTAAGTCAATAAATAAGAAGACATTTATTTTCAAAGCCACAAAAAGCGTGTCCCTTGCTTTCTTATGTTAATTTAAGAAGTTTTTAGTTGGTCTAGTCTAGTCTTTAGTTTAATATTGAATTCTCGTTTGTGAATTGGTGAATTGACTATAATGTTATTTTTATTCAGCGGAGAAAACCATTATTCATTAGAATCATTGCATAAATCGAAAATGTAATAAGGAGGTACCTGTAAAGCTCTACATAGCCTTGATTTAATTTCTAAAACAGAACACACATAATATGATCTGTAGAGCAGTTTATATCCGGTCTGGGTGTTAATTTTTATTTGTAAATTAGGCGTGATTATCCTAGTAACTTGATGATTTCATTGGTGCTTTTCCCACATTTGAGGTTCGTTCTAGTCAGAAATGAAGGGCTTAATAAATCTATTATCACGAATAAACGACTAAACAGATTGTTATGAAATGGTGACAAATACATTTTTGTTTATGAAAACAATACTGAAGGACTGTGGCTACCCATAATTTTTCTACTTAAATAAAAAATAATATCAGTGCATAGCTTACTTCCCACTGCTGGGCTTTCCCATTAATCAGATCGGCGGCTTTGAGACATCTGATACTTCGATGTGCACGTGTCGTCATGATGTTTTCTTTCACCGTTAGCACGTGGTAATATTAATGAAAACTCATATTGCGTCAGCGTCACATTTTTTTTATTAAATTAAAAAAATATAAAATAAAAGCAGACCAAGTCGCGGGTAACAACCCATCTGTATTACATTAAAAAAGTCAGTAAATGTCAAAAGTTTGCCTCAAACACACAACTTCCGCGTGATATTCAAACTAAGGGAGCGCAGGAAAATCTCTCCTTTTAATAAATAATGTTTCCCGTGAACAAAATAAATTCCAAGGATGCTCCATCAATTCCTTTAATATTCGTCTCATTAGCTATAACTCAGTGCGTGGAGGCATTCGTTCAAGAATTTCACCCATATTTCAGAAGCAAGCGGCCATTTCGTTTTATTTATTACGTGAGTTATAAGCTTTAAGCGTTTTATGCATTAAGAGTAAGAATAATCTTTATTGTCAAAAAGTCAAAACTTTATTTATGCGTTGAATACCAATGCTGTTAAGTTGCTCTAAATACAAGTCACCTTATGTGACATTTATTTAAGTAAAAAGTAAAATACAGTTTTTTTATATATTGTGTATGTATGTATTACATTTTTTAACTCGCATTTAGTTTATAAAAAAATAATAAGCAATGCTATACTTGTTTTACTTCAAAACTTATGTACTTGTAGATCTAATGTAATTTTAGCGCTAGCGACTATAGAATTACAGAAAGAAAATAAAAAAGAATATAAAATAAACTTAATTAACGTGGACACAATAAAACTACGTCTTAACGGTTTTAAGCGCCGTAATTTATTTGATTTGTTTTTTTCGTTCATTTCTTTTTATTTTTCCTCCCACCCGTTTCAATCCCTACTAATATTATAAATATGAATGTAAGTTTGTTTGTTACGCTTTCACGTGAAAAGTACTCAACCGATCATCATGAAACTTTGTACGCATATTCTTGGAGGTATTAGAAATAACTTAGGATACTTTTTATGACAAAAAATTTCACGCGGAAGAAGTCGCGGGCACAGCTAGTATTATATAAAATTATTAAAGCTAGGCATGTTTACTGAAGAGTTTCTTACATGTTGCGAAACGGTGGTAAATTATATTAATAAAGTAAATAATAATCATAAACAAAATTAAAACTAATTAATTAAAGTGAACAAGTTGGCGGCAGGCTAAATTAAAACATTAACAATACTCATTGACACTTGAGATCTTTGTCTTCCGTGATCACGGCTACAAAAAAAAAGTGTTCGAAACGTCGGAATAATAAAAATCAAATAAATTACCGCGCTTAAAACCATTAATATAATAATGTAGTTTTATTATGTATACTAGTCGCGAGAACATAAGAAAATATTAAGGTGGACACGATATATTTAAAAGTTTGTTAAGGACTTTTTTTTAAATTTGTCAATATTGCAATCCTATCTATCATACTAGTTTGTGAATGGCAATATTAAAACTAGTTCAAATGAAATTCGCTAGCCGCTTATATGTTAGCCCGTGACCTTAACATCACGCCCGCCTATGTTTGAGTAGATAATTTTCTTCTTAATTAACCCTCTGTTGAATAGCGTATCTAATTGGTACATTGGAACGTGTGCGAAGTGTGACTCTTATTCACCGTACCAGGGTTAATACGGCGGCTTTTTGACTGAACATAATATATCATTGGGGGGTTATAAAGGTACACTTTACCTATCATATAAATATTATAAACGCGAAAGTTTGTAATATATGTTTGTTACTCTTTCACGCAAAAACTGCTGAATGGATTTTGATGAAGCTTTACAGTAATGTAGCTTATACATCAGAATAACACATAGGCTATAATTTATAAAAATATAGTGTGAATTATCCAAAATATAACGATTTTCTATCACCATGCGGGCGAAACCGCGGGCGCAGCCTAGTATTAATATGTAAATCTGAGGAGTTTGTTTGTTTGTTTGCTTGAACGTGCTAATCTCAGGAACAGGTCTGATTTGATTTAATTTCTTTCAGTTTTAGAAAACCCATTTATCGAGGAAGGTATCATCACGCTAAGACCAATAGGAGCGGAGCACCAATGAAGAATGTTCCAAAATCGGGATTTTTCCTTTTGAGAGCTTCCGCAGCGTGCGCTGCGTTAACGGTTAAAGTTTCGTTAAGTTTCCCAAAAATCAATCATGTGTAACAGAATTGTTAGCGTTAGCCCGAAATAACTATTCCACGCGGACGAAGTCCCGGGCAAAAGCTAGTGAAATATATACTGAATGTTTGCCAATTTTTATTAATAGATTTATATTGTTACAGACTGCGAGATTCAAATTTAAAAATGCTGCTGGAATGATAACAAACTTTATCAGAAGTACAAAACCAGTCCCAAACTCAAAGGGCGCGGAGTCGATCTTAGCCGGAACGCATGCACCACTTGCAGTTTTCTGACCTAATGTGCTTATTGTTACAATTACAACCCAGCAGTGGGAGGTTTATGGGGCTGTTGGAACGTAGTTCCTTATCGCGCGGTACGAATGAGGGCTAGACGGAAAAAATTCTTACGAAAAAAGTTGTCACGACACTTTTTGAACTTGCCAAGATAAAATGCAGCTTTATGCCCACGCAGTTAGAGTTTAATTTGGAGTACATTATTATTTAAATTTCATGGGTTGCTGACGTACAGATAGCATTTGCGGACATATAGAGTCTTAATGTCATTAAAATAAGGAGCAATATCGCGACTCTGGTTTAAAGTTAAATTTGTTTCAAGAGTCGAATTGCAGGATGTGATTCGATTTTTAAATTTTAAATTTTTAAATTTAAATTGTTTCTTATATTGAAGTAAATAGGATTCAAACTTACTCATTTACTATTTTGTTGAGTGTATACAGGTTTTTTGTAAATAATAAATATGGAACTTCGTTCCATCCGGGTGTCCCTTGACACCTCTCAAGTTTTTTATTATTACACATACATACATACATTACTTCACGCCAGGTCCCTTGCGGGGTAGGCACGAACAACAGAGCGCCATTTAGGCTTATTCTTACACACCTCACTTGCTTCTTTGACATTCATAGTTCTTGTCATGCACGCTCGTCTGTTCTTAAGGCTCCTGACATCACCTTCTGCTAGTACATGATCAATTTGATCATGGAAGGTGTGTCGTGGCCTTCCTTCCTTCCTTCCTTTTTATTATTATATTATAACATAAGTAAGTATATATTCGTATCATAGATAACAACTCTTGCTGTTGAAACAACGATTTCTTTTTCATGCCTTCCAACACCGGACATATCTATCTAGTGAACTGGTATTCTTCATATAATAATATTCAGAAACAGAATTATTATGCATATATATCGTAAGGGGTGCCAACACCAATGTACGGCAGTGAAAGTTGGGTGTGACAGAACTTTGAAAGTAGAATAATGCAGTTGAAATGAGAGCTGAATGTTGTTGATTGAAAGAAGATATAATAACAAGAGTTGAAAAAGGAATATTAAGGTGGTTTGGACATGTAGAGAGTATAGATGAAAGTAGAATCACAAAGCAAGTGTATGACGGTATTGTGAATGGTATAGTTGGTACCGGTAGATCACGACGTACACCATGATGAATAATAAATATAAGAAGTGTTAAAACGAGGTCAGACAAAAATCATTTTTTTATATTTCTTTAATGCAGGACTTCAGCAGTCAGGCAGACGGCCCGCTTGATGGAAAGAGGTTACCATCGCCTATGGACATTTGCAACACCAAAGGTGCTACAAATACGCTGCTGCTCTCTTAAGGGAGAGTGAACCTGGTCACTAATGCCAGAACACAACTCAAGGTTGTTATGGCGACATACTGTAGACTAGGGGTGGTAGCCATCCAATCGGGCAAATCCCCTACCATCTGACTGTGTCGCCTCTTACGACAAGCCGCCCAGCCACAGGAAATTGTATTCTTTCTCCGTTCCTGCACGAATAAAAGCATATCAAATAAACGCGCATGTGTGTGCAAGAACTTAAAGAATTACCTCTTAGGTGAGCAACGAAAACTAGAGAACGTCAATGTCAATCTTTCTTATATATTATAATTCTTGTCTTCTGCCTCTAACAATACTATTTCTGTTTATAAATATGTAATATATATCATGTGTATCATATATAATGAATATTTATTTTATCGGTATCCCCCAAATATTTGTTTCTAATTCTTTGCGTACTAATTATTATTGTTTATATTAACCGTATGTATATCTATGTATGTAATTAAATAATGACGATTAATATACTGCCTATTTGCACACCAGTGAAACTGGTAAAATGTACTGAACCATGTACATATTATGACATCTGTATACAACTACATTTATGCAAGAATAAATATTTCATTTCATAATTTATTATTATTCACACTATAATATTTATACATATATATAAATTACAGTGCAATATCCGTCCGTCCTAGGGTGTAGTAGAAAACCAGCGTCAGGCACCTGCTGCCTGGCACATGCTGAACTGCAAATATTTGGTACCATCGCGAGACTTTTTAGTACATATCCATCACCGTACAATTAATTGCATATCTCTGTTTCGTTGTGTGATGACCAAATAAACGTTTTTCTTTCTTCTTGCTTTTCTTTCTTTCATGTATGAGTAGGTTAATAAAAGTAGATGAAGCGAAAGTTATTGTCAGGATCGTCGCAAATGGAGATCTATAGTCTTTGCCTACCCACATGGGAAACAGTCGTGATAATATCTATGTATGTATGTATATTTCGCAAATACCAACATTGGGATAACCTACCGTTAAAGTTCTACTGCAATGCGGATGTTTGAGCAACTATTGTCTAAGTTCACAGCCACACAAAAGTAGTATTGCAAAACATGCTTTATAAAGCGTTTTTGTAAATCCAGTCCAAGAAATGTTGTTCCTACTTGCTATTACGGTCACTCAGCGAACCGGACGGAATTTCGAAAGCGTTTGTAAATCCGATTATTGCTTGGCATTGTCCGGATTACTAGCAACACCACATTTTCATTTACTCAATAAGGTTTTCGATGCGGCTCATTGATATATTTTGATTTTTCATAATATTAATCTATATACGTCTCACTGTTGAATTCGATTCTCCCCAGTTTTTGGGAGAACGGAGAGCAAACAATATTTAAATATTCATAATAAATAAATTTATTTATAAAAAAAGAATAAGAGTAAAAACATATTGTAGGAAATCCAGAAAATTTCCCCTTCCACCCATTTGAATATAATATAATTTTTTTAGAGCTAGGCATGTTTGCTGAAGAGTTTCTTCCGCCGATTCTTCTTTTCAAGCCACAACATTTTGTGAAGCGGCGGTAAATTATATTAGGCTCCCATAGAGTAAATAATAACCATAAACATAATTAAAACTAAATAATTAATATGAACAACTTGGCGGTAGGCTAAATAAAACTTTAACAATACTCGGTGGACAAATATCATCTTTGTCGTCCGTGACCACGGCCGCTGAAAAGCGGCCGAAATGTCGGAATAACCAAAATCACATAAATTACCGCGCTTAAAACCGTTAAAACTTAGTTTTATTACAGAAAATTAGTTTTTAGATAAAGCTTTGATGACAAAGATTTTTACTTACATACTATAGCTGTCCCGGCAGACGTTGTCCTGCCCTTAAGAAATAAAATTTAAAACCCGACTGAAGCGCCACCTACCGGGTCCAATTGTGAATCTAAACCATTATTGAATCCAACCGACAACACAACAAAAAAATCATCGAAATCGGTCCAGCCGTTTACGAAGAGTTCAATCACATACGCACAGAAGAATTGTATCTATGAAGATATGGCAAAAAAAATGATCTGTACTTTTGATAGATCCATCGAATCTGTAGCCATTTGACTCGTATACCCTCAAAATGTTGAGTTAATTGCGAAAAACCGGTCAAAAACCTCAGATTTGGATTCAGTGTATGTAGGGTGTGGTAAAATCTACAGACCACTTTATTGTGCCGGTGTTATTATGTTAGTCTCGACTTCACTAGAATATTCTGTACCGATATAAACATCTTTCTTACAAATTTCATCAATATAAATTTATTGTATATATACAATCGGGTATAATGATTTTTTATTACCAAAATTCTTGGATAACCCAAAAGATTTGAATTTATTTTGGAATGTTTTTAAGGGAATCTCTCTTCATATCGTACTGCGATATGAAGGTGTGGCGAATGATACCTTTGTCCGCTCTGTGGCCATTTAAGCAGATATTCTATATTGTGTCAAAGACAAGGTCTTTATTTATAGAGACAGAGAGTAATTAAGTCGTCAAGTAAAATACCTCACAAAGTTTTAATCCCCAATAAATAAAGTTTGAAATTATGGTTGAAGTAGTCGTTTCATTTCCTCAACGACCCATCAAAGGGCTGAATTGGTGTCTATGGCAACGCTGACAAACCGCGTCACAACCACGCTGCTGTTTTGTGAATTTCTGTACTTATATAATAATGTTAACGTCGGCCACATACTGCTGCTCCACCACTAGCTCCCACAGGCGCAGTCACGCCTATGTGACAGTGACGTGTATTCGCCGCTTCGGATTTAATAACACAGATATGCTCAAGTACTTTCAATGATAAGTGAATATGATGGAGATTCTCTTTAGGTAGTATTGAAATGAAAAACTTGAAAATAGCTAATTACGTGTATTACGTACAACACTGAGAGTTTTGAACGGTCGCAGCTGTCAATTATTTAAAACTGCGCGCTCTGTTTCGTTCGGTAATGCTGTGTACTTAACGTCGTGAACAATAAGGCTGATTTATCATAGAAATATAATGAACTACCCTCTTTATATTATTTTTAAACAAAACTTATAGCAACATATTTCATGCACACTTATCTTAAGACCGTTGTATAAGATGCACACATTGAATATATACATATGGGGCCACCAGGGGGTGCCGCCTGCTGAACAGTTGTCCGTCTAGCAGTGCATTCGGGTAAGCGAACCCGGGGCCCCAGCCCCACTGTCACACTACTTTTGTTCCGTGGCAGTGGTGTCCCATCTCTCTTTCTTTCCAGTTTCCTTTCCTCTTTATTCCCTTCGTTCCCATTCTCCTTATCACATCCCCATCAGACCCTAAGTATCCCTCCTTTCCCATCCAAACCCTCCTCCAGTCGAAGCGGTTCCCGCTCCATTGGACCCAGGAGGGTGAGGCCGAGTGTGTGCACGTGTGTTTGCGCAAATGCTTGTGCACCTAAATGTATCCTGCGTACTTGGCCGCTTCCGTTTGGCTACGCAAGTCACCTCCGTGTGCATGAGCGTCGAACAGCCAATAGCTGAAGCGATCGCTGTAACCGAAATCGGTTAGGAACACATCAGCATCATCATGGGGCCACCCACAAATTACGTCATACGAATTTCACGACTTGACCTCTCCTTCGTGCTTGTCACAGCTAGTCACACACGTGAGACACCTCTCTCCCCAGTGTGACATAACATGTTTTGCAATTTTACATAAAGAAATTATTAAATTAAAACGGCAGTTCCGTAATTAGCTTAAATACATATATTTTGAAATGTGATGTCACGAAATTTAGGACAACTTGTCACACAATGTCACACTTCATCGACCCCCTCCCCGCCCCTTGTACGTAATTTATGAATGGTCCCTGTGTCGTTTCAAGTTTTTATTTATTTATTTTACTTTTGATAGCTCGATGACGGAACAATTGGTAATCGAATCGGAATCGTAACTTTTGACGGTTTTGGTAGTCTGGAAACCATCTCAGCTAAATATTGAATCAACCTTGATTTGACCGATACTGAGTTAATGTGAATTTTAGAGACTATAGTCAAATGGACCTTTACCCGCACTGGCATGGTTTTTTTGTGAAATTTACAGACTAGGGGCCTGGTGTATTAACTATTTTTCAATAACAGTGTTTGTAGAAGCTATTGCTATCGTTCTTTCTTAAATCGTTTTCAACATTTCAAAGAGCAGATGTAGCAGAACTGCACAATTGCTGATGCCAATAAATTCACGAATTACACTGACTGGAACTACTTACTTAATGTCAAACAAGAGTCCAGGGTATGTAGACCGTTTAAAACTTAAATCCAACTCACAAACTTCGCACGCCTTTCGACTCCTCACAGTGGAAATAAACTTACTAGAGTGAAAGGGCGCGTTTCCATTACACCTTCTTGCACGATTATAATTAAGCAAAATTATTTTACGATTATCGGTGCTACATAATTCTATTGTAACAAACTATAGCATCTCCCAATGTTTCTTTACCTTAGTTTAAAGTTTGGCGTGTTATGTAGTGTTACAGTTATTTAGTAGCATAGTTGTTCTTGTCATGTTTCCGTTTAAAGTTAATAATTAATTTTGTTATGTACCCTCTTATTTCTAAATTATACAATTGGTTATTTCCTTAATTGAATAATAATGTTATATTTTTATTTATTATGTGATTGGCGCCTGTTTTGCATAGAGTAGTTAGTTGTGTAACCAACTCTAATATGATGAGGTCATCATGTAGATTATAATTCAAAATCTCTCAATTGTATATAGGCGGTATTCATACATTTTATTTTTATGTTGGTAGACGCGATAGATTTATACTGTGTTCGGTTTGTTTTATTACATGTAAAACTTTAAGTATAATGTTTTATAATATCTTGCATAAAATATTGTCTGGAATTTCCAAACGGCAATGTATTAGATTCTTTTCGTTCATAACACTTTAATTAGAATAGTTTATAAATTACTTCAATCCGCTATGGGTTGTGCCAATTTCTAAGTTTGATGTACTCATAGACTGTTGTACTGTTAGATTGAGGGATGGCGAGGTGTTCTGGAGATGCTTGTCGAATATTCAAAGTTAGTGTATTCAATGTGTTAAAACCGTGAGGTTCTCTGATTATAAAGTATTATGACCAGTTGCTGTTCTTTTACTACCATAAACCCTTCTGGGTTGTTGCAATTATTACAGTAGTATTAGAGTTTATCACAAAAATAGGACTAGTTTAGTGACAAGAATAGACAAGTATGATTATAAACATCCACTGCTCAGGCAGTTTCTTTGATCTAAGTGCATATTGCATATATACTTAGTACAATTATCACGTGTTAAATATTGATGTTTACGATCTGTGACATTCGTTATTATAAGATCTCGGATAGATAAAGCACAGGAATCAGACGAGTCGTTGAACTTCGTAAATTTATTGGTAAAGGATGAAGTATCGAATAGACACGTTTACTAAAGACATTCGTCTAGCAGTAAACATTGATTTACTGGAGGAAATGATCGTCCAGGTTTATTAGTTTTATAATTTTCATGTCGCCTTATAGAAACAAATATTTTTTAACTAACATGTAAAATTTAATATATTTAATTAATATGTAATTAAATTAATTTATTAAAATTTAATGTAAAAGACAATTAGAATGATTGAAATGTTTTTCGATTGTCAGTGCAAAAGTCGTTTGTATGTACACTGTGCACCAACCCATTGTAGCAAACTGTCCAAACTTGGAGCGGTGCAACAAGGCGACCGTGTTTTCCCAAGCTGAGCTTGAAACCTCCACAAGGGTACACTATCTTGCCTCAGACATCAATGTTAGTACTTTTTAGTAATAAAATTTTGAATTTAATCTATTTGCATGAAAAGCCATAGCAAGGTATTTGCCCGTCTGAATGAGCATCACTCTTGGTGTAAGAGTATGCCGCTATAACAATATAGCAACCCTGAATTGTGTTCCGGCATGAGTGGCTAAGTTCCAGTCCCACCTTCAAGGCCGGCAGTACATCGGTAGCACCTTTTGGTGTTACACATATCCATAGGAGACCATAACCACTTTCCATCAAGTGGGCCGCTAACCTGTCTGCTGTAATGTAAGCAACAAATATTACTTACATTTTGGTAATTTGTCTTAGAGAACCTTTTTTTAATAAGTTCGCGTTTGACCATGACTCGCCCGATGTGGAGCGGATATAATTATGGTCCAAGATGAAGCACGCTTGCCTAGAAGACACTTATTCACAGTAAATTGAAGATATCCAGGTTGTAAGTATCGGGAGAGGCAGACACTGGCAGAAGAGTTCAGCTGAATACTCTTCAAAGTGTGTCCGATAAAAAACCGATAACCTGGCAACCCTGCCTAACATTATCCACATGTTTGTATGACCATGTGTAGGTCAAATACAGTGCGACCATTTGCCTTTATTACCATCTCACGTACAACTATAGCCTGTATTTCTACAAATAAAGATTCATTCATTCATAAATTGTTATTAAAGTTAAATTGCACATTCATTTCTATAATTGCGGATTAGACCTATTAAAATTTGCTAAGTGTTAAATCGCCAAAAGCTTGAATATTTATGCGAAACACAAAGCATATTAATTTAGCTCTAGTATTATTGAACATAGAATAAATTAGTGGTTTTGCGTACGTAGAAACAAATTAATAAGGTTTGTATATTTCTCAAAATGAATTGCTCCAGACGAAATTCATATCTGGTGTAAACCAAGATAAACCTGAACCTCAGAAGCGCATTGATATTAAGCCACTAATAAATATGCCTCTGGTGTAACGTGGAATTTGTATTTTAATTTACACTCAGTGTGGCTAGGTTCAACGTTGGAAATATCAGGAAAAATGATTTTAGCGATAAGACCGCCCTTTGTACATAACTAGATATAATTTTAGTCTTAAGTTCATGTTTGTATTGGTGTACAATAAAGAGTTATCTATCTATCTATCTAAATTTAATATCATAGAACCGGTGCAATATACGCTACTTAATCAATTTAGTTAAATATAAATCTGTTATATGAAACTGCAAGCGATGCTAATATTAGATGGATAAAGTGCAAATTTTGCTAATATTAAACGGATCTAGTGCAAATGATGCTTATATTAAACGGATCTAGTGCAAATGATGCTAATATTAGACGGATCTAGTGCAAATTTTGCTAACATTAGACGAATCAACTGCAAGCGATGCTAATATAAAACGGATCAAGTGCAAGCGACGCTGCAAGTAATATTAATATTGGACGAATCAAATGCAACTCATGCTAACATTAGATGGATCTAGTGCAAGTGATACTAGTTCTAGACGATATAAAACTGAAAGCACGCTGCACCATTTAATAATATTGAATGATTCTGGTTTATGTATTTTTTAATCACTGGTTGATTCATCCAAATATACAGAGAAGATAAAAATGTTTGAACCCGATAGCACGTTCCTTGTAGCGCTGGTTTTGAATAAAATATCTTGATGATGGACACTACTTGGTTCAGAATGTTTATTCGTATGCTAGACTCTGTAGAGAGAACATTTAACAATAAAATGTCTATATTGGTATAATATTATAAAAAATTAGGAAATTATACGCAGTATCAGACAGGTAAAATCCCAGAATATGTCGTTTGTTGTTCTGCTTTGTCGGAAGTACATAATGTACTAAATTTCAAAATAATTGGTTAATTTTCAAGACCGCCAAAATAGAAAACAGAAACAAATAATCTAAATAATAACACACATTAATTGTACGACTTTATCCAAGGTTGTCCGGCGGGTGTTTTAAATTCAGTATATTCCTGGCAACACTGCATGCACCACATAATACTTCAATGTCGCTGAACGAATGTGAGCCAATCAGTCGGAAAGGATTACAGTATTAATATTTTATAAGAGATCCGTTCAGATCAATGGAGCGGACATTTTATAATGGATCGCTGTGTTTCTGTTCAGCCTGTTGCAAGTAATTTGGCCTGTACTGTGGAAGAAGTCTGGTAATGACGATTCCAATATCTATACATTGTTTTTCGTTAGAAGATAATTTTGATACAACACAAACGGTTTTCGTAATCATTGTACCTTATTTAATTAAATGTCTTTAGTGAACTTAAGAACACCTAAAGTTAATTTAATTAAAAAGGTTAACCGTACGTTTTTGTATGTTTGTTATACGATTTCTCCGTCAAACGTGAACCGATTTTCATTTTTTTTCAGGTATAAATTTATTTGATATAAGCTGGTGCAAAAGCATTTTTTCAGAGCCCTTATCAGACTCTGCTAAAAAAATAGAATTCTTGCACACGCCACATAATTTAAATATATGTTAATTATTTAGGCGACATAGCCAAGTTGTGGTTAGGCATTTAGAAAGAATAAATAAAAAATAAATAAAAATATCGAAAGTGTACACTCCCGAGGTTATCATCCATTGTCACCAAGTCAAGATCTGATGAGTGTATCCCAGGGAAATGGAGAGCAACCCTTGAAGGGCGTCGAACGCCTACACAGTTAGGCAAAACTTGTACATACGTGCCCCAAGTACGATTACTACAGCCGCTTACAACATTATTTCTAAAGCAACCAAACAAGCAACTAACTACTAACTAACAGCATTTTTTTATATAAAAAACCAACTTCAAATTAAAATGCAAAAATAGACATTTTCTACAACATCTTGAAGTTGGTGCCAAGTAAAACATAGAAAACAACAACGAAATGCAAAATGCGCCGACTTCAAGATATTGTGGGAAATATTTACTTTATTGCTTTTCAGTTGGAAGTCGGGTTCGTTCTTGTTAATAATATTTATATTTTACAATAAGCTGAAGAAATTTATAAATAATCATAGTCCCTCAAGACTATAAGTAGAATACTGAGCCTTGATAATCAGTTAATTCAAAGTTTTATTATTGTTATACTATACTATATTTTATCATTTATTTTTGTCATTGAAGACCACGGGCCATAAAAATAACCCGGACTTTTGTAGGGCTTGCGTGAGGCCATGGGAAGGCCAACACGTAGAGGCCCCTTGACAAATTTAATCTAAATGTGGCGTGACACTGATCGGCGATTATCCCTGTCTACGCCATATAATAATGCACAAAAGGACAAGCCCTGGCCAATGTAGAACTATTGTGGGAAATGAAATTTATATATTTTATTATAAGAAAATTAAAAATTCAAAAGTTAATAAAGTAAAAAATAATAATACCCTTTAAAAAAATCTACGTATTTTATTCTTCTGAAGTTCATGTGAGAGTGTTACAATAGAATCGCAATAACCATAACAATACAAACAGGAAAGTTAACTTTGCATACAAAACGCTACGATAGTTTCGAGCCATTTTTATATCGCACATAACACTTATTCTGTAGTGTATTCCTGTATGTACTCTGTGCCTGTAGCCTATTGATTTCAAGTGCCAATTATTTAGCCTTTTACCCTATATCTGTAATCTGTGTAAAGGATTATAGATAGATAGATAAATAACACTTTATTGTACACCATTACAGAAATATGTATAGTCTAAAAATATTCTAAATGTGTACAAAGGATGGTCTTATCGCTAAGAAGCGATCTCCTCCAGACGACCCGTGGCAGGAATAAAACATATTATATTGCTCAAAGGTGGTATACATAAATATAAGAGGATATTAGTTACTTACATATTAAATTTTATGTCTTTATAAACATATAATAAATCCTAGATTGCAGCTCTACTTACCTCGTTCAATTATGAATCTAAACCATCCCGAGACCCACTCAAACACACGTAAAAAATTTCTTCAAAATCCTGGAACCTAATTTCAGCTCAACTTACCGGGATCAATTGTTAATCTTAACCATTCTGGTAATCCACAGCCCATTTTTTTATTACAATCAGTTCTACAGTATGTCACATGTTACAATCACACCCAGTGGCGCCACCTACCGGGTCAAATTGTAAATCGAAACCATTTCGGAACCCACTTGAACACATACAAAATTTTTCATCAAAATCGGTTCAATGGTTTAGGAAGAGTTCAGTGACATACGAACAGAATATTATATATTATTATAAAATCTAAATATTATTATAAAATCTAAATATCATTATAAAATCTAAATACAATGTGAGACATACTAATAAAATTATTATTCGAGCACCTAGAACAGAAAAATATGGCAAAAGAAATATTTTATGCGAAGGAGCCAATTTTTACAATAAATTACCAAAAGAAGTAAAGGAGTGTAAAAATATAAATTCATATAAAAGGAAATTAAAAAATTATATTAAAAATTTTTTATATAAAAAAAAAATTACAGGAGGCTACTCAGGAAATCCAATCATTATGTTTCTCTATTCGGCTATTTATTATTGTTATTTTTTATCAATGTCCACTCGCTCTTAGATATATAGGACTTATGTTAGAATATAAATTATTATATCTCTATACACACACACACACGCGCGCGCGCACACAAATCTCTGCAAGGCTGTTTACACTAAGCTGAGCGCCGGGGTGCAACAACAAAAACCATTTTAATTTTTTAAGTTCCGTTTTAAAGTTTCCTGCCCATTGGCTTAATCATGTCTATCCGTTTGTATCAGTGCTTAGTTTTTTTTTGCATGACTTTACCAAACAGGCAAACGACCCACCTGATTGAAGCTCTTACCATCGCCAATGGACATTGGTAGGACCTTAGGATATTTGTAACACCAAAGGAGCTACCAATGTGCTTCCGCTCTCTACAGGGAGACTATAACCTGGCCACTCAAGGTTGTTATGGTGACATACTCTAGACCAAGGATGGCAGGCACTAATAGGGATAAATACCCTGTCACCTGGTTGTGGGTTGTTTTGTCTAATAAAATACTATGTCAAAGTCATTCTGTTCAAAAGATACTGTATCTCAATCGTGGGATATTTGTGTTTTGCATAGTATGAGCAAGGAAACAACATTTCCTTTCTAAATTAGTTATTCAGCGATGTGGAACTTAGCTAATTACGTATTACGATATTAAGAATTTTGAAGGTGGACTCATTAATACAAGTAATATTAATATTAATTATTAAACTCAGATGAGATTTGCTCGTTTTTGTTTTAGACTAGGAATAATCCCTGCTTTGTTATTATCTTTGTTTCAAAAGTGCCTCCCCGTTTGAACTCATGTTTCCTGTGTTTTATTGTACTCTATAGAATATACCCCTACACGAGCGGCCACCAGATCATCAGCGCACCTGGCTGTCAATCTCCGTAATCTCAGACACTCGTCTGATCAATCTTATGATTTTTGAAAATGCTGTAGGTAGTTCAGTGAAAAATGGTCAGGGTCGAGATTTAAATACAATGTACCTTCAATTTTTAACTAACTTCCAAAAGAAAGACGTTCTAAATTCGACTATAATTTTTTTGTGTGTTTGTTTGGTTCTCTAACGGATATCCCCATTTCTAATTTATATAAGACAAACACCCAACATATACCAAGCTAGCTAACACGTTATATATATATATATATATATTTAAACATTTTATCTTAGAACCGACTTCAAACTAAAATGCAAAAAATAATTATTTTCTACAACACCTTGAAGTCGATGCCCAGTAAGAACATAAAAAACAACAATATTGCAAAATAATATATATTACTTATACTAGCTGTCCCGGCAGACTAGTTGTCCTGCCCTGACGAAATATAATTTGGCATTTAATAAGCATTGAGAAATAATATTTAGCAGCATCATCTGCCGGGCCTATTTGTGAATCTAAACCATCCTCGAATCCACTTGAATAGATACAAAAAAAACATTCAAATCGGTCCAGCCGTTTAGGAGGAGTTCACTGTACAGAAGAATTATATATATATTACTCGTATATATAATGATATACGACCCGTGCCTACTTCGCTGGGCGTCATTAAAAGTACAAATGTACTCACGCACGCATACATCTAGCTTTAATCAAGTTCTATAACCTTTCGCAGAAAGCACTCGCAGTACCTCGTACGAGGATTTGCGTAATTCTTGCGTGGAACGTTATTGCTGTACCATATAGGACAGGCGTTTCCATGCCCACTTCTCGGAGCGTAAAAAAATACTTCAATGATTTATTAATCACATTCAACAAACAAATATACAATATCTCTCTCTGTCTCTCTCTCCCTCTCTCCCTCTGTATATATATATATATATATATATATATATATATATATATACACATACACAATATCTGATAGATATATGTGTATGTATGTAAATCTGTATGTAATTTATAATATAATTTTTTTTTCAATAAGTAAAGTTAATATAAATGTAAGTATAAGAACCTATTTACTTATCCACTTACCTAATAACTTTAATGCACACAACCCTGCCTCTTGTTTTCCCACTCTCGCTAGACCTATAGGTTTGCTAAAAGACAACTCTTTTTAGGGTTAAGCTCGCCTTTATACATCACCACGATTTGGTAGTTTTATTTGTAACTATTTTGTGTATAATAAAGAATAAATCACCAGTATTACTTTAATAGAATAAGAAATATAAACCGACATAATGTCTCTATTTTTTCACAGTAATGCTCGCATTATTCAAATTAAATTAATAATTAATTCTCTGAGTTTGTTAACCTCCGTCGGGAACTGTCTTGTGTTGGAGAGATGAGTCTGGAATAAATCTCAAAGGGCAACAATTTTCTTCACTCGACATAAATTATTAATTTTATACCAGGAGTGAAAGTTGGCGTAAATTATTTTATCCATGAAAAATTGAAAATAGACATACTCAGAAAGCCGTAGTAGTTTTGTGGTTAGCGCACGCGTCCAAAACTTGAAGGTTGCGGGTTCTAATCCTGGCCGGAAAGTATGCACCACTTGTGCAAGTACAAGTTGTTATGAAACCTGCACATCGAGATAACCGATGTGTCATGTCCGTTAATACGCTTTAGACAAGCGTGGCGGGTATAATTTCATAGCAAAATAGGAGGCTTAAACCCAGCAGTGGCTCCGGATTCGATTCCTGGCTTAGTAAATTTCGTAAATGAACTTTTCGTTATTAACTATGGTCTGGGTGCCTGGTATCGACCCCAGAGTGGTCCGTTAACACACGCGTAACTTACTTTGCTTGGGGATGTACAATGTGTATACGTCTACCGTTTATTTATTTATCTATTCAACTAAAAATATACATAAATAAATCAATTTCAAAATAAGGGTACTCGGTGCACCTGCGTCAAAGTCATCTAGAGGGCTGTCACAGTACTAATATATATAGTAGACAAATTCAGAAATAAAAACGCAATAGAAAAAAATGCTATCAAACAAGACCTAATCGAGTTTCTGTTTGACAAATAGTAATTGATTTACCATAGGATATGAAATAAGAGAGAGAGAGAGAGAGAGAGAGACAGATAACACTTTATTGCACATCAAAATATACAATTTCAAAAACAGACCATATTTACAACATTTTCTAGGCAATACAAGACGCGATGCCTTATCGCTCAAAACGATATCTTCTAGGCAACCTAAATAAAAATAAATTGAATCAGGCGATGTAGGTGGTGCAGGAAAATGGCAATAGATACATAAATACTCAAACTAATTTAAGAAATAAATATTCAAACACATACATATACTAGCTGTCCCGGCAGACGTCGCCCTGCTCGGAAAAGCTTCAATCGATTTTTAACAAATAAAAAATAGGGGTTGATCGTAGAGGATTGAAAGTTTACGGTTGTATGTATTTTTAATGCTGCACCAAAAAAAAAATAGGAGTTGACTACCCTTAACATTTAGGGGGATGAAAAATAGATGTTGTCCGATTCTCAGACCTACCCAATATGCACACAAAATTTCATGAGAATCGGTCAAACCGTTTCAGAGGAGTATGGTAACTAACATTGTGACACGAGAATTTTATATATAAGAGATTACAAATGGATGAGGGTCGGTGTTTGCTACTAACGCAACTTTTTCATATCATAAAACCTCATTACATCAAAACATTATATTGTTAAAAGTCACTCATGTCACTCGCCTTACATACGTCTAAACATCAACAAATATTAATTGCTATAAAATCTAAAACTAGAAATAAAACTTGTAAAACCACAAATATATATATAAATTCGAAGCAGATTTTTCAATTTCATATAACCACAAAACATTTGGCCCTAATCGACCCGGATTAAACCAGCAAGTACAGATTATTATATTTTCGAAAAAAATCAATATTCACAATGTCGATTTCACAATTCAAAACAAAACGTACAACAATAAAAGGAAAACTTACTCGACTCTACTCTACTCTACTACATCTTACAAGAAAGCTTCGACATATCACAAATTCAAAACAGATACAACGATTTGGAAAAAATATTCGATCAATATGACAAAATTCAACCATCAATAGAAGAATTAGAAGACGACGAACAAGCACATCAACAGGATCGGGAAGCAATAGAAGACATATACCACGCCAGCAGGGCAGCGTATAGCCGTATACTTGAAACCCAGGAGGCTTCGCAACCGCGCATAGCCCAATACAATAGGGAAAGTATACATCACATTAAACTGCCACAACTCGAACTACCATCTTTTGACGGCAAGCTGCAGGAATGGACTAGCTTCAAGAACATATTTATGCTTACCATCGACGACGCTAACATCCCGCCAATACAGAAACTAGTATACCTTAAATCATTACTGAAAGGTGAAGCAGCGGCACTGGTAAGCTCCCTACTTATCACTGAGGACAACTATACCAAAGCTTGGGACATATTAACAACCAGATACGAGAATAAAGTCATAATCCTAAATCATTATTTGAAATCATTTCTAAATTCTCCGCATATAACTAGCTGCAACCTTCAAGACTTTCTTATGAAATTACAACAAAGCATAGATTCGCTAAACGCAATGGATATAGACACATACAGCTGGGATTTACTTCTAGTTTACCTAGTCACTCAGAAACTGGACAACTCCCTCAGAGCTGCATGGGAATTAAGCCGAAAAGACACATCTTTACCAACCTTCACTGAACTAATGCAATTTTTGAACATGCGGACGACAGCTATCGATTTAATCAATGACAGATGTAAAGATTTCAACATGTCATCTCCCATCAAACGAAAAGCCTCATATACGGAAACAGTTGTTGAAAATCAAAATATTTGTGTATTATGCAAAGAAAACCATTTAATATACAAATGCCCGGAATTCTTAAAATGTACTCCTGAAGAACGAAACGAGTACGTAAAACATAATCATCTCTGCTTTAATTGCCTCAAACTATATAAAGAAAATCACAAATGTTCAAAGCACAAATGTGTCACATGTCGCCTTCGACACCATTCTCTACTGCATATGGATTGTCCAACCAGGAAAGCCAATATATTTCATTCATCTTTGACTTCAAATATTGCCACTAGTAATGTTCAACCTTCGCTATCAACTAGTAACGATGCACCTCTAACATCCACAGCCTTTTATACACCCTCAAAATCAACGTATCAGCAACTAGGAGCTACAAAATCCTTATATAAAAATATAGCGACACTGCAATATTAACTTGCCAATTAGATAAAATTGGTTGTATAGCCAACTCCCTTGTCGTGTCGGAGGAAGGTTTGTATATTTAATACATTCATTCATATCCAATCTCACTGAACATACATAGTCAGACTCACACTATCGTATACACACACTAATCACTACTCTCACTACACACATCCTCACTACTCTCACTCATCAATAACATTACAGTATTTTATTGCTCTTCTTCAATCAGGCACACACTAAAGGTAGCAATATCAAGACCACGTTACGTGCGCTTTTATGCATGTTGGCAAAGATTTTAGTGGTGCAATCAATAATTGTTCAATTGTAAATACTATATTTTCGTGCTCTAATTATTATTGACCTTACATT
Organism: Dendrolimus pini; assembly: GCA_949752895.1. NCBI lineage: Eukaryota > Metazoa > Arthropoda > Insecta > Lepidoptera > Lasiocampidae > Dendrolimus > Dendrolimus pini. The sequence continues at coordinate 2,523,271 of OX457144.1, forward strand.
GTCTATTATATTAAGGGTATATAATTGTTAACCTATCAAAGATCATTAGACACATAAGTTTCCATTATGGGCAATCAATAATTGTTCAATTGTAAATACTACATTTTCGTGCTCTAATTATTATTGACCTTACATTGTCTATTATATTAAGGGTATATAATTGTCAACCTATCAAAGATCATTAGACACATAAGTTTCAATTATATACCTACGTCATTAAACTTTTCTACGTGTTCATACATCCACATCTTATTATATTAATTTAATTTATTAATGGTCCTTTGAGTTGTTTTTAATTTTAATCTTCGCTACTATGCACCTTTAATTTTCTTTGTTTCATTGTTTATTGCTGCGTCACTACGTAACATGTGGATGCACTAATCTTACAGTTATGTTTGTACATATTTCTCTGTGTTTCGGGAATATGTTTGCTACTAACGCAACTTCTTCATATCATAAAACCTCATTACATCAAAACATTATATTGTTAAAAGTCACTCATGTCACTCGCCTTACATACGTCTAAACATCAACAAATATTAATTGCTATAAAATCTAAAACTAGATATAAAACTTGTAAAATCACAAATATATATATAAATTCGAAGCAGATTTTTCAATTTCATATAACCACAAAACAGTCGGTGAGTCGGGAAATGCGCCAGTCGTGTTCTGACTGCGAACGAGACATTACCTACTGCACTTTTGGAGCGAGTATCTAATAACGACGAACTTTACGCGATTTATGTGATAACGATTTTCTGCCCTACGGTTTGGTTTTGTTGTATAATTACAATCTATACTTGTATGAATTTTTAATTTGTGTGTGTTCTTCTACTAAGCTTTGTGATAATTCCCACGACATTTTCGAATTTATATCCTACAAATTCGTAACATTATATGTTACGTATGTTACGTATAAAATACACACACTATAGCGTTTTGAAAACAGGTACTGCCATCTGTTGCGTGTTGGCGTATTACTAGCCACCTCTCGTTCGATAGTCATATCGTCGCATAAGAAATGCAACTACCATCTGCATTAGTGTGTCGTCAGATGTCGTTGTTTTTAAGCTTTTGAAACTCAAATATTAAATTCTATCTCCAACGAAGAAATACTTCAATAGTATCCAATTTGCAGACGTGTGTAGAGGTTCCAGGTTGGATACCTTAGAAAAATGCAAGTACGGTCTATGGAGAAAAGGAAGTACAGTCACGACATCTGACGTTCACAAGTCGTTAGAATTGTTCGCCATTTTAGAACATCTAGAATGCAAAACGCGGAGGATGTGACGACATAAATGACTGCTACTCGAAATGAAAGGCAGATGACTACGCAGGAGAATTCGATCGGCGTCGCGTCATTCCTACTTTAGAGTTCTTGATAGACGGTCGAACTTAACTTGGTTTTTTTAGTGGTGCATAGTAGCATCGTTTAAATTCAGTGCATCTTATCTTAAGGTATGTAGCCTTAGTTCTTTCTTTCCAAGACCTTAGCATCGAATACATCCTTCAGATAGTTTAGATCTACATTCTTTACAGAATGGAGTACCATCGCAGAAACGCGTGGTTCTCATGCAGGGCACTCTTCGGAAACCTAGGCGATCCTCACGCCTTCGTTTAAGTTCCCCATAGGTCAGTAAAGTTGTAGTTATATTAGTTTCCAATATTCAATTAGTAAAGCTAGATTGTCCCATGTATCACGCCAGTTGCACGTGACACGAGCACTAGGCTCGTGAAGGACAAACCAGGGCGACTGGGAAAGCGGACCCTGGTTTGTACTATTCCATCAGGTCACCTAGAGACGAGCTTTAACTTGCCTTGGCATCGCCACCCGTCGCCGACCGTCCTGTATTTTAGTACGCGTTAATTATAACGCTATTTATCGCACACATTACAGTGGAAGCAACGTAAGGGGCCCAAAGGTTGCGCTGATCTTCCGAACAGTAGGCGACCCCTCTACGAGCCTCCAGATAAGACGAGTTATACCTGGCTGGACTGGTTGCCGGCCTATCCTTCTACAACCAGTGGCGCTCAAAAATCTAATTTCCAACCATATTATTAAAAGCAGTTCTGAAGGTATTGTCTCTTAAAATACTCACAAGCGAATCCATACGTTGATGGTCTTAGACGGACTCCATCCCTGAGATCCTCATTAGTTGTTATTATTAAGAAAGTTTTGGAACGTCATCCTTAGGTGTTATTTAAGTTATACTATTGTAACTATTTAATTTGTAATCTTTTTAACGGAGATATTATACTCCAGAGATTGGGGGGTTGTGCCATAAGGAGGTCAAAATAAAGACAACGTAACTGGCTCTTTGAATGGTTTTATTTCATATCTTCCAATAGTATAAATACACCAGTTTAACAACATAACTTCCAAGCTTTTCATAATACAACACCTTCAAATTTAAATACTACCACTACAATTATATAAATACAACAGTGGCGCCCAACAGTGGTTTTGTTTAAGACACTAATTTTTCCGTTGGAACAATTAGGATAACGTATGGATGACCTTGTACTAATCAATAATTTTATTTCAGAGATTGATTTGAAATCACATACATTGTATACATTATACAAGTATAATAAGTACTAGTGATACATAGCAGTTTAATTATTGCAAAAGTAGCGATTAATTGTTAGTTGTAATTGTTGTACAACTATATACATATTTTACGTCACCGTTTTAATCCTCTAATAGGAGGTACCGTGATTATTTTTTACCATTTATTTTTTTCGTGCCAAATTTGAGGTACTTTGAAATTGCTACAAATTAAAGTTAAGGCGTATCAATACTTATATAATGTGGTAGGTAGAACAAAAATCGAATCTTCGTTTACGAAGATCGTTTGTAACAAATAAAATTATTGTGGTTGTTGTACAAAATTATTTACGTGTAACCATTAATTTAAGCACTTATATTTAATTGTTTGTTTATGGTATAACTCTTTATTACTATATTACTTTACAAATCTGTCTGGAGACATAGGAATATTTTTTTTTGTTTTTATATAAATTTTCTTAGATTGTTTTATTTTAACAAACTTTGTTAATTGTAAGTACGTGTACGAACATATTTTATATATATAGCTATCAACAACATTGACATTGTTGTAGTCAAGTTGATATAGACTTCCATTTTACGGAAATTAGTAAGACATTCCAAAACTTTTACGCATTTTAAATCTACCTTCACTGATAAACACTTAAAAGTAAATTAAATTAGTTTTCGGGTAAAGATTTTTTCAAATTTATCATGGAACGTCCGATTACGTACAATTTATTACACAAAGAAGAGTTAGCTTATGAAGCTACTATCAGAGGCAAAACTCCGGCGGCGACGGTGGTCGAGCTTCGTTCTCAAGTGAGAAAATTAGCGAAGGATATCCCTTCGGAAGATATTTTGGACGCAGATATTGAAGCTGAGTCCGAACTGTTAGTTATACAGTTTAAAATAGCGGAAATATAATCATTTTTTTTAAAGAGACTAAGCATCAGTTTATATCATCGAATAGGGTTCGAGCATCATCCCATCATTTATATCACGTATTAGGGTCTCGATCCCAAGTTTATTAGTAAACTATTTTCATCAAGACGATAGTTCTTGTGTTCGTATTTTGTACGAAGATTGAAAGAATTTTATTATCGAGTGACATTGCGAATCAGCATTTGTTTTACTCTAAAATTAGAATAAACATTTTGTTTTATTTGATTCATATTTTGAATAGTATTCATACTTTATTCAAAACGGTATTTCAACGTAGTACGTTATTACTTGGAGTTGACATTTGTAACCACGAAGTTATCGTGAGTTAGTCGCTGTTATCAGCATTGCTTAGACTCGCGCAGTTCATTGAACTCGGCGCGCGCGGCAGCGTTCCGCATTCCATTGCATACTATAGATAGTTATGCATTTTTATGTATAGTTTGTTTACTTTCTATTCGGGTTTATTTAGTTTAGTACTTAGGTTGTAAGATATAACCGGACTTTTCTTTTGTTTATCTTTGTTTTTATAAAACAAATTGATACTTAGGCATCGGTCTACTGTAGTTACCTGAGTCATATGGACATTTCAGTTACTATGAAGTTAGTCGATTGCTATTCATTGATAAATATGATATTTCTAGGGTATTGGATTTTATTTAGGTTCTTGGACAGCAGGTATTATTGTTGTTATATGGATTTTTATCCTTACAGATTTGTTATGTAGAACAAATCTGTTCCGTCTGCTGCAGCCCGCCAAGCTGTAGGGACGTAGAGGTCATTATGGGGTAATGACCTATGCTGACATTGTTGCCAGCGTTGGACGAGCATACACGTATTTAGAGGCGTGGTAGTTCCAACACTTTATTTTCTCTTGTTGTAGAGATTTTTTCTTGCTGTTCCATATTTTAATAACCAAATATATCCAGAGTCAAACAGCACTTAAAACGAGTTTGTGTCTTCGAGTTTTGGGAGTGGAACCCAAATACTCTTTCAAGTATGAATGATGAAGGATTAGGATATATGAAAGGTTTGAAAGTGATCGATTGAAGAGGAATGACAGAGAATGTATGAAAGGATTACGCGATGATGAATATGAGGCACACACATTTCTTGGTTTCTTGAGACTGATTACTAGTCATCTGTTTGTACTTACCATAAATAGATTATTATTATTTTTCTTCACGGATATGACTTTATTGTTATGAAACAATGTTATTTTTCCCTTGGGTTATTAATTATATAACCAAGTTGATTTTTGATAGATATTTTTATCTTATCACGTATTGTACCTGAGTGGTACTGACTTACTTTTACTGTAGCTTCGTTACAGGAAGACTACAGTAGTTTTTACCGATTATGGAGAATTTTGTTGTTATTAGGATTATCCTGATAATGTTAATGGCTTATTCCGTTTTACGATTCTATTGTCTGACAGTATATTTGTAATTATCTTGTGATTTTTATTTTTTTTAATTGTTGTTTTTTTTTAATTGTTGTTTCCTTATCAAGTTGTTATAATTTTTTTTTCTTTTTTCTAGTCACCGTCTTCTTTCTCAAGTAATGAGATCACTTCTATTACTATGGCAGTAGGTTACCTGTTATAGGTGTGTGTATTTTTACTCGGTTCCCTGTAGTTAGGAGCTGGAGGGCCAGCTAGAATTTTTCGTGGAAAAATTCTTATCGGGGTGACCGTGCACTGTTACGTATAAAATACACACACTATAGCGTTTTGAAAACAGGTACTGCCATCTGTTGCGTGTTGGCGTATTACTAGCCACCTCTCGTTCGATAGTCATATCGTCGCATAAGAAATGCAACTACCATCTGCATTAGTGTGTCGTCAGATGTCGTTGTTTTTAAGCTTTTGAAACTCAAATATTAAATTCTATCTCCAACGAAGAAATACTTCAATAGTATCCAATTTGCAGACGTGTGTAGAGGTTCCAGGTTGGATACCTTAGAAAAATGCAAGTACGGTCTATGGAGAAAAGGAAGTACAGTCACGACATCTGACGTTCACAAGTCGTTAGAATTGTTCGCCATTTTAGAACATCTAGAATGCAAAACGCGGAGGATGTGACGACATAAATGACTGCTACTCGAAATGAAAGGCAGATGACTACGCAGGAGAATTCGATCGGCGTCGCGTCATTCCTACTTTAGAGTTCTTGATAGACGGTCGAACTTAACTTGGTTTTTTTAGTGGTGCATAGTAGCATCGTTTAAATTCAGTGCATCTTATCTTAAGGTATGTAGCCTTAGTTCTTTCTTTCCAAGACCTTAGCATCGAATACATCCTTCAGATAGTTTAGATCTACATTCTTTACAGAATGGAGTACCATCGCAGAAACGCGTGGTTCTCATGCAGGGCACTCTTCGGAAACCTAGGCGATCCTCACGCCTTCGTTTAAGTTCCCCATAGGTCAGTAAAGTTGTAGTTATATTAGTTTCCAATATTCAATTAGTAAAGCTAGATTGTCCCATGTATCACGCCAGTTGCACGTGACACGAGCACTAGGCTCGTGAAGGACAAACCAGGGCGACTGGGAAAGCGGACCCTGGTTTGTACTATTCCATCAGGTCACCTAGAGACGAGCTTTAACTTGCCTTGGCATCGCCACCCGTCGCCGACCGTCCTGTATTTTAGTACGCGTTAATTATAACGCTATTTATCGCACACATTACAGTGGAAGCAACGTAAGGGGCCCAAAGGTTGCGCTGATCTTCCGAACAGTAGGCGACCCCTCTACGAGCCTCCAGATAAGACGAGTTATACCTGGCTGGACTGGTTGCCGGCCTATCCTTCTACAACCAGTGGCGCTCAAAAATCTAATTTCCAACCATATTATTAAAAGCAGTTCTGAAGGTATTGTCTCTTAAAATACTCACAAGCGAATCCATACGTTGATGGTCTTAGACGGACTCCATCCCTGAGATCCTCATTAGTTGTTATTATTAAGAAAGTTTTGGAACGTCATCCTTAGGTGTTATTTAAGTTATACTATTGTAACTATTTAATTTGTAATCTTTTTAACGGAGATATTATACTCCAGAGATTGGGGGGTTGTGCCATAAGGAGGTCAAAATAAAGACAACGTAACTGGCTCTTTGAATGGTTTTATTTCATATCTTCCAATAGTATAAATACACCAGTTTAACAACATAACTTCCAAGCTTTCCATACTACACCACCTTCAATATTTAAATACTACAGCCTATACAATTTTATTAAATACAACAGTACTCCCAAATTATAAATACAACAGTGTATTGTAGTTAAAATTATTTAATGTACTTAATTTTTATTATGTATGTACCTACTTTTTGTAGTTATTCCACTAATACTAGTAAACCTTGACTGTAGCATAGTTCAATTTACCAGTGGGAGGAGAATCCCTTAAGTGAGATTTACACCGGGCTGGGCAAGATTAAATATTAAATACTACACTGACGTCACTGCCTTCGCTTTTACATGACTTGTTTGGTTAGCTTTTTGAAGATAACTAAAAAAAAATATGTTACTCTTATAACTGAATATTTTGTACAGTAAATGAAACGTATTTTGGGATTTGTCGAGAATTCCGAAAGATCAAGTTTACAATTTTGTTCAGTAAATTTTTTTTTTTTTTTATAATTATAATTTAAAAAATAATTATAATTTTGTTCACCAATTGTTCACATTTAATTTTTGAAGCACGGTAAGGATTTGGCTTGTCTTATAGCAATAGGTAACACATTCCAGAGACGCACAGCCTGGATGGTGAAAGAGTTATTATAAAACCTGGATGTATGCGCCGGTGTATTTATTCCGTATTTAGTGCAGGGGCCTAAATTATGGGAACTAGTTACATAGAGAACTTCGAAACGTTCCTTGAGGTAACGAGGTTTAGTGGGTAAAGTGTGTTAACTAAAAAATTAAATAAGAGAAAGTAACAACTGTACAAGTGTATTTCCACTAAAATAAATTCGACCGCATTCCGTTTCACTGCGCATTTAATTGTCTATGAATATTTTAGGTCCTCTCATCCCAAGCACTATACACAGTACTGGCTGCGGATTCATTAGAACTATAGTGGTTGCTCTAATAAGTTTTCTACCAAAAAATAAACCGACTTCAAAAGTTTACAAAAAGCATAAAATAAATGTTTTCTACAACATCTTGAAGTCTGAAGCTTCTTTAGAATCGTTGTGATTTGTAAATCGATTAAACGAAAAAGATACTAAAAAGAGATAAACACATAAAATTTAACTTTATTTAATTCAAAATAAAACATGCTTCTCTTTATCTGTTATTATTAATTTCAACTTTATGCTAGTGAATTAAAGTGAAATTTAGATTGAATTTTTTAAATTATAGTATGTTGGTGGATCCAGGCTAAAGGAATTATATTTATATATGAATAAAAGTTTGAGAAGAATTATCTGCGAGTATATTCTCTGAAGTTTCACTTCTACTGCGTGAGAACTGCATATAGCCGGCCCCAACTGGCATTAAACAGCCCAGGATAGAGATAGATGGAAGTCTTTGGAGGAGGCCTATACCCAATCTGGGATTCTTACTTAATTTACTCAACTAACAACAATAATACTAACAATTAATTTAATATTACTAACCAACTAACATACTAAGAATACGTACTGTAAAAGTAAGAATAAAAGGCTTTTTTATTTATTTATTTTTAATATCCAATAACAATGACATTGATACTAAACTATCTTGAAGCTATACTGAATCCAACACAAAATGATGACAATCGGATTAGCAACAAAAAAATTATTAGAGAGAAACCGCAAAAAATTCACATTTTATTTCAGATTTTGATTAATTTTCTGCTATATCTTCGGATCCAAAAAAAACCCATAGTAATACGCATTGGCTCAGATGAAATAACTCAGAAAAAATGTAGACGGAGCTTACGTGAGCCATAGCGTCAAATGAAGTGAAGCTTTTTTAACCGACTTCAAAAAGGAGGAGGTTCTCAATTCGTCTGTTGTTTTTTTTAATTTGTAAAACCTTTACGCGCGGTTTGCGTATATGTGGTTAATAGTAGCATCTCCACTGGAAACAATTCCAACTTTACCCGTACTAATTCCATTTTATACCGAGTTCGTAACGCACTGTGGCGCGATCGTCATCCTATTCTAAGATCGGCATCCTTTTGCCGGCTTCACTTTGAGAGCTTCGTCTTACTATTTATGACCTAAGCACATCAGATATACAAATTCGTGCAATATTTCTGTTAAAACCTGCGTTTAGACTATATCAAGGTACTGACTGGCATGTGTTTAGAAAAGTATTTTTAAATATTCTATTGACTTTTTGTCTATTATTTTTTCTTATTCCTTCTGTCGTGTTAACAAATACATGGATTTCATGTGGCTCAGCCTATTTAACTATTTTCTTTCCCAAATTAGTACCGCTTGGTAAACTACGACTCTGTGGGACCCAGACCCCCAATGTATGCTTCAAATGTAAGGTTTTAATTTGAACTATTCAATAAATTTATGATTTAATTATACTCACTCTGTAAATTCTGTTCTTATTTCTACCAATTTAAGTCCAGGAATTACTTTAAAATAACTGTCTGTTAGGCCTTCATTTAGACTTGTCTCCTAATTTGTTAGTCTTGTGAAACTTGCTTTGATGTTTATTCTCTATAAGATTTTAATAAGATCTAGACTGTAATCTCTGGATTTTAGTGTGTTTAATTTTGAATTTGTTATTAGACATTTACGTTCTTGTGTTTAAAATTTTATTAGAATGTCTTGGTTTATTACTTGTTTCAATTCACAAGAGTAAGCGGACTTTAGTTGTGGTGTAAGTAAACGAGCTAGGTCTTAGAGCACTACAATACTAAACCTACGTGTAAAACGTCTCAAACCTGTGCGTCGCGTGGGCGTAATGTAGTTCTTGCTATATCTAGATTTTCATTTAACAAAACTATATATTGTGGCGCATGATGGTGGAACCATCTAGTTAGTTTAAGAACTTTTAGAAAAAGCTAGAACATTCTGGAAGGAAAAGACAAGGACGGATATATTTAAGAAAGGGATAGACGATGAACGAACGACAGGATAGATAGATGTTAGAAAGGGATAGACAATGAACGAAAGACAGAGATAGATAGATGTTAGAAAGGGATAGATGTATAAACGACGGTTCCCGAACAGAAGGTTCGGAAAGGAAAAGACAGAGATAGATAGATGCTTAGGAAGGGACAGATAGTAAATAAAAGAATAACGAAATTATGGGTTCTATAAGATTCTTCCGGGTATATAAGCAGCGTAAGCCGCGCCTCCCGGGCAGCTTAGAGTTGAGTTGAGTTCAAGACAGTGAAGCGACAAGTGCGATACGAAAGAGTTGGAAGAAGAGTTTAATAGAAGACACTGACGAGTTCAGTGACGAGTTCAGTGGTCATTTAAGTGAAGGAGGAGTGGAGTGAACGGAGTTCGAGAGACGAACCGGAAGCGAGGTACACGCGTCAATATCGGAGGTGAGCACTGCAGTAGCAGGAGGTGGTCTACGCAATATCGGCAACGGTATTGTGAGCGAGACACCTTGTCGTCGGGACTGTGCATCGTTAGTCGTGCGTATAGGAGCATTAGCCTGCAGAGAGGTATTGCGTGCGGCTGAGTAAGTCAATAAAAGCGTTTAGTTAAAACTGGTGTTCTTTTCCAATTCATAAGTGCGTACCTCCGTTCGCACGTAACAATATCTTTAAGGCTCTTTTATACCTATATTTATATTATTAATATTTCTTTTTAAATATAATTTTAGTATTTTTACGACCCAGGTGCCGACAAAGACAGATTCACACCTGCAGCCCTGTAGAAACCCATTTTATTACCTTTTTGGCATTTGGACTTCTTTGTTTACTTTGTGTTTAAAATTTGAGATTAGAAGAACAGCCCATTGTGTATTGTAATCTTTTATGGCAGTCATTAGCCAGGTGTGATTCTAGGAAATACAGTCCACGCGTCCGAGGCAACATATTGCATCCGTGCAGTATAAAGCAATGCCTCAATTGATGGACGAGGCAGTCGACCAATAACAACATGCGAGGCAAGACGTGTGTACATTCGGTAATTTATTTAGTGACGGACTTTGCGAGTGTTATGGAATTGTGCATTACGTTTGGACTGGTTGTGTTCAGTTACACACATTCCCAGACCTCGTGAGGTACGCTCTCGCGGAGGCGGGGTCGGTTTTTACGTGAGGTCTAACATTAGTGTCCGCACTTGGCCTCACCCAGTTGACCCTCTCCATAGGTGCGTAGAGCAAATGTGGATCACTTTGTCTCTGAATGGAAAGAAGCTATTAATCGGTACAGCATACCGTCCACCTTGGTTAGATGTTGATTTATTTTTTGATGCAATAAATGACTCATTAAACTGTTGTAGTAATTACGACAATATAATTTTATTAGGAGATTTCAATATTAATTTTATTAAAAATTTGGAGCCCAAGACTGAAAAACTCATAACTTTTTTAACCTGCAACAATCTTACGCAAATAATTTCAACTCCCACTCATTTTACCTCAACCTCTCAAACACTTATTGATATAGTCTGTACCAATTTGATTGCCAAAAACATATCACAACAGCCTTTGGGGACTACACATGGCCATTATCTCATAGTCTGCGAGTTTAATGTTAAGCGAGATAAGCCCACACCTCGTACGTTTTCATATCGTCCAATAAAAGACATTTGTCTTAACACGTTTAACACTGACCTTCAGGCTATGGGATGGGACCACATATCGACGCTTGGTAACGTTAACGATATGGTTAACGCCTTTAACCAAAGTGTCGTTTGGCTGTTCAATCTTCATGCACCGGTGAAGACGGCTGTAGTGAAGGAGCATTCTCCGCCTTGGTTAACAGATACCATCAAACTGATGATGAAGTTACGAGATAGGGCCGCAGCAGAGTATCACAAAAATAAAGTACAAAGTAAAAAAGATTATTACAAAAGTCTTAAATCATTAGTTAATCGATCACTCTTTTTGGAAAAGTCAGCTTATTTCAAGCAAAATATTGAGAACAAAATAAAAGATCCAAGGATGTTATGGAAAAATATTAAAAATACTCTTCTACCTGATAACAATATAGGTTTACCAGGGCATTTTAAAAGTCCCGATACGTTAAATAATCATTTTTTGGATGTTCCTTGTACTTCGGACATTAATATCTCCCTTTTGACGTATTTTGAATTCCACCGATTTAGTGACGCTATTTTCCATATTGACCCCATTAACACCATTCAATTGTTAAAAATAATACGAGATCTTAAATCAAATGCTGAAGGATGTGACTTAATAACATTGCGCATGTTATTGTTGACACTACCATACAGTTTGAATGCAATCATGGATATAATAAACTTGTCTATAAGTACATCTACATTTCCAGACATTTGGAAACACGCTATCGTTCACCCACTGCCTAAAATTTCAAATCCTTCGGAAGCAAAAGATTTACGACCCATAAGTATATTACCGTGTCTATCTAAAATTATAGAAAAGGTTGTCTGCAGGCAGCTAACTGAATTCCTTGAAAAGAATGATATACTTCCAGAGTTACAGTCAGGTTTCAGAAAGGGTCGTGGTACTGCGACTGCACTCTTGGATGTCACAGATAATATACTTTGTGCCCAAGATAAAGGATTATGTACAATATTAGTTTTGCTTGATTTTTCTCGCGCATTTGATTGTATTAACACGGATTTACTTTTGTCTAAACTTAGTTACTATGGATTTGACTCGAAAGCATTACATTGGTTTCACAGTTATATAACTAATCGATATCAGTATGTGAAGCTCTATCATAGTAATGGTTCGGTCAAGGTATCTGAGAAGTTATGTGTCAAAAGGGGAGTACCCCAAGGGTCTATTTTGGGCCCAATATTGTTTATATTATACTCGGCTGATATAGCAATGCATATAAACCATTCTAAGTTTCATTTTTACGCCGACGATACCCAAATATATATTTCTTTTAAGCCATCTGAAATAGATGAAGCTATAACTAAGATTAATGAAGATCTTTCGCGAGTTGCTGTTTGGTCCAAAAACAATTCCTTACTTTTAAACCCAGCAAAAACAAAATACATTGTTTTTGGTAGTAAGCATCAACTTGCCGTTCTTAATCCTTCACAAAGTGTTATGCTGACGGATAAACCAATAGAAAGGGTCTATGAGGCACGTAATCTAGGCTTATCTGTAGATTGTGACTTAAGATACGAAAAGTATGTAGCTAACTGTGTAAGAAACTGCTTTTATAAGTTAAAATTTTTATATAAAATAAGGCCGTACTTAAATGAAGCTCTGCGGATTCAACTAGTTGAGTCCTTAGTTTTATCTCGTCTAAACTATGCTGACGTAGTTATTGGTCCTCGTCTGCTGGCCAGAACTCAGCGCCTTATCCAAAGAGTTCAGAATGCTTGTGCGCGGTTCTGCTTTAAAATCCCGTTAAGGGCTCATGTGACACCTTACTTAAATAAAAATTCAATGTTAAAGATGAAGCATCGCCGCAAGCTACATTTAGCATGTCTGCTTTTTGGAGTTGTAAAGCACAAGTCTCCTTCCTATTTATACGAGAAGCTCTCTTGGGCTTCTAGCAGAAGACAAATAGGCACGCGGCAATGTGCAATACAACTGGCAATGGAACGACACAGCACAGCAGCATTCAGAGGAAGCTTCCGGTATGCAGCGTCAAGATGTTGGAACAATATTCCTCCACCTATTAGAAATATAACGTCAATATCATTGTTTAGGTTCAAACTCAAGGCATTTCTAAATGCTCATCAGAACGCACAATGTGATCTTAGGCATGACACGAGTGCTATATGATTTTATGAATTTATTTATTTTAATTTATTATAATATGGTCAATTTATAAATAGATATATGTTATTTGTTTCGTTGCAGCTGCAGTTATTTTATATATTATGTTTGTGTTACGATTTTAATTGATTGCTTTTTATATACATATATATTTTTTTAGTGTGAATTTTATTAAACTTAATGAAACTGCATTACACTATATATTTTGTTATTATGTGTTGTATTGTTCACCGTAACTTCACTTTATGGTCGACGGAAGAACAGCGCTAGTCCTTGTTGGCTAGCATTATGCTGAGGCTGGGTCCAATTTAGGACTTATTTTGTTTCTTTCTCTATTTATATTAACTTTGTTTTATTGTTCTAAATAAATATTTTCTTTCTTTCTTTTCTTTCTTTCAGTTATATTTGTACCTGTGTTATACGTGTTTGTATAGTTCTAAGAAACTCTATAATAATTTCAACGGCATTTGAATTCGAGTCCTGCAACTCGTTACAGTATTTATATTTGTTGAATGATTTCAAATGTTTAACTATAATTTTTATTTTATCTATTATCATGTATATATGAGATAAAAGGGTACCCACCATGCACAATTTGTCGTGTTCTTCGATAGCTTGAATGAGCAGGCACCAGTATAACTCACTCTCACATCTTCTAATTTGAATATATTAACGTTTTATCGCGGCGTGAATGGATTGATTTTGACCTTTTATTTTAAATATTTTGGGTAGAAACCTTTAGTCCGGGTACGTGCGCAGCGAGTTTTGCAACGTCTCTTTTTTGGACAGAGCGGATAGTGGGGGGAGATTTTGAGTACGGAATGGGAAGGAGCGAACGAATGGAATGAATGGCGTATACAGTATCTTTATAAAGTGTCAATGTCAAATTTGTCAATGTCAAGTCTTTGGTATTATGACATACTTTATTCCAGCAGTGGTGTGATCAGAATGTGCATCAGAAAAACTTTGACAGCTCTTTCTTACAAAAGGTGTTTATTTTGAATCTAGCTGTTAATGTATCTACAATATTATATTATTCTAAACATGACGTGTCTCTGCATATCCTAGTTCATATATGTGTAACAAATGTAATCCAGGCTCCGCAGTGGCCGTTTTCGACATTACTAGGCTTTAACATAAAGACCTGAAGATACTGTTTAATATCATCAGTATAGTGGATAGTAGCTAAGCCAGGCTCCATATTAAAATATTCAAAACCCCTTTTAGCCTTATGCAAAGCAAGTTACTTATACCGTCTGATAGCTCTTAGTTTATCCTTGCTAAGGCTAAAGTTTACTAGTCCTCCATTTCGCAAATGTGCCCATATAATCTAATAACTCCTAAATATAAACATCAAACGCTTGGAAATCCGGAATATGTTCACATTTTGGGTCAACCAACACGACATCTGCATTAGGACCAGAGCAGCATGGGCTACTTTTGATGTAAGTCTATACGCATCTATCAAAGTCACTCGCAAAGGGATGACTACATACAGTTGGATCGAGTGACAAGCAGAACACAAAAATAAAATATTAATTGCTATTTCTGGATTTTAGTGTGTTTCATTTTGAATTTGCTATTGTGTGTAAGATTTCATTCATTCATTTCATTTAATTTGTTGTTTCAGATAAGGTGTACTACGTGGCAATACGGCCAGAGTTTTGTGAACATTCCCAGCTGACGGTGATTTTCGACGCATTTTGTGGGGAAGCTGTAGCCTACGGATAAAATGCTGGTACAATTTGAAATGGACTGTATGACAGAGATATGACCTAGATCCTTGCACTAGAAAAGCAGGAGCTCCACCAACCTTGAGATCGGCCCTCTCCTGGCTCGGTTCAGGTTACACACAGGAACAGCACACGGTACTAAACTCCACCTTAAACCTAACACTTTTAACAAAATCTAAGTACATACAGGAAGTTCTTGGCACGGCCAGTAATCACAATAAGTATAGTGAATGTCATTTAATAAAATTATCTGCGTACGGCGCGTTGTAGTCTCGTTAATCGTCGATAGTAAGTAGTCAAAAATGGCTGCTCCTACCCTGTTCTGTATTGGCCGTCGCCTCACACAGAAGGAGTGTAAACAGCAAAATTGATGAAGCGATGTTCTACCTACTTCATACTAGGCAAGGACCGAACACATTTACTATTTATAACTTTTTTGTTTGTAAATTAAGCTGTATATATTATTGGTATTTATAAATTTTAGTATTAACTTTGTTTAGTTATTGGAAATGAAAATTGTAGTGCAATAATAATAATCTTTATTGATCAAAATTACTACAAATATATAAATCTAACGTTAGATGAACAGAAGGTTCGCTTAAATCAGACTAAGAATCATTCCATCCAGCAAAATAAAGTAGTCAGCCTTCTAGGTACATTTCGTATAGAAGGCGAAGAGTTAGAAAATGTATTCCACGTTTATAATAGCCTTGAGATTATTTATATTATAAAAGCTATTGACCGTTTAGTGATGCTAAACTTTTTTATAATGTATTTGACTTGAAAAACGACTTTAGGGTATTCGTTTACCTGTGTAATATAGTTAATAAAAATGTGTAATAGTCTTCGATGGTTGTACTTCACTATTAAAATACAGGTATCTTGATTTGTTAATATTAATAATATATGTGGCCCGAGGGGCTCCACGTACAACGAGCGGTGGGTGCCCAGGCGCGTTCCGTTTCTATTACAACCTGTATATATTGTAAATAGATTATTGGTTATTTAGAAAATCTTATCGGTTTTATTCTTTTAAATTCTAAAAATATGAATGTCTAATATTTTTAGAATTTAAAAGCTTATTACGATTTTCTTTCATCTGCACGTAAGTTTTACAATTTCGTAATTTATTAAATTAAGATATTATAAACTATTATAGTAAAGGAAATTTAACTTAAATATATTGTATTCTATCTTTAATTCATTTAAACTCTAAATATAATACTGAGAGTAAGTCATCGTATTTTATAGGCGAGATGCTTAGAAGGCTAGCTACGTTTCCTCCCTAAATTACCATATTCATCCGCTGTCCGATATAAGCAACAGCCCTGAAATCACCTGAAGAGTGGATGACTCGGTAAGTTGTCCTATCTTCATTTGCTATTCCCGTTCAAAATCTAGACGGTTTTGGTGTTTTGTTTTTATTTATTTTATTGGTAAAGTTTAGCAGACAGGCTTACAGCCCAACTGTGATCGAAAGTGGTTACCATCGCCTATAGATATTAGCAATACCAGAGGTGTTGCCAATGTGCTGCTGGCCTTGAAGAAGAAACTGGAAACAGGCCAGTGATGCCGGAATACGACTCAAAGCTGTAATGGCGGCATACTCTAGACCAGTTGTGGTAGCCATTCATTCGAGCAAATGTTCTACCAACCTGGCTGTGGGTTGTTTTATCGCCCCTTACGACAGGCCGCCCGGCCGTAGAAATTAGTTATTCTTTGTCCGTTCCTGCACGGAGGAAAACATGCATTCGTACAACGATAAAAAGTAGTTCAATTGACTTGATTGTCAATTGTTGTACATTCTTCGTGTAAATGTGTCCCAGGCGTAAGCTGCCCGCGGCATTTGGGATTTGTACGTGATGAATCTAGGCAAATGTCAGTCATTGTCCGCGCATAGATTTATTGTGGCCTCCTAGCACTGTGTTCTGTCAGTTTGTTTATTTGACCAGATATTTTGGGAACACCAGGAATTCCCATTAGATGTTGATTTTAGTATCTTGTTTTTATTTTATTTTAACGTGGAATTCGGTCTGTTATTTTTAAAAATAACTGTGGAATGGTATCATTTAACACCATACATAGGAGAATGGATAGTATACCTGCCACACTTGTCCAAGGCGGATTAGCCGGGTTTCATACATAGGTTATCTCGATATGCAGGTTTCATTACGACGTTTTCCGCCACATTCAGCACGTGGTAATTGTAAAAGTATATACATATTAGGTCAGAAACCCGTGTAAGCGATGCATGTTCTCAGACCAGGATTAGAAGCCGCACCTTTTGAATTTGGGACGCGTGCACTGACCACAAGGCTACCAGGCTTATGTAGATAGATATATTACCTTTGTCTTTTGTAAGTCACGAATGCTCGGTTTGTCTTTACATGTGAATGCTCAGTTCAAATAAGTTGTTAATATATCCCCATTTCCATTCTCTACAGAAACTTCGTACTCAAATAGTTACCATAATATTAAAACCCTTAGTTGTATTAAAACAATAAAGTAGAATGTCTCAAATAATTTTAGTTATTTGTGGGTATTTAGTTCAATATAATGTTTGTTTACAACTTCAAGATTGTGGCGATGTTTATGTTTAAGTATTTCTTAATAAGAAAAGTTTGACAAACAGTGGTTGCTGCTTTAATAAGTTACTCAAATGTCTTGAATCTGGATTAAAATTATTTTCCCCTATACTAAATGTTTTGGTTTTATAGTTAATAAAGAAGTTTACTCTCATAAATTAACTGGTTTTATTTGGACAAAAGAATATAATATAGTTTTAAAATAAGTAATTACAGTAGCTATTTTTAAGAATAGGGAATGCCAGCGACGGGATGTTCACCCTCATTCCCTTGAGCTCCCACGCTCAACTGCGCAACGGTTCTCTAGAACATGTATTCCGTGTACAACAATGATCAGGAGAGAACTTCCCGCCGCGGTTTTCCCTTTGCGCTATGACTTGGGGTTCTTTAAGAAGGACGTTATAAAATTTCTTAGAGGTCGGCAACGCGTTCGCGACACCCCTGGTGTTGCAAACGTCCATAGGCGACGGTAACTAATTTTCAATCAGGTGGGCCGTCTGCCTGTTTGCCTGCTTAAGTCTATAAAAAAATTCAGGGAATACAATGACAAGGCACATAACACCTACCGACCTACACCCACCACAACTCTATAGCTGTCACTTTTGCAACCATACAGCTGCACATTCTTTAACTTTTTAGATAATGCCTTTATTAAATAAACAACATAAGTTATGCTGATGATATGGTCCTCTTGAGCCCCTCAATCAGTGCATTAACAAAGCCTTTTAGTAGTTATGAAGGCTATGCTGCTGAGCATGGCCTAAAATACAACGAGAACAAGACGCAGGTGATGGTTTTCCAAGCAGGCAAGGGGTAGGAGATTGCCTGTAGTGTTGAGTGGGGCTGAGCTAAAATACGTAAGCCAATTTGAATATTTGGGACACATACTCGTACTTGCGGAGAATCTCAGTGACGATTTAGACACAGATCGCGAGCGCAGAGCTCTGGATGTGAGGTGCAATATTTTCTCGCGTAGATTTGGTTGACCCAGTCGAGCCACGATTACGATACGAGCAAGACGTGTGTAGTACATTTGATAAGCGATATAGTGACGGACTTTGCGCTTGTTATTGGATCGTGCAGTTTATACTGGTTGTGACCAGTTAAATTTGTACCTGTTTTATACGTATTTGTAAAGTTCTAATAAACTCTATAGTAATTCCAACGGCATTTTAACTCGAGTCCTGTGTAGCTCGTAACAATATTATTTGAATTTAATTTAATAACTTTTAATTGTATTTTGTGTTGTGATTTTACATTTATATGGGTGTATTGCCTGAAATAAAGACATTATTATTATATACTTGTATGTCTTTCAAGACCACGGGCCATAAAAATGGCCCGGACTTTTGGAGGGCTTGCGTGGGGCCATGGGGAGGCCAACACGTAGAGGCCCCTTGACAAATTTAATGTAAATATGTGGCGTGACACTGACCGGCGATTATCCCTGTCTACACCATATAATAATGTACCCAAGGACAAGCCCCGGCCAGTGTAGGGCTATTGGGGTGAACTGTTAGTGGTACTGGCGGTCTGGGAATATGGGGACTATGGCGTCTGCACGTCGCAATGTTCAGGGAACATGGAAAAATGGGCAGACGGTGACTCGCCACTCCCTGCATGGGCCCCTAAAAATACCATAAAAGGCAGGGGCAACATGGGTGTGAGTGGCTAAGGGGTGTAGAGAGGTGGGCTGCAGGTTCACTGAAGCTACTTCCGACGTTAGGCCATTTATCACTTCCACCCCTGGAGCTTGAGTCTTAGCTCTAGCGATCTCCACTCCGTGCCGGCTGGCTAAGGCAAGCACGGAGGCGGGGGCCTTGTCTTGGCCCCCGGAGTCAGGTACGAGGTGTCGCCACTCACCTAAGGCTTCGCCACAAAGCCCACCTGCGGGTTTATTATTATTATTATTATATTATTTATTCATTATCCTAACACTAACATAATGAATGCGACAGTAACTCGGTCTGTCTGTATATCGTCTGTAACACTTTCACGCAACGAAACGGCAATTTCGATTTTGTTGAAATTTGGAATATTATAAATATATATCTTATACTTTTTATCCCAGAAAATTACGTGGTTTATTTGGGGGGTGCATGAGAATTTTCCAGACCGAGCCAACGGAGGCGGTGAGATTTTATCTTTCCTATCATGTTAGGCTCGGCCACGACGTTGATTCGGACCCTCCAGCTGCCATAGTCTCTTCTTGTTGCACTCAAAATCTTACGGAAAATCCCTTACATCAGTTTATAATTCATGTATATGAATCAAATATATGTTAGTAACTGCATATTAATCTCTAATATTTATGTATGCCACCTTTGACCAATATAGTAGTTATGTTTTATTCCTGCCACGGGTTGTCTGGAACAGATAGCTTCTTAGCAATAAGACCGCCCATTATGCACATTTGGAATATTTTTAGGCTATAAGTTTTTCTGAGCTATCTGTAATGGTGTACAATAAAGTGTTATCTATCTATATATATTTTGAAGTAAATGTTACTAAAAGTTTTTTCTTATCTACCTTCACTTCAGGTAATATTCTTGCATTATACATACGTAACAAGCGTTTAGCGGGTAGTGCGATGTATTTTACAGCGGCGACAGGAGTCGTGTAATATGTATGCAAATGTATGTAAATTGACCCAGATACAGGCGACGGTACAACGCTAATCCACCGTTATTGAATTTACTAACTGCAAAACAACATTTTAAATGAAAACTTTTGAGCGATAGTTCGTCAGATCTTGTATCTATACGGCTTTCGAGATTGGCTCTTCTCTTTTTTCTTTCAAACCCAATAATTTGTCTTAGTCTTCCATACATCTAAACTGATAGAGTCTCTCAGCCATAGAAGAGACGTTGACGCTCTAAGCGTGTTCTACCGTCTGTACAACGGGGAGTGCTCTGATGAGCTATTTGATTTGGTGCTTACGTCGCCATTCTATCATTGCTCAACTCGCCGGTGATTGGGAGTTCATCCACACTTCTTAGACACTCGGAAGTACTCCACGGTACGTGTCGGATGCTCCTTCTAGCCATATATGGAATGAACTCCCTCTCGCGGTTTTCCCAGAGCGCTACAACATGGGGCTCTTCAAAAAGCGCGTGAACAGATAAGAGTCTCAACGAGGTAGGCAAGGCATCAACTCCCTTAGTGTTGCAGATTTCCATGGGCGACGGTAGCCACCAGGTGACCAGGACCAGGTGGTCTATTTGCCAGTTTGCCTACAAGCAAACAAAAAAAACTCATCTTTTCTAGATAGCCTTTGCTTATGCGGGCTTAGCCTTTGCCGGCCGACCTCATTTACACTACACCAAACTACAACGCACTCTGCTCCGGGCTTGATTCCTGGCGTGGTAAATGTCGTAAACGATCTTTTCGGTATTTTCTATGGTCTGAGTGTCAGGAATTAACCCCATAATGGTTCGTTGAAAACTTTTGAGCGGATATTTTACCTATGCAGCTTTCGAATAATTGACTCATATATTTTACTCTCTCTCAATAATTTATATTTGCCTTCCACACTTTTGTTTTTTTCGAGACAGCCTTTGTGGTACAGCATGCTAAGCCTTTGCCGGCCCTCATTACACTACACCAAACTACAATGCAGAAGCTCTGGGCTCAATTCATGGGATGGTAAATGTCGTGAACGATCTTTCCAGTATTTTCTATGGTCTGGGTGTGACAGCTTTCGAATGATTGACTCGTCTCTCTTTTCTTTTATCTTCTCCCAATAATTTATCTTAGCCTTCTATACTTCTCTGTTCTGACATATGTCCGCTGTTACCTTCACGTAATCCATCAACATGTTTTTCGGTCTGCCTTTATAATCGTATCAGTCGATCTTCTACTTTGACATACTTTTAGTCATATGACTGTCTAGTGATGAATGATGATTTTTTTATTGCTTGAGTTCAACAGACAGGCAGACGGCCCACTTGATGGAAAGTGGTTACATCGCCTATGGATATTTGCAACACAAAGGTGATAAAAATACGCTGCTGCCCTCTTAAGGGAGACTGGAACCTGGTCACTAATGCCGAAACACAACTCAAGGTTTTTATACTTTAGACCAGGGGTGGTAGCCATCCAGTCGGGCAAACACCCTCCCGCCTGAATCCCGCGACAATTTCAAGTTAAGCGTGGACGAAGTCTCGGGCATATCTTAGTTATGTTTGTAAAACAACACAATGCCCAGCGACAGTGGTCTGGTGGGGCTAGACGGGCTTTAATATAGGTTTGTATTTTAATTTTAGTTTTCGTACTATTGTATATATATTTTTAAGTTAGGTTTATTTTTAGGATATTTTAGTTTTTGTTAATAGTTCTTAGATTTAGATAATTATTTAATTAATCTATACTTATAATAAAATTGTAGAGGTCGAATATATGTACAATTTAAAAAAATGCTAAAAACCGTGTCAGGGGGATGTAAGAAGTAAAATAGAACTAATTTAGATTTTTTTAGAATTTATTGTTTCTCTGTTTCTCTGTTTGTCTGTCTGTTTGTACCGGCTAATCTCAGAAACGACTTACATGATACCGATTTACATGAAATTTTGTATGGTGATAGCTTATATCCCTGGTCAACATATAGGATACTTTTGATCCCGAAAAATTAAATAGTTCCCGTGGGATAGTTAAAAAGCTTTATTTACTTAAACAGCTTATAACAGACTAAAAGTAATTTCTCTGCAACGTAACATAATAGAAACGGATAATTTGACAGGGTGTGGTGTCAATGAGAGAGTTTTATCTTATATATATAATATATAAAGCAGATAAGTTTGTTTCTTTGTTTGTTTGCTTGAACGCGCTAATCTCAGGAACTACTGGTCTGATTAGAAAATTTTTTTCAGTGTTAGATAGCCCATTTATTGATGAAGGTTACAGGCTTTAAACTATCACGCTAAGAGCAACAGGAGCAGAGCACCAATGAATAATGTTTCAAAATCGCGGGTGTTTTTTAACTTCTTTTCCACGCGTACGAAGTCACGGGCAGAAGCTAATCTTATATATAAAAACTAATTGCAAAATGTGTTGGTAAGCGCATAACTAGAGAACGACTTTACCGATTTTGATGAAATATTGTGTGTGTGTTTGAGTGGGTCCCGGGATGGTTTAAATCGACAATTGGAACCGGTAGATGGCGCTGAGATCGGATTCTAGAATCCTCCTAATCACCGGGAGCGATTTTGGTGATTTTGTTTTTGTGTGTTTGAGTGGGTTCCCGGATGATTTAGATTCGCAATTAGAACCGGTAGGTGGCGCTGAGATCGGGTTCTAGAATCCTCCTAATCACCTTGACCGATTATGGTGATTTTGTTTTTGTCATGAAACAAAGTCTTTTAGGAATTCAGAAAATATGGCGGTACGAAGTTCGCCGGGTCAGCTAGTCTATAATATAATAAACAAAATGTTGTAAAACTGGTATATATATTTTTATCACAATCTACTAATAATATAAATGTACGAAAATCTTATTCCTTTTTTTTCGATCTTGTTTGTACAAACAAGCTTCAGTAACGACTATGAACTGCGTACACTTTTTCGTGGAAGTCGAAATATTCGTAATTTCTAGAGAAATTTTATTCAAAATTAATTTGCGTAAAGTCGCGTAAATATTCGAGTAAATACGTTTTTATTTACCAAAGCTAAAAGTACAAACAAATCTCCTGTTGATACAATTTCTAAGAAATGCCTTCTTCGGGCTTTATCCATTATAATTAATTAATACAAAGACGTTGACAAAAAACACGTTAAGATCATCGCCGTTAGTCGTGATTAAAAAATGTTTATTCCCGAATGAAAACTTTTTTATAGAGCTTTATCGCTATAGCGATAATGTCGCTCCGTATACAATCACACTTAAATATATGTAAACACCTACGAATAAATAATAAGTCTATTTATTCGTAGGTAAACACTGTAATTTAATCACATTGACATATAAATTTAAAATCATTTTTTTATGTAATACTAGCTGTCTCGACAGACGTCGTCCTGCCCGGAAAAGCCTCAATCGATATGCCGACAGCAGCGCCACCTACCGGGTCCAATTGTGAACCAACTCAGAAACCTTCTTTGGCTCATGCACAACAACTTTGCTAAAGATCATCACATGATCAAATGTATAGTTTACCATTCTATAAAGGACATAAAGACAAACATTAATTTTTATTTATGTAATATGTATATATTATCTATATATTAATACGTAAAGCAAAATCAAAGCAAAAACTTTGTACCCTTTTTTACGAAAATTTCGCGTACGGAGGAGTATTAAATTTCGCACACTAATACTTTATATAGAGAAGGAGTGCAGAATGCTAATATTTTATTAAAATTATGTATAAAAAATACATTAAATCAATAAAAAAACATTACACATACTACCATGTATTTGCCACACACACGCATATATATACTCTTTTGTTTATTGTTAACGTCAAATTAACAGTGTTGCTTTGGCGAAATTTGTGATTATAGAAGTATATAGTCTTTGACAACAGAAGCTTAATAATGTTCAAACTTATAATTTAAACTAGCCGACCCTTGCCAATTTCGCTGGGCATCAGAAAAAAAACTTGTTATTAATCACAATCAATATATTTCTCCTCCCTTATTGCCCGTACCCCAGTGACACCTACATCGCATAAGTCTATCTAGCCAATTAGGGCGCGCGGCGACCATATTTTTAAACCCGTGATATCGTTCGAATGGAATGTCCGAATTGAATAATTCAAAAAGTTATATAAAGGTATTGAAGCAGTCTTGAATATGAAGTAATTTATTTTGAAAAGGATTATATCAAGATACAATAAAGAGCGTTTTCCAGCGTTTTAAGTAATTTTTTAAAATAAAAAACACTTATTGTGGTTTAACTATAATAGTTAGATATATAATGTTGCGATAATTTTTGTAAATAATGATGTTTTCTGTAAAGTTGTAGTACATTATATTATTCTATCATCAATAGTTTTCGCGGCGCACGTGATTTTAGGGAATTTTTTACACCTTGGGTTACATTATTCGAGTTTTAGTAAGGATCCCTAATGTTTTTGAAAATATAATATAGCCTATATCAACCAGGGATAGTGTAGCTTGCCAACAGTGAAAGAATTTTTAAATCGGTTCAATAGTTTCGGAGCCTATTCAATGCAAACAAACAATCAAATTTTTCCTCTTTATGATATTATAGATTAATTAATTATTATAGTCGAATTTCGCACACAAGTGGTTGTCCCCGCTAGTTTTCTTAATTGTGCGAGTACAGTACAGCTATCATCGTCTGATCCGACATGGAAAAGACGAGAATGCTGTTTACATCTCTTAATTGATTTGGATTGTCACCAAAGTTGTGTTTCCTATGTTCTTCGTTCTAGACACATTCCACCAAAACATGAAGGACATCCTCTCCTGTACCACACTGTATATAAATAGGAGTATATACCATTTTCATTTATGTCCAAACTTGTTTAGTTTATAGCTTTAATATCTGTCAATTATCAACTTCCATAAAGAGAAGGTTCTCAATTCGTCTGATTTCGCCACGCCTCGATTTCTCCATCAATTGTGAACTGATTTTCAATTATTTTTTAATTGAAAGGTCGTACTTCCAAATTGGTCTCATTGTCATCATGTCAAGATCTGATGAGTGGATTTAAAGGATAATTCCTTGAAATCCACTCATCTCTTACCTCTCATTGCTAATGAGAAAGTCATGAAAATTGTTAACCGCCTTCTTCGTAACACGATATCTCCGTCAATTGTCAACTAATTTTCAAATTGTTTTCTTACTCGTAAGTGACTCCTGAGGGTGTCCCATGGTGACCAAGTCAGAATTTGATGAGTGGATCTCAGAGAAATGGAGAATAACGCTTATTAAAGAACGCCGTGCACCTAAATTCTTGGAGAAAAAAGATGTTTGTTTGTATATTACATTTTCTACAGGCGCTAATTTTTTCAATAACCTTGACGCGATTTCTACGACAATTGTAGACCGAATTTTAAAATTCTTTTTTAAATCAAAAGAAAATACTGCCAAGAATGTCTCATCGATATCATGTCACGATCTGATGACTGATTCCCAGGAAATTCGGGATAAGCCCTTGAAAATTATTAACAGACTCTTTTGCTACGCGGTATCTATGTAACTTGTGGATCGATTTAGAATTTTATTTCTTTACTTGTAAGTATATACTCTTGAGGTGGTCAGTAGGTCATAAACTGATTAGTGGATTGTAAGGAAATCATGAGCAACCCTTGTTGAAGACCATATTCACCGAAGAGTGTTTGTGTGAGAGTGTGTCAATTTATACGCATGCCAGTTGTACAATTTCTAAATGTGCTTAATATGTTATTTTTAAATCTATTGAAGTATTTGCGCAATTCAAGTTTTCTATAAAAAGTTAAATAACAAAACAAGGCTGCATTTCTTAATTATTCCATTAAAAAAGATAAGTGATAAAACCCAAACTTAAATTAACTGCGCAGAGTATTTCCAGGTTTATTATTAGGGTTGGGCTTATTCTTTTATTTCAAAACATTTTTATTTTTAAAAACTTTTATCCTTAAAGACTTTATACGTTAAAAAATACTTTTGCCTTAAAATACTTTTATTTGTATAAGACTTATTTTTAAAATACTTTTATTTTAGTACTACCCCAAGAGGAAGGTTTACATTGAAAAATAAAAACTTCGTTAAAAAAAACCGACTTCAAAAACTAAAAAACCAAAATGTATAAAATAACTTATTTCTAAAGCTATTATTATTAATATATATTATCTAAAACATCTTAAAGTCGGTTAGTAATTTTCATAATATTATATTATAGTAATTTTTATGATTTACTTTGCACCGACTTCAAGATGTTTTTTTTGATAATATATATTAATAATAATAGCTTTAGAAATAAGTTATTTTATACATTTTAGTTTTTGAAGTCGGTTTTTTTAAACGAAGTTTTTATTTTTTATTTGTTACTTTTTAGTGCCTAGCTATGTATGGGTGGACTTACGAATGGTGCCGCGCTTCTTAAAAAATATAGGTCCCAAGAAAAGGGAACAAAAAAAATGTTCGTAAAATGAAAACTAGTGGGCCAAACTATGTCAAATTTTTAGGGGACCACATGGCAGCTATTCCGCGTCGAACAAAAAAAGAATCACGTAAATCGAATCATAAATCTCAGAGTAATCGGTGTACATATGGAACGAAAGGGAAATTTTCTTCATAAAAAATTTTCATAAAATAAAAACTACTGGGCCAAACTATGTAAAATTTTTAGGGGACCAATTGAAAGCTATTCCTCGTCGAACAAAAAAGAATCACGTAAATCAGATCATAAATCACGGAGTAATCGGCGAACATACATAAAAAAAAGCAAAAAAAAAACCCGAGGTATTGAGAACCTCCTCCTTTTTTCGAAGTTGGTTAAAAATCAGCGTTGTGTCAGATAATATGCAATGTGCAATGCCGGCACAGCAATAAGCTGAGTGCGAACCTTGTTTGTTGAAAATGCGGCGTACAAATTTAAAAATATGTTTTTATTTTTAAGATACATGTCAGCAATGTAAGTACGTCGCTATTTCTTCATTTCTTTCTTTTTTGAACTAAAATAAGGTCTAATAAAGTATTGCATCGTCGACAGCTATTCGCCGTCTACTGCTGGACGTTGACCTCCCTAAGACAGCGCCACTCATCCCTGTCCTCTGTGTTCCTCATCCAGCGCCTACCGGCGACCTTGCACGGGTCGTCGGTCCATCGGGCTGGAGAGCGTCCGGCACTACATTTACCGAGACGCGGTCTCCATTCCAGGACGACCCATTGCCACTTCAACTTGCTAATTTTATTATTTTATAAGTCGGTAAGGTAACCTTGGCTCTCTTACGGATATCCTCATTTCTAATTTTATCCATAAGAGAAAAACCCAACATAGCTCGCTCCATAGCCCGTTGAGCGACTTGGAACTTGTGGACCAATCTTGCCGTCAGTGTCTATGTCTCGGCCCGATAGGTCAGGACGGGGAGGACGCATTGCTCGAAGACTTTTGTGTTCAAGAATTACGGAATGGTCGACGAGAAGACTTGGCGAAGCTTACCTAATAAAGTAATTTGTGTGAATAATTACTGAAAGAGATTCATAGCGATCGCATTATTCCCATTCGATTCGGTCATCTAGATAATCTTTGGTCGTATAATAAATAAGCCTTCTCTCACAAACGTTGGTTTGGTCAGTTTACTGATAGCTCTTGGACGTTTTCTGAGACTTTGTTAAACAGCTCTATAATTTTGCCCCATGAAACTCTCTCTCTTTTCTTCCACCATATCCAATTCCAATATCCAAATTACTTGGGGTCGGCACAATATGTCTTTTCCTTCCACACTTCCCTATTCTGACATACATCTTCTGTCTCACCACATATCATCATATCATACTTTACACAATCCATCCATCTTTTTTGGTCGACCCTTACATTTATACCCATTTATCTTGTAGTTTAACATTCGTTTTGTCACACGACTGATCCCCGCATAATATACCTATACCAACTTTATCTTCTTCCTCTCAATTTTTCAGTCACGGGTGCAACTTCCAAAGACGTACTCATTTCTCAACTTATCCATTGAAGATCAGCGCTGGTTAAGTTAACCAGCAACATGCTGAGCTAGAACCAATTTAGAGCTACACTTTTATTTATTGCGTTGTTTTACATTGTACATTTATTTATTTATGCTTGTATATTGTATATTTTCATTTTTGTTGTAGTTCTAAATAAATGTTTTTTCTTTCTTTCTTTCTTCGTTCTCATTCTTGTAACACAAAACATCCATCTCAACATTCTCATCTCAGCTGAGTGAGCTCAATCTATTGTATACTTTACTACACGCCTACACGTGGAAATTTTTAATTTACTTTTGTTCGTAGTATTTTTTGTACATCACCTAATCCGGGAATGTCACATCACTATGACCTTGTAGAATGCCTTTTTATTCAACGGCCATAATACGAGCAGTAAATCAGTAAGGGCGAGGTAACGAAGAGAAATTCTTAATTACGACGCTTAAAAGGCACTTAGCGAGCATCGTGAAATTTAATTTTTGCTCTCATGGCCACCGGCAGCTTCACAGACAGTCTTTGCGCCTGAAGCTAAGGCACATTTGAAAATAATTACCTAATGGTTATTCCTCTTTTGTTGCATTTCTAAGATCTTATATTAATAGGTGAAGCAAAAATACAGCAAAAAGATTTACCCCTTTTTACGAAAATTGCGCGTACGGAGGAGTCACACACTTATAGTTTATACAGAGAAGGATTGGAGTGCACAATGCTTTTGTTGGAACGTAGTTCCTTATCGCGCGGTACGAATGAGGGCTAGACGGAAAAAATTCTTACGAAAAAAGTTGTCACGACACTTTTTGAACTTGCCAAGATAAAATGCAGCTTTATGCCCACGCAGTTAGAGTTTAATTTGGAGTACATTATTATTTAAATGTCATGGGTTGCTGACGTACAGATAGCATTTGCGGACATATAGAGTCTTAATGTCATTAAAATAAGGAGCAATATCGCGAATCTGGTTTAAAGTTAAATTTGTTTCAAGAGTCGAATTGCAGGATGTGATTCGATTTTTAAATTTAAATTGTTTCTTATATTGAAGTAAATAGTATTCAAACTTACTCATTTACTATTTTGTTGAGTGTATACAGGTTTTTTTGTAAATAATAAATATGGAACTTCATTCCATCCGGGTGTCCCTTGACACCTCTCAAGTTTTTATTTATTGTAGTATAGGTTCACGTTTGACCACAATCTTGCCCTATATGGAGCAAAGATAATTATGGTCTAGGATGTCGCACGCTTATCTAGAAGGTACCTATTCACACGGGACTTGAAGACACCCAGGTTATAAGTATAGGAAAAGACAGATGCTAATATTTTTTTTAAAAGTTATGAATAAAAAATGCATTAAATCAATAAAAAAACATTACACACTACCATGTATTTGCCACACACATATATAAATACTCTTTTCTTTGTTATTAAAGTCAAATTAACAGTGTAGCCTTGGAGAAATCTGTGATTATAGAAGTATAGTCTTTAACAACAGACCCTTAATAATGTTCAAACTTATAATTTGAATTATGGTCAAATTTCGACCACGGGCGACCACTAGTATCTGTAAATGGCTCGAGTTTGTACATTGCGTTTAAAAATATGAAAAAAATCAGGAACGCTAATTCGGACCAAGAGAATCCAAAAATTTAATTTTTGGAATTTTTGTCCGTCTGTCTGTTAGAGTATCACGTCAGAACTAATGATTAGATTGAAATGAAACCCGGAGAAATACAGCTAGCTTATACCTGGATCATAATATCATAATCATAACTTAGGATACTTCTTATCCCGATAAATGACGTCTTTTCCGTGGGATAGACGAAAATAGTGAATAAGACGGCGCTGTACTCGCGTTTTTCAATTCACTTACAAACATCTACGTTGTCATAAGCAACATGGCAGTCACTGGATTACTTCAAATCAGGTTGGCTTCGACTCTCCACTATGTTTTGCTGGGCAGAGTAGTTAACGCATATTTCTATGGGAATGCTTAGCGCTATCTAGTGTCACGTGAAGGGAAACCTATATAGTGCCATACAAAATTTCGATCAATTAAACGTGATCGAGTAATAAAAAAAACTGGCACTAAGCACACAGTTGTCTAAAGTATGGACTTAGTTTCTTTGTTATTGGTATAATAATTATATTATTATATAATTAATTTTCTGGGTAGTAACTGACTGACAGAAAACGGTTTTTTTTAAATTATAGTTGTGGGCAACATCGCTGGTTTCGCCACAAGTAATATTTACTTATTATAATACTAGTTTATATTTTTATTGAATTTTCTTAGTGGTGTAATTTTTCGTTGCGATAAATACATTTAAATAATAATAATATGTTAAAAACTGAATCCAGTTTTATGTAAGTAAAATAAAGCTACTACCTAGAAATTGACATGCAGCGTAGCCGCGGGGCATGCTCTAGTGTTACAATAAGTTCTAATAATTATGTTACTGCCAAGAAATTATTGTAAGTATACACTTTCGTAATTGCTTATTTGTGAGTAATATGTTATCTTTGTCACTATGTATGTATATTGTTACGACCGAGGAGCCGACAAAGGCAAATTCACACCTGTGTCTGTTAAAATACATTTTATTACCTTTTCGGCATTTGGATTTCTTTTGTTTACTTTGTGTTCAAAATTTGTGATAAGAAAAACAGCCCATTGTGTATTGTAATCTTTTATGGTACCTAGTCATTAGCCAAGTGTGATTCTAGGAAATTCAGTCCACGCGGTCGAGCAGATATATTGTATTTGTACAGTATAAAGCAATGCCTCAATGGAGGGACGAGGCAGTCTAGCGATAGCCACAAGCAAAGCAAGACGTTAGTGACGGATTTTGCGCGTGTGATTGAATCGTGCATTACGTTTGAACTGATTGTGTTCGGTTATATTTGTACCTGTGTTATACGTGTTTGTATAGTTCTAACAAAATCTATAATAATTCTAACGGCATTTTAATTCGAGTCCTGCAACTCGTAACAATATTTTAGAATCTTTTCGCAGTTATTTGCAGGGCGATAGTGTTTCTAATTTCTTATTCTAATTTGAAAAAACAATATTTATTCGCATTCATTAAACGTTTATTGATAATCGAATTAAATTCCACCACAATCAAGTGCCATTAAATGACAAAATGGCGAATAAAACTTCAATGTTTCTACATAAACGAGGCAAAGTGCAATGAAATGACATTGAAATGAATTTAACGATTGATTGTGTCGCTGCGAAATAAATTCAATCATTCAATGAGGCAAAGAATAATTTTTTTACACTTTTCTTACAAAATAAGAATTTATTTTGTAAGAAAAGTGTATTTTTTTAAAGAGATCGATTCAATCTTTATTGCACACTAAAATAAATAATGACAAAAAATCGTATTATGGTTTTTTGTGAGTGTTTATTTTAGGCCCTTCGTACACAAGGCTACGCAAATTTTCGATACTCAACGATTTTAGTCTCCAAGCGACTACCGCCATACAAATCCATTGAGGTTCGTACACGAGTCGTGTCGCCGACATTCGTGCCCGCGACTCGCGTCGTGCCGGACGACATCGCCGCTGCATAAGTCGCGGCGATTTCCAAGATGGCGGAGTAATTTTTGATGTATATGTGGAACAAGTAGGTCCACTAAATGCTTATAACTCTCTTTGGACATTCCTGTACATTGATAAATTCGCATATGTTTGTTGTAATTATTTTGCAGCTACAAACAGTCTGCACTTTTTATTTCTCTCTATATACGGATGAACCCAGTATTTTCTGTTACGACGATTTGTTTGTTTTCGATAAAGATAGTACAAAATAGTACTATCTTTATCGAAAACATAAGTATAGTTTCATCATCACTTGTGTGATGATCTGTTTAGCCGTTTATAGTGACTGAATAGGCAACTCGCGTCTTGCGATTCAATGTCGTGTGTACGGACCGTGCTCTACTCGATACTCGCGACTTGATAATAATGTCGTATACAACATTAGTATCGAAGATTTGCGTAGCCTTGTGTACGAAGGGCCTTAGTGTGCAATAAAAATATATGCCTTTAAAAACATTTATAAGCGAATACTCGCGAAATAAATTATTTAAATTTTTTGGTAGCTTTTCAATATTTATTTAGGTTAATACCATTTCTGCTAATGGTAATACCATTTTTTTATTACTATTATTTTGCCACAACGATATCGAGAAGATATTGTGGATTTAGTAAAATACGATTTTTGGCACTATCTACATCCATCTTTCTAAATCGCCCATTGAATAATGATCAATGCTCCAAGGTGTGTTCACTGTTCTTTGAAGCTCAATATTTTGGACCAACATGTTGGGACAGAAGTTCAATATTTTGGACCAACATGTTGGGCCAGATATTCAATACTTTGGGCCGACGTGTAGGTGTTGAATTTGCTTTGTGTAGCTAAGCCGTGGCATCGCTTAGAGGTACTTGCGGAAGATCAGCGCTGGTTGTGAAACCAACATTATGCCCATCAAGAGTCTCTTTAGGAAACCACATTTAATTGTTAGACCTGTTATCTCGTGTCACTATTTGTATCTTGTCCTAAATAAATATGTTTTCTTTATTTCTTTCAAATGTTTCTAGAGTGCACACTCTTTTCATTCAATATTTACTCTCCTCTCTTACAAGTTGGAAAGGTGTACTTTGTTTAACTTAAATTCTGAACGCGTTGGACGTATAAAAATGGAAAAACTTGGTCAAATGAGTTGAGAACGCTTGCACGGAATACTAAGTTACAAGTGCTACTTGCCAGTTTCAAAATAGGTAATATAAACATCTATTTCGAAATTTCAATTTCAAAAATAGAAATTTATTCGCCGATTCTTTTAAATTGAATTTGAAAAAGTACAATGCATTATTTGTATATTACTGCTTTTCGTCTGGGCTAACATTATAGTTATTGACCATTTCACGCAGATGTTGCGACGGGCTGAATGCGTTATTTGTGATGCAATAATGTTATTAATTGAATATTGACAGATAACATCATTATGTATATACAGTAATGTGACAAAGAATATATACAACAGTTACAGATGGGCAAGGATCACGATATCTCTACATCCCTGGGAGATACGCTCACGCTAGGAGACATAGCCCCCCTTGGGATAGACGTGTTGCTGGGGAGTTTCTTTCGCCGTTTCTTCTCTCACCTATAACACGTTGCGAAAGGGTAGTAAGATAGCGTAGGCCACCTCGAACCGCCGATCCCGGTCTACCGAGATCCGTGCTCCCGGGCTTCATATTACCTGTTAAGCGCTGTAGCATACGGATAAAATGCTGGTACAATTTGAAATAGACTGTATGAGAGAGATATGACCTAGATCCTTGCACTAGAAAAGCAGAAGCTCCGCCAAGCTTGAGATCGGCCCTCTCCTGGCTAGGTTCAGGTTACACACAGGAACAGCACACGGTACTAAGAGCTCCACCTTAGAGCTAACACTTTTAACAGAGTCTAAGTACATATAGTAAGTTCTTGGCATGGCCAGTAATCACGATAGGTATAATGAATGTTATTTAATAAAATTATGAGCGCACGGCGCGTTGTAGTCTCGTTAAAACGTCGACTGTAAGTGTCAAAAAATGGCTGCTCCACAGAAAGAGGGTAGACAGCAAAATTGATGGAGTGATATTCTACTTACCTTATACTAGGCAAGGACCGAAGATTACCCGTCGCCCGTTTTCAATTAGTGCATTATTCTCGCCCTCTGGTTGGCGTCACTAGACTTATCCCCTCTCATAGCAACAGTCCAGCCGAGGTAAAGCCCTCTAGGGAGCCCCCTCGAGCAGGTTGCCCCCGGGCTCGAAAAATCCCGGTAAAGTTGTAAGGTCTTCGGACCAATAACATAAAGCCAGGTCCAATGAAAAAAAAACAGATGAGCTTCGGCCTGCGAGGCATAACAATAGCTTTGGTGGAAGATCTTCCTTTAAGACGGAGGACTAGTCCATGTCGCTCCTTCGACGTAGTCGAAACATCCCTAAAAGAGGACGGGGTAGTTGGGCCATCGGAATCCTCACGTATAACACAAACAACAAATAAAATATCTAATCAAGTCAAATGTAAATTAATTCTAAACAGCAAAAAGTACTTACGAAGTAATTTTATTCACAGACACCAAAGTCTATAAAAATATTTTTTTACAAAGACCTTTTTTCCTCATTTAAAAGTAACCCGTCTACTGAAATTTATTCATTGTACGCTCCCCGGCTGTCACTAGATTTATGTCGTTGTTTCAATTAAATTAAATTCAATTACGTGATACAAATCAATGGACCTTGTACAGTTAATTAATTGAAACAAAATACGCAATTGAGAATTTTAATTACGATAATATTAGTTAAAATGTAATTCGTCACCAGCACAATTTGGTAAATGAGACATGCTATAATGAATTTCCATGAATGAATGAATGTATGAATGAGTGAATTTACATACAAAAAGCATCTATAAAATAACATAATTCAATTTCTGTTTAAATAATCATTTATGGTAATGAATTAATTGTTTCACATAATTCTAACTTAATATTAATTAATGATGAACAATTAAGTGTTTTCGAACATTCTTTTATGCATTCATTAAATATAGATATGTTTCTAATGATATTTATATGGTACAAATATTATAAATATATTTAAACACTAACTTAGTTAGGGCCGCTTGCATAATGATGTCTTTAAACAAAATTAGTGAATCATATTAAACTGCCTAAATACGTTTTACACAAAACGTATTGACAGTTCTTTAAATATATTTTGCGGCAAATTTTGTGTTTTGCAAGACGCTAATTGTATTTAGGGTGTTAAATATGTTTTGTGTTTCTTGAATAAATTTAAGCAACTGCGGCTAGGCAAATACAGCGGACGTGCGCTCGGGAATGTTCGTTTGTTCTCGCATCCTTATGTTGTTGTTATGTCCAGATATCCGTCCATCGGTTATATTTTGTTTTTATTGCATTGCTGTCAGCAGACAGGTGAAACAAAGAACGGAGACAGAATACAATTTCCTGTGGCCGGGCGACTTGTCGTTAGAGGAGAACAACTCACAGCCAGGTGGTGCGTATTTGCCCATCTGGATAGCTACCACACCTGGTCTAGAGTATGCCGCCATAACAGCCTTAAATTACAGTCCGGCATTAGTGGTCAGGTTCCAGTCTCCCTTAAGAGAGAGTTGCACATCGGTAGCACCTTTGGTGTTTCAAATGTCTATAGGCGATGGTAACCGCTCTCCATCAAGTAGGCCGTCTGCCTGTCTGCTGAAGTCCTGCAAAAAATAGTCGATTGTTGCATGAGAGGTGAAAGTGGCCTATTTGGGCATGAGATGATTTGGCACACGAGGATAGCGAGGGCGCTAATAGTTCGAGTGCTTAACAGACCTTTCATTAGAGATTTACACTCTGCTTTTCATATTGAATATGACTAAAGTATATAAAAACAGACCAGTTTAATGAGCAATTACTTTTCTAATTAAATCATGCGTTTAATCCATAATATCTAAATTTGATGAACTAATGACTAATGTAATGCGTCACATATGAACCGTCAAGTAAATTTCTTTATCTGTGGCATTCTATCAGCCAGTATTTTTTTGTCACCAATGAAAGATAATTAATAATTAATATTTAATAATAATTAGCTCAAATTGATGTGAATTAAGTAATCATTTACTGAAAATAATTTAAAAGTACAAAATGATGTTACAAAGTTGTGAAATGACTACGCATGTATTATCTTTGAGTCGCATTGTTTTCAAATTTTTTTCTAATTGGGAAATTCCGGGGGACCTAAAGTACTGTTTTTATCCCTGTGATCAGACATCACCAAGCGTACATTCAGCAGAATATGAGAAATGAAAATACTATATAACTCCTTAATTGAAACTGTGCATTAAAATATTGTTACATGCCTACAAAGGCAAACGCACAGTTGCCTGTCGTAAAGTGCAGTTTATTGACTTCCCGGATTAAGGAATTCTTTTGTTTATTCTGTGTTTAGAATTTGTAATTAAGAAAAACATGCTATTGTTTTTCTACTTGTTTTATTTTATGGCCGTCATTAGTGTTGAACTAATCCTTGTTGTTATTGTATTGCATCGAAGCTTGCCAGGTGCATTACAATGCATTGGCCCAATGCAGAGAGGGGCAGTCAAGCGACGATTACGATACTAGCAAGACGCGTGTTATTGAATCGTGCAGTGTTTTATACGTGTTTGTGCAGTTCTTATAAACTCTATAAAAATTCCAACGGTATTTTAATTCGTGTCCTGTATAGCTCGTAACCATATCATCAAAATGTCAACTATCGAATGCCCACCCAACGCTCCGCAATGTATAAAATAGTACAAGCCTCCCGAAGAGAGTTCACCGGGCACAGACAAAAGCTAGTACGCCTAAACTTCCTTCATTAACCATTTAAATATAAATGACGTCATTATAATGAATTCAGACTAAAACTACGTGGGACCGAGTTGATTTATGTTGCCCTAACGTCCGAAAAGCCCAGCGTCCTAATATCCTTTTCACTGTAAATTTGCTATATTTTAATTATAATTTACCTTTAAGGACGTTTTAGTTATTTTTAATACGAAAAAGAATATGTTTATTACAAACGCGACTTTGAACGTTTGTTTACATTCTAAATTGAATAAAAGTAAATAGAAGTTTATTTAAATTAATAATTTAAGTAATACTGTGCTGGCTGTGTCGATGAATGTGTTGAAAAAAAAACTGGAATATCTCTATATTAATATTATAAACGCGACAGTTTGTAAATATGTTTGTGATGGATGTATGTTTGTTACTGTTGCGAGTTGCAAGACTCGAATTAAAATGCCATTAGAATTGCTGTAGCGTTTATTAGAACTATACAAACACGTGTAACACAGGTATAAATATAACCGAACTCGATAAGTCCAAACGTAATTCAATAACACGCGCAAAGTCCGTTACTAAATAGATTCCCGACTGTAAACAAGTCTTGGGCCTTACAATTCTTCTTCTCTCTTCTCTTGTTTTGGGAGGCATTCTACGATTTTAACTCAAAATCATATCGAGGGCTTCATAAGAAATGGGCGTATACGCAAAAATGACATTTTTTTGTTGTTAACTAAAATGTTGCATGTTACAATTTAGAATGTCTTACCAGTATGCAAGTGTACCTAAATAGAAGGGTATTCCAATTTGCAACCTTATACAATCAACTTGTTTTGTTTTATTCACAATTTTGTCCCTTGTGTAAAACTGCACATTTGTCTGTACGCCCATTTGTTATGAAGCCCCGATATATATCCTAGTAATGCCCCCGCTACGTGAAGTGCATTAAGGGAGGTAGGAAAGGACTGAAAAATTTGCCCTTGGCATCACCAGTGGTCAAATAAGAACACGGATTCGTGTTTGTAAAAAACATAGTCGTGTTATCGTTAGTTAAATATTGAAAAATCATAGTTTTTTTTTAATACTAGGTGGTAAAATGATTGCTTCAAGTGTCATAAAAAAGTTATCTACCCTACAAAAAAAACGTATTTTTGTTTTGGGACCGTATCCAAATGAGGAAAACAATGGATAGTTTTCACTTCTACATAGTAAACCACTCACTTACTCTATTTTTTTACAATTTCTTTTAAGATGAATCGATTGTTAAGCAACTAATCTCCCCTCCCGCCTTGGTTCTGCCACGCGTCTATCTCTAGTGTATAACCCTTGTTTACTTAGAGAGCAAGACTTACACAGGTTACATTGCATTGATCTTTTATCTAGGCGCTATTTGCCCCCGGAAAGTTACGAATATCCCAATAATTAACTATCGCATTTTATGGAATAAAAAGTATTCTATATCCATTTTCGATATTGAGATTATATATATACTGTAGTGTTTACTCCTGAACACTAATATAAATGTCACCGGCTTGTCTACGTATTACCACAAGTACAGCTGCATCAGCGGTTGGTTATTGACTGAGGACCAGTGTTGCCAACTCTGAATTCTAGAGGGTGGTAGATTTCTTCTTAAAATACGGTAGATTTTGCAAAATTACGGTGTAATTCATATTTTAAATACGGTAGAATTACATTGTTTATTTAGTAGCATGTTAAGGGTCAGAATAATTAAAAAAAGATATTTTTAATCAGAATCAGACAGTGTAATTGTAATAAAACTACGTTTTAACGGTTTTAAGCGCGGTAATTTATTAAGTTTTGGTTTGTCCGACGTTTCGGCCGCTTTTCAGTGGCTGTGGTCACGGACGACAAAGGTGACATTTGTGCAACGAGTATTGTTAAAGTTTTATTTAGCCTACCGCCAACTTGTTTTCATTTTAATTATTTAGTTTTAGTTTTGTTTATGGTTATTATTTACTCTATGGGAGCCTAATCTAATTAGGCTTAGCCTAATTTAATAAAAACTTAATAAATTACCGCGCTTAAAACCGTTAAAACGTAGTTTATTATGTATACAAGTCGCGAAAACTTAAGAAAACAGTATAATTGTATCAATATTTTTATACATATCTACATTATGTTTTTTAATCATGACCATTATTTTAAAAACTCAGATCAGACACAACACAACACAAGAAACTTTTTCGTAATGATATGCATGAATGCAATATATAATAATATAGTCGATTAAGAAACAAATATACTAGGTAAATTCAAAAGTTCTAAGTATTCAAGAAAATTAATATATATAAAGCACCACCGAATTCGTTCGCGTAATATTTCCAAGCTGGTACCTTGCTATTAGGGGTATTTCTGACTCATAAAACAGTGTTGTTGGTATAATAAAACTAAATTCCCTTAGGTACAGACAATAAATATTCAAACTCGTTAAAATTATTTTAGTGAATTAATATAATCTACAATATTTAAAGAAATACGATCCTCAATGGCTATTACGGTGTTTTTTGCTACCGTAATAATAAACCTACGGTAGGTGGTAGGTCTATGCTGATTACGGTGTTTTTACCGTAATTACGGTGCAGTTGGCAACACTGCTGAGGACTGACTGAGCCTCCCCACTCAATTGATATCCCCTCCCACTGTGCCTCAATGACGTATCTAATGCACTCGAGACAGATACTTGTATATTATTATAATATACATACACTACATGTACTAAATTTCAGCCAAATCTGTTGCATAGATTTTTTGTTAAATTAGTACAGCCATAGTTACATGCGGATTTATGATATTGGTATGAATTTATTATACAAACCTTTGTTGGAAAACGTTTTATTTTTATTGCATAAGTTCAGCAGACAGGTAGGCGACTTACCTGTTGGAAAGCGGTTATCATTGCCTATAGAAATTTGTAACACCAAAGGTACTACTACCAATGTACTGTCGTTGTAAAAGGGCATACTAGGACCTGGTCACTAATGCCAGAACAAAACTCAAGGTTGTTATGGCGGCATACTTTAGACCAGGCGTGGTAGCCATCCAGACGGGCAAGTACCCCACCTCCTGGCTGTAGGTTATTTTGTAGTTTCGTACGACAGGATGCCCGGTCGAAGAAATTCTATTCTTTCTCCATTCCTGCAGGAATAAAATTATATGAAAATAAAATTCTTTACATGCTGAAGTTTCTTTTGAATCTATATTAGTTCTTAACTATCTCGTAACTCTGTAAATAAATGAGATCAGCGAAAAACAAGCTAGTACAAAGTCATTTAACCTTACAGCACATACAAACATCACTGAGAACATCGTAATAAGTCCCAAATCACCGGTGTCCCTGACTGTACAAACTTATGCAGATCAAAAGGGTCGTACTACACGAGCCAACCGTAGCACCTGCTAGTTGTACAAAATTTACATACGCATAACCGTGGTGTGTCGACGGCCTATTGCGGATCCCAAGGGTTTAGCTTGTTTAACTGTACAATTTATAAGGTTAGGTATAAAAGCGGGTTGGCGTATACTGAATTCCGAAGCGATACATATATATTTATTTTATTTATTTGAAACTTTTACATTGATCATACAGTTTTTTTATATATTCTACTAGCCCCTAAACGAGTTTGCAGTGTATTATAGAAGCTAGTGTCCTCTCCCTTAATGTAGGAACAATAACATAAGATACATTTAACACAACTTAAAATAAAACAATGAAAACAATGAATAATTAAACATAGAGTTTGTACATACATACATAACTTCACGCCAGGGCCCTTGCGGGGTAGGTACGAACAACAGAGCGCCATTCAGGCTTATTCTTACTCACCTCACTTGCTTCTTTGACATTCATACAGTTTGTATCTAACACAATTAAAACATGACAGAAAATCCTATAAATATATATATTCTTGTGTATGTCACTGAACTCCTAAACGATTGGATGGGTTTTGAAGATTTTTTTTCTGTATGTTCAATTGGATTTGAGAAAAGTTTGGATTTACAATTTGACCCAATAGATAGCGCTGCAACGAGTTCTAAATTTTTCCAAGGCAGGAGAACGTCTGCCGAGCCTGGTAGTATTACTGTGATTCTTGCAATTCACGAAGACGAGTAGGCTTTGCTTGTAGGATACAAATATCGGCCAGGGGAGGATGCTCTGGTGTCGGAGGGCTTCTAGTGAACTATGGATGCGGGGGTATGTGATGCGGGTGCGCCCTTAGAGAAGGGTTCCTACCAACCAATAATGCCGGCAAAAGGAGGGCGTGTCGTGTTCTGCGTGCGCTCTTTTCTCCTGGCGTGGGGCGAGTTAAAAACCGCCCCATGT
The DNA here is from genome assembly GCA_949752895.1 of Dendrolimus pini. Lineage (NCBI taxonomy): Eukaryota > Metazoa > Arthropoda > Insecta > Lepidoptera > Lasiocampidae > Dendrolimus > Dendrolimus pini. The sequence goes on from OX457144.1 coordinate 2,564,297, forward strand.
TGGATTTGAGATAGACGATGTTTTCCCACAATGGATATAGCCTTCGGGGCTATCGCCAGCTGGGGCACGCAGAGTTGGCATAGCTTCCTTCGTCGCCTAGGCCTAACGTAAAGGATGAAATATCGACGGATTTTAGTGAGTATCCTCAACCCATGTAGCAATAGTGTCTTCTGGAGTGCTAGTTCCACACTAACGTAACAATCCCCACAGGCTCCCGCCGCGTATCCTCCACGGGAATCAGTCCTCAATCGGATTTCCCCTCGCTAAGAAAACCACACGTACCTTTGCGTGCGTGAGACTAAAAGCGGGTACGATTGGACAGCACGTTCGCAACTGATCGTTCCGTCAGATACGCACACTATCGCATTGTGTATGTACATTTGTACAACTTCAACCACAAGTAAAGTTTGCTGGCCTTCGTGGACTACAAGAACTACATTTATAAGATACAATATTACTTTACAAAAACATGTGGTTTTCAAGAAATTTGCATACTCGTCACGATTAAAATTTATTACTTAAAGTATTCCATAAATAAATATAACAATATTCAAGTGATGCTTACATTCGAGTAATTTGTACTCAAAATATCGCTAGTCATATTTTCGCATCGCTTTCAGTGTCATACATAACATAATAACCCGAGTAGAAATATAATAGTTGTATGCATAGTAGCTGAAGCTACAAAGTTATGGTAAAAGGTACACAAATGACCTCCAGACATCTTTTACTTCAATAATGTATATACTCTACTCAGTTTTATTAATATGGTGCGTCACGTTTAGTATTCTTCATTTCTCATATACTGAAAGTATGCTTGGGGTTGCCTGATCACAGGGACGACAGTACTTTAATAGTAATTTTTTTATTTTCATGGCTGCAATGCAAATAGCACTGATTTTGCCAATGTATGAGTATGAAGAGGCAGGTGAAGATGAAAAATATATAATAATAAATACGGCCTCTGCGGTTGAGCGGGCAAGCCTTCGCCGGAGTACCTCACTGCAACGCAGAGGCTCCGGGTTCGATTCCTGGTATAGCAAATTTCTGAAACGTATTTTCTCCGTTATTTGCCATGGTCTGGGTGTCTGGGATCGGCCCCAGACTGGTTCGTTGTATATTACCCATAACACAAGCGTAACTTGCTTAATTGGGGGATATACTATGTGTGTGTTTGTCTGCCGATTATTATTATTATTATTGTTATAATAAATCAAAAAAATTGGCCAGTAATTTATACACGTTTTCTGCAAACCTGGAGATAAATGAATACAATATATAGGGTTTATAATATAAAAATCTGTACATGAAAATATAATTTAGATGACACATATTAATAAATATTACAACAGTAATTTTCGTTTATCGGCATTTCCCTGCTGTCAAAAAATTTGAAAACTATGCAAACCAAAGTCCCAACATGTCCCAACTTTTTTTACAGCCACTGTGAAATCGCGGCAGAAATTGTAATAAAAAAAATCTACAACTTTAACATAACATACTCTTCAAAAGGAGGTAGTTAGAGATATAGTACTTTTGTTTACGTTCTTAATATTTTATTGAAATAAATTGGAAAATAAGATTTAAAAGCAGTTATTTTATGTGTAAATATAGTAATTAGTGTCATCTATCTGCCAATAAGTTCAGTTCTCTCATTCCTGTCCTTTCCAATAACTTACGGAGTACACTTGAAAACGTAAAAAGTAAAATTATTTTTCACTATATTATTATTTAATATTTATTTTTATGTACCATGTCATATGCAAATACGTTTCATTTCATTTCATTTATTTACATAAATTTGAGCTAAATATTTACCATCTATCATCAGTGACAAAAAAATACTGGCTGATAGCATTCTATCAGCCAGTATTTTTTTGTCACTTTTTTTGTGGCATTCCACAGAAAACGAAATTTACTTGACGTTTCATATGAGTTCGTCAGATTTAGATATTAAGGATTTAACGCCAGATTTCATTAGAGAAGTAGTTGTTCGTTTAACTAATCAGTTTTTATTTACTTTCCTCATATTCGAAATGAAATGCAGAGTGTTAACCTCGGGTGAAAGGCCTATTTAGGCACTCCAACTATTAGCGCCCTCGCTACGCTCGTGTGCCAAACCATCTCATGCCCAAATAGGCCACTTGCACCTCTCATGTAACAATCGACTATTTTATTGCAGGAGTTCAGCAGACAGGCAGACGGCCCACTTGATGGAGAGCGGTTACAATCGCCTATAGACATTTGAAACACCAAAGGTGCTACCGATGTTCTAACGCTCTCTAAAGGGAAATAATACCGGATCGTAAATCAGTGTTGTTATAGCGGCATACTCTAGACCATGAGTGGTATCCAGTCGGGCAAATGCCCTTCTACCCGGCTGTGGGTTGTTTTGTCGCCTCTTACAACAGGCCGCCCGGCCGCAGGAAATTGTATTCTTTCTCCGTTCCTGCACGGATATACTAGGTTTACTGTCCGTTCCCCCTATAATGGGAGAGCCGAGCCAGACGGTGAGACATTTATGGGCTGTTATTATATATAATATTACAGTTAAAACAAAAACAATCGACTAATAAAGCCATATAATCCAACCCTTTCATATCTCGCCATCTACAGAGATGATTTCCAAAGAACATTTAAGAATTTCCGATTCAGAGGTGTGAGCTGGAAGTATATAGAATATAACAAATACCTGACGTTATGGCTGCACGTGATAGCTACGGGCCGATAGGGGGTCTTTTGTACATTGCAGGTCAAAATAAAGACCGCAAATAAAATTAACAAATCTGCCTTCAGTTGCAAATCTCAATCAGAAACTATGTAAATTTATATATTCTATTATTTGCAAAATTAATGTATGTACCTACAGCTTCACCCAATTTACAAGAATGATAATAAAATTTTAAATAATGATATCCTAAAAATCCTATAAAAATTGGAAAAATAGGACTCTACTTCACCGCAAATTACGATGTGCTACCGCAGAGTGGCTAAAACCACTAAACTGTTAATGATTTAATAGAAAATTTTTAATTACTTAATATTGTATCTTCTCTGTAATTTTAAGTACTTTAGCCTTTACCTATTTTATTTCCTAATGGATGAGCCTTTCAACTTTTACAGTATACTAAAACTTGTCTCTAAATAGAAGTAAAATTCTGGAAATTAGTAATGGCACACTCCAAGATTAACTTGTGTTTTAAGTACTTAATTGAATTGTGTCACCCAAAGTATAATTGAATTGTCTTTTGAAATATTAATTAAAATTTTGCAAGAACTGATCTGTAACGAATACATTAATCAAAATGAATAATTTACCTTTTTGCATAAAGAAGAGTTTCAGCAAACCTCAAAACGCAGAAATGTTAATTAAAACCTATTCAATTATAAAAATTAATGGTTTTCCAAACTTTTTCCAATCAGCATAAAGAATAACAGCCTTTTGTTATCTGTTATGATCTGGAAATCATTCTCTTTTTAAGAAAGCATCGAAAGTTTATATTTTAATGAAAATTTTAATTTAATAAGATAACTCTTGGAAGTAATAAAAAAATTTTTATTTAAAAATGAATATGGATAAAAAAAAAAATATGTCCATTTTCATTCAAATTCAAATTTACTCATCTTACGAGTATAATCATATACTCGTAAGATGAGTATATCAGTTGGTGATAAACTGGCCCACTATTATATTAGGCTCGCGAACGAAAAATATGTCACTACGCTTTTTTTAAAGAGATTGACAGGTGTCTCATATGACTTATATCAATTCTAGTTGCATTTCGATATTACCTTACGCGAGTTGAAATGTGATATTCAGACACGAATTTGTTAGTCGCTATGATACCACAGCTTATTATTAAAATGAATAATAATGTGCTTTACTGGGATTAGACCAAAGCAGTGAGAGTTATCCACGGAAGATAGAGCAAATAAAAGAGTCGATTGCGGCATGTGTGGGGACTCAGCAAGTTACCCCTCTCTATGTGGAGAGGTAACCCATGTGCGAATACCCCCACTAAAACCACCTTTCTCCTATGTGCCCCGCCCTTATGGTAGGAAAAGCTTGAGACTTAGAACGTAGTTACGTCCACGCTGATCTTGCGCATCAGTGCTTGAGAATGTCCCAGGAAGCAGGGCAGACTCACTTCGTCAGCAGGGGTTGAATCCTCTGCTGCCCAAATGGTAGAGGACTCCTGCAGCGGAATTACGGGAGTAGATCTTGCGCTGGTCTGTTTTTTTTTACTACGATGATTTTGATGATAATACTTACATTTCTTTTACTTCATTTTTATTCATTAATCTTTTCATAGTTACACGTTTATTATTAAGTCACGGTGGCGAAGTTCGTCAGTAGGGGAATTCCATACACCTCTCATTATTTTCTTGTTTGAATAGTTACGACGATATATAGATATAACAAATCAGTCACTGAAGCTAAGATGCCATTGAATTCTGTCTTCGAATTGTAATTGTGTTGGAATCTCGTTCCCGCGCGCGCATTCAAATTTCGAACACACATTTCTGGTTGAAGTCTCGGCCTCATAGATTTGTGCTTTTAAGTATATCTTCGAGAAACTTCTCAAAATTAAAACTTAGCGATTTACAATAATGATTTTCGATGCACAGATACAATGAGTTTTATAAATTGCTCGCTTGTATGAAACTTGCGTATCGTATATATATTTGCAGTAGAACTCACGAAAAAACGATTCACTATTGCGTTTTTCGTATTGTATTGCAGATCACTGAAGAAAAAAATATTGTGTCTTACTTATTTCTGCACGTCCTCCTCGCTGTATTGTTTTTAACTAATCGTAAGACCAATATGTGGAGAGCACGTAGACTGCATATAGCATAACTGGACGTAAAGTAACACGAGAAATTTCTTATGATATTAATATTTATTATATATCGATACGGATGCAAGGATGAATATAGAGTGCGTAAAAAGAAAAAAAATGGTGAATGTTGACAGTGTCAAAATATAAAAAAGTAAATTAACTAAAGAGGTTGATTCCAACAAGTTGGCATTAAATTTCGTTGAACTGTGTATGATCTTACCCCATTGATGTACTTCACCACCCGGACTATATACGTTTTTTACTTTCTAACCATACGTACAAATATACGTATGTAATCAATGTTCGTTTTTAATAAAACTTTGCAGTTGGCTATTTTCCGTGGCCTGTTTTGTATAGTTTAAAGATTCCGTTGGGTTCGGAAACTAGTAATTTTCAAAAGGGTATGTGGTCTTCATACGAAATTAGGTACCCGCCGGCACCTGTTTACTCAAATTCTGTTTTGGATAACTTGTATTTTATAAATTTGTTTGGGGAACGGTATTATGATACTTTTTATGTTTTAAACTAGCATTGCCCGCGACTAGCTAGTTTGGCTCGGGGTTTGAACAAACTACACTTTTATATTATATCTTCTGAACTCTGCAAGATCGAATATACGTAGAAAATCTTTAAAAATTCATTGAAACAAAGAATAATGTTTTAGTCAGGACAAAAACACTAACAAAACAAAGTAAATTATAAAAGAATAGATCTTTTTAGCAAGTCTTTTTAGTTAGTAATTATCATCTCCATTTTGGTGTCATAGACAAATACTTCATTATATTTATTGGCATAGGTATGTTTAAATATATTTTGGAGATATATTCAAGGTATTTATCCATACTCCACTCAGTTCTGAAGATATGAATCTCTCTGTTTTCTTTCATTTTCTGCTAATCCATTGCGATTGGCACAATATGACTTTTCCTTCTACACTACTCGACTTTGGCGTACGATCTCTGTCACACGATAAATCATCATGTCATTCTTCACACAATCCATCTTTTTATTGTTCTACTACTTACTTCTATTACATTTGGACCCATCAATCTTCTAGATTAACGCTACTTTTTTTAGTGTTCAGACAAAATAACTCAAAGCCAGGTGTTAGGGCATTTGCCCGTCTAGATGGCTACCAACCTGGTCTAGAGTATGCCGCTATAACAACTTTTAGTTGTGTTTCGGCACGACTGGCCAGGTTCCAGTTCCTATCTAGAGAGCGGCAGCACATTGGTAGAACCTTTGGTGTAACGAATGTCTATTGGCAACGGCAACTTTCCATCAGGTGGGCCAGGTGGCCCACCTGATGATGGACAGATGCCCGTCTGCTGAACTTTTTTTTTTACATACATACATAACTTCACGCCAGGTCCCTTGCGGGGTAGGCACGAACAACAGAGCGCCATTCGGCTTATTCTTACACACCTCACTTGCTTCTTTGACATTCATAGCTCTTGTCATGCAAGCCCGTCTGTTCTTAAGGCTCCTGACATCACCTTCTGATAATACAGGATCAATTTGATCATGAAATGTGTGTCGTGGCCTTCCGCGACTTCTGCATCCATTCACTTTTGCATTGTATATCTATTTAGTCATTCTTTCCACATGCCCGAACCACCGGAGCATTCCTTTCCTTACCTTCACCCCGACACTCTTTCTTACTTCGGTATTACAAACGCAGTCCGCGAGCGTCACTCCGCAGATTTTGCGCCGTGCTCGCATCTCGACCGCGTTTACTCTACTTTCATGCTCTTTCTTCCATACCCAACTCTCGCTTCCATACGTGAGCGTAGGTATCAGTAGCGCGTTGTGTACGGCAAGCTGGGCCCAGCTTCTTCTTCTTCTTCAAGCTTCTAGTTGAGTGAACTTATTTTTTACTTTTTTATTGTAGTATAGGTTCGTGTTTAACCACAATCTTACCCTATGTGGAGCGAAGATGTAGTCCAGGATGGAGCACGCTTACCTAGAAGGTACCTATTCACACGGGACCTGAAGACACCTAGGTTATAAGTATCGGGAAAGACCGACTCCGGCAGTGAGTTCCACTCCTTTGCGGTGCGTATGATGAAGCTAGATGCAAAGCGCTTCGTTTTTATAGGTGGAATATCATCTGTATATCGGTGCCACGTGCCGGTGCGTCTGGTTGTCCGATGATGGAAGGGAGACGGCGGGATAAGAACGAAGAGCTCAGCTGCACACTCAAGAACTTAAAAAACATATTTTTACCTCGTGACTTTTATCCCTCCTTATTACATGTCTAAACCACCTTAGTCTTCTTCCTCTCAATTTTTCAAAAACATGAATATCAAGTCTAAATCCATACAATAAACAAATTCCAACGCTCATAAAAATATTCATTAATTTGAATAAATGTTACGTATAAAGATGCATCAAAGTCGACATAATAAATCTGAGTAGCATTGAATAATTTATTGAGAACCAAAACGTTATGGAAAACAGAAAAAACACTTATTTTTACTTAAGAGAAAATTGTATTACCAACATCCGTTGAGTTGTATTTATGTTTGTTATTGACGAAATTGAAAAATAGACTTTTTTCTACATTACGAGTTTGTTAAACATTATAATATAAAGCTTTGTAAACCTTATTTTAAATCATTTTTTATTGAAATTGCTACTATCCAAATATCTATATTTTTATGTAACGATCATTTTTTTAAATGTTTTATTTATATTACATTTATAAAAAAATATAAATAAAATAACATATACAATCGAATACAATGCAAGAAAACTTAACTTATTTGTATTGTATTCTACACCTAGTACCTTAAGACTATAAGTAGAATACTGAGCCCAGATCACCGTCTCCTATGGGTAAGGTGACCAGAAGGCTGGCTACGTTTCCTCGCTGGATCGCCATACTGATCGGTTGCCCGAGGTAAGCACCAGCCCTCTGATCACCTGAAGAGTCAATAAGTCGTTTCGATTTTTATTGATTTTTTCGAGTTTGTATTTTTAGATAATTTGTAACCATTATTAGTAATTAATATGTTAAGGTTTAAATCACTCTTAAAGCCAACTTTGTGTTTGATATAACATTAATATTGTCTAAATACATTTTTTTAAATAGCACTGTGTATTAACTTATGCATTCTACACGTGTCTCTGCGTAACGAAGAAACCATGAGGTTTCTTTGCCACAGTTGAATGTGTTTTAATGTATATAAATATAAGCATATTGACAAAAAAAATGTATATACGATAACGTGAAAATTTTCAATGCTATGTATATGCTTTTATATTAACATGTCATGTCTTAATGTCATACAAGAAGTATTAAGAAATGTATAAAACAATTCAATACAACATTTTTGACAAATAATTCCTAGTATATCCTTGAAACTCAAATTAGGCGTATTTGAGTTTCAAGATCGATTGAAGGCTAACTAGGACTTTAAATTTTTTACTGATTAAAACAAAAGTATGTTTAAGTAATAAGAATATAATTATAAAAAAAGACGGTGTGTGTCTCGGGACGCCCGATAGAAGTTATAACTTAAACTAATCCAACGTGAGAGAAAGGGAAGCCAGACAGACTGGCGCCGTAACGCGTTACGTAACGAAGCGTTTTACCCTCCTATAAGAATTAGTTATCACTTAAATATTTAAAAAAAACGAAGTGGTGGCGCTAACTATGATTGGAGCGGGTGTTACAATTTTTAGTACTTTTTATTCCTTAGTATTCCTCTTCTATAGCTAATGTATGATTTCTCACCTAATTGTACAGCCTCCTAACGATTCCAATTGTAAATCTAACTCATCCGGGGACCCACTCAAACACACGAAATCAAAATCGGTCCAGGAGATTAAAAGGATCCTAGAACCCGATTCCAGCGCCAACTACCGATTTAAATTGACAATCTAAACCATCCGGGCGTACTCAAACATACCAACAAAATCATCAAAATCGGTAAAGCTGTGCTGAAGTTATGCGAGTACATACATTTCTATGATTCATTTTTATTTATATATAGTGAGAATCCATGTTAGATTGCTACATCTATCTGGGTGATCGACAGTGCCTACTTTGCACTGGGTCGTTCGTTTCGTGCAGTAGGTTATATAGCACTGGAATCAATTTACTTATCCCATTCCTTGTTATTCTGGGATTTTCCCAAATTCAACATCGCATCGGTGGCATACACGCGTACTTTTATGATTTAGCTGATCGTGGGTTTTTATAACACAAGCGGGCGTCTGAACGTATAGGAAAATTAAATTTACATATCCTAACTTAAGGCTCAGTTACACTTGAGTGTATTGTACTAAGCTTTTTAGCTGAAATGTAGTCGTTATGTGATTTTTTACTGTCGTGGTAACATAATGGTTAGTGTACGCGTCCTAAACTCATAGGGAGCAGGATCGAATCCAAGCCGGAACGCATATTTTCTGACCGAATGTGCATATTGTTACAATTACCAACACAGCATCATGATGAAGAGTTTGCTATGAAATTAGACGTGATGTAAGGTTCTTGAATAAATATAACTTCAATCTTAAAACTAGCTGTTATTTTCACTTTAGTAAGTATGTTCCATTCGTACAGAATGGTGTCTCCTTTTAACTGAATTCAAAACCCGTGTCTTTTTTACATTTTTGAATTCCCACCAATGAGAGCGAGTTTTATACACATCTCTCATTGGTTAATCGTATCCTTACGTCCTGGCTAACATAGGCATACATAATTTAAGATTAAGTCATAATAGATTAATGCTTTTAGTGATAAGACCGCCTATTGTCTTCTGTACTTAAACTTCTTGAACTGTATCTTAATGTTATGCAATAAAGTATATTCTATTCCATTCTAGAAATAACAAAAGTCATATAATAAAATTTCGCAGAGGTGAACCGACCTTTACGAGTGAATTTTCTTGTTCAATTCACATAAGAATAAATCAGGAAACATTGGTGTAGGCGTTCCACCCCCCTCTACCCCTTCTCTTATACGTCACTCAAGACATGCACGATTTCTTTTGGTTTTCATTCAAATTAACGGATTGTGAATATATTCGTTCGTCTTTTGACAAATTGAGTTGTTATTATCTTCCCATTTTTTTTTATTGCAGGATTTCAGCAGACAGGCAGACGGCCCACTTGATGGAAGCGGTTACCATCGCCTATAGACATTTACAACACCAAAGGTGCTACAAATGCGCTGCTGCTTTCTTAAGGGAGACTGGAACCTGGTCACTAATGCCGGAACACAACTCAAGGCTGTTATGGCGGCATGCTCTAGACCAGGGGTGGTAGCCATCCAGTCGGGCAAATACCCTACCACTTGGCTGTGGGTTGTTTTGTCGCCTCTTACGACAGGCCGCCCGGACGCAGGAAATTGTATTCTTACTCCGTTCCTGCACGGATATGGATATAATTTCACTTATATGTATAAGTATATATATATATATATATATATATATATATATATATATATATATATATATATGTCGCAGAACGGCCTCATTCTCACGACATCTTCTTTAGTTATTGCAGGTTTAGTGGGCGTCATCAGGATAAAATGCGAGCATAAAACACAATAGCCACGGTTTATACACTTTTAATTCAGATTTGATCAACATTATGGCATAGTTTAGACCGAGCAGCGGGGTCAGGGCACCCGCTCATACTTCCAGCTTCAATACTTTCTTTAAAATACTCCATGGTCCAACTCGACCTGTTGCCACCAACCAAATGTGTCACAAAAACTCCTCAGTCTACCCAAGTAGATATTACTCAAAGTTTAGAGAGCGTTGACCCCGCTCTAGACATGCTCTGCTCTCATTGGTCGTTTATTAAATTACAATATTCATAACTTTTATTAGGTTAGAACGATCTTTAAGTTATAGAAACATTTAACAAATCTAATTAAATTACATTAAGAATTTTAGAAGTAATTAAAATGTAAACAAATGATATTGTGCGTTATACATCCAGTCAACAATACGTCCAATTAAAGCTTTCCTCCGACATATATATATATATATATATATATATATATATATATATATATATATATATATATATATATATATATATATATATATATATTAAGTGAAATTATCACAAGTTTTCTTAATTAATAACGAGCATAATATAATTTGAAAATACCTTCTCTTTCAGTCCACTCGTTATGAAGGCAAATCCTCACGAGAGCAGCGTACATTAATTCGCATTTCTTTAATGAAATTGTTGAAAGTTATAGCAATTTGCATCAAAAAAGAGCCACTCAGCGGTGTTTCTCGCAAACTTAACGAATTAATATTAACATTTAACGTGTTTCCAGTTCTCTGTGTTTGGAGACATTTTTTCTAACTTCTGTTGTCATGCTTTCCATGTTGTATTTTCTAATTGCTGATTTTGTTAAAAGCTGTAAAATGATTTAGTTTTAGACGTAAAAGTATCTCCATCAATAAATGGTTTCAAAACAAGAATTAAAAAATATGTAGGACACTTTATTTAAACACGACAGACAGACAGAAAAATATTAACTCATGATACCTATAAATTGCTAATTAAGTTAGCTTATATGTATTACGTATACTCAATGTATTTTAGTAGACTTATAATAATGTATTTTTCTCCTTAAGTGAACTGTATTGTTCTTTGTGAAATAAACGATTTAAATCTTTTCAGAAACCTTAAAAATAACGTCATCATTACATTTTTGAGACCCATGCAGGGAGTGGCGAGTCACCGTCTGCCCGTTTTTGTATGTTACCCCTAGTACCATTAGCAGTTCACCTCTATAGCCCGGTACTTTTTGTGTTCATTTCCCATAATAGTCCTAAACTGGTCGGGGCTTGTCCTTGAGTGCATTATTATATGGTGTAGACAGGGATAATCGCCGGTCAGTGTCACACTAGATTTACGAGTACATTAAATTTGTCAAGGGGCTTCTACATGTTGGCCTTTTCCATGGCACCACGCAAGCCCTCCAAAAGTTCAGCCACTTTTATGGCCCGTGGTCTTCAAAAGTTATCATAATAGCTCTGTGTACTTTAATGACTTCTATTTCTTTGAGAGAAATCTTTATGGACTACGAGTCTGACTTCAACCGTCTAAAAACCCTTCCTGGTATCTTATTTTGTGACCTTGGTTCCTGACATTGTGTTGTTATTGCAGATAAACGTTTGTCTACTTCTTCTCATTTTCTTGTGTCTGTCTTATAACTTTATTGACATATTTGTCAACTGAGCTCCATTCGATTTTTTCCTGATGTATAATCTCTTCAGAAATCAAATTAAATTAAAAAGAATACTTTTGAAGCGGTACGAAATTTACCGGGTCAGCTATTTAGTTTATTTTTATTTGTCTTTTGTTTTCAACACCACATTCATATCTATACAATACTTTCTAGCACTGTATCGTATTTATTATGTCACCTACAGCGTTGTTTTGCTCTCCTGTTTCGAAACGGTTGCTGGTGCTCTTGGCATTTTCATCACTTTTTTCTTTAGCATTTGTATTTATAATGCTTTCTAGAGGGTGTTTAATGTAATTTTTATCTTGATATTCTTCTTAGTTTAGAAACAATCAAATACGATACATTGAATAAGTTTCACGTTGCGAAAATTTTGCCAATTTGATAAACGACGTAGCAGTGGCTACGGGCTACCGCTTTTATTAGTAAGCGAGCACGGCTGCAAGGCTGCGGTCACCACGCTCAGCTGACTGTGCTCTTGCTAACGGTGAATTTATATTGTGCTTAGCAAAGTGCAATTGTATTTCGTGCCAAATTTCGAGGAATTATGCATTTATTATTATCAACTTTATCGAGACCTTTCGACGCGATAGAAAGAAGCCTCGAGTGACCTACATTTAGGGCAACATACAGCGTAGGAATGCGACTAGCATTTTGGGAACGTTCCCTACAAACAGCGATCTGGAATACATTTTTTACTTGTAAATATGTTTATAATATCACCGCACTGCTCGCCCGCGACTGGGAGTTTATCCACACTTCCTTGACACCTGGAAGTTATCTACTGAACGTAGCGTGGCGTTCACTCCTTTATGCCATATGTGAGCAAGCTGTGGAATGAGCTCCCTCCCGGGGTTTTCCCAGAGCGCTACAATATGGGCCTCTTCAAAAAGATCGTAAACAGATATTTAAAGTCTCAACGAAGTAGGCAACGCATCGGCTCCCTTAATGTTGCAGATGTCCATGGGCGATGGTAGCCACTTGCCATCTAGTGGACCTGTCTGCCATTTTGCCTATAGGCAAACATAAAGATAATAATAATTATCCGCAGGGGGGCTTTGTGGCGAAGCCTTAGGTGAGTAGCGACACCTCGTACCCGACTCAGGGGGCCATAGCAAGGCCCCCACCTCCGTGCTTGCCTTAGCTGGCCGGCACGGAGTGGATATCGCTAGAGCTAAGACTCAAGCTCCAAGTGATAATGGCATCACGTCAGAAGTAGCTTCGGTAAACCTGCAGCCCACCTCTCTACACCTATTAGCCACTCACACCTATGTTGCACCTGTCTTCTATGGCATTTTTAGGGCCCATGCAGGGGGAGGTGAGTCACCGTCTGCCCATTTTTCCATGTTCCCCGAACATTGCGATGGGCAGACGCTATAGGCCCCATATTCCCAGACCCCATATACCACTAGCAGTTCACCCTAATATCCCGGTAATTATTGTCCTCATTTCCCACAATAGTCCTACACTGGCCGGGGCTTGTCCTTGGATTCATTAGTATATAGTGTAGACAGGTATAATCGCCGGTCAGTGTCACACCACATTTACATTAAATTTGTCAAGGGGCATCTACGTGTTGGCCTTCCCATGGCCCCACGCAAGCCCTCCAAAAGTCCGGGCCACCATTATCGCCCATGGTCTTGAAAGACATATAATAAAAATAATAGTATTTAGTTTCTAAGTTTTCTTTGTAGTGTAGATTAATTTTTAAGATGATTCAGTTTATAATTTAGGTTTATTTTGTAACCTAATATAAAAGATAGATTAAATAACTCTTTATTTTACACCAAAGCACAATAAACATAAGTTGAAAAATACAAGAGTACAATGGGCGGCCTTATCGCTAAAAAAAGATTTCTTCCAGGCAATCCTTGGCAGTGATTGATAGCATATATTATTTATTAGAATAGATGTATATATTGTTAGAATAGATGTATATATTATTAGAATAAATGTATATATTATTAGGTTATATCACAAATGACTGTGACACATAAAAAGGGTTCTGCTTTTTCTAAAAATAACTACGGAACCTTAAAAGCTGTGTAACAGTACGTATTACTGTTACGGGAGACCACAAAGAAATCTTTTTAAAAACTTCTGACAAGCTTAGGTTAATTTATTGGATTTAGAATGAAATATAAAAATTACAAAGAACTAGAAATGGAACTGACAAAAATTTACAAATAGGAATGTATGTCTGTACCCGGAGACTGCTGGAATGGAACCGAGGACCCCCACCCCCGAGGTGCTTCCGTTTTCTAGTCACTTTAATTACCCATAAAAAAAATCCGCTTTCAACTCAAAATCTATTCCGTTTTGAACCTACAAAATTAAATACAATATTTTTTTTCATTTTCAAATTCATATTTTAGTATAAGTTTTTTAAATAGTTTAAATTTGATATTTTGATAAGGTGGTGAATTCTGAAAAATGTATCTACCAAACGTTGATTATTTGATCTTTGTTATAATGTTTTATAATCTAAGAGTGCTTTTTAGTTTTTTGGAAACTGTGTATAAGACAAATAGAAGAGAAGATCTTTTTGACTTTTTTATTTTTAAATAAATATTGTTAAGCGATTTTACTTTTTCTGCTGTCTGTGCTCAGTTTACCGGAATTAAATTTTGTAAGTGGTCGAAAACGGAATTATTATTATTATTTTAGACTTGTGTCTATTAAAAATAGGTAGAAAAAGAAAGCACCTAACCGAGGCTTACATCTCGAGTCCGTTGGTGAGAGCTGCCGGACAAAACAGGACGAGGGATAGGTGGTACCATGTTTACATTTTATTTATTTGGTTACTTACTTGCAGGGGACGGTTATAACAGTACATATATAAAATGTAACTCAAACAACATTCAAGTCACTTGCAAAGCAATAACGACGCAACGATGCTTACGCAAGGTGGCACGTCTGAGCTTCCACTGACCGCACGAGTGCCTTCGGAAAATGGAAAATGTCTTGTACAATATTTATTTTTCTTGTCCTAAGTAACAGTAATGGCGTTTTCACGACTTGGCTTTTAGCTCAGTATATTTATCTATTTAAGCACAATTTTTTTTACAATAATTAAACTTAAACTATAATTATCTAATATTTAGGGTATTGTATGTGCTCATTTGAAAAATGACAAAATGGTTATTATAAAAAAATGTCGATTAACATACAAACTCTTTGTATGTAGGTACTTGTTATATTTCAATTTAATTTTTTTGGAAATGCGTGGCTGACTTTTCAGTTGTTTCTGCCACCGATAAAGTTATACTTGAAAACACATCTTGTAGCAACGAAAACCTTTCGTACTTATGAATTACGTCTTCTTAGCTCAGAACAAATGTTGTGTATATTCCAGAATAAATAAACAAATAGAAAATTATCTGCCTCTCTGTTTGATGTCTTAGTTTGTTTTTAATTAGGTTATATTTTGTTATAATAGCGAATAATTCTCAGAAATTTAATTTTGATCTCATATTTATGTATTTCTATATATAAAAAAGACAAAAGGAATTGCACTGCAAGATTGATGGGTACAATAATAAAGGTAGATCAAAAAAGAGATGGATGGATTGTGTGAAGTATAACATTGTTACGAGTTGCGAGACTCGAATTAAAATGCCGTTGGAATTATTATAGAGTTTATTAGAACTATACAAACACGTATAACACAGGTACACATAAAATAGAACACAACAAATCCAAACGTAATGCAGAAGGTCGTAATTCAATAAAACGCGCAAAGTCCGTCACTATTAGGTTACCGATTGTACACACGTCACGCCTTGATCATAGTTGCCGCTGAAGTGCCCACCCTCCCTCAATCAGGCCATACTTTTTATACTGCACAAATGCAATGTGCCCACACGGCAACGTGGACCGAATTGCGTGACGGACTTTGCGCGTGTTATTAAATTCCGACCTTCTGCATTACGTTTGGATTTGTCGTGTTCGGTTAAATTTGTACCTGTGTTATACGTGTTTGTATAGTTCTTATACTCTCTCTACTACTCTTATAATATACTCTATAGTAATTCTAACGGCATGTCCCATTAAACTCGTAACAATATATAAATAGAATTATGAATTATTAATATCATATTAACTCTAAAAAATACGAACAGTGTTGGTTATGATGGTATATGTACTAAAATCTTAAAGTCAGTTGCACATATAATATGTGAACCTCTTTGCCATATAATTAATCTGAGCATAAGCACAGGTATATATCCTGAAGCTCTAAAGACTTCAATAGTCAAACCAGTCCACAAAAAGCTTAATAAAGAAGTCATGGTAAACTACAGACCCATATCTCTTGTTCCTGTAATATCAAAGGTATTTGATAAATATATCTATAGGCAACTCTCTGATTATTTTGAAGCAAAGAATCTATCAGGTAGAGAACAAAAAGGATTTCGTGAACATAAAACTATCAACATGGCCATATATGACTTTCTATGTAATGTAATTACTAAAGTAGATTAAACAATCCCCGTATGCTCTATATTTTGTGATATGACCCAAGCTTTCGATTATGTCTGTCACAAAATACTTTTAACAAAGCTTGAATGTTACGGGGTTAGAGGGAATACTTTAAATTTAATTCAGTCGTATTTGGAAAAAAGAAAACAATACACAATGATTACAAATATAAATAATAAGACTAAAACTGAAATGAACTTCATGTCTAATAAGCGCATAGTAAAATATGGTGTTCCACAAGGCAGTGTATTAGGACCACTGCTCTTCATAATATACATAAATGACTTACCATATGCTACTGTACAACCTATGTCTCTGTTTGCAGACGATAGTGCTGTAACTATATCATATGAAAAAGCTGAAACATACGTAATTAACATTAATGATACATTAAATTCAATAATCTCTGGGCTGGACAATAATAATTTACGAATTAATCTCAATAAAACTAAATTAATACATAACAGACAACGTGACTCTACTGCTAATTTATCTAATAAACTTGACATCAAACATAATAATAATAAAATTGAAGAAGTTAATAGTATAAAATTTCTTGGACTTGTTATTGACAAAAAACTTAACTGGAAAGATCACATATGTGTTCTATGTAAAAAACTTAATAGTATGATATATATACTCTACAACATTTCATCAATTGTAAATGTTGACGCTCTCCTAGCTGCATACCATGGTCTCATATCGTCTAATATTAGGTATGGCATAATATTCTGGGGAAATTCCACTGAAGCTGGTACAGTATTTAAACACCAAAAGCGTTGCTTAAGAACTATGTTCAAACTCAAACAGATAGATAGTTGCGAACCTTATTTAAAAAAATATAAAATTTTGACTGTACCCTGTCTATATATATTTGAAATTTCAATATTTGTCAAAACAAATCCACACCTATTTAGTCAGCGTTCGGAGGTCTTTCCTCGTAACAGACGCGATGAATTTAAAGTTTGCACCATCAAATCATTTACGACATTAATGCGCAAAAGTGTCTATTGCATGGGGCCCTTTGTTTACAATAAGCTTCCGAAGTCTCTTAGAGAACTGCCACTTACACTATTTAAAAAAAAATTAAATTTGTTACTGACTACTAAATGTTATTATAACATAAACACCTTTATGGAGGATAAATCATTATGAAGTGACATAAATATATTTGACATGCTGTAATAGTAGACATTTTATTATTTAGATTATTATTATATTGTATACCTGATAATTATTATCAATGTTTAATTTTAATTGTTATCATTCATTGACTGTATTTTTTGTACATAATTTAATATTGTAATCATTGATATTGATTGATACATAAAATCCTGTAATATTAATTTTGCACGCCCAATGATGGGCCGAATGCATTGATACCATAAAAACTGTAACAACTTTGTACATGCATTACGCAATAAATATATATTCTATTCTATTCTATTCTATTCTATGTTATAAAATTGAGGATTTTTTATTACAATTTATGCTGCGATTCAACAGTGACTGAGAAAAGTTCGGACATAACTCGAATGTATTATCTATGAATCGTATAGTTTAAAAAAAAAATTGACAGCACTGAAAATCGTTTCTCGTGGACGATAAGTACTGTTTCCAACTCCAAGCGTACTAAATGTGAGTAGTGATAAATATATTATAGCAACCTGTTCACATTTTACCACTCGTATCTTAAAACCGAAAAATAATATTTTATCAAAAACCACATCCGAACAAAGAACGTCGCTTAGTGAATATTTAAAAGGGTCGACCGATACGGGCTGCGCTAAATTCGGACAAATGAAGCGCACCTTCCCCCGTCTCCCCTTTGGACCGGCGGGGGATATTAGAACAGTATGGGGGAAGCATTATAACCTCTACCGAGTGTGATTGCAGATATTCTGATCTTTAGGTTGTATTATAATTAATCAGCATTTTATTTCCATATTCGAATAAAACAAGCCAGAGTTTTAAAAACGCTTATCTGTGTCAGCTCTGACGTATGACTGCAATTTACTCCTACATTAAATTGATATGTGTACATGTGCGGCGACAGCGGCCAAATACGGCCGAATAAGGGCTATGACAAGAAGGAAAAAATATACACACAGTATATTATAACCCACAGTATACTATTTAGTTAGTAGAAAATACACATTTTGACACACTCACAAACATATTGATTAACGATTTTTTTATTGAAGGAGTTCAGCAGACAGGCAGACAGCACACTTGGTGAAAAACGGCTAACATCGCCTATGAACATTTGCAACACCAAAGGTGCTACAAATGCGCTGCTGCTCTCTTAAGGGAGACTGGAGCCTGGTTCCTAATGCCGAAACACAACTCAAGGTCGTTGTAGCGACATACTTTAGACCAGGGGTGGTAGCCATCATGTCGGGCAAATGCCTTACCACCTGGCAAATTAAAATAATATAAGTAAGATTAGAGTGGCTGACAGAAATATAATAGCAGTTTTGCTAAAACTTATCTTGGAATGCAAGCGTCAAGGAGGTGAACATTAACATGGTATACAGATTAATACTTAAATTTAAAAAAAAACAGTTTGATCGTTGGTTTTGTTTTGTTTGCTTTAATACAGGGTTGGTTTTAAAGAAAAACAGTTTGTCACAATTGTATTACCTATTTTATTTCGCATATTTCCACGCCAAGGGTCTGATAAGAAGATCGATTCTTAAGAAGTAAACCCCAAAAATTGTTTAATAGTTTTCTCTTTATTTTAATCTGAATCTTTCTTTTTAACCGACTTCGAAAAAAGGAGGAGGTTCTCAATTCGTCGGGATATTTGTTTTTTTTTTTGCTTTTTCTTATGTATGTTCGCCGATTACTCCGTGATTTATTTATTATACGATTTACGTGATTCTTTTTTGTTCGACGCGGAACAGCTGCCATGTGGTCCCCTAAAAATTTGACATAGTTTGGCCCAGTAGTTTTCATTTTACGAACATTTTTTTGTTTCCGGTTCGTGGGACCTATATTTTTTAAGAAGCGCGGCACCATTCGTAGGTCCACCCATACATAGCTAGACACTAAAAAGTAACAAATAAAAAATAAAAACTTCGTTTAAAAAAACCGACTTCAAAAACAAAAAAAACTAAAATGTATAAAATAACTTATTTCTAAAGCTATTATTAATATATATTATCTAAAACATCTTGAAGTCGGTGCAAAGCAAAACATAAAAATTACTATATTTTGAAAATTACTAAGCACCGACTTAAGATGTTTTAGATAATATATATTAATAATAATAACTTTAGAAATAAGTTATTTTATACATTTTAGTTTTTTAGTTTTTGAAGTCGGTTTTTTTAAACGAAGTTTTTATTTCTAATTTGAATCTAACGTAGAAAGATTCTACGTTACATTCTCGTAAGTATATTTAATGTTATAATGAGTTTCTAAATACGAAATAAAAAACAAATTTCTGAACCCAAGATGAGAAGGGTTACAGTGCCTTCATAAAAGTACGTATTTGGTTTTGCTTATCTGTTGAGTGCGGGAAATAAAGAAGTTTTTACCACTACCATCTGTTTTCTATGACATTCGTATTTTTCTTTCACATTATTTATTTGAAAGAATTTTACAGTTTTATTACACCAAAGTTTGAAAAAATCAGAGAGTAGAATACTAATATTGTATTACAGTTGTTTTGTAGAATTAAGTACTAGTACATTCATAATTTAGTAGGATAATTTAAAAACGTCGTTATAAATAAAAGCTGTGGTAGCGTAATAGCTAGCGCACGCGTCCCAAACTCAAAGGGTACGAATCCTGACCGTAACACATCCACCATTTAGAGCCTGTCCGCATAGCGATTTTTCACAGCACGATTTTTATTCGCGCGATTTAAATTTCGCATTTTGCATCAAGTCACAGAATTTTTTCTCGCGCGATTTTTTATCGCCAGTGCGGATACTCCTATAATATTCAATGTGTTACAGAATTACGGGAAAAAATCGTGCTGTGAAAAATCGCTGTGCGGACAGGCTCTTAGGCAGTTTTCTGGTCTATTGTTCATATGTTACAATTATCGTATGCTAGCAACGGTGAAGAAAAACATCGAAAATCTGCACAACGAAACTGATATGTCAAACCTACCAAGCCGCTTTGGATAAGCGTGGCGGGTATACTGTCCGTTCCCCTATACAGTGGGATGTTTATAGGCTGTTATTATTTAAAGGCAAATTTAGTACATATAATGTGCAAGGTTGAAAGCTGTTGAAGAGTGTTACTACCAGACTGAAAACAACTTACATAACAAGTAAACTCAGACTTACACATTCTCACGTTCCCTTAGGGAAATACAAGTGCAAGTGCATTGAAGTGTATTACTAATACAATAGGCTAAGAATAAGGTGCTTATATTGTCGCTTTAGTTGTAATACTGTTATGACATTTTAATTCAAAGAAATAAATAAAAAACTCAGTAGGTTCATCGCTTGGCGCTGTTGAAGTCTTCTTCTCGAATGTACGTACGTTCGTTTTGTACGAATACAAAGTGAGGTGAATATAATAACAAATAGTAAGGGCGACTCGGTCTGAACATTTATCGCTTACTTGATATGCCAGTTTATTTGGCGTGGCTTCGTTGGCACCGATGGGCATCTCAGGGTGCTTTTTTCCTCTTTTATCTCAATGTTTCAGCAAAACTTTCGACAGATACTTAGTGAAACATTTCTATCAGTTCACTGTATAAATTATCGCGTAAATTGAGTTCTTTTGTTTCGTATATACTATAAGGAAAATAGAGTATTATACTGATATTTTTTATATATTTTATTTGTTGATACTAGAACATGTCTATCATTATTAGGTATTTTTTATTATTTTTTATTGTTTGAATTTCGCAGACAAGCAGACGGTCCACTTGATTGAAAGCGGTTACTATCGCCTATGGACATTTGCAACACCAAAGGTGCTACAAATGCGCTGCTGCTCTCGAAAGGGAGACTGGAATCTGGCCACTAATACCAGACCACAACTCAAAGTTGTTATAGCGGCATACTCTAGAGCAGGAGTGGTAGCCATCCAGTCGAGCAGATGCCCTACCGCCTGGCTGTGGGTTGTATTGTAGCCTCTTACGACAGGCCACCCGGCCGCGGGAAATTGTATTTTTCTCTCTTCCTGCACGGATTATATCTCGGTTTTACGTGAATTCCTGAACAAACAGACAAGAATTTTTTTTTTAAATATTACACCATTTTCTCCTTCGTTTATGTAGTTTTTGAAGTGATAACTTCTTATGGGAGGTGTACAGTTTGTACACTTGTTCTTGCTTGTAGTGGATGGATGCTGGCAGTTGTTGGTGGGGTGCTGGTGCTTTCTTGTAGTAGGGTGAAGAAAATACACCTTGTTGCTGTCAGAGATTTATTCTCGTAGTAGTTTGGCTTGGATGCTGATCCCTGGTCGCAGCTCAATAGCGACTTATTAGCGACTCAGTAGCGACTCACGTAGCGACTCTGTAGCGACTCGGTAGCGACTCAATAGCGACTTACTCACAATATATTTATGAGCGTTATTTATACTAATGTTATTATATTAAAGTAGCCTAAAGTAGGCCGTAGCGTCAGCAAAACTCTGTACGTTGAACCGTACAGGAGGCTAAACCGCTTCGTTAAGTAACGCGTTACGGCGCCAGTCTTTCTGGCTTCCCTTTCTTTCACGCATACGGCGACCGTAGGCTCCTCTCTCACTATAACCCACAGTGCTAGCCGTATTTCGGTAATTAGATTAAATGATGATACTAATACTGGTAATGCACATTCACAAAATTCTAATTTAGTCATATTCAAGAATTGAAAATAAAATATATTTTATAATCAATAAATGATTTTATTAATGAATAACCTTTCCTTACATTATCATATTAATTAATATACATAAAATTTAAGTAATAACCTAAGCTTTTCTCAAATTAAACAAGTTTAATATTAAATAGTTTAACTTGGATTAGTTTAAATTATCAATTCTGTCGGGCGTTCCGACTCGCACAGGTTTTTTTTTTTAATAGATTCAATATAAAACCACGGCATGTTTCGAATTTTATGATATTATAGATTTCTTATCCTGTATCTATCCAAAATTCACTTGTACGATACCATAATCGACTGATTTATTACGCAGAAAGCAATTTGAATTTCAAGATATTTTGAAAAGCCTCTTGTAATCTAAACGCTCTCTACAAACTTCAGTGAATTCATTCAGCTTAAAATACGGTAATTGCAGGACCATTTGATAGAGCGTTCGGTGCTATCATCCAATCTAAAATAGGGAATAATTTTGATAGCAAATTGATTTATGAAGCAGAATATTATGTATATTAAATTATGTATACTTTGTTTTGTATTATTTCGCTATTAGAAATAAATAATTTTCTTTTTTCTTGCCTTCTTTCTTCTTTAAATTTGTTTATAAATCTATAACCCGGGTTGCCTGGAAACAGATCGCTTTCAAACTATCTTGTCCCATAGATTCCTTTTCAATTCTTACTGCATTCAGTGGACCCCTTGTGGCGGGTAGTGTAATAAAACACTATATTACTATACCGTACATATTTAATAAAAAAAATATATACTATATTGGAGTGAGTTTTTTTTTGCCTTGGCAGACGTTTTACTTTTTTTGGTAACGGTACCGCCCTGAAGTGCCCGCAGGTCCAGGCGTGGTGCCGACGGTGCTGAGCTCGGTATACCGGACAGCCGGGGATGACCTCACAGGCGCACTGGTCAAAGAGTCGCCTGGATCTCCTTCGCACAACATTCCAGATTAGAAGATAACGATTAAAAAAAAACCAAAACGTGGGTTTTAAACACTAATTATAATTTTAAATTTACAATATCTTAATAAATGTTAAGCTTTATATGATAGACATGTAAGTCGTTTCAAATTTTACGACGAATGCCCCACCGAGCAACGATGCGCTGTGAAAACGCGCGGCCGCCGCGACCGGTTGCTTAGACTAGGTACATACGAAAATTTAGTGTTGCGCAATGCGCGTGTTAGAAGAAAGAATAATAATATCTCAAACATTATAATCAAAAGTTTATTACACTAGAATTATTACAATATTAATACAGCACAATAATACACAGAAATATTAAGACAACTCCAAGAGTTGTCTCCACGCTTGTCAGGTGTCGAGCATCAATCTGCCCTTAAAGAATACTGCCATTATCGAACAGTAGTTATCGACCACAATATACTATGGGCCTCTTTCCCAACAGAGCCTTCGCTCTGTTCAACCGATGAACGTAGACTATCGTTGTACATACATACATACATACATAACTTCACGCCAGGTCCCTTGCGGGGTAGGCACGAACAACAGAGCGCCATACAGGCTTATTCTTACACACCTCACTTGCTTCTTTGACATTCATAGCTCTTGTCATGCACGCTCGTCTGTTCTTAAGGCTCCTGACATCACCATCGTTGTAGACTAGCTGAATATCGTTTGCAGTCTAGGTGTAGACTGGTTGAAGACTAGCCCCCCCTCTGCCCGAACACAGTATTTATAAGATCCTCGTAGTGCGTCTGCGGCGACACCATCCTGTAATACTTTGGCGCCACTTCACCTCCGTCGTAACACCAACTTCCGCCATCCGTTTAACTTCCAAATTCCGGTTACTCCATTTTAGATATCCGTTGGCTTGATAATAAATGCACCTACGTTGACATCCGGTTATACGACTTCCGATTCTATCCGGTTATTGACTACTTCCGTCATATGGTTACTTTACAATAACAAATACGATTCTAACACGCGCGTTTATTATTTTAATGTAATATTTTTAATTTTTAAATATTCATTTTAAATTTAATAATTACTTTTAAATATAATATGTAGGTAGTATTACGTCACACCCTTATCTTTTTAACTGACCTAAAAAAGGAGTAAAAGAGTAAGTTCTCAATTCGTTGTGTAAATATATATACATATAGTAGTGTTATGCTATAAATGTAATCGTGATCTAGATCATTAATATTTCCTTTCTTAAAACATGAAAGGGATTATGAGTGCTGAAATCAATAAAAAAAATCCTTTTTAAACAATACAAAATATTTAGTATAACAAAATAATAACTTTTTATTGTGCAGAAAAAAATGTATTTTTCATTAATCCAAATATGCGGGAATAATTTTTCCATTCAATGAATACTCAATCATCGGAATAAAGTTGCACGATATATAAAAAAATACGAGTCGATTTGTTTTGAAGAGTTTTTTTATGGCAAAAATGCTGAAATGATTTTAGCGATTATTGCTTTGACTTTGTGTTTCAGAAGGGCCGCAGTTCAATATGTTGGTAAACTCAACAAGTTTGTTTCCATGATTTCATAAGCCTTTACGAAGTTTAAACGTATTTTCACGGTTTCGTTGGCATTCTGGTAAAAAGGAAGCCTTTATACAATTGTTATGTTAGTGCCTGTCACATGGCCGTCCGGTTTATATTTATATGCCAGTCTTTTTAACCAACTTCAAAAAAAGGAAATTCAAGGTTCTCAATTCGTGGGGAAATTTTTTGTTTTATGTATGTTCGCCGATTACTCTGAGATTTATGATCCGATTTACGTGATTCTTTTTTAGTTCGACGCAGAATAATTAGGCCATTTAGCCCCCTATTTCACATAATTTGGCCCAGCAGTAGTCATTTTAAGAACTTTTTTGTTGCTGTTTCTTGGGACCTATATTTTTAAGGCGCACGGCACCTTTCGTAGGCGTACCCATAGCTAGACACTAAAAAGTAAGAAATAATTAAAAAAAACTTCGTTTAAAAAAACCTACTTCAAAAACTAAAAAGTATAAAATAACATATTTCTAAAGCTATTTTTAATTATAATGTCTTATTTTTAATATATATTATCTAAAACATCTTGAAGTCGGTGCAAAGGAAAATATAAAAATTACTATATTTTGAAAATTACTAAGCACCGACTTTAAGATGTTTTAGATAATATATATTAAAAATAAGACATTATAATTAAAAATAGCTTTAGAAATAACTCATTTTATTTTCTGAAGTCGGTTTTTTTAAACGAAGTTTTCTTTATATATTCTTAGAAACTATTGAGTCTATATCTATGTTTGACAGTAAGATATATTTCATACCGCTATATGGCCATAATCTAGTAAAGCCACAAAATAATTGTTACAAGGGGTAGCCTTCATATATGTAGCTGACGAATGACATTTCTTTTACAATGTACTGTAACGAATAATTTCCTTATTCGTTGTAATATATTAAGAAATATATATTTTATATTTATTTTTACTGTGTGAGTTCAGTAGACAGACAGACGGCCAGCCTGGTGGAAAGTGGTGACCATCGTCTATGGATATTTGCAACACCAAAGCTGCTACAAATGCGCTGATGCTCTCTTAAAGGATACTGGAACTTAGCCACTGATGCCGGCACACAACTCAATGGCGGCATACTCTCGATCAGGGGTGGTAGCCATCCAGTCGAGCAAATACCCTACCACCTGGCTGTGGGTTGTTTTGTCCCCTCTTACGACAGGCCGGAGGACGGATAGATAAATAGGATAGCTTAATAGCTAGCACACTAAAAAAATTTTTGTTTAATATTCTAGCCGGGAAGCATGCACCACTAACCAGTTTTGTGACCTAATATAATGTACTTATTGTTACAATGTACTTATTGTTTCCATAAGTTGGCAGCGTTGGAGGACGGGATGAAACTCTCACATCAAGAAATATAGTTTTTTGCTATTTCTTTTCCATAAACAGCAATAAATTGTTGCGAATCAGTACTCATACTTATAGTCGAAATTAGACTAATTTACTAGCTATTGTGTTTTAAAAACGTTATTTAGCACAAGGTACTAAAACACATTAAAAGTTTAATTTGGTAGCGTTCGTGGAATAAATCAATTTCACACCAGCAAAGTCGCATAGGGAATAATAGAAGCTAAAAGTATACAACAATATTTTAAATAATATTAATATGACTTAATTACACGACTGAAATCATATTTATCCACACTTTTAATCAGTTTAAATTGTGAAATAAAATAAAAATAAGACTGATGTCACCGAGCCATCACTTTGTTAATTAAGTCCGTAATTAAGTAAAGAGCGTTAATTTTTTACGTAAAATAACAATTTTTCTTTCTTTGCCCTATTTCTTTTACAAGCTTTTATTTAAATTAATGTGTATGAATTTGGCATTTTTTTGTCATCAATCTATACACACACATACACACACACACATATATATATATATATATATATATATATATATATATATATATATATATGTCGGAGGGAAGTTATAGTTGGATGGATTATTATTTGGATGTATAACGCACAATATCATTTGTTTACATTTTAATTACTTCTAAAATTCTTAATGTAATTTAATTAGATTTGTTAAATGTTTCTATAACTTAAAGATCGTTCTAACCTAATAAAAGTTATGAATATTGTAATTTAATAAACGACCAATGAGAGCAGAGCATGTCTTGAGCGGGGTCAGACGCCCTCTATACTTTGAGTAGTATCTACTTCGGTAGACTGAGGAGTTTTTGTGGCACATTCGGTTGGTGGCAACAGGTCGAGTTGGACCATGGAGTATTTTAAAGAAAGTATTGAAGCTGGAAGTATGAGCGGGTGCCCTGAACCCGCTGCTCGGTCTAAACTATGTTAAAATGTGTTTTAAATCTAAATTAAAAGTGTATAAACCGTGGCTATTGTGTTTTATGCTCGCATTTTATCCTGATGACGCCCACTAAACCTGAAATAACTAAAGATGTCGTGAGAACGAGGCCGTTCTGCGACATATATATATATATATATATATATATATATATATATATATATATACTGCTAATCAAATCACGCCCTTAGTATTATAGAGACCTAATTAAAAATAATAAAGCTCTTCAATTTTGTATATTTAAATACAATGACTCAAGGTTTCGATTTAGGTGTCTCTAATTTTAACGGTGCGAAATCTTGATTAGTTAATGCAATTAATATATTGGTTCATTGATACAATTAACACACCACCAAACACCTTTTATATACCCATTTTCCCATTAAATAAATTGAATTGAAAAAAAAGCTGATGAAAAAAAATGTCACTTTTAAAAATTTGATTTTTGAACGACTTTTAAACTGAATTGATTTCTAAACGACGGGACGAACATCAAATGTTTGACAAGTAGGAATAGTTTGTAAGCGAAGAAAGAAAGCGAAATTGTGGTTTTTACTATATTCCAAGCATTTTTTTCATATTTACTCACCTTTTAAACTTCCACAAATAATTCAAAACCAAAATAGCCCAATCAGTCCAGCCGTTCTCGAGTTTAAGCGAGACTAACGAACAGCAATTGATTTATATATATATATATATATATATATATATATATATAATAGGGTAATTCGGAAAAATAATTTTATGTTTTTCAGAAGCATGCTTAAAAGTTTCTGTTAGGGGCCAAAATGGCCCTTGTAAAATATGAGACCTTAATACATATATTAGGAATGCCTGCACTTTTCGATTTCCTGTAAGAATAATAACACAGGAAAATTTGTTTTTTTTTCTTCTGATTTTTATATGTACTGTAATGTAAACTTATACATTGTAGGCCTTACTTATAATCTCTTAAATAACAGACTCTTAAGCCCCTAATCAATGACTGTATAACATAAAACTTGCCATCTTGCTTGCCTCTTAGCAGTCAGTTAAACTACCCATCCATGTTGGTTATTTTTGACAGTTATTTATGAGTTACTTTACCACCTGTTATCCTTAAGAGGAGTTTATGGGTAAGATTTCCACTAAACAGTTGCTGAGCAGTTTCTTAAAATTTAACAAACGATTATAAGTAAGCCCATGTACTGTAAAGAAAGGTCTTGAAATATTTTTGTTATGGTGTAATCACGAAGTCTGATTTTACTAGGCGATCTTCTATGATAATAGTGCTAAAGATCTGTTTGAATTGCAGCTTGCGTCGTATCATGGCGTTTGTTAATCCGGCCCTACTCCGGCACTCAATTATCGTGGAGCCAAGTAATCCCTTGGGACGTGAATCGTGGGACTGCTGGGTCACGATTGTTGGTTTTGTATTATCTCAAGCTTAAGATGATAGCCATTTGCCAAGAAGCTTTAATAAACATGCGAATATATAATCATAATATAGCAATGCTTGAAGATAAATGTTTTCGAGCAGTGAGTCATCCCCGTTCTAACCTAGGGGGCCGAGAAATGGACACTGACGGTCGGATTGGTCCACAAATTCCAAGTCGCTCAACGGGCTATGGAGCGAGCTGTTGCGGGTGTTTCTCTTATAGATAAAATTAGAAATGAAGATATCCGTAAGAGAACCAAGGTGACCGGTAAAGTTTAAGTGGCAGTGGGCCGGTGTCGTCGGCTGCAGGACCGATGGCCCATGGAGCAGACGAGTCCTGGAGTGGAGATCGTGACTCGGTAAACACTACGTTTACCGAGTCGGACGCCCTCCAGTCCGAAGGAGCGACGACCTGTGCAAGGTCGCCGGTAGGCGTAGGATGAGGAAGTCCGAGGACAGGGATGAGTGGCGTCAACTTGTGGTGGCATACGTCCAGCAGTGGACTGCGAATGAGTGTCGACGAGGAGACAACAGGTGGTGAAACGTTATAAATAATAGAAATAATATGGAATACTCACTTGTTTGTTGGGTTTGCAGCTGCGTACTACCCGCGGTAGCGTTGCAAGACTGGATGGCACTTGACAGCCACGGAATCGCAGCGCCAAAGACTTTGTTTCTTCCCATTGTGCGTCTCGCTTGCGCGAGTGTTGTGTCGGATAGGACAGACAGGGAGAGAGGACAATGGGAAGACATTATTTCTTTCTATTCGCGGTTACGTGTAAATGATGCCTACAATAGGTATAATACAAACATAACGTTGTTTATACCGTGGATTCTATGACATGTGCGATTTAGGAGGTGAGCACTGAAAGACAGTGCTGTGTCGCACTATATTTGTCTATTCTATTTCGACACAGCAAAATATTAAGTTAGTACTTACTCTTACTCATTTCGAAAATTACGGCACACGACTTCCTTTTTTGATGATTTAATTTTTGAGTGAAATTTCTTTAGAATCGTTGTGATTTGAAACTCGATGAAACGAAAAAGCGACACTAAAAAGAGATAAACACATGAATCTATAGGACTAAGCCTGCGACAGTATCAGATAGAATACATTATATTTTATAATTTAAACACTATGCTTATACAGATAGAGTTGGAAATGTTTTGAAGTTTTTCGTTATTACTTCAAATTTCGTGGTTTAAAGCTTAAAAATATTATAACGATATAATATATTAAATGTGAAGTTACGAAATTTAGAAACCCTCCTACCCCTTGCACACATACTCATACAATTTTGTTCTTTTCTTTATTCAGTTTTTTTTCGTGTGTCGCATTAAAGCAAAAAATATTTTCTTTCTTTCTTACAATATCATTTTGATAGATGATTAATTTAAACGCTAACACGTTGTCCTTCGATCACACGAGACTTCTTTAACAGGTGGGTCTTGTATCTTACTAACCGGTCATTTTTTAATTGAGAAGCTGTGCAAACAGGCAGATGACCCATCTGATGGAAAGTGGTTTTCAAGGTCATATGTTTTAATACTGGTTAAAATATGACACATGCTCTGAATTGTCATGAATAGTTAGATATAGGAAGCTGCCATAAATCGCATTGAAAGTTCTCAATAGAGATAATAACCCTCGCGTCTTTATGACCACAGAATCTTAGCCCCAATAGCTGTATCTATAATCTATTTTATTTTTGTTGTGTCTGTTTGATTGTATTTATTTTAGTGATAAACAATAATAATTATGCGGACTGACTTTAAACTGTTTATTTCAAAAGATACAAAATTTAATATGAGAATACCTCCCTATATATAGGCATAGACATAAGGCACACACTGCACATGCACTTCCTCACAACACCAGCACGTAACAGATAAACTCTACATTAGTATAAGTTTAGTATTAAAATTAGAATAAATTAATATAGTACGTTTTTCGTGAGGTACATACACCTCAACACATCAATCACTAAATTAGTGTCACACACAAGAACCAAATTAACTAATAAGCATGATGAAATTCTAAAAATTAAATCTAGAAATTAAGTTGTAAAAAAGGGTACGGAACTCGACTCCGTAGAGTTGTTAAAAAAGGAAAACAATGAGAATACGACTGACAGACATAACACACAAAGACCAAAGAGAAAGAACATAAAAATAGATAGACTATACAAACTTACACATTAGTGATGTGAATGCAGAATACATCACACCACCAAAATTGTAATAAAAACATAGTATTCGAGTAAGAATAATAATGACGTAAACAATGCATACCTTATTACAAGCCACATATGCCTGTCAACCCTCGACGAGGAAGTAAGCCCACCCACGTGCAAGTACTAATGGATTGAGAGCAATAAAGTGCGTGGTATATACACTTATACAAGGGAATCGTGTGTATCCATGTTAAGTAATACATTCCGGCCATTTGCCAGCAAAGTGGCACCTGAAAGTCGCTTAACTTAAGGATGCGATCCAATTAGGGAAGTGCTATGTCAGGCAAATTTCAAAAGAGAATTTCTCACGGCTTTTTGGCCCTTTTTTATTGTCAGACGCTGGTAAACAGGTATACAGGCCTCCTGATGGAAAGTGGTTACCGTCTATTAACGTTTGTATTACCAAGAGTGATGCAAACGCGCCAGTCTTTGAGATGAAGTGGCTGGGATAAATGCGTTGAATGTACCAATACCATGCTCAACAGCTGGATTTTAATCAAGGATGTTGTAGATATGAAATTTCAGATATGAATGTCGGATATTTTATACCAGGAGCGATACAAACGTATTGCCAGTCTCTGATGTAGTAAGGGCCGATAACAATACTAACTATTAAGTTAATATAACAATATTATATTAACTTAATCCTAATCTCTGGACCAGGATTATCAGGGTGATATTGTAATTTGCCACTCATCAGATCTTTGTAATCAGTATCTCGATTATCATTACCCCCATAATCTAGAGTATGCTGCCATAACAACCTTGAGTTGTGTTCCGTCATTAGTGGTCAGGTTCCAGTCTGCCTTTATAGCGCGACAGCACATTGGTGGTAGCGCCGTTGGTATTACAAATATCCTTAGGCGATGGTAACCGCTTTCCATCAGGGGAGACGTCTGCTTGTCTAATAAACTCATGCGAAAACTTAGAGGATCATACAGTATACGAGCCAGGCTTACCCAAGGTGGACTGACGTGTAATTTTACTTCAGATCTTACAATATACTAAAGAAGAGGTAGAAACCGTCTCTAAACTCGTGTCCAGAAATACCAAGTGAAAAGACTTAGATAGATAGACAACACTTTATTGTATACCTAAGCATAGACAAAGAGAAATAGAAAAATACAATAGATAGTACAACGGGTGGGCCTTATCGCTAAAAACAGATCTCTTTCAGGCAACCTTTGGCAGGTGATAGATTTTTAATGCTGACGGTGTTGTATATAAATAATGATAAGTAGGTATACACAATACATTTACTTTTTCCAGTCTTATGTTTATTTCTGAAAGTGTATTTTACAATATTAACATATATTAAATTAGTATAATTTTTATATATTTTTAATGTATGATATATTTATAAGTTACTGATTCGGTTGTGAGAATAATGCAACGTACCTTTGTTCTTATCAGATTCTTGTCTATCCAAATGTTGTATGAAAGAAATCGCTAACAGCGATAAGACCGCCTATTGTATATTAAAATTTTATTTCTGTTAACTGTATCTTTTAGAACACAGTAAAGCATATTCGCTCATTCATTCATACATACAAACAATATAAATATATATACATATGCAGGCCTTTTTTGTCACTTCATTCTTGGGGGCACGCTAATTCTCGAAAATTGTAAGTCCACAATTTTTTGTTGTTGTTAAATTTTTTAATTTTTTTTGTCAATTTTTCGATATTTTAGAAATTTCCTTTAAGGGCACTGCGTGCCCTCACGTGCCCCCAGAAAAAAAGCCCTGTACACATACATCACACATACATATAATCACACGTATATATACATATGACAATACAAAAATACATATAAACCAGTATTAGGAATTATTTATTATACACAATAGAGAAGTCGTTGTTCTGAAATGCTTCTGTAAATACAGATTAATATCCTGAATGGATTCTAAGAAATGTACAACCCTCACTTAACAAGAGTGTCGTTAATTAGATTAATTGCCTTTATTAAGCGATGAACGCTTTTAACGAAATGCTAAATACAGTTAAAAGACTTACGGGGGCTGCCGTCTTATGAATTTTGAACATCACAGATTGTATGTCGAATTATTTTGATAATTTTACGTAGGCTTGAGAAGGTTCAAAAATTGATTAAGTCCCTTATAATATTTTGTGAAGTGGAATTTGTTAGTCGAAAGCCTGATTAATTAACAGGAGGCCCTCAAGCGCCGCAAATATGCCACCATTGGAATTGGTTGCACATTTGCGGCATTTGGGGTGGAAACGCTGGTTCCGTGGGGTCCTAGCGCCCTAAAGGTCGACCGTAACGTCGCCAAACGTCTGGTAGACGTCACACGCTACCAGGAGGCTGGCGTCTATTATGCGCAAAGATTAGGCATTGCTATACAACGTGGTAACGCCGCCAGCCTTTTGGGAACGTTCCCAGTAAATGAGAGTGGTTTGGGACCATTAACTCATCTTTAGGCGTTTTTCCCTTTTTTATTTAGTTTTAGTTTTTATATAGTTCATAGTATAGTTTGTGGTTTATATTTGTAAGTTAATTTTTTTTTTCTTTTTTTGCTAGAGTACAGCAGACAGGCAGACGGCCCACCTGATGGAAAGCGGTTACCGTCGCCTATGGACGTTTGCAACACCAGAGGTGTCACCAGAATAATTAATAATTTAATAAGGTGCTAGGTCGTGATGCAACCTGCACATCGAGAAAAATGTGCCGAGCCGCCTTGGATAAGCGTGGCGGGTATACTGTCTGGTCCCCTATAACGGGAGGCGCAGGTCCAGCAGTGGGACATTTCCGTCCGGTCAGGATTCGTACTCCTTTGAGTTTGGGACGCGTTCAGCCACGACGTTTCAGCCACTTTTCATTCCATACCCAAGAAAACTTTAACATATTGTTACATGCCGATAAAATGTGGATGCGCACACCTGCCTGTCATAAAGCGCAGTTTATTACCTTTCCGAATGGACTTCTTTTGTTAACATTGTGTCTAAAATTTGCAATAAGAATATTGTTATCGTAAATTGTTTATGGCTCGTGTGCAGATTACGTTTTCTCGGAAACCTCAATCCACGCGGTCCTTTGTTGTATTGTACAGTTTAGTATAAAACGATGCCTGAACGGTGGGAGGGGGCGGGAGGCAGTCAAGCGAGGATTACGATACGAGCAAGACGTATATTCGATGAGTGATATAGTGACGGACTTTGCACGTGTTATTGAATCGTGCAGTTTGTACTGGTTGTATCCAGTTATATTTGTATCTGTACTATACGTGTTTGTATAGTTCTAATAAATTCTATAGTAATTCCGACGGCATTTTAATTCGGGTCCTGTAGCTCGTAACAATATTTACGTATGTTAGTTACCATTTCAAATCCCTCTCCAATAAGTAACGAAAACTTTTTATGCGATTTTTATGCCGGAATTTTTGTAAAAGACCGTGTAATATTTACATGGCACTGTTCGTTCAATAACAAAACTCGTTACGTCGGTGGGAATAAAAATGGAGAATTATCCTCACAAAGGGTGCCGTAACCAAGTGATAAAGCAGCGGGAGGCATGCAGCTAAGGTTGGGTGACAACGCAAATCCGATATGACGGCGTGACGGCAACAGACCTTAGGCAAGGTGTACAAACTACACGATTTCAAAGTCGTAAATTTTTCACTGGTACTTGAGGACTAATCTTTTCACAGAAATGGATTTTTAACCGACTTAAAAAAAGGAGGAGGTTCTGAGTTCGTCGGTTTTTTATGTATGTTCACCGATTACTCCGAGATTTATGATCCGATTTACGTGATTCTTTTTTAGGTCGATGCGGAATAGTTGCCATTTAGTCCCCTAAAAATTTAACATACTTTGGCCCAGTAGTTTTCACTTTATGAACATTTTTTATGGAAAAAAAATCATTCCGTTCCATACGTACACTGATTACTTTGAGATTTATGATCCGATTTACGGGATTCCTCTTTAGTTTGATGCGGAATAGTTGCCATTTGGTTCCCTAAAAATTTAACATAGTTTGGCCCAGTAGAATTTTACCAACTTTTTTGTTCCCGTTTCTTGGGACCTATATTTTTTAAGGCACGTGGCACCTTTCGTAGACGTACCCATAGCTAGACACTAAAAAGTAACAAATAATAATAAAAATATCTTTGTTTAAAAAAACCGACTTAAATAACTAAAAAGTATAAAATATCCTATTTCTATTATTAATTATAATATTTTATTTTTAATATATATTATCTAAAACATCTTAAAGTCGTTGCTTAGTAATTTTCAAAATATAGTAATTTTTATGTTTTACTTTGCTTATGTTTTAAACGAAGTTTTTTTTGACAGACTAGATAGATAGAGATTTATGACTGAAATTATTTCGGACAGAAATTATTAAAATTTGTGACTGAAACAATTTGTGACATAAATTATTTGTAAGTGACACTATTTGTGACAGACATGAATAACAAGTGGCTGCGCTACGGAACGGCCAACCCCATGTTATGCCTCATAGTAGCGATGTCTCTATCTAAAAAGTGTCGTTATTTTTTGGTAAATTATAATCCATACCCATAATTATTAATGTGAAAGTAACGCTATCTGTCACGCTTCAAGAAAAAAACTATATGTAGCACGGAGGTTTCTTTCTTCAGCGCCAGCCTCTACCAACGTTTATGAATATAAATGGAATGTCATGTCATGTAAGGGAGACTATGCTTATGTCTGCGATTTAAAACGTTTTCTTATTACTAAATGAATCCAAATTTATCTGTAACATCTTTAATAATTAATTTGTGGTAGCTTTAATACATTTAAACTACTATATATAGGATTTTTTTGCTGAAATTTGAGATATATGTAGTCTCAATACCGAAAATGGACATAGAATTATACGTCTTTCAAGACCACGGGCCATGGCTGGGCCCATGGAAAGGCCAGCACGTAGAGGCCCTTTGACAAATTTAACGAAATGTAGCGTGATACTGACCGGCGATGATCCCTGTCTACACCATATAATAATGCACCCAAGGACAAGCCCTGACCAGTGTCGGACTATTGTGGGAAACGAGAACAAAAAATTCCGGGCTATTGGGGTGAACTGTTTCTGGTATAAGGCGTCTGCCCGTCGCAATGTTCGGGGAACACGTAAAAATGGGCAGGCAGTGACTCGCCACTCCCTGCATGGGCCCCAAAAAATGCCATAGAAGACAGAAGTAACATGGGCGTGGGTGGCTAAGGGTTGTCGAGATGTGGGCTGCAGGTTCACCGAAGCTACTACCGGCGTTAGGCCATTTATCACTTCCACACACGAACATAGCATATGTGTTGCGGACGGAGGGCACTCCCCTGACCTGCCCGCCGGAGCACACCTACGCCCATAGCTCGCACAATTAGCAGCTAGGCGTCGGACGGTACGCGGGATGTAGCGGCCTTGGAGGCAAAATAATTCACAATTCTCATTGACGACTTACCACTCTCTCGCATCATTTGTCATACGTACTTCTTTATGTATATTTCTAATTTATGTAATAATTTAATAATAATAATCATACAGTCCATTTATAACGAGTTTAATTTCCAAAAAAAAAGCATCTGCCATCAATAATATGAATACTACAACTACATGAGTTGTAACCTATCCTTTGGTACAAAAGGTATAATCGTAGCGTCGTAGTTGAAAATCAACGTTTATTATTTTCTGCCTGGCTATAAAGGGCTTTGCGTAAAAAAAGGTTTTGAATAAACAAAGTTAAATAAACTTTGAAAAGGTCGTATGACAACGGATTCTTTGGGGACTGAGACCGAAACGGGTTGCTCCTATGCTGAGTTAATAACTGTGTATTGTGAAAAGATTTTTAGTTAAATATAATTTTTATATCTATGGTATTATAAAATTCTAAAACGGCCTGTGATTGAGCGGGCTAAGCCTTTGCCGCCTACCTCACTGCAACGCAGAGACTCCGGCTTCGATTCCTGGTATTGTAAATTTCGGAAAGTATTTTTACACACACAAAATTTCATCAATATCCGATGTATAGTTAACGATTCTATAAAGGACATACAGACAAACTTTCATTTTTATATAAATAAAGATATAAATACATCCCAGAGCTTGGAAGTTTTTTATTCTATGAAATCTATCAACTATTATTTAAAATATTTCCGAAAAAAAATATACATATACTAACACAACTTAATTTATAAAAGATAAAAAATGGGTTCCAGATCACCCTTAGATGGGAACGTTGTTGTTTTTTTTACAATTTATTTTCCAATATAGGTACTTACTTTCATACACAAAACATATTTGACTGTGGCACAAAAACATGGGTTTATTTGTACCTGTGTAGAATACATTACACAAGCGAATTCTAGGAATCGGTGGCGACATTGCCGGGCGGGCACATTGCAATTGTGGAGCATAAAACGACGGCCTGATGGAGAGCGGATGCAACTGAGCTTCGACTACGATACGAGTGTGACGTGTGTACATCCGAGAATCTAATAGTGACGGACTTCGCGCGTTTTATTGAATTACGACTTTCTGCATTACGTTTGGATTTGTTGTGTTCGGTTATATTTGTACCTGCGTTATACGTTTTTGTATAGTTCTAATAAACTCTATAATAATTCCAACGGCATTTTAATTCGAGTCCTGAGAACTCGTAATAATAAATATAGCTTCGCCACAAAGCCCCCCTCCCGCAGGGGGGCTTTGTGGCGAAGCCTTAGGTGAGTAGCGACACCTCGTACCTGACTCCGGGAGCCAAGGCAAGGCCTCCGCCTCCGTGCTTGCCTTAACCAGCCGGCACGGAGTGGAGATCGCTAGAGCTAAGACTCAAGCTCCAGGAGTGGAAGTGATAAATGGCCTAACGTCGGAAGTAGCTTCGGTGAACCTGCAGCCCACCTCTCTACACCCCTTAGCCACTCATACCCATGTTGCCCCTGCCTTTTATGGCATTTTTTGGGTCCCATGCAGGGAGTGGCGAGTCACCGTCTGCCCATTTTTCCATGTTCCCCGAACACTGTGACGGGCAGACGCCATAGTCCCCATATTCCCAGACCCCCAGTACCACTAGCAGTTCACCCCAATAGCCCGGTACTTTTTGTCCTCATTTTCCACAATAGTCCTCACACTGGCCGGGGCTTGTCCTTGGGTGCATTATTATATGGTGTAGACAGGGATAATCGCCGGTCAGTGTCACGCCACATTTACATTAAATTTGTCAAGGGGCCTCTACGTGTTGGTCTTCCAATGGCCCGTGGTCTTCCAAGACATACAATAATATAGTTTGATATTAAATTATTCAATATTATTGTTATATCAAAAATAGGAGCAGCGTCAAGGAATCGTTATCATCATTCAAGTGTTTATTTCTGATGTGAATCATGCTAGTAGGTATATGGTTCTGATTTGTTCCCACGACTGTACATATGTTCAAACGTCCATAAGCGACAATAACCACTTTCTATGAGCTGGACGGTCTGCCCGTCGCAATATAAGAAAAAAATACAAATATGTTTTAATAAAAATAAACACACAGACACACACATCCGCATAGATACACACACACACACAGCCCAGTACACTCACTATCCACGAAAATAATACAAATCTTCATTTGAACATTGGTACAATAAAATAAAACTTACTTAGTTCTCTAATAAAGCATTTAACTGTACAAATATTTATAGACTCAGTCCTAATTCTCAGCCCGACACTTTAAAAGTTTATTCGATTCAGTTATTATGTTGCCAGCTACTAATTGTAAAATATCTAAATTAATGAATGAAGATATTCTTAAGGGCAATTGATAGAAACATAAAACTGAAAAACGCTAACCTTATGTATCGTTTTGTGCACTGACTTAAAGTTAAGACAGGGAATTCCCTTAACGGCTAAACCTGTCAATATTTGAAAAGCGAGTTCAGTTTTTATTATTATCTTTTAAGATGTTTAGTGTAAGGTCGCGAGCAACGGTGGTTTTTAGAAATCTATAAAGTTATAAAATTCTAGAAATGCCGTGTCCTGTACATTTTTTTATTGCATGAGTTCAGTATACAGGCAGAAGGCCCACATGACGGAAAGCGTTTATCATCGCCTATGGACGTTGGCAACACAAAGCTACAAATGCGCTGCTGCTCTCGTAAAGGAGTCATGGACCTGGTCACGAATGCCGGAACACAACTCAAGGTTGTTATGGCGACATACTCTAGACGATGGGTGGTAGCTATCCAGTCAGGCAAATGCTCTACCACCTCGCTAATTGAAGCTATCAAAAAAACAACTGGAATAGACTACATGCATTTTGTTTAGATTTCTAGTCTGTTTGTCTATTTGTTCGGAATTCACGTAAAAACTACTGGGCCCATTTCAATGCGGTTTTCACTGGTGGACATCAAATTCCTAGACTTAAAATTTGCTCTACTTTTTATCCCGGGAACCTGTGGGATTTTTCCCGGGAGCCTTTCAAAATTGTCTGACTATATAAAAATTAGCTTATTCTAAGACAGTTTTTACTAAAACGATAGATTCTTTTTGAAATGCTGCGGTACTTTGTGCCTCAGGAATCCCGCTGGAATTTCAAGTCCAGCGTGAACGAAGTTGCGGGAATATCCTAGTACGATAATAAGAAACTAAAGCTACATACAACTAAATCTTATCCATTTAAACGGAGCGGACAGTCGAATCAACTAAGATGATACCTGTTATCAGCTTACAAAACATCGTAACCCTATAGGTTTTGTACAAGCCAACTTTTGTACAACTTATTACGTTATAAGCAGGTACAAGAATAACGCTTCAATAGCATATTGTATATCACCTGAAAATTGTTTGACGTTATTTTTCTTGTGATATTTTTAAAATTTGATAAAATGTTCCTAACAGCTGTACTTTTATTAGGTATAACAAATAACATTAGAATTTTGGGTCAAATGTGTGCGCACCCTTATTCGTCATGATAAACATGTAAAGTTTCTTGATTGTAATTTTATGTTATTTATTTAAATAAATCTATAAATCTTCAAAAAAATAATTTGGGAATAATGTAGATTTTATCTGACATGAATTTTTAGGACATTGTTAAAGAGCTCATACTTTCATGGCCGATTTTTCAATCATCAGATAAATTCAAAAGTTTTTATTTAAAATAAGTTCCACTGGACAATGTAATGTATGGGCAATGAGTCATACCACAGGCCAATCAGCGAGCCGCGGCCGGCATCATGCCACCTCGTCAGTCTCTCGGATGCTACAGTGGCGACGAGTCCGAATTCGCGCGTGCGTCAAACATAAATGTGCAGTGGTTTCTTAATTACAATTACAAGTAAAAATGCCGATCGGTCAAATAGGCGAGTTCAACCTACAATCTGATGATTGGGGATTGTATATCGAACGTTTAGAACAATATTTTATTGTCAACCAAATCCCCAAACCTATACTTTAAATGGCTCGAATGAAGAAGAAGTGAATTATATTCATTTTGTAGAATTTTTTTTGCCAGTTACAAATGAAATCGTGAGGACAGCCACGGCTAAAGACCCCAGTCTCTGTAAGATTTTTCTATATATACAATCGGGTTGGCCACTAACCTGCCACGAGGATAAATTGAAGCCTTATTTTCTGAAGAAAAATGAATTGTATATAGATAGGGGTTGCATTATGTGGGGGTATCGTTTGATTATACCTTCCAGCTTACAGAACCAAATCCTACAACAATTACACACGAGTCACATGGGAATCGTCAAAACAAAATCGTTAATGCGTAGTTACGTATGGTGGCCCAATGTAGATCATGATGTAGAGGAAATGTGTAAACGATGCGAAACGTGTGCATTAGAATCTCAGGTCGCACCGCGAGCGACACCTCAGCCGTGGCCTTACCACACTCAACCCTGGAGTAGAATACATATAGATTTTCTCGGTCCATTTAACGGTAAAACATTTCTTGTTATAGTGGATTCTAGTACAAAATGGCTTGAAATATTCGAAATGCTAAAAACGAACGCCAGTGCGGTCATAAAAGTTTTGAGAAATACGTTTGCGCGTTTCGGGTTACCAATCGAAGTAGTTTCAGATCAGGGGCCACCATTTACTAGCGGAGAGTTTGGGGAATTCTTAAAATTAAACGGTATTCAACAACGATTTTCACCCGCATATCACCCTTCTTCTAATGGAGCGGCCGAAAATGCGGTAAAGTTATGTAAACGCGCAATAAAGAAAGCCATAAGAGATTCTATAGACATCGATGCAGCATTACAAACTTATTTGTTATCTTATAGGAATAGTATACATAGCAGCACAGGGGAGAGTCCAGCAATGCTCTTACAAAGGCGGCCGCTTAGGTCCCGTTTGGACTTGTTGCGAAGTGAGCGCGTGTTAGAGGACAGCGTAAAAAAGGCACAAGTTAGGCAAGTAAATGGCAGCGGCGGGGTAACGCGTACTTTTGCATCCAACGAGCCAGTATGGGCACGCGTTTACGGTACACGAAATAGATGGGAAAAAGGTACTATTATACAAAATGAGGGTTCTCGTAGATATATTTTAGAAAATGGTCACGGTCGACGAATACTTAGACATACCGACCAAATTAAGCGCAGATCCGGACTATTTGAAGCCCCCTTTGAAAGAAATAATGATCAGCAACCAACTGAAGGTGTTAACGGGGGAAGGGAGTCCGTCGTACAGACACCTGTAGTGACGGAAGTGGTGAATGCAGATACAGTTAACAAGAATAAAAGCCCTATGAGTAACAGTAAGCCAGGCACACCACGATCGTCACCGCAGGAGTCACCAAAGCCGTCACAGCCCCCTAAAATAATCATTAAGCAAGTTAAAAGATTTATTGTAGACTAGACCTAAGTTATATTAGTTAGTCATAAGGATATTAGTAGTTAACATAGAAATAATTTGTAAATAACTGGAAGAGGCTAAGGGGGGAGGTGTAATGTATGGGCAATGAGTCATACCACAGGCCAATCAGCGAGCCGCGGCCGGCATCATGCCACCTCGTCAGTCTCTCGGATGCTACAGACAACACTTTTTTAAGGTCACACATATAAGCCAAAATTTAATTTTACTTCCTATTCTATGTACACCGCCTCGCAACGTGTTATTGCTGTTAAGGCGAAGAAGCGGCAAGGAGCTCTCCAGCAATACGTCTAGCTAAATTTGTTTTTCTTTATTATTTCTTATTCTATTTATATCTTAAGTTCTTTTTTTATAAGTTTTATACAGTTAATTAATGGAGTTGTAGCAAACAGTGCATACTCAGTAATATAAAAGCTATCAGTGGAATAACATATAACCTGACTGAATTCAAAAGTGAAATCATTTAACTGTTTTATTCATGCATCTGACATTTTTAATCTTTCCGTGTTATATTTTATTCCATGAATAACGTTTATCCGGTGATTGAAAAAGTGGCCCTTAAAATATTGTTTGTTGAATTTAAAAAATGGTTTTAATTTTTTGTTTTTATAAATCAAAGTAGTAGTCTTAGGTCGTGTAGCATTTAGATTAGTTTTATATATTAAGTATAATATTAAGCAAATAAGCACTTTTAGTTTATAAGGAAAATCGTATACCGTTTGATGAATACACAATAAATCTAGACATTATAGCGTAAACAACGTTTTAATTATTCAAAGAACTTGCACTGCAATAATATATCGATGACATTAATTTGCGTTACCTATAAGAATAATTTTATTTAATTACCTCCAGCAATTAGGGCATCATATATGATGTGCATGGCAACACTATTAAGCAATGGAGTCTTTAGATTTGAAATTCAGATAGATCAGTGTTTATTTAAGCGTTGAATTACAAATGAGAATGGCTTGAGAAATATATCGGGATAAATGTCGAATGAAATTTGAATTAAGTGATAAATTTTATTTGTTGAATTTAGATGTTAGTTTCAGGTGATTTATGTTCATTTTGTACTACGACGATTTACAATTATCTATGAATAAATTTTACTTCAATGAGGTGATTATATATTATATTACACCAAGTGTTTATATGACGGAGGTAGGTGCAGATTTTCCCGGCATCAGTAATAATTATCTGAACTTTGTCGGAGTATTTGAAGGGTTATGAGCATAAATAAGTACGAAAGTCATGATTTTAACTGATTTATTATAATACTTCACAAAAACATGAAGACAGGGCACAATTTTCCGAGCCGGCCGAGCAAACAATGTTGCCAGTATGAAGACTAAAAAAGTGATACCAGTAATTGTGTAATAATTAACAGATATTTTCTTTTTGTATTACTAAAATAATATTTACTTTAACCGTAATGTGATGATTGAAATAAAATCGTTAAACCATTTAACTATGGCGTATGGCGATTCAGCGAGGGAACGTAGCCACTCTTCTGCGGCACCTTACCCATAGAAGACGGTGATCTGGGCTCAGTATTCTACTTATAGTCTTGAGGGACTATGGGTAGAATACAATACATATAAGCCAAGTTTTCTTTTTATAAGCTTTTATCTAACTTGTAATGGATGTACCTATGTGTGTATGTAAGTTCGGGTGGAATTTTGCAAGTTAAATTTGACCAATTATCCGGTTTCCGATTGAGCTGAAATTTTGCACGCATATGTATATCGCGTGACAATGCAATACTATGGTACCATGGAGCTGATTTGATGATGGAGTCGCAAGGTGGTC
Organism: Dendrolimus pini; assembly: GCA_949752895.1. Lineage (NCBI taxonomy): Eukaryota > Metazoa > Arthropoda > Insecta > Lepidoptera > Lasiocampidae > Dendrolimus > Dendrolimus pini. Next base: position 2,607,852 of record OX457144.1, read on the forward strand.
ATAGGAACTCCTGTACTAAACAGGATAGACTCGTCGTGTTTGGGCTCGTTTTACTTATCTTGGCTAGCACGCTGCTGCTACATAAAATCGAGGATCTCAAAAGCTTGTATTTAAAAACCGTTTTAAAAACAAGTTATATAGTATTTAGTTTAATTTATAATTTAGTTTTATCTCTTTTCATTGTTAAATTTAACTTAAAATATAACGTGATAATGTATGAGGTTACTTGCTTTATAATCTATGCGTGCAGGAACGGAGAAAGAATACAATTTCCTGCGGCCGGTTGGCCTGTCGTAAGAGGCGTAACCAACCCACAGCCTGGTAGCCTACCACCGGTCTAGAATATGCCGCCATAAACAACCTTGAGTTGTGATCCAGCATTAGTGGCTAAGTTCCAGTCTCTATTTAGAGAGCAGCAGCACATTGGTAGTACCTTTGGTGTTACAAATATTCATAGGCGATGGTAACCCACCCATGGGCTGTGCACCTGTCTGCTGAACTCATGCCATAAAAAATTCTGTGAAGTTGCAGTCATCAGTTTTTTGTACACAGCCGATTTACTTCGGGATCTGGACACTTTTTTAATTCTTCCGCATTCAAAACTTAGTCAAATACATATTTCAAGTGAAGTATGAGCAAAACGGAGTGTGAAAAAAATTATAACAGCAAAAACCCCAAGTCCCCTAACACACAAATTCTCATACTAACTTCATAATTTGCGTTGCAGGTCAAATTTTTTTATGCCAGTAGATAGGGTTGGCAACTTTAAATCCTAACCTGTTTAAGGAGATGGTGCATATACATCCAAATTGGGGTGGCGCACAAAAAAAACAATTTATTTTTTGAGTCTCGAGTGGTTTTTTTAAGTTTTTGATGTTTTAAGAACTCCCTCCAAAGGACAGCTCAAAAATTTGAAACATAATATCAATACATAATTAATAATAATGCTTTAATTAGACATTAAATCATTGACAAACACAGATTGATATAATAATTTAAAAAAAAACAGACATCTATGTAATTAATAAAGGTAATAAATATTATTAATTAATAAATAAAGGTAATAAATACTATTCAAGTTGGAAAAAGGTACTTAATAAAATAAATAGGAAATAACTAATTAAATAATGGCGATTAAGATCATGCTTACTTGCACACCATTGAAACTGGTAAAATGTACTGAACCATGTATTTCTAGGTATATCGTCTGTATACAACTACATTTATGCAAGAATAAATATTTCTTTTCATTTCAAAAAAAAATATTAAGAGGTCGCTCCAAATTTTTAAGATTTCAAAAATTGCCATAAACTGTTTCTTTTTCTCTTTACAGTATAATTTTAAAGACTAAAAAATATACGTTTCTGAAAGTTTCAGTATAAATTTGAATTTTAAAAGGTCGCTCATAATGTTTTAATTTACTAGTGCATTATTACTTTAGATTTTACCGGCAACAACTCTACCCTTCACAATACCGTCATACACTTGCTTTGTGATTCTACTTTCATCTATACTCTCTACATGCCCAAACCACCTTAATATTCCTTTTTCAACTCTTGTTATTACATCTTCTTTCAATTCACAACGTTCCCTTATCAAACTGTTTATTATGATATCACTTACAACCATATACATCCTACTTCAGCTTCCCAATTTTGACTGATGACGAATGCGATGATATTTCTACAGGCAGCCCTATCAGTAGGGCAACAACGGTTGTTGTGAGCACCGCGCTGCTAAATTATATGGAAACCCAATAAAGATAACACCCCGCGTCAGTGGGTACGTACAAAAATATTTCGCATACAGAAAAATCCAAAGGTTTTTGTATTGAGACTTTATGACCGCGGTGATGGCTAATAACACACTAACTTATATGTAGTGACGATCTTTCGACCTTATAAAAACACGAGTATAAAGATTGTGTATGTCGCATCATATAATTTGACCTAACAGTAAGCACGAGTTGGAAAATATGTAAAATAAATTGACTTTCCTTTTCATTGCCTCCTGATTATAGTATAGTGCAGATAAGTAGGTAAATATTACATATCTACACCTTAGAGCATTAATAGAGAGACGGAGTCTCGAACTCTCAGTGAAGCCGGCGAAAGGATTTCGATCTTAGAATAGATCTCGGGATAAAAAATATCACACATTTTATTACATTAAATTTGCTATAGATAAGTAAAAAATCACATTATATATACAGACATGGCATGTTAAGAATATTTCAATATTACAGATGTACACAGATTTCGTAAATAAAAAATAAACATGATACTATCTTGAAAAAGTAGGTATTAATAAATTATTTATAATGTGTAGCCTTAAAACGTAGCATTCACACGTTTAGGGTATTCTATGAATAGTAATATGCTTAACACATTAAGGCAGAGTTACACTTATCTGTCATTGAGTTTATATTAAGTAAAAAAATACTAAGTCATCTTATTAATTACTAGGTGTGCCTGCGACGTCGTCCGTGTAGAATCAAAACCCCCTAATTTTGAAACATTCTTCATTGGTGCTCCGCTCCTGTTGGTCTTAGCGTGATGATATATAGCCTTCCTTGATAAATGGGCAATCTAACATTGAAATCATTTTTTTAATCAGATTAGTTAACTCTTCGTTCGAATCGACCGTGGTAGGGGCAAGAAAAAGATGGCGCGTAACGGAAAAAATGTGACGCGTAACCGAAAAATGTGACGGTAATTTTTTTCCCAACGCGGATAATGAAGTTCACTTCAAAAAAAAATATAATCTGTTGAGTAGTTTATTTTCTTAGACAACGTCAGTCAAAATATAAAAATAATGTATTGAGAATATATTGTACAAGAATTTGGTTTTAAAATTAGGTTTGAATTAAATAAACATCAAAAAGCGATTGTAAAGTGACCCACGTAGAACTGTTAAGAACTCTTTATTGCTAGGTTTTTTTATTCCGCAATCATCATTTCTAGCCCTCTTATTGTATGTCAATATAGTAGTACTTATAAACATGACTGTAGCAAATTCTCTACTGTAGCAGTGAAGAGGTAATAATGTAATTAAAGTTCTATCAAAAAGTCCGTGCAGAAACGAAGAAAGAATACAATTACCTGCAGCCGGTTGGCCTGTAGTAAGAGGCGACAAAATAACCCACAGCCAGGTGGTAGGACATTTGGCCGACTGGATGGCTACCACCCCTGGTCTAGAGTATGCTGCCATAACAACCTTGAGTTGTGTTCCGGCATTAGTGACCAGGTTTCAGCCTCCTTAAAAGAGCAGCAGCACATTTGTAGCACCTTTGGTGTTGCAAATGTCCATAGGCGATGGTGACCGCTTTCCATCAAGTGGGTTCCTTGTCCTGTCTGCTGAACTCATGCAATAAAAAAATAAAAAATCACGGTGCAAAGTTTGACAATAGAAAAATAATTGTACTAAAAAAATAAATCGGTTACCATTAAAATGGATAGATCAAAGGATCATTGGTCTAATGTCCGTAAGCGATCACATGTGATGTCAATTATTTTATAATGAGGGATAATGAATTCGTATAAATTTGAACATAAAACGCAAAGCTACTCTGCGTCTGATGCAGATGCTTCAAACACAACTAAGATTAATCGTCATCAAGTTAAAGAATATACCACCTAGCCTTCAAAAACGTAGAGTCGTAGATTTAAAAAAATAAATATAACATCAACTGGACCTACTTATGCAAGATGGAACCATCCCACATGCTGACTGTTTGAGAAAAAGCCTTTTTATTAAAATTTTGCATACAAATAATGTGTCTTTATTTTGGAAAAAAATATGTAGTCAGTATGTGGGTTGGTTCCATTTTTCATAAGTAGGTCCAACTAAATCTAACAAAGCGAAAAGGTATACAGACGCCCTTACTCACAGACGCTACCTTCGTCTATCCGTCAATGTTAACATGTATGTAAATAAAGCCAACACAAGGTAAGGAAAGGGCCCTTCGTAAGTTTGCGGAAACGCAAATATTTACGTAGGACTTATGTAGAGAAATGCGAATTTCAGCTGAACGTTTGTTCGCAACGCACGACTGAGGATGCAACAAATGTGGACAAAATTTATATAAGGGTACGATAAGGTCGAGTAGAAGACCAAGCGATAGACGATAGTGAAGAAATTTTTGTAGCAGCGAGAGGTTAAATGATACTTCATAGTATAATGCAATGCAATGAAATCAGGAGAGGCAGATGGACCACCTGATGGAAAGCGGTTACCATTGCCTATTGTAGGGTTCAGTTTGTATGCACACAAATAAAACACCAACTACATGGTTTGTAACGCACTCCTCAGCTCGGCGGTTGGACAGTGAGTGCCTGGAGTCAGTTGCTAGCGACTCCTTCCACGCACTCCCCACCACCGACCATCGCGTCAGTAAGCGTGTTACGTTTATTAAATATAATACTCTACACCTATGGACATTTCTAACAATAACAGTGCTAGCAATGTGCTGCCGCTCTCTAAACGGGGACTGGTACCTGGTCACTAATGCCGGAACACAACTCAAGATAGTTATGGCTGCATACTCTAGACTAGAGGTGGTAGCCAGTCGGGCAAATACCCTACCACCTGGCTGTGGGCTGTTTTGTCTCCTCTTAAGATATATAATATATTATACTATTTCTAAAGTCATTCAAATATTTGTGAAACTAAAAAGGAAAAGATCAATATTGTCTACATCTTGAAATAGGTGCCAAGTAAAAAATAACAACAACAACATTTCAAAATGCACCGACTTCAAGATGTAGAGACAATATTTATTTTTTGCTCTTTAGTTTGAAGTCGTTTTGTTAAGTATTCTCTACGTTTTTTACATATTTTTTATTTTTCTGTATTGGTTTTCGAGACTGAACAAGCACAAAAATTTCAAAATTTTTAACTCTAAACTAACTATTGTTATGCAGCTTGCAAGATATAACCTGAATAAACAAACTTACCCATTTCTACCAGCTTTTTATTCAACTTTTGTCACCTACAAACATTGTAAGTTAAATAAAAGCTGGTAAAAATAGCTGAAGCATACACAAACAGACAGACGGACATGATGGTAACAGTTTCATTTTTGACACAAATAGCTCCGCTAGTTTGAAACTCAGTATGTATCTATTACTGAGATTGAACCTATGTCGTTGTATGAATCTGAGGCCATAAACTTCCCGATTGCAGGGCCCCGATATTATTATTGCATTAATATGAGCCGCCGAGGCCTGGAGCATTTATTTAAAGGGCCTCGTTGACCTACTGACATAAATACCGCAAATTAAAAGATTTTTGAACTTACAAATTGTGGCCCTTCAAATCGGAATCAATTAAGCGGCTTTTAACCGAAATGTTTACATGCCGAATTAATAATTTAGATTTTTTTAAATTACTAAAATCATTTTACACTAAAAACCAAATAATAAATATATTGTTACGAGTGCGGGACTCGAATTAAAATGCCGTTGGAATTAGAGAATTTATTAGAACTATACAAACACGTATAACACAGGTTCAAATATAACTGGCCACAACCAATTCAATAACACGCGCAAAGTCCGTCACTATATAGCTTATCAATGGACACGTCTTACTCGTATCGTAATTGTCGCTTGTCTGCCGATCTCTCCATTGGGCTATTGCTGCACCGATACAATATGGCTGCCAGCCCGCATAGATCGGATTTCTTAGAATCAGTTCGACACACCTGCCTAATGACTGCCATAAAAGATGACAATACACAATGGACTGTTTTTCTAATTACGAATTTTACAAACACAAAGTTAACAAAAGAAGTCCAAATGCGGGAAGGTAATAAGCTACGGTTTATGACAGGCAGGTATGCATTCACTTTTTGTCGGCAAGTAACAATATAACTGACTTCTTTTTTTTACCATAGTTTTAAATATTTCTATAGCCTTAACAGTAAAAGAATTGTTGTTAAAAGTTGAGTTATGCGCCTCCTGCGCAAGTGCTATTCAATTTAAATTAAGTAAAGGGCGTAAATTATGAGAGCACGAAATAAATTCAAAACGTTGTTTGAGGTAATCAGGACAAATAAAATACTATAGAGAAAAGTAAGGATGTGAGTATTGCGGCGACAACGAATTGGCAACCACTTCAGTTTTTTCGGAATTCAGAGACATGGTTATTCTTCCGTAGGTTAAATATGAATCTAATGCAAAAAAATGGAGGCGCTCAAGTTTCTGGTTGTCAAGTTAATTGTTTTTTTTTTATTGCAGGAGTTCTGCAGACAGGTAGACGGCCCACTTGATGGAAAGCGGTTACCATCGCCTATGGACATTTACAACACCAAAGGTGCTACAAATGCGCTGCTGCTCTCTTAAGGGAGACTGGAACCTGGTCACTAATGCCGGAACACAACTCAAAGTTGTTATGGCGACATACTTTAGACCAGGTGGTAGCCATCCAGTCTGGCAAATTCCCTACCACCTGGCAATACAGAAATTTCGCCATTACTTGACCTAGATTTAAATAAGAACATTAAAATTATAACAACCGATTAAAATATAGTCCGTCAGTGTTATAAAAGTTTTAAGGGGGTATTCTGGTTTAGAAACTCGAATTTTAGGTGTTTTTTCGGTTGCGATAAAAAAGAACAATAAATATTTTTCCATACATTTTTATAAGATTTTTTATTGATATTTAAATAGTACAAAACATTAATTAATAAAAAACAATTTTCAAAAAACTGCAGACCGACTGATGAAAAAATGGCACATCCTGGTGTGCAAAATATCAATCCTTCTATTGACCTGAAATGGAAAACAATTTATAGTCCTTAAGGAGAAAGGATTTAGTTATCGCACTGGGTACGAGACGTTTTAAAGAAAAACATTTTTCTTACATAATGGCGGCGGTTTCAAAAATACGTTTGTTGGAAAAACCAGAATACCCTCTTAACAACAGAAAATAAATAATAGGTGCGTATATTGTTGGAGAATCTTCGTCAGTTACATAGCATAGAGATTTGACCTATTTGACATCTTTACCGGGAATAAAAACGTTTCGCCCATTAACTTAAATATATTTTCCTACGGCAGACTTCTTGCGTCAGTGTAACATTCATAGCCGGGATCCGAGTAAACAAAATCATGAATATGCACCCGGTCCATTGAACACGTATATTTAGAGATTATACCGAATATAATCCCAGTTTACGTTCGCGCGTAATCTTTATTCATAAGCCATGAAACATCAGATTTTTAAGGCAGAATGTGGAATAATAGGAATGGCTACTTAACCGGACCAAACACTGATTTTCTGTTAGGCCTAATGCCGCCTCGCAAATCCCAATGAATCGAGTAGAAAAAAATTAACACTTAACGTCACTGGAAACGTGTAAGAAATTATGGGAGCTGCATATGTCCAGTCATCGCAGCGGACAACGAACTACTGGCTAGCGCATTTATATATTTTTATATTAATAATATACCCGCAGGGGGGCTTTGTGGCGAAGCCTTAGGTGAGTGGCGACACCTCGTACCTGACTCCGGGGGCCAAGACAAGGCCCCCGCCTTCGTGCTTGCCTTAGCCAGCCGGCACGGAGTGGAGATCGCTAGAGCTAAGACTCAAGCTCCAGGGGTGGAAGTGATAAATGGCCTAATGTCGGAAGTAGCTTCGGTGAACCTGCAGCCCACCTCTCTACACCCCTTAGCCACTCATACCCATGTTGCCCCTGCCTTTTATGGCATTTTTTGGGGCCCATGCAGGGAGTGGCGAGTCACCGTCTGCCCATTTTTCCATGTTCCCCGAACATTGCGACGGGCAGACGCCATAGTCCCCATATTCCCAGACCGCTAGTACCACTAACAGTTCACCCCAATAGCCCGGTACTTTTTGTCTTCATTTCCCACAATAGTCCTACACTGGCCGAGGCTTGTCCTTGGGTGCATTACTGTATGGTGTAGACAGGGATAATCGCCGGTCAGTGTCACGCCACATATTTACATTAAATTTGTCAAGGGGCCTCTACGTGTTGGCCTCCCCATGGCCCCACGCAAGCCCTCCAAAAGTCCGGGCCATTTTATGGCCCGTGGTCTTGAAAGGCATACATATAATAATAATAATCTTTATTGTCAGAAAGTCATTTACAAACAATACATACATTATTTATATTACCTATTGGTCCCAAACTAGGCGAAGCCTGTATTTTGGAGACCAAAGTCGATGTTAAAAGCCACAGCGGGCAGACGTGTGTGTTGGTGTGTGTGTGTGTGTGTGTGTGTGTGTGTGTGTGTGTGTGTGTGTGTGTGCGCGTGTGTGTATGTGTGTGTTTGTGTGTGTTTACGCATTTTCGTATCACACTATTCAGACGGTGATTTTTAGGACATTTTCAGTAGCGTCGTAAGTTAAACTGCTTAGCCATACCTGAATCAGTTTTTTTGCTTCTTTGACGGACTTCTTTTTGATATCACAGAATTTAACCACTACGTTATAGACGTGAATGCTAACGAAGAGTCCAGTGTGATGGGCAAATGAGCTTTTCACCAAGATACTCGGCGGTTGGTAAACTCTTCGTGTTGTCAACTTGATATAGTCGTCTGATGCTAGTACTAACTTATGTGTTGCCAATGACGTATTCAAAATGAAAAGCTGCCGCACGCTGAGCACTTTGCTGTCCTTATAGAGCAATGTGATTGAGTAGCGGTAGGGCTTGTTCATCATAACTTTAAGTATGGACCTTTGAGCTCTTTCTACCTGAATTAAACAAGTTTTAGCGGCACAACCCCAGCATGTGATACAATATGTGATAAGTGACTAGCATAATGCGAAATATACTGTCTTAAGCGTATCTATACATACTACATCACGGAGGTTTCTCATAACGCCTATTACTTTCCGAATACGAGCCGATAAAGCTTCAATGTGGTTTCGAAAATTTAGTTTCTCGTCTAAAGTGACACCTAGATATTTAATAAATTTTGCTCTGCTTAATCTCACACTTACATAATGTATTTGGAGCGCAATAAACATTGTGAATTTTTAGAACAGTTTGAGATACAGGGGCCGAGGCAGCTGTTTAAATAACATTGTTTTTTTAGTGTTTAATGTAAGGAGGTTTCTTTGAAGCCAGTTAGTAATGCGTGCCATCCCGATTTCAGCACTTGCCAGACTTTCTTTCCATGTTGAACCTTGAAAAAGAATTACTGTGTCATCTGCATAACATATCGTTTCAGAGTTTTCCATAGGAAGGTCATGGATGTCATTGACATAGGCCATAAAAAGCGTAGGGCCCAATATACTACCTTGAGGCACTAAAACTAACAGGCAAAGAGCGACTCACTGTTTGACCAATTTTTACAAACTGCCTACGATCAGTAAGATAACTTTGGAACCAATCAAGTGCAACGCCCCTTATCCCCATATATTCTAGTTTCTTTAAGAGTATAGGCGTGGAGACAGTATCGAAAGCTTTCGACAAATCAAGGAAAACCCCAGTACAACAGAGGTTGTTGTCCAATTTCGATGAAATCGTAGAGATAAGAAGTGACACTGCACTTTCTGCATTTTTTCCTTTTCGAAAACCAAATTGCCTATCTGATAAAAGATTTTGCATTTCCAAGAAATGAGTAAGTCTTTTATTGACAACTTTTTCTAATAATTTGGAAAAGGTTACTATAAATGAGATTGGTCTATAATTTTCTACAGATTGTTTTGGTCCACCTTTATGTATGGGAATCACTGAAGCGGTTTTCCAATCATTGGGAAAAACCCCATTTGCAAGGTTTAAGTTGTATATATGTGATACTGGAAGTGCTATTTCGTCTTTGATGGTTTTAATTAGGACATTATCTAAATTGTCCATACCCGGGGCTTTGTCATTTTGAAGACTACTAATTAGGCTCTTGACCTCTTGGTCATCTGTCGGAGTCATAAATATTGAATTAGGGCCTTTATTATGCAGTATGACTTCTCGAGTAAGATCGATTTGGGTTTTTTTAATTTTAGACATTATAGTGTTTGCCAAGTTTGGGCCTAGATTTGTGAAATATTTGTTGCAAAGATTTAGCGAGTCACTGGCTTCCGTAGTGTTAGTTCCTAAAAGTTCCGAGTGCACAGCCTTCTTGTTCGGCAGAGAACAAAAGTTTCTTGTTGACTTCCACAGTTTCCTAGGATTGCTTTTAGATTCTAGAATTTTATTCTTTATGCATTCAAGTTTCACTTTCCGTAGAAGACTTACAAAAAAAATTGATATTTTTTATAGGTAAGTAGTAGTATTTTATTTTCTGGTTGCAGTCGTGCCCGCTGATGAAGTTTATCTCGATGTTTCATACATCTTATAAGTCCAGGAGTAATCCAAGGCTTTAAATTGTTTTTACTTCTGCTAAGGCGTTTTGTACTTGTATGCCTTGCTACCACGTCTATTAGAATGTCAGTAAAAACTTTCGTTGCATCGTTAACATCAGAACAGCTATAAACAATATTCCAGTCTACACCTGCTAGGTCATCTTTAATGGCATCTATGTTTTTTGTAGTTACGTAGCGATTAGTTTTCAAAGAAGATTTTTTTCTAATGTTCATTCCAATCATTACTGTATAGTGATCAGTTATGTCACATTTGCAAACAATAGCCTTAGGTTTCTTACCTAACTGTGAATTAGAGACGTAAATGTGGTCAATACATGATAATCCTCTAGTTGGCTCATTGATAGCTGAGACTAAACCACACTCTGCCATAAGGCAATGGTATTCTAGAGAATTAGTATCACTTTCATTTAATATATTTATATTTATGTCTCCTGTTTGAAGAAACGGGATTCCATCAGTATTATGTATGGACTGCTATAAGGAAGTTAAAAAATTATGAATGTTTCTGCATGATGGTGATCGGTAAATGGCTAATATATTAATCACGTCTTTAATTTGTAGTTTAAGATAGTTTGCGTCAACAATTTCCGGTTCTGACGCAGTTACACTCCAGCTATCACTTACATAAACAACAACACCGCTGTTTTGATTAGTGATTCTGTTACTTTTGAAAGATTTATACCCTGATAATTTTGGTATTAAAGCTGTATCATCTAGCCAGCATTTTGTTAAGATAATGGCATCGAAGGAAATATGCGAGCGTTGTAAGAAAACTAAGAAAGCATCAAAAATTTTACGCATGCTTCTTATATTTAAAGTGACTAATTTAAAATTGTGATTCTGAGAGAATATACCTTCACAGTTTTCAGCTTCATTTATAGTAAAGCAATTGATTTTCAAAGAATCTAAATCACTATAAAATTCGTCCTGGAAAATCACTTTTGTTTCTAAAATTTATCCAAGTGAAATCTGTGAAAGATATACGTGTGTCTATGCTTATGTACGTAAAACAGTGAAGCGTATAATGTTGTGCGATAAGTGTAAGTGTGTGTATGTTTTGTGATGTTGATGCTGACATTAGATTTATTTGGAATTTATACAATTTTACAATCAAGTAATAAAGATAAAAAACAAAAATACAAAAGAAAAATACGGTAAGACTGAGTGGATCACAATACAAAGTTATGTTTTTGTAAGGCGTATTACAGACTGTATATTTACAATAATTATTATTATGTTTTAAGATAGTATAACTAATGAATCTAATAGTGTTAGAATTAAATTTTAGTAAAATCATTTTATACATTACAATTATTTTGATATAGATTGGATATTGGATATAATTGCAAAAAATATATTTAATTATTTTTAAACACATAATAGGATAAAAAAAATATACATATGCTATGAAGTTACAGTTACAAGTTAATATGTTAGGGTACGCTGGAGGATAGTATACGATCCAAGTCGATTTGTGAACGAATGAGCTGAGCTGATTTTCCTTCTTGCTGTCTAATATAAATTGCTCCTTGATTAATCCAACAAAAAGCATATCCATGTTTCTTTGCCCTAACTCTGCATTCTCGAAATAACAGTCTGTTTACTTTTGTCAATCTTTCGTTAAAGAATATTTTGACTGTAGGACCAGTTAGTTCCAAATCGGTTGTGGACATATTCTTTCGTGATTTTGCAGCTTTTAGGATCTCATCTCGTTTGCCTTTTCGGGTTAACCGGACAACTACTGGGCGAGGCAACTTGGTGGTTTGTGCCTGCACCTGCGCATTTATTGGACTTAGCTTTATGTTGTTGGTCCGAAGACCTCACAACTTTAACGGGGTTTTCGATGCGAGCGCCTTCGCGAGGTGAAGGCGCTCGTATACACTTTCATTTATGTATTAATAAAAAGCTGTAATTTTGACAATACAAACAGACATTTAAATTTTATTTATCTGTATAGATTCAAATTCAAATTTTTTTATTCAAAATAAGTTCCACTGGAGAACACTTTTTGAAGGTCATACATATAGGTTAAAAAATAATTTTACTTCCTAGTCTATGTACAACGCTTCGATTACATGTTATGGCTGTTAAGATTGCATCTTATACTAATATATACTAAGGAGTTTTCTTGCTTCTTTGCTTGAACGCGCTAATCTCAGGAACTACTGAAAAATTCTTTCAGTGTTAGATTGCCCATTTATCCAGGCTATTATATCGTCACGCTAACATCAATAGGAGTGGAGCACCAATGAAGAATGTTTCAAAATCGGGGGTTTTTTCTAACTATTCGACGCAGTCGAAGTCGCGGGCAGAAGCTAGTATTTTATAAATGTACGGTCTTTTTCTTTACAACAACCCGTCATTGGTAATCTCTAATATTATTATCTTCCCCTCCTAGCCGTAGCTCTCGAAGATTTATTTTCCGACTAAATTAACATCTATGTGTTACATTTGTAATGTCAAATAACTTAAGTTGGGAGAACCCCATAACCCCTTCATGTACTTTACACAGCGCATCAATTCGGCTACATGGAATTTGGCGAAAGGGCACTACAAAGAACAAATATGGGCAGAAAGTGTATTTCTCTACTTTCTGTGCAGGAACGGTGAACGAATAGCTACAATTGACTTGACTATACATACATATTGTTACAACTCTGGTCCCGACAAAAACAAAATCCACCTGCATATCTGAAACGAAGCACATTTATCACCCGTCGGCATTTGAACTAATAACATTTAATTCTTATATGGTCGTCTTCTTTTGTTTACTTTGTGTTTAAAATTTGTGATTAGAAAACAGCCCATTGTTGTATTGTAATCTTTTATGGCAGTCATTAGCCAGGTGTGTCGGATTAAGTCGACTTAGATATGGGGACATGGGGATGGAGGGGGCGGCAGTCGAGCGAGAACCACGAGCGAAGCGAGATGTGTGTACTACAATCGGGAATTTAATAAGTGACGGACTTAGTGCGTGTTATTGAATTACGACCTTCTGCATTATGTTTGGACTTGTTGTGTTCGGTTATATTTGTACCTGTGTTATACGTGTTTCTATAGTTCTAATAAACTCTAGTAATTCTAATGGCTTTTTAATTCGAGTCTCGCGGCTCGTGGCAATATGATAATCAAGTAATTTTTCATTCTGTGGCCATCTATCAGCCAGTGATTTTTTTTTGGGCCCTGATGATTTCAATATTTAGCTCAAAATGTAAATTAAATAATAATTTATGAAAAGTAATTCATACGTATATAATGATATCACAAAATTGTTGTAATTTTTTTTATGACAATTTATGCCGCTATTTAACAGTGGCTGTAAAAAAAGTTGGGACATGGATCGCTTGAATTACCTATGGTTCGCATAGTTTTCTAAATGTTTTGACAGCAGGGAGAATCATTTCCTAGGACTGAAAAGTGCTGTTTTCATCCCTGTGATCAGGCAACTCCAAGAGTCCTTGTAGTAGAAGAAGAAGAAGTAGTAGAAGTCGTGGCAGCGTAATGGCTCTCGCACTCGTCCCAGACTTAAAGGGCGCGCGTTCGATCCTGGCCAGAACGCATGCACCACTTAGGCAGTCTTCTGACCTAATGAGCATATTGTTACAATTGCCACGTGCTAATAACGGTGAAGGAAAACATCGTAATGCAACCTGCACAGCGAGATGACCGATATGTCAAACCTCCCAAGCCGCCTTGGACAAGCGTGGCGTACTGTTACATACTGTCCGTTCTCCTACAGTAGGAGGCCCGAACCCAGCAGTGGGACACTTAGGGGCCGTTATCATATTGTCACACGCCGACAAAGTTAATGTACGTACACCAGTTTATCCCGCATTTCAACTTCTTTTGTTTGCTTTGTGTTTAAAATTTGAAATTAAGAAAAACGTCCTATTGTTACTGTACTCGTTTATGGCCGCAGGTGTGCAGTTTACGTTTTCTTGGAAAATTCAGTCCACGCGGTCGACTGTTGTATTGTATAATTTAATATAAAACAATGCCCGAATGGAAAGGTGAGACAGTCAAGCGACGATTACGATACGAGCAAGACGTGAAAATTTTATAAGCTATATAGTGACGGACTTGGCGCGTGTTATTGAATCGTGCAGTTTGTACTGGTTGTGTCCAGTTATATTTGTACCTGTGTTATACGTGTTGGTATACTTAGTTCTAATAGTAATTCCAATGGCATTTGAATTCGAGTCCCGCACTCGTAACGATATAATTATATAAGAGTACTTACAGAATATGAGAATTGAAAATGGTATTTCAATTTCAGTTTTCTGTCCGAATATCATTATTTACTCTGTGGCAAAGTTCCCTGTTACAGATAACCGTTCTCCCTTCCCGGGAATGAAGTGAGGAAAATGTTGTCGTAACGATATCGGAAACAAATGAGTTTGGTTGCTGGTATCTGCCCTAGGCGTCTCTGGGCCCCCGTATACCTGTTTATTCTTTGAGGAAATTGGAAGAGTTTGCGTAATGTCATGTATTTTGCTAAACTTATATCTTGAGAGGAAGAATTATTAAAAAGAACTCGCAAATTCATGAGCATTTATTTTTTGGATTAAGCATAAACGCAGATTAAAAGTCTGAAACACGTAGCTATTTTCTTGATTACGTTATATTGTAGGATATAAAAGGTTTCAGGTCAAAAAAGAGACTTAAAGAAAGACCGACTATACATAGCATTGTTTAACAGTAATTAAAACACGCGACTTTATCTGAGCTACTTTTTTATTTTTAGATTTTGTACGTAATATGAATTTTCATGCAGAAGTGAATCCAGATGCATTTTAAACGACGTTCACTTAATACAAAATATGTTAAACGCCTGCAGAAATATTATGGCAATTCTGATAGCCTGTGTTTCTTCACCAAAAATATCAGGCTCCAATACTTCTTCAATATACCATGGAAGGAAATAAATAGTATTTTTCCCATGAATATACAAAGCATTTTTAAATCGGCTTGACTCCTTGCAGTGCCGATCAATCCGGATTATCGATGATCCCAAACATACAGACGGCTTAGAAATTTTAAGTCTCAGAAGAGACGTAGGCGCTCTAAGCGCGTTCTACCGTCTGTACAATGGGGAGTGTTCTGAGGAGCTGTTTGGTTTGGTACCTACGTCGCCATTTTAGACTTGGAAGTTATCCACTGTACGTGGCGCTCGCTCTTTTATGCCATACGTGAGCAAGCTGTGGAATGAGCTCCCTCTCGCGGTTTTCCCAGAGTGCTACAATATGGGTTTCTTCAAAAAGGGCGTAAACAGATTCTTAAAGTCTCAACGAGGTAGCCAATCGGCTTCCTTAGTGTTGCAGATGTCCATAGGCGACGGTAGCCACTTGCCATCAAGTAGACCCATCTGCCAGTTTGCCTATATGCAAACAAAAAAAAACGGCTGAACAGCGTTGTAACTCTTAAAAATATTATGATAGCACAAAATCCCTCAAATATAATGGCTATTAAGCTGCAAAAAGGCTAGAGATATGCGCATCGCCCAATCAGTGGTTGAATACGTGAATTATTATAAGGCGTTAACCGTTAATCGATGACCTATATCGGCTACGGCGAGACTACGAGCAGAGCGTTACCTCATGATGGTTTCAAATATTATTGTTGCGTACTCCATTTATCTGCAACTTTTTATATTTGTTTTTGAAATTGGTTCTGGTCAAAAAATTATATTCTCGGTCTGCCCCATTTTAAAAGATTACATTGTATTTTTTACCATTTATACATTAAATACATTCCTTGGGTTATCTCCGCAATAATTAGTTTGTACTAACTGTACCTACTACTTGAGTTTTGCGTGATTTTGACTTAATATTTATAATTCAAAAACTTTGAATTTTATTAAAAACTGTTAGACTATTTCAAGACCTATTTAAGACAATTTTTTAGATAAATAATACATAGAAAAACTTAGCGGACGGAGGACAGCAAGAAACGAAATTCCTGGCGTTAAAAGTTTTTCATCACTGATATGACGATTTCTGTTTGTCGCGTAATTTGTTCCAAAATAAACTTAAATGCAAATTAATAGAAATTCTTTGTGTAGACTCAACAGCTTGTTATCAAGGGAGAACAGAAAACTCATTGCTTCTTTCATTTAAGTAGTGTCATAACTTAATCGCTTCAAGTGATATAAAATACATAAATGTTTTACTCACAACACTGGAATATAATTGTATACCATTTGCAGTATGTAAACATTGGCGGAAAGAGCGGCAAATGCGACCGAATAAGGACGGTTACTGGGCTTCTCATTTCAAAACATTGCATGTTACCATTATTATTTTAGATCTTATTTGTTTGTAGTAAAGTTCGAAATTGTATAAAATTATAATACTTCTAATTTCAAAAGATTTTATGTTACATATAAAAGTAAATATTATCGATATTATTTGTGTAATCTATAAAATATTAAAATTATTATAAATAAAAATTAGTAGCGTAAATATATACATATAAATACTTACATGTAATAAATACAGCGCACCCCCCAACCCGCCAATTGACCGGTAGCACCTTTACGCAACGCGACGTACATACCTCCGTTATATGCGAAAACGCAGGGCTATTTTTTAAACTACAAAATCGTTTTATTTCGCGAACCCCTTAGTCACCACTCACGTGAGATGCAGCATCCTTTACAATTTGTTTGTATTAAAGTTCGAAATTTTATAAAAAAAGGTCCCTCGGACAAAGTGTGTAACGCTTTTCTTTGCGTGACGATTTCTAACAGTTCACTCTACAATAAGCCGCGTAAAAGAACTCATTTCCAAACTTAAAAAAAAACTGTAATTTATTTTTATGCACCTTAAAAATACATGAAGTTTTAAAACTCCTATAAGGGTTAGAGACACCAGTTATTTTTTTTATTTTAGTAGATAAGAAACTTAAATTTTACTTGTATCTAAATTGTTTGAAATAACAAAACTTTTGTTCCGCTCGCAGTTTAACCGACGCTTTTCAAACTATGTAAAGCACCCGTAAGCTAAACATGTGTATATGGCATAGAATGATAAATCACCTTAACTTTGGGTAACGGCTTAATGTTACACTAAACATCCTTAACTGTGTAAAATAGTTATTTAAAAAAACATCTGTAGGTTAAACTATACTATAGCCGATTTTAGACTCAGATCAACGTTAAAATAACATGGATAAATTCCCTTTGTTTATGATTCACTGACCTTGACTATTGATAATATTAATATTGCCAGAATTAAAAAAAACGTTCATTTTCTAAACATTTTGGTCGAGTTGTAGTATAAAATAAAATATATAAAAATTTCGTTTCACAGTATTTGACCTCGATTAACTCCGAAACTACTCAACATAGAAAATTCAAAATTGAAATTTCTAATTTGATACTTTAACTTGTCTTTAATAATTTTAACAATTCTTTTTTTTATCTAACATATATATTTACTGAAATTAATTTGGAAACATTAGTATAGGGTTAAAGCTTGAAGACATTTAGTGAATGTAGTAAGTATTTGCACGTCATGTAAATGACAAAACATACTGGAAACTTTAAATTATGTAATACCTATTCATGTACCTATGTTTTGCAAATAAAAATTGATTGATTGGACCGATTTTTTCATTTTGATGGATTTGTTCCAACTTAGGACTATGTCGTAAGATTGGTTTCATTTTGTAATTTATAATCATAAACTTTTTTGCTTACATTTTTTTTTTAAAACAGGAGGTACCTGAGCAACAGCAACACGTGGCTGGATCAGCTAGTTACAAATAAAACGATACTTACAAAATATATCTACAAGTAAAAAAAATTACTCCAAATCGCTGTCGGCGGGTAGCATGCCAAAAATGCTGGCCGCATTTCCCTGTTGGACGGAAACGCTGATAAACGCAGCAATAACACGTTGCGAAGCGGTGTACATAGACTAGGGAGTAAAATTAAATTTTAACGTATATGTATGACCTTCAAAAAGTGTTCTCCTGTGGAACTTATTTTGAATAAAAACTTTTGAATTTTGAATTTGATAGGTGGCCCTAGGTTCAGGTCAGCCTTTTGGTCACGCGAGACCTCAATTAGATGCGTTGAAAGGTCTCGATATAGGTAATGAGCTCCAGGCCTCCACGACTCCAGGGTTTCGACTCTGAAATCCACAAATACGAACGTAACCACTTAATTTTATTTTTCTTATATAATAATATTATTTATTAATTACATTATATTATAAAAATATAAGAACCTGTATTAAGTACAAGTTTTCATAAAAAACTGATATAACGTCAGCCTAACAAAGGAAGGGATGTCGATTTATACGAAGTTATTACACCAATGCCAAATAATTAACCCTCTCTGGATGATTAACTTTTGAATTATTGTAATTAGGTATAATTAATGTCGGTTCGGTTTACAGGCTTTTATTGAAGCTTTTAAAATACATTTATGATATTAATACACGCAAAGGTTTATCTATAATGTAATAAATATGGTAGAGGCGTTAACTTTGTGCAATGAATTTAAAAATAAATGAATTTTTTTTAACAATCTTGATGGAAAGCGGTTACCATCGCCTATGGACATTTGCAACACCAATGGTGCTGCAAATGCGCTGCTGCTCTCTTAAGGGAGACTGGAACCTGGTCACTAAAGCCGGAACACAACTCAAGGTTGTTATGGCGACATACTTTAGACCAAAGGTGGTAGCCATCCAGTCGAGCAAATGCCCTACCACCTGGCGCCAATAAGCAATACAATACTAAACTTATTTGTAGGTACGTTTCTCAAGAAATGTTTTGCAATGTAGTCTGAACAAAAACTTTCGAATTTGAAACAGAAATGTATTAAAAGGCAGTGCAAAAAGTACACAATTTATCACGCGAGCTATTTCTGCAAAAATATTTTCAGTGTCAAAACTTTGTCTCCTCATAATTCAAAGCCCACGCAACATAAACCACGGACGAACTTATTATTGACATAAAAACTTCCAAACTTCGTTATAAATATTTTGTTTATTTTTCCTAAACTTCTTGTATGTATAATGTTTGAATATTTATTACTATTTAACTATACGTCATTCAAATTCAAAAGGGTTGGAATCTCCAATTAAAAGTTTTATTAATTTGTTAAACATTCCAATAAACATAAAAGAGTTTAGGAGAAATAAATTTAAAATTCAGTTAAAGGAATGGCTCTTAAATATAACGTTTTACTCGGTGGACGAAATTCTCAATTGTAAATAAATACCTTCCTTGACTTATGAATATTATTACGATAATTTTAGCGATTATTTAACTTAGGCTTCTATCTCATAATATAGTCTATTAAACCGAAGTACAGTTTACTTTGTTTATAGTTTAATTTTGTTTTCTAATCTCAATCTTGTTTCAGTCTTTTTAGTGTATTACATTTAAATCATCTTTTTGCAGTTGGGTCTATAATTTTTTTAATAATTATACTTTATCATCTTAATTCTTTTTGAAAAACTAATAATCTAATACAAGTCTTCTTTACTTGTGTTATTACAGACTTCTTATGACTAGTTTTACATGTAGTTTTAAACGGACAGAACAAAGCCGGAATTTAACTTTTTAAATCTAGTTTTAATCATTTAATTAGAAATATATATTTTAATAACTTCTGACCGCGACTTCGTCTCCATGGAATAAATATATAAAAAAAGTAGTTAAAACCCGCCCGATTTTGAAACATTCTTCATTGATGTTCCGCTCCTATTGGTCTTAGCGTGATAATATATAGCCTATAGCCTTTCTCGATAAATGGGCTATCTAACACTGAAAGAATTTTTCAAATCAGACCAGTAGTTCCTGAGATTAGCGCGTTGAAGCAAACAAATGAACAAACTCTTCAGCTTTATATACAAGTATTAGTTTAGATTGGGTAGCAGAGCTCTATATATATTTTTAGGCAATTATTTAGATAATATATTTTTTAAGCTAAATTATATAAATAATCGCCGACATCTTTGCTTTATTAGATGAAGGTCTCAAACAGCGTAATTATAGAACCTTAGGAAGGGGTTACACATGTGTGCCGTTTGAAGTTGAAATAGTACATTAAATGCTACAATCGTTTTAGAAATAACTTGAATACTGTAAAAAGTTGATTTTGAAACGTTGGAATAAAAGACGTTGCTATCCCAGCCGGTTTTTTATTTTGCCTAAAATATTTTGTTTATATTTATTGCGTAAGCGTTGAGTTGCTGTATAAAATAAATATTCTGACTAGGAAAATAGGATCCAAAATGTTAGTAGCAATGAAATGTAACAAGGAAGTTCAGACTGGCGTGTAAAACGCGACTGTATAATACAATCGTCGTAAGAGTATCGTAAATTGTGTTGAGGATGACAGCCAAAATTTTAACTCTGGAGAAATTTTAGGACATAGATACAGGCGTTGGTATTTTAGTGTACATCAGCATTACTGTATATATTATGGTAAATAAAATAAATAAATGAATTGATAATCAAATAATCCCCCTACACTATTCCATCTTCAGATCACAAGGTGCTCTGGTATACGCCATCGTTTCATGGTGGAAACGCTGCCAGTGCGCAGTAAACGTTTCGCCTCCACGTTCCTTCTACGTACGGTAGAATTGTAGAATGCACTACCAGAGCCCGTGTTTCCCGAAAAGTACAATCCGGGTATCTTCAAGTCTCATGTGTATAGGTACTCTCTAGGTAAGCGTGCTCCATCTTAGACCGCATCATCGTCCGACATTGGACGTTTGGACGTGATCGTCGTCAAACGCAAACCTAATATGGATTATAAGGAAATAATAATATGGATAATAAGGATATTATCCTAATATGGATAATAAGGAATTGAGAGTATTTCCATTTTTTTTATTAATATTAAAAAAAATGGAAATACTCTCAATTCCTTCAGTATATTTAGTTCTTCAGTTCAGTATATTCAGTATAGTTAGTCAATTTTATTTGTTAAAATAATTCGTGGAACATAGAAAATTCTTGAATTAAGTTATAATTACGTATACAATAATATACCTACTCACCATTTGAGAACCACCTGTCAGTGTCTTTTTACTTGACTATTGAGTGTTTTGAAAAATAATAAGCAAATATCACATAGTGGCATTATGGTTACTTTATGTCAAATGAATTAGGTCAGCTAGATTTTTTATAATATAAATTGTCAGTATTTAATAATTAAAACTATTCTAATATAGTAAGTATACTACTTAATAAATATACTTATTCTTGTCTGCAAATATTATTTTAAATTTGTAGACAAAATATTTTGCGTAATTATTGCCCTTCTGATCACAGAGAAACGCTCGAATATGCGTTTAAACGCCAGTCTAGGTCACCTCCAATACATCGACACGAAGGTCAAAGTATTTCACCCTATATTTTCCGAAGGCATGTCGATATAAAAACAAAATGTAGGAAAACATGACAGGCATTTTCGCTCTTAATAAATTTGGTTAAGTGTCACCGAGAACGAGTTTACTTGTGTACCTGTTGAAGTAATAATATTGGTACTGAATAAGTTATGACCATAAAACAGTTTCTATTTAGGAGAAGTGTTGTGAAGTTTTGCGATTATTGTAATTTTATGTTCGCACCATGGGGATCGTGTAGTAGAAGGTCGTGGTAGCGTAATGGCTAGTACACCCGTTCCACACTCAAAGGGCTCGGGTTCGATCCTGGCCGGAATGCATGCACCACTTAGTCAGTTTTCTGATCGAATGTGCATATTGTTGTAGCACGTGCTAACAACTGTGAAGGAAAACATCGTGATGCAACCTGCAGGCCTATTGTTTCTACAATGGCAATATTGTAATTGTGTATTTTAGAAATTGTATATTTGGTGAGCGTTATCTAGTAAAGTGTTATCTATCTATCATTATCAAACAAACATACATATAAAGTCACATTCACTTAATGATGCTTAGATTGACTAGAATTAGTCCGCAATTAGGTCCACGACGGTAAAATTCAACAACAATCAATGAGGTTCAAGGAATCAGTAGCACAAAGTCCGTTGGTTAAGAGACAATTAATTGTCGATCCCGGCCATTGTCGTTTGGGGAGACCCTAAAACTTGGGCCGTTTCCCGGAGCAAAGGTATTTGATGAATATTTAAAGTTACACAGTTAGTGCTCCGGCGTTTGCTTGATTTGATGGACGATATCTGCTTAATGATTCTTACCTAAATTTGTAAAATGTGGGACCGGAGTTTTTTTTAAACTGATCTCCAGCACTTGTTTTAGTAGTGCCAGTGAAACTTCTTTCACTTTCCATGACATGATTTTTAGCGAAACGTAAGGCTCGATTCTCACTGTCACACCGTTCACGGTTCAATCTCGCTCCGGTCTGGATCCGATCAAATCTTGCTGTATCTACACTACTAGTCTCACAACACGGTTCACTCCCGCTCCGCTTTCGGTCCCATCAAATCTTGCTGTATCTACACTACTAGTCTCACAACACGGTTCACTCCCGCTCCGCTTTCGGTGCCATCAAATCTTGCTGTATCTACACTACTAGTCTCACAACACGGTTCACTCCCGCTCCGCTTTCGGTCCCATCAAATCTTGCTGTATCTACACTACTAGTCTCACAACACGGTTCACTCCCGCTCCGCTTTCGGTGCCATCAAATCTTGCTGTATCTACACTACTAGTCTCACAACACGGTTCACTCCCGCTCCGCTTTCGGTCCCATCAAATCTTGCTGTATCTACACTACTAGTCTCACAACACGGTTCACTCCCGCTCCGCTTTCGGTCCCATCAAATCTTGCTGTATCTACACTACTAGTCTGTAGTTGAAACAAAGCGTATTGACACTATCGGTACAAGTCATGAAAAGTAGTCAGTAATCAGTAAGTCGCTTCAGTCAAACGTTCTTTTCGATAAACCAGAGGGCTTCCTCTCAAATGTCTTTCATCGTTTGTTTTCGTTTTAGAATTTTTTTTGTTGGTTTTTTAATATTAATTTTTGTATCATATGGACTATTTTATAATATTAATAAAACTACGTTTTTAACTGTTTTAAGCGCGTGGACTATTTTAGTTTAAAAATTCTTTGTTCTTCGTTCCTTCTATATTTCATTCACTTTTTCGGCTTGATCGGTTCGAGAACGAAAGACGTCTGAAAGTAAGGCCTCAGTACCGGCGCGATATCATATCGGAACTCGAGCGACACGATTGTAAGAATTATCGGATTCCTTCTTGTTTAAGAATATTTGACTGGACCGGTAACGGACCGAGACCGGGGCAAGATTGAACCTTGAATGACATCATAGTATGAACCGAGCCTAACGGCGGTGCTAAGGTGTCGCGACCGCAGCGCTGTTTTTAATCGATGACTAATCAATGTCATTTATCCAGATAGAAAGTATCCTAATAGTTGACCCGGGACGTAAGTTATCTCTGTGTTGAGACATATAAAACATACAGACTGAAATTATAAAAAAAATCATTTTCTTAACCTGTTTCTATAACTTGGTCCGCAATTATTATAATATAAATAATAATTATTATTATATAAATAGTAATAGTATACATAACTAGTGTATGTGTATATGTACTTATGTGAGTGTATACATATCATTGTCTTTTTTTATAACTTGAGTTCAGCAGACAGGCAGACGGTCCACCTGATGGATGGCGGTTACCATCGCCTATGGACATTTGCAACACCAAAGGTCCTACAAATGCGCTGCTGCTCTCTATAGAGATACTGGAGCCTGGCCACTAATGTCGGTACACAACTAAAGATTATTATGGCGGTATCCTCTAGACCAAGAGTCAATCAATCAATCAAGAGCCATCTAGTCGAGCAAATGCCTTACCACCGGGCTGGAGGTTGTTTTGTCGCCTCTTACGACAGGCCGTTTGGCCACAGGAATTAAATTAAAAATCTATCAATCCGATAAGGCCGTCCGTTGTACTTATCTTTCATATTTTTCTGTACAATAAAGAGTTGCCTAGTTACCTACCTTATTTATATAGGAATTTTACAAATCCATACACGGAAAATAACGTTTGTACATTCTCAGTTGCTTAAATCATTGCTACAGAATTTAAATTGGAGGTAGAAACAGTTACTGAAGTTAGCAACTAACACCTGACGCTTAGCGACAATAATCAAATTCGTAGCTCACAAGATACCTGTAAATTCGTGCCCGCTTAGTGGTAGAACTAATTAATTGTCGAAACTTGGTAGGCCTTGAGCGAACAAGGGGAATAACTGCTGATAATAACTGATACCAAGTGTATAGCAGGAATTATGGGATGCTTTGTCATCTGTTGAATTAGTTGCGAATGTTTCTTCACTATATATTTAACTAGCTTCTACCCGCGACTTCGTCAACGTGGAGTGGTTTAAAAAAAAGTAAGTAAATAAATCCCAGATTTTGAAACATTCTTCATTGGTGCTCCGCGCATATTGGTCTTAGTGTGATGATACATCCTTCCTCTATAAATGGGCTATCTAACACTGAAAGAATTTTTCAAATCAAACGAGTCGTTCCTGAGATTAGCGCGTTCAAGCAAACAAACTCTTCAGCGTTATATCTTATACGTACAATATAAAGCTGGAGAGTTTGTTTGTTTGTTGCTAACTATGCGAGCTATGGGTGTTGGCGGTATGCAAGGCATGAAAAGAAGCTGTGCTCCGGCGGGGGGATCAGGGGGGTGCTCTCTATCCGCAACAATGCTACTAACGCACTTCCGTCCTCAAAGGAGTTCTGGAGCATGGCCATTAATGATAGAACACAAATTTTTATCTAGGTTTTACGATGTAGTACACTAGACTTGATGTCGTAACCATCTGGACGGGCAAATGTCCTACCACCTGTCTGTGTGTGTCTTTTGTCGCCTGACCAGGAATGACTGTTCTTTCTCCGTTCCTGCACGGATTCTACGAATTTAAATCTGGTGCGGAATTAATTTCTTCAATCATATATTACAGATTTTGCGGATAAATATTCGCAGCGCTCTAGGTCTTAGTATAAAAAGAGCCTTTAACCGAAATGCTAATTCATAAGCTCTCAACTCAGCAAAAAGTGAGGTATTCAACGAAAATGATTTATTACAGCGAATATATCTGTGATCCGATACATTTTAGGCATTAAAATGCTGTGTAGGTAACCCGGAGAGCCAGTACAATGACATATGGCAACCCACACGTCTCGCGACGGAAAAATGTGTAATATTAAAGCGTTTGTAAGGCTTCACATCAGCATGAATATACTATAAATATCAAATGTCGTCTTAGAGATTTGCGTAGTATTTCAAGAGTGAGGGTAACATGATAAATACATATCTTCAGAATAAAGAAGCTAACATGATAATTCTTATCATCTTACAAAAATAAAAATCGGGCAAGTACCTACATGTTACCTGATAGCTCACTACAATGAAGGGTTCCGTGGATATTGTTACGAGCTACACAGGTCTCGAATTAAAATACCGTTGGAATTACTATAGAGTTTATTAGAACTAAAATCTGCCTATAGCCTTCCTCGATAAATGGGCTATCTAACACAGAAAGATTTTTCAAATCAAATCAGTAGTTCCTGAGATTAGCGCTTTTAAACAAACAAACAAACAAACTCTTCAGCTTTATATATTAGTTTTACATGTCGACAAAAGCAAATTCACACCTGCCTGTCATAAACCTGGTTTATTACCTGTCCTGCATTTGGACTTTTTTTTGTTTAATTTGTGTTTAAAAATTGTAATTAGGAAAAACATTATATTGTTATTGTACTTGTTTTATGGCCGCCATTAGGAAGGTGTGTCGAACTAATTCTTGTTGTTATTGTTTTGCGTCGAGGCATATTGTATTTGTACAAAACAAAAGGAATGCCCGAAGGGAGGGGTGAGGCAGTCTAGCGAGAACCACGATCAAAGCAGGACGTATATTATTGAATTGTAGTTATTGGATCGTGCAGTTTGTACCGGTTGTATCCAGTTATATTTGTACCTGTGTTATACGTGTTTGTATAGTTCAAATAAATTCTATAATAATTCCAACGGCATTTTAACTCGAGTCCCGTAACTCGTAACAATATATTAGTATAAGTTTCAAAAACCTCAGACTGCCCTAATCTTGTAACTTTTTCAGATTTATACTTGTAATAATAGTATGGGATTTATCTTGAGTCACGTTCCTCTGTATTACGATTTTATCGAAAATCTTAGTTTTTCGGCACAACCTAAACTCAATTAACTTCGAGGTATTGTTTTCTGTCGCAAAAGATTAAAGCAAGATTAAAGCTAGATTGAAAATAAAAATGTTGACAACAAATGTTGTTGAGTTTAACCAAAATGTTTTCTTAGATTTTCTTATGCTTTTCCGGGATAAAAGTAGCCAATGTGCTTTTCCAGACCATTCCATCTATCTCTGCGAAATTTCATCCAAATCCTTTTAGTAGTTCTGGCGTTATTGAACAACCAATGCACACTCATACTTTCGCTATGATTATAATATTAGAGGCATGTATAAATCTAATTTTTACTTCGGGTTCGGTTCCCGGGATGGTAAACTTCGGAAACGAAGTTACAAAACTCCATAGGTGATGGTAACGTGTGCAATACAAATAAGAACAAAATAAGTAAACAAAATAAAATCAATTGAAACAACAAAACAACAATTTTCAATAATTTTCTTGTAACACAGGAAATACTTTTAAATCGGAGTGAGACCAATAAAGTGAGTGTAAAACTCAAGGTATGGCAACAGGATCTTATAACAGAAAATGATTTTGTGCTTTAGCAAAGAATAAGTAGATAAAGAGGTTTTAAAACACATAAAAGATTCTTCAGGTGATAAGAGGGCTGGTTTCTGTAGTGTGTTACAGTTTCAGTTTAGGAGGGAAGGGTAAAATGTACGAAATTCCAAACCCAACGAGCGCTCTAATGGCACTGATCTAATTACTGAAAATAGATAGATAGAAGATAGATAGATAGAAAATACTTTATTGTTCATCACATACACATTAAGCGAACCATTTACAGTCATTTAGTGTCAAGGCAGGAACAAAGGGCGGCCTTATCGCTTTAGACCGATCCCTTCCCGACAACCCGGGCTGTGGATTGTGTGAAAGGAATCGAAGGAGTGTATGACGGTATAAAATTAATATATTAATATAAATGTGTTGTTAAACAGCAGAAGGTGATGTCATGAGCCTTAAGAACAGACGAGCGTGCATGACAAGAGCTATGAATGTCAAAGAAGCAAGTGAGGTGTGTAAGAATAAGCCTAAATGGCGTTCTGTTGTTCGTGCCTACCCCGCAAGGGACCTGGCGTGAAGTTATGTATGTATGTGTTGTTAAGCATTAGGCCGCAGTTTCTTACTTGTAAAATGCTGACTATTGGACATACTTTGTACAGTTTCTATCCCGAACAACGGATCAGTATGGCGTTCTAGCGAGGTAAAGTAACCAGCCATTTGAGATTACCCAATGATTTCGATAGCTCAGTATTATATTTGTAGCATTAGGCGCAAAGCACACAGAAATAGCGTCTAGCACTGGCGTGATCATGGCACGGACATGGCAATAGTATGAAGCGGAAATAACGTGGCGCAAGCGCAAATTCGTCGTCGTCACGCATTTTTGCAAGTCTAACGGACGTTTTTAAAGCGAGCACAAAATGTATACTGACAGCCATCGTGCGCGGGGCCGCGGTCGTTAAAATAGCGCACTCGAAAGCCCCCCAGATCCTTCCAATTCCCTTCCAAATTTGAATACAATGGCCAGATGCCCTTGCCACGCTAGCGCTAGGCACAAGGCATAATTTCTGTGTGATTTGCGCCTTAAAAGATTATGAGTATAATACAAAATATATTGTATTGTATTCTTTGACAAAAGCCTAAAAACTTTGTTTCTTTGGTTTCAACATAAAACTCGAGTTCGTTTGCGTATATTGTTTAAAATGCAATTCTTACGCCTTTTCCTGGATTCCCGGTTCAAACATTGTCGACGATTTCAACGCACAGTGACTCAAGTGCAAAATTCTAATTTTACAGGAGAGAGTATCAAAGATAACCAGTTTATATATAGGTAAAATATTTTATTTGATTACTAGAACAATAATTTTTCCAGTTTGTGTTTTTATAACTCACTGTATGTGATTAATTGATTATTAGAACATTAAACCTAATCTATTAAGTATTAGTATAAATGGTAGGGTAAGTGGGATCTCTTTCAAAGATATCTTGAATACTGACATTTTGAAGGGAAACTTCTGAACTTCTTTAGAATCGTTGTGATTTGAAACTCAATGAAACGGAAAAGCGACACTAAGAAAAAAGAGATAAACATTTATGTATCTATAGGAATAAACCTGTGAGACCAAGTGAGATTTTGCACTGTGCAGCACAGATAGTCGTTACGCCCAATGATTAAACGTACCTATGTGTCAAATATAAACCGAAATAAAACTGATAATAATATATTTTAGACTAAAATAGTGAAAAATTGAAAGTCATTTGTCAATATAACGTAGGCTAAAGGAATTATAGTTATATTAATAAAAGTTAAAGAATATGATACGGAATAGTGTAATAAGGGAACGTTGCGGATTGAAAGAAATTCTAATAACAAGAGTTGAAAAAGGAATGTTAAGGTGGTTTGGGAATGTAGAGGGGATGGATGAAAATAGAATCACAAAACAAATGTATGACAGTATTGTGAATGGTAGAGTTGGTACTGGTAGACCACGACGTACACGCCATGATCAAATAACAGCAGTGTTAAAACGAGGTCAGGTAAAAAGCATATCAAACAATCTTGCATGTATGAAGAGGTTAATGAAAGGGATGTAGCGTAAGTTGTTTGTCAGGATCGTCGCAAGTCTATAGTCTCTGCCTAGCACCGTGGGAAAAAGGCGTGATAATATATGTATGTAATATGTATGTACATTTATCTGTGAGTATATTCTCTGAAGTTTTACTTCTACTACGTGTGAACTACATACACACATTTTTTATGGTTCTAAATTCTAAATTATATTAAAAGTAAGTTGTTTCGAATAATAAGAGATTACCGCGGTTTTGGAAATTTTTGTGCTTGCTTGCTACTTTACCATATTCGTCTAACATATACAAGAATGCTGTAGTAACCTCAGTATACGTCATACAAAAAAAATTAAAGTCGATTTGCAGCACAATACGCCAAATTATCTTCGAAACTATTCGTGGTTTTCAACATTTTGTGTTCTAAGTTGATAAATAAGGTGTTCTGATTACCAAGACTGTCATCATTATAATAATACGTGAAGCAAAAACTTTGTACCCCTTTTTACGAAAATTGTGCGGACGGACGAGTATGAAATTTCGCACACTTATAGTAAATATAGAGGAGTGAAGAATGCTAATCTTTTTTTTAAATTATCCATAAAAATACATTAAATCAATAAAATACGCATGTATTTGACACACACACACATAATTATATACTCTTTTGTTTATTGTTAAAGTCAAATTAACAGTGTATCCTTGGCGAAATCTGTGATTATAGATTGTCTCTTTAACAACAGACCCTTAATAATATTCAAACTTATAATTTAAATTAATTATAGTCGAATTTCGACCACTCGGCGACCACTAGTAAAGTGTTACGTAAAATTGTTACTTGACTCACTAGGCGTAGGATTCATCGATGTGTTATATTTTGTTGTAGTCATTAGGCAATAAACATGTCTGTCAGTTTGACACATCTATGTCAGGCGTTGATCTATGATGGACAGAAGGCAGGAATGTACAATTATAGTCGGCTATCAAAAGATATATTTCTGGTTATTTTAGGGTTGCTATAGTTTCACGCGGAGTAGACGACTTGGGATATGCACTTTTCTAGTTACATTTTAACAAGCCTGTAGACCTCGAATAACTAACTATGAATGCTTATTCATAATAGTTATTTGGTATACTGGTGAGATGATTAGCATTATAAATAGAGATGCGACGAATATATGTTTGGCTGAACACGGCCAATATTCGGCCAACTGCAGATGTGCGACAAGTTTCAGAGCGATCAGAGTGATCGAAATGGATCACGTGTACCTCCTCCAAATACTTAGATCGTTGTAATTAATCAATAAAATCAAATTATTGTTACCGGTATTAAATGGCACATGTAGGAAGAAATAAACCACGCTCATTGACTCTGGCGACTTATAACGCCAAGGGCCTTCGAAACCAGCGCGACTTGGTCCATGACTTCCTGGATACCAATCAAGTAGATATACTACTAGTACATGAGACCTTCCTGAAACCGAGTAACAGAGATCCAAAGATCTCTAACTATCGGATCACTAGACATGACAGGGTAGGCCGTGGTGCCGGCACCCTGATCTATTTTAGAAGATCCTTACACTGTATGCCTCTAATCACCCCCCCCCCCCCACTAGAAGGTATGGAGGTATCTGCTTCCAGACTAGCAATGACTGGCCACCAACCTCTAGTCATAGTCTCAGCATACCTCGCATGCCAAAAAACCCTTATTAAGAAAGATTTAGAATCCCTATTCAACTTAGGCCCGGCTGTCATAATAGCCGGAAATCTGAATTGCAAACACGAGCAGTGGAATTGCAATACCACTAACCCCAATAGCAGTGCTCTAATAAATATATCAGACAATCTTTTGTTTGATATACTTACTCCCATTACCCCCACAAGATACCCCCCAACCGTGACTGGGGGACCCCAAACACTCTCTACTTAGCATTACTGAGGGGCGTAACCCTTCAGTTCCATTCGATCGAAACGATGGACGATATAGATTCGGACTATCGCCCGGTTATCCTCAGATTAGGACCACAGACAGACCCGACATCTGAAACTAGGACGTCTGTGGACTGGTTGAGACTTGGGAACCTTCTCAAGGCAACAAGCTCACAAGACCTGGACCGCATCCCGGACCACATTGAGTCCCGCCAAGACACGGAGACGGCGATCGAGGCCCTTACTAGCCACCTTCAATCCGCAGTGCGGAACTCGTCCAGGCAGGTACCGGTGGAGGATGACCGCCACTTATGCCTGCCGGACGAGGTGAGGGTACTGTTGAGGGAAAAGAGAGCCGCCTCCAGAGCTCACGATAGATATCCCACCGAGGAAAACAGAGTCCGACTTCGCGAACTAGAGCGCGAGGTCAAACTACGTATCCGGGAAGTCAGGGAACAACGTTGAGAGATATTGAACCAACTCACCAGGCATACTGGAAGCTGGCTAGAGCTCTCAAATCAGACACCCTTACTGTCATACGCGCGCTACAAAGAGCCGACAACACCGAGGCGTTCGATGACGAGGAGAAGGCCGAATGCTTTGTTCAGAGTCTAGAGCTTCAATGATCCCCCACTACGCAAAACGTCGACCAGTCACACCTGTCTGAGGTAGACTCCGAGGTCGAACGTAGATCCTCCTTACCAGCGAAAACCACACTCGACCCGGTCACGGTCGAAGAAGTGCAAGATCTGATCAAGTCCCTCAAACCGCGAAAGGCCCCAGTGACCGATAGCATTAACAATCGCGTCTTAAAACTCCTCCCCGGCCACCTAATTACCTAATTATAATATTGGTGAGCATCTTCAATGCCGCCATAACAAACTGCTCTTTCCCCGCGATTTGGAAGGAGGCAGATATCATCGGTATTCACAAGCCTGGAAAACCAGCTAATAATCCGTCCAGCTACCGTCCGATCAGCCTACTGAGCGCACTCAGGAAGCTTTACGAGAGGGTCATCCTCTCTAGACTTAGAGATTTTGCCATCCGCAAACATCTACTACCCGACGAGCAGTTTGGCTTCCGTGCCAGACACTCATGCGTGCAACAGGTGCACCGCATCACGGAGCACATGCTATCTCACTTTGCCCATCGCCCCCGCTCTATAGGAACAGCCGCCCTGTTTCTAGACGTAGCTAAGGCCTTCGACAAGGTCTGGCACAACGGCTTGATTTACAAGCTGTACCAGTTTGGTGTGCCAGACAGACTCGTGCTCATCTTGCGAGAATTCCTCTTAGGCCGTAGCTTCCGTTTTCGAGTGGAGGGAACGCGCTCGTCTCCACATCCACTCACAGCCGGTATACCACAAGGCTCGGCCCTGTCCCCACTACTCTTCACGTTGTTTACCAGCGACATCCCAAAAACTCCAGATGTGGAGCTGGCCCTCTTCGCGGATGACACCGCACTCTATACATCAGATAAGAACAGACAAATGGCCTGCATCCGGCTGCAGGTAGCTGTCACAGAGCTAGGCAAATGGTTTCGTAAATGGAGGATAGAGGTGAACCCGGAGAAGAGCGCAGCAATGTTCTTTTACCCGGGCACGCTTCGCTCCCCCAAACGCGCTTCCCTTCGCCTAAAAGCCAACTCGCTTTATGACCAAGAAATTCCCTGGGCAAAGCACACCAAATACCTGGGTGTCACCCTAGATCAGAACTTGCGCTTCAACGAGCATATCACTATAGTCCGAAATAGAGCGCGATATGTAATGGGTCGTCTAGCACCCATGATAGATAACTGAAGCAAAATGTCCCTCAGACACAAGCTTACTCTATATAAAACATGCATCCGCCCGATCATTACATATGCGAGTGTGGTATTCGGCCATGCCAAGCCTACCCATTTAAATAAACTGCAAATCGTGCAGAATAAATTCATGCGCAGAGCCGTCGGTGCTCCCCTCTATATGCGTAACGTCGACCTCCACCGCGATCTGGAGCTTCCCTCCATCAAAAACTACATTACGTCGCTCTCGCGTAAGTATTTCGATCTCGCGCCGCACCATCGAAATCCGCTCGTCGTGTCCGCGTCCGATTACAAGCCTCGGCAAAAGGCTCTCGTGCGACGACCGCGTAATGTCCTTACGGACAAGGTCGACGCTATTACAAAACGGCTGGCCCGGATCCGCCCGCCCGCGGTTAGGACGGCAGGCTGGCAGGCACCGACAGACAGACATAGACGGCGGCGTCTCAGACAACGCCTATCACGATCTCTCCACGTCCTCGAGAGGGACGCTAGGAGACATAGCCCCCTCACAGGATAGACTAGGCGTGTTGCTGGGAAGTTTCTTTCGCCGTTTCTTCTCTCCCAGCCATAACACGTTGCGAAACGGCAGTAAGATAGCGTAGGCCGCCGCGAACCGCCGATCCCGGTCCGCCGGGGTTCTTCTTCTCGGGCTTTATATTACCCGTCGCCCGTTCTCAATTAGTTCATTGTGTCGCCCATTGGCGGGCATCATCAGATTCATCCCCCTCTCATGGCAACAGTCCAGCCGAGGTAAAACTCCCTAGGGAGCTCCCTCAAGCAAGTTGCCCCCGGGCTCGAGCGCCTTCGCCTCCTCGCCCCAAAAACCTCAGTAAAGTTGTGAAGTCTTCGGACCAACAACATAAAGTCAAGTCAAATAAAAAAAAATGCAGATGTGCATTCACTTTGTCGGCATTCGGTCGTAAAAATATGCAATCCAGAACTGCATTTCAAACACACAAAAGTATTTCATTTCTACCTGAAGACCTCCAAAGTAGATAAAGCAAATTTCCAAAAATCCTTTCTCCGTAACATTATCACACTCTAACACCTGACAACCCTATCTTCTAACTCAGTGAGTTTGCGGTTGGACAATTGCCAGTTTCGTTTGATTGTTACGTATCAAATTTTATTTTGGTCTTCAAGTCTGTGGAAATAAACAAACAGTTAACATAATCCTGGTACAAAACTGTTGGGAGATTTATTGGCGTTTGATTTGTGATTTTGAATTAAGGTTAAAAGCATTGTGGCGTTTCGGGATTTCGTCACCGACGAATTTGTTCTTTTGTTCTTTTCTTCAATCGAATTACAGACTAGAGTTAAGGTAGTGAAAGAACACACTGAAAATGCGCTGTTAAAAAACTCTGTATGGAAAATCCGAATTACGATAGAGTATTTAATAAAATACATAAACTTTCTTATTTTGTTTTGAATGCAGCGTCATTCTTCTGTTGCTTTCTGGAATTGGAATCTTAAATATGTTTTAAGCTAACGTGTTGGGCTTCCAATGGCCCCTCGTAAGCCCTCCAAAAGTCCGGGCCATTTTTATAGCTCGTGGTCTGCAGAAACTATACCTATAAATTAGTTAGTCTAACATAACTGTTTGCGTTGTCTTGTCCTCAGGTTTCTGGAAAATGAGTACCGACTATCATTTTTTTTTAATTTTGCCAGCCATATTAGCGTCTACACAACTGCTTCTTTTGACATTGGCAAAATCAATGCCAAAGGCGTTGGAGCCTGCAACAACAAAAAATTATAGAATAGAGTGTCTACCTTTGGTAGCCACATTTTACATTTGGTAATTGAGATGATGAGAGATGTAGGATAAATTGTAGCTCATACTCCTCTTCATATAGTCATAAGGACAGACCAGCTACAGCAATTGAGTGAGTTAGTAGAAAGAAAGTAAGTTAATATTATAATTATAAGTACTAACTAGGATTTACACGAGACTTCGTCTACGCTTAACTTGGAATTCCCGCGAGATTCCCGGGACATAAATTATAGCAGCATTTAAAAAAATAAGCTAAGTTCTTCTTGGAAACCGTGTCGGAATGAGTTGATTTTCATGCATTCGAACCATTTCAAACTGCTCCCGCGAATATTCCCGCGGGATTCCCGGTATGAAAATATCACATATTTTATGACATTATATTTGCTATAGGTCAGAATCACATTGGAATACGATTTTTTTAAACTGGCCATCCGATCAAAAGGTAAACCTACCCGCATCTCTATAAAGAACATCCAGTCCATCCACCCAAATACACCAATCCAAAACTCAATATACTGCTATACACACAGCTGAACGAACTACCTCATTTTGCGTATTAAGCCCGTATCGTTTTAAGATCAAAGCGTCGATCGGCCTAAATTATATGATTCCGTGCGTTTGTTCAGCATGTTTGACTTGTCGACGATCAAAAGGTACGTCTCTATTATTCGTGATGTTTGCTGTTTGCTTTTTGTGTATAGGATTTCTGTTCGGCAGTAAATAAAACTTTTTGATCCAAGTGATTAATATTATGTTGATCGATTTATAGGTACAATTTATTGAGCGTGTACAATTTTGTATATTTTTCATTATACTCAAAGTACTGTACGGACTAACCTCTTAAGTCGTTATTTATATTAAGATATTGTTACGACCTAGACGCCGACTTAAAAATTCACACCTTCATACCTGTAGAAACATATTTTATTACTTTTCGGCATTTGGACTTCTTTTGTTTACTTTGTGTTTAAAATTTGTGATTAGAAAACTGCCCATTGTGTATTGTAATCGGGCAGTCATTAGCCAGGTGTGTCGGGTTTCAAGTACAAATTGATTCTAGGAAATTCGGTCCACGCAGCCAGGCAGACATATTTCATCTGTGCAGTATGAAGAAATACCTCGATTGAGGAACCTGGCAGTCGAGTGATAACTACGAGCGAAGCAAGTCTTGTGTTCATTCGGTAATCTATTTAGTGACGGACTTTGCGAGTGTTATTGAATTACGATCTTCTGAATTACGTTGGGACTTGTTGCGTTCGGTTATATTTGTACCTGTGTTAAATGTGTTTGTATAGTTATAACAAACTCTATAATTATTCCAACGGCATTTTAATTCAAGTCCTGCAACTCGTAAAAATATATAATAATTCAATTAGAAACGTAGAACGCCTCCCAAAGCAATCGACAACAGAATTGTATCGGGCCGCGAGCTGAACACATGAATGTAAAAGTCTCTTGATTGCTAATATAAACTTAAATCCTGAATCCAGTCTCTTATTCAAGTTCCCGGTCAGCTAAGAAACCACTGGCCGTTACAGTACTCTCTCATCGAGAGCACTCACCTGTAATGCAGCCTAAATGATTCAATTTCGAGCATAACGTTACTAATACATTTTAATTACTAATTACTTATTAATTTTAATTATTAATACTGCCTCCCTGACTGATGAGCATTCGCATGTAACGAAACATTTATGACTCGATTTTGTACACGTAGAAGCAACGCAGAGGCGAAACGTTTAGTACGCACTGGTAGCATTTCCACCGTGAAACAACGCCGTAGACCAGAGCATATTGTGGTCCGAAGATTTATTTATTTATTTATTTATTATCATACAAACATCGCTATCATTACAGTTGCCACCAATACGATAGCGTGGTACACATACTATTCATTATAGATATGAATATACATTCAGTCGTCATAACATATAATATAATACGCAGTTCTTGTGAATTCAGTCACAGTACAGATAAAAATGTCAATTTGTTGACATGTCTTGTTCAATGTTCGCAAGGCCTGTGTCATCGACGCCTTATTAAGTAGGTTAGTCCTGCCGTATGGCACTACGAACATTGGTGGCTGCCGACGACTCATCACAAAATTTGCTGGAACATTAAGTTTGATTTCAGCTAATACTACTGGGTTAAATAATTTAAGATGGAATGGTGTAGGAGAAATCAGGTCGAACAGTTCAACCGCACACTTTCCAAAATGAATCTTTTAAAAAACCGATAGACTAGCAACCCGGCGTCGATGCTCTAGGCTTTGAAGCCTTGTATTGACAAGCTGGTCGCGACTAATCAACCTCTTGGCTCTACTCTCAATTGACTATAGCGCTTCAAGCTGGTATTTGGCAGAGCCGTCCCAAAGGTGAGGTGTTACATATGTATGTATGTAACGGAATCATTTTCAAATTTTAACTGCATAATTTGGTCTATTTTTCAGACAAGTTTTAAATAATAGTGCCTCAAAAATCGAGAGAAAAATTACCTTTAGTTACGTTGAAGTTAAGTTTATTACTTGTCATTCAAAGTGTTGCGGACAGAGAGCACCCCACTGACCCACCCACCGGAGCACACCTACTCTCCGCGCCCCCATACCGCCGACGCCCATAGCTGGCGCAATTAGCAGCTAGGCGTCGGACGGGATGCGGGATATAGGAGCGACCTTGGAGGCAAAAAATGTTCATTCATTCTATGTTCATTCTTTATTCACAATTCTACTATAATTCTCAATGACGACTCTCTCGCATAATTTGT
Organism: Dendrolimus pini; assembly: GCA_949752895.1. Taxonomy (NCBI): domain Eukaryota; kingdom Metazoa; phylum Arthropoda; class Insecta; order Lepidoptera; family Lasiocampidae; genus Dendrolimus; species Dendrolimus pini. The sequence continues at coordinate 2,645,229 of OX457144.1, forward strand.
ACTTATTCTATGTATATTTCGATTCATGTAAAAAGTTCACTAATAATAATCATACAGTCCATTACATCGAGTTTAATTTCCAAACAAGAAGCAACTGCCACCAATACAAAGAATTTATACTCCATGTTAAAATATACGTTCAGCTTATGTTAATAGTATTAAAGTAACATCATTACAAGTTCTATTAAACTGTTAACAATAGTCCGCAAGGATTCCAGCTTTCCGGAATTTGGGATAATAGGATCTAATATTACGAGAAATAACTTTGGAACTTCGGTTGAGTTTAGGCATGCGTGATGCACCGTTGGTTTGACAATTTAACCAATATGTGTCACCGCTTTTGACACGCTTCGGTTTGTAAAAGGATTTTTGGCTAGACATGTTACTGGGGTGTTTCTTGTCGCTTCTTCTCCTTAAAACAGCAATAACACGCATAAGACAGGTACAAATATAACCGAACACAACAAATTCAAACGTAATGCGTAGACGGTCGTAATTCAATAAAACGTGCAAAATCCGTCACAATTAGATCCCCGATTGTATGTGTGTACACGTTACGCTTACATTAGTTGCCGCTGAACTGACTTCCTCTCTCCATCAGGCTGTCGTTTTATGCTCCACAAATGCAAAAATATATGTTCGTCCGGCAACATCAATCCTAGAATTAGCTTGGCTAATGATGCTAATGAGCGAGTATAATAGAACCATGGGCTGTTTTCCACAATAACTTAGAAACGTATGCCAATAAATAAGTGAACAAAAGAAGACGATCATAAAAGTATTACAATTAGTTCAAATGCCGGCAGGTAATAAAATGTGGTTCGTGGAATTTGTCTTTGTCGGGGGGCTAAGTTGTAACAATATGAAGACGACTTGGTTTTTAACTTATACGTTTTGACATTCAAAACATTTTCTGCGTTGAAACTTGATTTTCCATTGGCTGCATATGGAGTGCTGCTCACACCTATGGCCCAGAGCATCTACTTTCGAGATTGACCCCTCTCGAATCCATCTAGCGTCTCTCCTTTTGTATAATGGACGATCCCATACTTACGGATGCTCGCATAGCTTATTATTTGTTGCTTTTTATTGCATGTGTTTAGCAGGCAGGCAGACGACCCACCTAATGGTAAGCGGTTACCATCGCCTATGGATATTTGCAACACCAAAGGCGTTACAAATGCGCTGCTGCTCTATTGAGGGAGTCTGGAACCTGGCCACTAATGCCAGAACAAAACTCAAGGGTGGTAGCCATCCAGACGGGCAGATATCCTACCACCTAGCATATATAATAATTACATATTTTCATATAAATTTACTTCCTGTTACATTCAATAGAAACATTTCTATATACAATACATTCTTATAAGACATTTGAGTTGGCAGTGTTTATTATATTTGTAGATTGGAAGATAATATTTTTTGGCTAACTCATTTTTGTTATACATGTAAAGTTTTATTTATTCTTTTAAGTTTGACACCTTCATAGAATAAAAAAACCTGACACACTGCGTCAGTATTAGTGTGTCAACTGGAATATTCGTCCGTGTTGCCCATCACTATTTTCGTGTGTGAAAATGTTTTTGGGGTTACTTGTTTACGGCAAGTGTATTATAAGTTGGGTGTAACTTTACACGGTTTTGGTGATTCAATTTATAAGATTATCGTATCTCATGTGTTAATTCGATGGCGGAAGGTGTTGGTTATAACAATGTTACGTGCGAGCGGGAAACGCACTTAGGATTGGAAGAAAACACCAGTTTTTAACAAAACGCTTTTATTGTCTTCATAACCGTACGTGATCCTCTCCGAAGGGTCTCCCCTACACGCACGACTAACGACGCACTAACTCGACGTTAAACTGTCTCACTCACAATACCGTCGCCGATATTGCAAAGACCACCGTTTAATACTGCACAGTTCACTTCCGGGTTTATCACGTGTAGCTAACTTCTGAATCTTCTCTGAAACTACGCTACATTTCTCCTTCACTTATTTATATATTAGGGCGGGTCAAATTGTATGGAACGATTTTTTTTTATGAAGCGTATAGCAAAAACGTAATCTATAGGTGATTCTGAGAAATTTTGCTCAAGAGACCATAGCTCTAAGTCGGATTTGGAGCCCCCCAAAATGACAAAATAGAAATTTTGTCCATATATACATAGAACAATTTAATTAAATTCGTCATAAAATCGGATAGAATTATAGTAGATTTCTCAATCTGGGCTTGTTTGAAAGGTATTTTTATCATCTTTCAGAATCTGTATTGATACCTGTAGAATAAGTCGTCAATGGCAGCATTGTTCAATTGAACAACTTTGTAACACTGAATAATGACGTTACAAAATAATGACGTTTACTAACACTAAACGTTGCCAAGCTTGCTTTTCCTTCTTCCTTAATCGTTCATCGTACAATGCGCACGCAGTTTGCCAAAATACTTAAATAAAAACTCGGTTATCACAATACCAATATTTATTTATTTTTTAATTTAGTGTGTCACAATCAAAGAGTGCAGTGATAATATCAAAGTTATTATGGATAATCAAGAACCATCAACATCGTCTGCGGTGTCTTCGCAAATGGAAGCAACAACATCAACAAGTTTTGACTCTAGATTTACTAACATGCCTCATCAAGATATTGTTGTTTTTGGTTTATCAAGTGATTTAAATGATCTTAGTTTGCCTACTAAATGTGACATTTTAAAATATATTTTTTTAAGTGATCGTGCTAAATTTGAAAACAAAAATTTTTCGACAAAAAATTCCTAATATCTCTACTCAAAATAAAAAAAATATTGGTATCAATACAGATTCTGAACGGTAATAAAAATACCTTTCAAACAAGCCCAGATTGAGAAATCTACTATAATTCTATCCGATTTTATGACGAATTTAATTAAATTATTCTATGTATATATAAAAAAATATCTATTTTGAAATTTTGGGGGGGTCCAAATCAGACTTAGAGCTATGGTCTCTTGAGAAAAAATTCTCAAAATCACCTATAGATTACGTTTCTGCTATACGCTTTATCAAAAAAAAAATTAACCCGCTCATATATATATATATATATATATATATATATATATATATATATGATGAAATATATATATATATATATATATATATATATATATTTCATCTTTTTTCAACAATTCTTTTACTGTACAAGCTATTCGACTGTGGAATGAGTTACCTGTTACTGTTAGACAAGCTAAATCACTAACAATATTTAAGAATATGACAAAAAAGCAATACCTGCAACATAGTGATGTCTGATATTTCTACGTATATTATGTATGTGTATATATAATAATATATGTATCTATATATTTATGTATGTAATATCTATAGGTGTGTATTGTATGTAATTTATATGTATATTTAGTATAAAATATATGTAAGTAGCTGCATATCCTCTAATATTTATGTATACCACCTTTGACCAATATAATATGTTTTTATTCCTGCCACGGGTTGTCTGGAAGAGATCGCTTCTTAGCGATAAGATCGCCCATTGTGCACATATAGAATATTTTTGGCTATAAGTTCATCTGTGTTTTCTGTAATGGTGTACAATAAAGTGTTATCTATCTATCTGTCTATATTTCTTTTTTTATTGCAGGAGTTCAGCAGACATGCAGACGGCTAACTTCATGTAAAGCGGTTACCATCACCTATGAACATTTGCAACTCCAAAGGTGCTATAAATGCGCTGCTATATCTTAAGTTTAGTGTAGACCGGAACCTGGTCACTAATGCCGGAACACAGCTCAAGGTCGTTATGGCGGCATACTCTAGAGGTGGTAGCCATCTAGTCGGGCAATTACCCTACCATCTTACTGTGGGTTGTTTTGTCACCTCTTACGACAGGACGCCCAGCCGCAGGAAATTGTATTCTTTCTCCGTTCCTAGACGAATAAATATTCAACATGAAAATTTGAAATTACAGAACAACCATCATTTTTCGGAAAATGTAGGCGCAATTTTGAAGCGCCCCCATTATTATTATGGTACCCGTAATGGTCACCAATGCATTCCTCATTTATCTTTAGGCCAATAAATGCTGAAAAAGGCGCGAAAAAACAATGGTTGGACTTTTGAATAGTACTCCAACTTTTCATTTAGAGGAGGTCTGTCAAAGAAATGATCGTCATTACAGAGGTTTTCACCCTTGGTGTTGCGACCCTTAAGGGTATGCCGGGTGAAAGGGGTATTTTATCTTAAGGGTTCAATTTATCATAGTACTAAAATAGGATATGATGCACTTTGTTTTTAAAGGGAAAATTTCTTTGTACATCGAAGCCACACGCCAATCAGTATTAAATACTGTATTCAATTAATCCAAGTATATGATTGAACCTGATACTATTGAATAAGAAGACGTTTGTTACAACCACTATACAGTTAAGTATATCAGCACGCTGACAGAAATACGTGTGGGTGTGATCAGAGGTTCCACACTTACATGATAACTCTGGTCATCCTTACAAGTATATGACAGCAATGTGACTGGTAGTGACGATGCCGGTAGACCGGGACGTTCTCACCATGATCAAATTGAAGATATTCTGAAGAAACGGCAGATAAAAAGCAGCTTAAGTAAGCGTGTATGAAAAGTGTAATGAAAGTTGATGAAGCGGAAAGTGTTTGTGAGGATCGAAGCAGATAGAGATCTATCATCTCTGCCTACCCCAATGGGAAACAGGATGTATATATGTGTTTTTTTTAAATATATAGTCTATATTACCTAGGACGGTATATAGATAGTCTAATGCGGATTTTAGATGGATCAACCAAAGTAATTTGTTGTATATTTAGAGTAGTCTAGGTTCGCGTTTGACCAAAATCTTGCCTAATGTGTGTTGAAAATCGAATTAATTCGATATTTGTATTGCAATGCACGTCACTATTAAGCGTAGACATCACTAAGCTCTCATGTAAAAATGGCTTCCTTTAAAAGTATATTAATAAAAGTAATTCTTTCATTAATCTATAAAGGACTTCAAAACATAACAACCTGTCAATTTCATCAAAACAACAAATTCACCACCTATACGAACAAAGCGTTTTGAATCCACCTTCATTATACGCACCGCAAAGGAATGGAACACACTGCCGGAGTCTGTTTTTCCCGAAACCTACAACCTGGGTGTCTTCAAGTCTCGTGTGAACAGGTACCGTTTAGGTAAGCGTGCTCGATCTTAGACCATATCTCCGCTCAAATCGAGCGAGATAATGGACAAACGCGAACCTATACGTGATTAAATAAACGTAGAGCTGAGATATTGTCTAGGATGGTGCGTGTTCTATCTTACAACTTAGTTGAAAGGCACAGAACTGAAACACGATGATATTCAATAACATTGTGGGACGCTGTAGCCTACGGATAATAGGTTGGTTCAATTTGTAATGGACTGTATGAGAGAGATATGACCTAGATCCTTGCACTAGAAAAGCAGAAGCTTCACCAATCTTGAGCACAACCCTCTCCTGGCTCGGTTCAGGTTACACACAAGAACAGCACACGGTACTTAATTCCACCTTAGAGCTAACACTTTTAACAATGTCTAAGTATAGTAAAAGTTCTTGGCACGGCCAGTGATCACAATGAGTTAAAGTTCAGAGTAGTTGATAGGAAAAGATGAGCGCACGCGCGATATTTTTTATCAAACGTTGACTCGGAAACTAACTCAAATGGCTGCCTCTACCCTGCTACTATAGCCGTCGCCTCACAGGAAAGAGGGTAGACCGCAAAATTGATGGAGCGATGTTTTACCTACTTTATATTAGGCAAGCACGGAACAGACATTGAATGATTCAATGTTCGTATGTATCCCTTTGGTTGATTCATCAAAATCGAAAGACAGAAGTGAACCATCTAGTATCGGCTTTACAGTTTATATGAATAAAAGACTACTTCAAATTATATTTGTAGTAAAAAAAAACTTTATTTAAAAGGGAATACGCTCACATTTCTCTTAATTAGCGTTATCTTAAAAAACTCAAAAGATATATAAAATTGAATTTTCGATTCAATAAAAACCGTCGATTGGGCGTAAAGGGCCTGTTTCGAGCGGATAAAGGTTAATTAATCAGCCGTTTTGAATACGGAAATATTGGAAAACACGATACCGTAGGCATTTAAAAATAAAAAAGGGAAGAGAAGCAGGCTGCTCCTTTGTTGCGATAAGGTGATTAGGTAACCGAAACTCAAATTCAAAAGATTAAATAAATACTTATCCGTACAGGAACGGAGAAAGAATACAATTTTCTGCGGCCGGGCTGTCGTAAGAGGCGACAAAACAACCCACAGCTAGGTGGTAGGCCATTTGTCCGACTGGATGTCTTGTCTTATTGAATATGTACTGTTTGTTACCACTCCATTAATTCTTCAAAAGTCATTCTGTATCATACTCCTGTATAAAACTTATAAAGAACAAGAACTTGAGATGTAAATAGAATGAAAGAAATATAAATAAAAACAATAATTAGCTAGACGTGTTGCTGGGGAGTCTCTTGCCGCTTCCTCTCACCGCTTCCTTCACGTGTTATTGTTTATTTTAGAGTGATATTAATTAGAGCTACCAGAATTCCGAAAGGCCTCGCCATCTATGGGTGGACGCCGCGTTGTTAACTAAAGAACCTCGCGTGGTCAACGACTAAACGTCGCGAGATCCATGAATCGCCGAGTAGCTGAATATGTATCTGAACTACTCGGAGCTGCAGGTTATTACCAAGAGGCTCTAGTGATTCACTTAGCCTACCTTTAAAGGGAAGAAGTGGAAGAAACCTTCCATTAACCATAGAAACAGGTAGACACTGTTGTGTTCCGACGTCAGTGGCGCTCTTCGAGGCTGGCAGAAATTTGGTGACATCTTTGTAAATATGTGAAGGCGATGATAACCACTTTCCATCAGGTGGGCCGTGATGGAAAGTCTGGAAGGCTGAAGTGGCAAGCGGCCGTTAGTAACTATAAAAACTATATGTACATAAACCTTGTACATATTTTAATTAACAAACCATAAAACCTATCCAAATAAAATCTTTCAATCTCTTAATGCCTCATATTTTTTTTATTTTTTTTAAATTACAGGAGTGCCGAAATACCATACTTTTTAACCGACTTTTCAAAAAAAGGAGGTTTTCAATTCGTTGTGTAAATATTTGTTCTATGTTAAACCATAACTTTTTTATTTCTGAATTTTTGCACATTATTTTTGTGTTAGATTCAGAAAAGATTTAAAATAGTACATACATAACTTCACGCCAGGTCCCTTGCGGGGTAGGCACGAACAACAGACACATTTAAAATAGTGCCAAATATTATTGATATTTGACGATGTGTTCCGAAGATATAGCAGGAAATTCATTCAAATTGCGAGCGTTTAGGCATAACAGTTTTATTTATTAACCAATTTTGATCATTATTTTTGTTCTAGATTGAGTACAGCTTCAGGATAGATTCACAAAAATGTTATTGTTATTGGATAACAGATATAGTCAAGGTGGCAAAGTCCGTCAATGGGGTAATTATATATTTCGCTCGTTTTTAGCCGGCTTCCAAAAGGAGGAGGTTCTCAACTAGGTCGGTATTTTTTTATGTATGTACATTGTACACCGATTACTCTGAGATATATGATCCGGTTTATGTCTTTTTTTGTTCGACGCGGATTGGCTGCCATTTGGTCCCCTAAAATTTAATATACTTTGGCCCAGTAGTTTTCATTTTATGAACATTTTTAAGAAAAAAATTCCATTCCGTTCCATATATACACCGATTACACTGAGATTTATGATCAGATTTACGTGATTCTTCTTTGGTTTGATGCGGAATAGTTGCCATTTGGTCCTTTAAAAATTTAACATAGTTTGCCTTAGTAGTTTTCATTATATCATTTTTTTCCGTTCCGGTTTCTTGGGACCTATATTTTGTAAGGCGCGCGGCACCTTCCGTAGGCCTTCCCATAGCTAGACACTAAAAAGTAACAAATAAAAAAAAACTTCGTTTAAAAAAACCAACTTCAAAAACTAAAAAGTATAAAATAACTTATTTCTAAAGCTATTTTTAATTATGATATCTTATTTTTAATATATATTATGTAAAACATCTTAAAGTCTGTGCAAATTACTAAGATACTAAAGATATTTTACATAATATATATTAAAAATAAGATATGATAATTAAAAATAGCTTTAGAAATAAGTTATTATATACTTTTTAGTTTTCTTTAACATTTCAAAGGGAAATTAACGCCAACTACAACTCAAAGACATAATTCAACGGAGTCTTAACTTCACTGACTGATTTGTTGTCATCGTCACTGAACTAAAACATCGTGTACGGAATTCCTTTATTGACGGAGTTCGTCACCTGACTATTCGTAACTAAAAAGTGAAATATAAGAATATAAATTAATAATTATAACATAAGTCCTTAAATGAAATGTGAAAAGTGCTGTGTAATACCAAATTAATAGAATATAGAGTATAGTTAAAATTATGTATAATACATATATTGATCTGTTTGCTTTTGTTATAAATAAAAAATCTAGCAAAAAGAAACTGATTTCTAGATTAAGAAGTAAAAAATAAATATATTCTACAACATCTTGAAATCGGTGCCAAGTAAAACGTAAAAAAGAACAATGAATTCGGAAAATATAGCAATTTCTATGTTTTACTTCGCACCGACTTCAAATATTGTAGAAAATATTGTTACGAGCTACAGGGCTCGAATTAAAATGCCGTTGGAAATTACTATAGAGTTTATTAGAACTGTACAAACACGTATGAAAACAAGTAAAAATAAAACTGGATGCAACCAGTTCACACTGCACGATTCAGTGCGATTCAATAGGCGCAAAGTCCGTCACTATGTCGCTAATCGAAAGTACTACACGTCTTAATCGTATCGTAGTCGTCGAATGACTTCCTCATCCCTCCGTTCGGGCATTGTTTTATACTCAATTGTATAATAGAATAAAGGATCGCGTTCGCCGAGTTAATCTCGAACACCTGCCAGCTTCGACGGCCATAAAACAAGGATTAATTCGTTCGACACTCATTATAGCCATAAAATAAGTACGATAACAAAAGATGTTTTTAAAGTTTAAACACGAAGTTATAAAAGAATTTGTTTTTACAACATGCAGCTGTGGGGTCTTTCTCGGTATGTAACAATATGTTTTTTTAGTTACGTTTCACGTCGTTTTTTTTTGCTATAATTGTTTTATTCGCAAATTCAATCCAAAACTTTATAGCGTTAAAAACACTACACCATCCTGTGAAATTTCATCCACGTAGACCCAGTAGTTTTTAATTAAAATAACTGTGAACAAGGACAAACCGACAACCGGTCATGGCGATTATGTACTCCTAGTACATACAGCGCACTGTTTTTACCAGGATGCATAAAGATCCCTAAAAACAGGTACAAAGGTTTTACAGCCCTCCTGAATATACTGTGAAAATATTTCTATTAAAATCTCCCCCTACCGCTGTTAATTTACCACTTCACAGACAATTTAATTAACAATCGATCTACTGGCACCTTATCTTAATCAAGAGTTTACCGCAGTCTAGGACGTTGAACCCGAGAGATCGTGTTACTTTCAATCATATTTAATCGATAACAAAGAACGTAATTTTTTAGATAGCTAGCTCTTCATTTTACACCGATACAAAAATAAATTTATGACGGGTAGTAGCAGGAATCGAACAAGCCGATCATTTATAATCATTATATTGTTACGACCTGAATATCGACAAAAGAAAAACTCACACCTGCGTACCTGTAGACATTTTATTACCTTTTCTTTTAACTGGACTTCTTTTGTTTACTTTGTGTTTAAAATTTGTAATTATAAAAACAGCCCATTGTGTATTGTAATCTTTTATGGTAGTCATTAGCCAGCTGTGATTCTAAGAAATTCACTCTACGCCGCCCTGAGTCATATTGTATTTGTGCTGTATAAAGCAATGCCCAAATGGAAAGATCGGCAGTCTAGCAATAATTGCAATCGAAGCAAGACGTTAGTGACGGACTTTGCGCGTGTTATTGAATCGTGCATTACGTTTGCACTGGTTGTTTTCTGTTATATTTGTACCTGTGCTATAGGTGTTTGTATAGTTTTAATAAATTCTATAGTAATTCTAACGGCATTTTAATTCGAGTCCCGTAACTCGTAAATATTAATATGTGAAGCAAGAACTTTGTACTCATTTTTACGAAAATTGCGCGGATGAAGGAGTATGAAATTTCGCACACTTATAGTTTATATAGAGAAAGAGTGCAGAATGCTAATATTTTTTTTAACATTACACACACTACCATGTAATTGACATACACACGCGTTTATACTCTTATTTATAGTTACAGTCAAATGAACAGTGTAGCCTTGGCGAAATCTGTGATTAAACAAGTATAGTCTTTGACAACAGAACCTTAATAGTATTCAAACTTATCGTCTTATCGCTAAAAAGCGAACTCTAGCAGACAATGAGAGAAAGAGATTATAATGGGGCTGGTGGTATACATAGTAAATAGTTCGACTACTTAAATTTTGGTAATTAATACATAAATGTAACATCGACAGATGTTTTAAACGTTATATGCTTAATATACATTGCATACAAATACATTATTTGTTGAAATTGTTAAAAACGTCATATTTAATTAATGCATTTATGTATAGAAAAGAATGGAATAGAATAGAATACACTTTATTGTTCACCACATGAAATAAACAATATAAAGCAGTCACATTAAACAGTAAAAGTAGGAGCTAATATATTAAACATTAATGAAATGCTTTAGTGTGGGGCTGACCGACTGACTGACTGACTGATGGGCATTTGTTAATTTTAATCTTTATTTTTAAGGTTTTAATTTAATTTATAATAATTTTTCACGTCAAAATAGATTATATAATGCTAACATCGTCTTCTAATACAGAGGTAAATTATTGATATATCGCCACTTGGTTTCACAAGATGAAATATCGCTACTTGGTTTCACAAGATTAAACTAGATGGCGCTGTTCAAAACCCAGCAAATCCTACATGGCGTGAACGTGTTCATACGAAATTAAACGTAATATATTATGTTTATATCAATTGTTTCTGAGTAGCACAAACAATAATTTAATTAAATATAATTAAAAATCTGTAAAATATGTTGTAATTATGGATGCGGATGGATCTTGGTATCTGAAATAAATAATAAATAATTATAATAATGTGTGTCTTGAATTTGAAGACCACGGGCAATGAAAATACAAACCAATTGAAGGGCTTGCCCACGCAAGCCACGGAAAGGCCAACACGTAGAGGCCCCTTCGACAAATTTAATGTAAATGTGGCGTGACACTGACTGGCGATTATCCCTGTCTACAGCATATAGAAATGCACCCAAGGACAAGCCTCGGCCAGTGTAGGACTATTGTGGGAAATGAAGACAAAAAGTACTGGGCTATTGGGGTGAACTGCTAGTGGTACTAGGGGTCTGGGAATATGGGGACTATGGCGTCTGCCGGTTGCAATGTTTAGGGAACATGGAAAAATGGGCAGACGGTGATTCGCCACTCCCTGGATGGGCCCCAAAAAACGCCATAGAAGACAGGGGCAACATGGGTGTGAGTGGCTAAGGTGTGTAGAGAGGTGGGCTACAGGTTCACCGAAGCTACTTTTGACGTGATGCCATTTATCACTTCCACCCCTGGAGCTTGAGTCTTAGCTCTAGTGATCTCCCCTCTGTGCCGGCCAACTAAGGCAAGCACGAAGGCGGGGGCCTTGCCTTGGCCCCCGGAGTCAGGTACTAGGTGTCGCTACTCAGCTAAGGTTTCGCCACAAAGCCCCCCGGCGGGTATAAAAAAAATTATTATATTATTAAATATGTGTGTACAATTATCGTAATTCTACACAATGTAACACGCTTGCACAAAATCTACGTGTCTAAGTTGCGACATATAAATAAATAATAAAAATCCCCGTTGATTTGAATATCCACCACCCTATTCGGTAGGCCTAAAGCGGCAGCTTGCGTAGATTCGTGTTACGAACATGACACGTATGTATCAAAATAAAGTGGTACTTTGTGCTATGCTGTAAAACTACCAGTATATCTAGACACGTCTCAGTTTCACTAATTGATCCTCCAAAACTGTTTACTATAGACCCCCTGGACTCAGTTAAATATCAAGTGTTACTTTTGTGTGTTCTTTTTTTGGAACGAAGTTCCTTATTGCACGAGGATGGGGGGGGGGGGGGGCTAGACGAAAAAAATTTTAACGAAAGAAAAATGCTGACCACTGTACATTATTGGAACGAAGTTCCTTTTCGCGCGTTGTGAAAGGGGGCTAGACGGAAAAAATTATTACGAAAAGTTGTCACGACACTTTTTGCTATAGTAAGCTATTGTAAGCTGTGCGGCGTCGCATGTTTCTCTGTCTGTCTCTCTCTCTCTTATAGAAAGCAAGCCAGATATTTTCATTTCTATTTCGCATTGAACAGTGTGGTGTCGCGACGATTATTTTTGTTAAGTGTATACAGGTTTTTTGTAAATAATCGAAAGGAACTTCGTTCCATCCGGGAGTCCCTTGACACCTCTCAAGTTTTTTATACAATTTCGAATTTTAACGCAATGAAATAATATCTATTAGCGTAATATGATAGCGATGGACTCTAATGGTATTTGGTGGCCTTTATTAATTTTATTTATCTTGCCAAGCTTGTAAAGAATTTATGAAGATATGTTGCTGGATAACATTTTAGTACGTCATATCATTATTATTATAACTATAATAATATTTTTCTTTCCTTTTATTGTGTCTTTGTTTTATTGAGTATGAAATGTCTGCTACAACTCCATTAATTTTTCAAAAGTAATTCTGTAACATACTTTTGTATAAAACTTACAAAAAAAGAACCTGATATATAAATAGAATAAGAAATATAAAGAAAAACTATTTTTAGCTAGACGTGTTGTTGGGGAGTTTCTCGCCGCTTCTTCTCCTTAACAGCAATAACGCGTTACGAAGCGGTGTACATAGAATAGGAAGTAAAATTAAATTTTTAATTTTATGTATGGCCTTCAAAAAGTATTCTCCAGTGGAATTAGCTGTGAATAAAAACTTTTAAATTTGAATTTAATCTTTGATGGTCTTCGAAACTACGTTCCAACCAGGTGTCCCAAAAATAATTAATTATTTTTTTTAACATTTTCGCACTTACCCCCGTTTAGCAATCCCTTTAATTAAGCGTTTAGCCGTGCCCCTTCTATTTGTGACTTGGTGAAAGGATTCCTAACGTAAATTAAGCTTAATTAGGCCTTTCCCTTCATAATTCAAAGTCCAAACCCTGTTTCGTTGTTTACTCGCGCGACTTTTTAAATACTTCCCGGTAATGAGAATTGACGGTTTATTACGAATGTCTGAAGCATTTTCTTAATTAAAATAAGGTTTTTATACACTTAACCAGAGCGTAGATAAACCCATTTATCTTTTTTTTGTATTTATTTTTCAAGGCTCAGAATGCCAGAATAACGAAAAAGAGTATCATTAGTTGGTTGTTTATCATATTGTTACTTTTTGTATTAGGTGTTGGAAAAATTTTGTTTTTAATAACAAGTACTGTAAGTATATCCGTGCAGGAACGCAGAAAGAATACAATTACCTGCGGTCGGGTGGCCTGTCGTAAGAGGCGACAAAACAACCCACAGCCAGGTGGTAGAGTATTTGCCCGACTGTATGGCTACCACCCCTGGTCTAGAGGAAGCCGCCATAATAACCTTGAGTTATGTTCCGGCTTTAGTGACCAGGTTATAGTCTCCCTAAAGAGAGCAGCAGCGCATTTGTAGCACCTTTGATGTTGCGAATGTCCATAGGCGATGGTAACCGCTTCCCATCAAGTGGGCCGTCTGCTGAACTCATGCAATAAAAATATAAAAACTACATCTTTTGTCTGATTAAAACCTAGTGAATCACAAATTATATAATAATAACAACACATAAACGTACCACTGCTGGGCTCGGACCTCCTACTATAGGGGAACGGACAGTATATTCGCCACGCTTGACTAAGGCGGCTTGGCAGGTTTGACACATCGGCTATCTCGATGTGCAGGTTGCATCACGATGTTTTCCTCCACCGTTGTTAGCACGTGGTAATTGTAACAATATGCACATCAGATCAGAAAACTGACTATGTGGTGCATGCGTTCCGGCCAGGATCGAACCCGCGCCCTTTGAGTTTGGGACGCGTTCGCTAACCATTACGCTACCAAGACTTCACAAATTGAAAGTCTAAAAATAAAATAATTATTTAAAAATAACATTTGTAAGGAAAAATCTATTTTGATACAAATATCAATAGTGACAACTATGCAACAAATCACTATTATACTTACTTAACTTCTTGTCCATCCAAAGGTCTGGAAGAAATCGCTAATAGCGATAAGACCGCCTATTGTATTGTAATTTTTTATTTCTGTTTAATAAATCTAATACGCAATAAAGCATATTCATTCATTCATTCGTCTATTTATGTCGTTTACAACCGACCAGCGGTGAAGTCTCGATTTGTTTTCCGCATAGTTAGCTGGTTTCCTTTATACTTGGCTGTACAAGAGTCTTACAGGAGATCCACTATGTTATGGATACGAAGGCTGCTGAGGATGCGGGATTTCCAAACATGGTCCTTCCACATCATTTTCCATGTACACCTCAGCATATTCTCTTGTATCTCCGTCATACGCAGCTCTTGGTTGCATCACGCGTAGGCTTACGGTGCCAGACAAGAACTGATGGATGCATGCCATAAGAAAGAGGAATGTTTTATCCACTGAATCGGCTCTAGATATTTAGTTGACGTTGCAATAAGGACTTGTTGGCCTATCACAGGCCCTTGCTAGTCGTATGTCTCCCAAATTTGTACCAGTCCTCTACTTTCCACTTTTTGGCAACAACGGGGCAATGCATTTACGTATCACCTCAGGCCTGGAGGGACTTAAACAGATGGGTATGTCGAGCTCCTATAGGCTGGCTCTGCACACACCTTCACTAAAGAAGAAGTTATGAGACGCAGACTGCCAAATTACTACTAATCTTTCCACCGTCGCTCTGCGTCTTGGTGAGGTACCACTAGGCCTGTCTGCTATTGCAGCATGAAGCCTCGATGGAATCCCTCATAATAAAGTGTTCTTGGAACCAGGGAACCCTGCAGCTACTGGTTCGCTGAGGGTCTCCATCGAACACCCTCGGTTCCACTATATCAATGGGATGAATTGAGCGTACTGGCGTTTCCGATCCCCTATTCGTCATCTGCGATGGGGTCTTTCGGCCACCTTCTTCTGCGACATTACATCCTTGCAGGAAGAGTCCTCTACTTTCCTTATCCAGCTCCTTTTTTTGATAACGCAGGAGGAATATCTTTGGACACCATCCTCGGGTCCTTCGGTGGAGGTCCAAAATGCAGGCAAAAGGCCTGCATCCAGGGTGTGTGGGACTCTCAGCGACCTGTTCTCCACGCTCGTTCTCCTAAACCTAAACATGCGCCCTCTTTTTAGAGCTTTTACGGGGCGTCACGGGATATCGTCACCATCCAGCTCCTACCAACCTTGTCTAGATCGTTACTAAGACGCGATCTTTACTATAGGATTTGTCTGCTCCGTCGTCCAACATTCCTGCGATAAACATCACTATATACTATGCGATCCAAATAAGAATAGGAATGTCAATGACCTCTATCTGTTAGATCTCACTTGAAAAGTATGGTTTGCAAAAACTTATTTGCATATCGATAATAAATAATTATACATCATATTTAAATAAAAAGGTTAAATTAGTAGTAAAGTGTCTTAATATAATATTAAATTGTTTAAAGTTATTTAAAGAAACAATATGGCGCCAAGTCGATCCTATTCTCATTTGAATCGCATAGTACTTATTAATGTAATTTGTAGTTTATTCACATCATATACTCGCTAATTATCTACCTCATGTAGTAATTAAGATAAAAGCCGAATGATAATTTCGTTTCTATATTAACTTGAAGGTTAGGTAATATTCTAGCACTTAATATATTTCATGGAACACGTCTTCAAGCGTTTCCAATATATTACTTAGCACAATATAATAACGCTTTAGTGGAACATTAACCTGTTACGTGAGTCTGTGGGGGACATATTCGAACATTGACTTAGCGATGTGCGTAGGGTTGCCAACTGTAGGCTTATTTAGACTAATTAAAAGAAATAAAGAAAAATATTAATTGTTGAGTATGATTTATTTCAGATTTCGTGGCAGCGCAATGGTTTTTTTTATTGCACGAGTTCAGAAGACAGACAGACGGCACACATGATGGAAAGCGGTTACAATCGCCTTTGGATATTTGCAACGAGAAAGAAAAATGAATGAAAGAAAAATATCTTTGATATGTTCTCTTTAATTGAAAGAAAAAAACAATATATTTCATTTGTTACAACTCCATTCATTGTTTGAAAAGTATAAATACAATAAAACTACGTTTTATTATTTCGACGTTTCGGCCACTTTTCAGAGTTGTGATCACGGAAGATAAAGATCTTGTTGTGGCTTCAGCAAACGTGCCTAGCTCTAATAATTTTTTACAATATTAAATAATGTCCTCCCACCCATTTTAATATAAAATAATACTACTTTTTAAATTTCACAACATAGTTTTATTATGTATACTTGTCGCGAAAACTTAAGAAAATATTATAAATAATTATGATGAAAAAAGTTTTTTAGCTAGACGTGTTGATGGGGAGATTTTGCCGCTTCTTCTCCTTTAAACACATTGCGAAGGGGTGTACATAGAATAGAAAGTAGATTTAAATTTTGACTTACATGTATGACCTTCCAAAAGTGTTCTCCAGTGGCACTTATTTTGAATAAAAACATTTCAATTTAAATGTATTTTATTAAAAAAATATTGCTTTAAAGTTTTAGTGTCTTATACTTTAATCATATTTAGAATGCGATTAAGAAAAACCCAAATTTAACTCTTTTTCAACGGACACATACACTTCGAATAACTATTATGAATAAGAGGGTAAAAGTTATGCATAAGACTAAAAAAACAAGTCATAAGAAATATCACGGTATTATTACAACTTAGGTTCCGACAAAAACAAATTCCACTCCTAATCTGTATAAAAACACATTTTACTCGTATTACGTGTCGGCATTTGAACTAATTGTAATTCTTTTATGATTGTATTCTTTTGTTTACTTGTCCTCGTTTATGGCTGCTTGCGAACGATTCATTTGCCAGGTGATATGGATTACGTCGACTACGATACGGGCACATTTGTATTTGCGAGGTATAAAACGACGGCCTGATGGAGAGAGGGGGCAGTCTAGCGACGATTACGATACGGGCGTGACGTGTGTACATTCGGGAATCTATTAGTGACGGGCTTTGCGCGTTTTATTGAATTAAAACCTTTTTCATTACCTTTGGATATGTTGTGTTCGGTTATATTGGTACCTGTGTTATACGTGTTTCTATAGTTCCAACAAACGATAATAACTCTAACGGCATTTTAATTCTAGTCCCGCTAAACTCGTAACAGTATTGAAAACTATAACCATGTATTATTATATATTTTTTTCAAATAAGGAATTTTTGTTTTTGTTTTTAAATAAAACTTAACAGGTTATAAGTTAAGAAAATACAAACTTCTGAACAAAGATGCATGAATCTGGTAACACAATTACACATTTCCCGTAGGCACGTATGTAGCTTTGTACTAATGGATGTAAGTGTATTTTGAAGCGACTAATGCATGAAAGTGGGGGATTTGGTGCGCATTGTTATGCTAAAGAAAATCAATCCAGGAAGATCTCCCAATGTTCACGCCTTAATCTGGTTTATCTATAAGAATCTATCTTTCTTCTATCTATATATATATAATGAAAATGGTGTTCGTTTGAGGCTCAATCACGCTTAAACCACTGATCGTATCGACATGAAACTACCACCATTCGATGCGAAATTTTTCCTAGATGGTTTATGGCTATCTATCTATCTATATATATATAAGCAAAGTTTGTTTTCTTTGTCCGAGGTAAACTCGAAAACTACTGGACCGATCATCATGAAACCACAACCATTCGACGTGGAATTAATCGTAGATGGTTATAGGCTATATATATTTTTCAAATTCTATGAGCCCTTTGCCATGTTTTCTCGATTTGTTTGTTTATTAATTTATTTGAATAAGGCGGTACGAAGTTCGCCGAGTCAGCTAGTATTACATATACGAAAGTAACTTTCCTTGAACTGGCTAATTTATTTCTACTGATTTTGTGATTCTACTTTCATCTATTCGTATAGTGGATGGTTTAGGCATATTCTCTATATGCCCGAACCACCCACTAACATTTACACCTTAACATTTCACATCTTTCAATCCACAACCTTCCTTTATCACACTGCTCCTTATTATATTGTTACGAGTTACGGGACTCGAATTACAATGCCGTTGTAATTAGTATAGAATTGACTAGAACTATACAAACACGTATGCCACAGGTACAAATATAACTGGACGCAACCAGTACAAACGTGATGCACGATTTAATAACACGCGCGAAGTCCGTCTCTATATACCTTATCGAATGTACATACATCTTGTTTCGCTTGTGCCAATCGCTAGAATGCCACACCCCTCCGTTCGGGCATTGTTTTATACTAAACTATACAATATGTCTTCTATGTATTGTATAGTTGCTCGACCGCGTAAACAATAGTTTCCAAGAATCACACCTGGCTAAAGACTACCATAAAATATTACAATACACAATAGGCTTTTTTCTAAAACTTTCTTTTTTTAAACACAAAGTAAACAAAGAAGTCCAATTGCCGAAAAGGTAATAAGCTACAGGTGTGAATTGTTCTTTGTCGGTTGTAACAATATGATTTAGCTTCACCTCACGTATACTTAAAATATTTAGGTGAAGTCGAGGGCTTACTATATTCACACGTTTGCAAAAACCAAAAGTGAAACTTCTTTATGACCCTATTTTTCGAAAAATGATCTACTATATGCAACTTTACAGAAATTGGTTAAATAAAGTTAAATTATAATTTTGCTGATCACTTTAATATATATATATATATATAACACAATAAAGTAAAGAAATATTACAATGCTCGTCTCACAATCCAATGCGACGTGACGCGTAACCGAAAAATGTGACTGTCAATTTTTTTCCAATGCCGATAAAGAAGTTTCACTTCAATAAATATCACTAGAAAAGTCACAACAATTTTGACGCTTCCAATATGAAAATGGCGCCATTTTCGCGCGTAGTGAAAATTTAATCTAAATTTCCCCTTATGTTCTCTTATTCAAGTAAGACCAATGTATTGATCAATAGCGCTTCCAAGGAGGTTCGATTATTAAGCTTATTTCTTATATTTTTTTACACCTAAGTACCTATTTTACTTCACCATTGTATTGTGCGTTTTAACTTCCAAACAATCTATACAGGCTTCGTTAATGCATTTTTAGAGCCAATGAGTTGAAACATTAATTTATACAATATATTATGTAGATTAACCTACGCATAATTTATCAACTGTTGCGACCCTCAATAACTTCGGAATGTCACTCACCCGATATCTTGTATAAACGGGTTGCTTGGCTAATACCGAACCTTCGGGCAATTTGACTCTTGACCTAAGTCGGCTCAAATTGATATGTCATCTAATAGATACTACCCTCACAGTTCTCAAAGTCATTTCGCTTTCTAACTTGATCGCAATCTAAGCGACTCCACACATGTCATGTACATTTAGTACCTTAACTTATGCTTATCATGAGACTGGCTGCGTAACTTTTAATCTATATTTTGCTGGTGTCGTCCCTTTTTTGGAGCCAAAACTATTATGTACGTAATATTTATATTCTCACTAGAGGTCCCTCCAGCAGACGTTGTCCTGCCCTGAAAATATAAAACTTTAGGATCCAATTCCAGCGCCACCTACTGGTTCCAATTGTGAATCTAAAGCATCCAAGACCCACTTAAGCACACACAAAAAAATTAATCAAAATCGGTAAAGTCGTTCTCAAGTTATACACGTATATACATTTCTACGATTATTTTTGGAACGAAGTTCCTTATCGCGCGTTGCGAAAGGGGCTAGACGGAAAAAAATAAGACCAAAAGTTGTAACGACACTTTTTGCTATAGTTTGTAAGCCGCGCGACGTTGTATGTGTGTGTGTGTGTGTGCGTGTGTGTATGTATGTAACTTCGTTTCATCCGGGTGTCCCTTGACACCTCTCAAGTTTTTATTTTATTTATACAGATAGAAGATAAATGATGTATCTATCATAATCATACCTTGAATATAAAATACAGGTAGGCAAGCATAACTTTGAGGGGGTAACCAATAGGAGAATTCAGTTGTGCTGGACAGAATTCGGTGATCTTCGCTTCGAACCACTTTCCATCAAGTGGGCCGTCTCTCTGCTGATTCTCCTGCAATAAAAAAAAAGTCTATTCGTTGACTATCCCGCAATGCCTGATGACAAAAGTTTTCGAACAATGCGTCTTCTTCGTCCTGATTTACAGGGCCGAGACGTAGACGGTAACGGCAGGACTGGTCCACAAATTCCAAGTCGCTTAACGGGCTATGGAACGAGCTATGGGCGGTTCTCTTGTGAATACAATTACAAATGAGTATATGCGTAATAGAACCAAGGTAACCGACATAGTTTGAAAATTAGCAAATTGAAGAGCAATGGGCGGGACGAGTCATATCTGTCGCATGACCGATTGCCGATGAAGCAGATACTTCCTGTAGTGAAGATAGATAGCGTCTCGGTATATAGAATCGAACGCCCTCCAGCCCGATGGACTGATGACCTGCGCAAGGTCGCCGGTAGGCGCTGGATGAGGAAGGGGGAGGACCGGGATGAAGCGCTGACTTGGGAAGGCCTACATCCAGCAGTGGACTGTGATTGGCTGACGACATATCGATCATGACGTCGGATATTGTAGTCCATAATACACTCGGCCCTCCAGCATCTCAGAAGCGTAGGAGTCTTTACCCGTGTTGACGAAGTGAGTTTGTACTGCTTCCCGTCGTATTTTCAAGCACTGATGCGCTAGGATCAGCGTGGGCGTAACTACGTTCTAAGTCTCACGCTTTTCCTACCATGAGCACGGGGCACATGGGAGGAGGTTGGTTTTAGTGGAGTATTGAGTAGTCGAGTCTCCACACAGGCCGGCCAATGACTGGTAGCTATTCGTGTCTCAAATCTCGTCGCTAAAGTACCCGATAGTGTGCGAAATGCATTGCCCCCGCTTTAACAAAAAGAGCTAAGATAAGGTACGTACGCATATGAAAGTTTTAAGTAAACTATACGAAATAGCGAAAAACAGTCAAAGGAGCCTCGAGGCTGATTATGACGAAAGGCAAAATAGTATAAATAGATTTTTGAAAAATCAGTTCGCCTTGTCAGAATAGAATAGGATTATTTTGAAAAAAATAATATTTTTATTATAACACTAGTGTGGCTTGTAAGGATAAATTTATCTCAAGGAATGTAAAACGGCAAAATGTGGGAAAATGTTTTTTTTTCACTTTTAGTTTCATCTCGGCAAAATCGGCCTTAAGACTGCTTTGACTGTTTTTAGTTATTTCGTATAGTTTATTTAGGCTTAGACTCTGAAGACCCACTTAAAAAATTCATTCCTGTATATTCATACTCATTCAATTACATACATAACACACGTACACTACATTGAACATATTATTATACTAGCTGACCCGGCGAACTTCGTACCGCCATATTTTCTGAATTCCTAAAAGACTTTGTTTCATGACACAAAAACAAAATCACCATAATCGGTCCAGGTGATTAGGAGGATTCTAGAACCCGATCTCAGCGCCATCTACCGGTTCCAATTGTGGATTTAAACCATCCCGGGACCCACTCAAATACACACACAATATTTCATCAAAATCGGTAAAGTCGTTCTCAAGTTATGCGCTTACCAACACATTTTGCGATTCGTTTATAAAAACGAATCGCAAAATGTGTTGGTAAGCGCTAATCTTATATATAAATATAAGATTAGCTTCTGCCCGTGACTTCGTACACGTGGAAAGGAAGTTAAAAAACACCCGCGATTTTGAAACATTCTTAATTGGTGCTCCGCTCCTATTGCTCTTAGCGTGAAGGTTTATAGCCTGTAACCTTCATGAATAAATGGGCTATCTAACACTGAAAAAAAATTTCAAATCAGACCAGTAGTTCCTGAGATTAGCGCGTTCAAGCAAACAAACAAAGAAACAAACTTATCTGCTTTATATATTATATATATAAGACAAAACTCTCTCACTGACACCACACCCTGTCAAATTATCCGCTTCTATTATGTTACGTTGCAGAGAAATTACTTTTAGTCTGTTATAAGCTGTTTAAGTAATTAAAGCTTCCTAACTATCCCACGGGAACTCTTTAATTTTTCGGGATCTAAAGTATCCTATATGTTGACCAGGGATATAAGCTGCCAACATACAAAATTTCATTTCAATCGGTCTAATCGTTTCGAAGATTAGCCGTTACAAACAGAGAAACAAAAAATTCAAAAAAAATCCAAATTAGTTCTATTTCACTTCTTACATCCCCCTGACTCGGTTTATAGCATTTTTTTGAATTGTACAGAAATTTGACCTCTACAATTTTATTATATATAATATAGATCTGTATGCACTAAATAACACAATTATATACACACTAAGACAGACAGAATAAGAAGTAGTAACCGCACAAATTCAAGACGATCTAGGTCCCGACAAATATCGGTGGTAAACAGATCACTAATAAAAAAAAAGAACGGACAATTGCGATTCGTTTTTCCACTTATTCGTTACCATTCGTTTTTCCACTTATCCGTTGTAGTTTCACTTGTACTACTGTCCCAGCACACATTTGGATTTTTCCCAGGTTTACTGAAAATTATAATTTGGTTAGGTTAGATACATTTTCATGAATGCATTTTTTATTTAAACATATTTTATTTTACTAAACAAAAAAACTGAATTCGATCCGTAACCAACAAAAACATCGATAGTCTACTCTAACATTATGCCGCCTCTCTCCATGTCTACTCTAAAATTATGCCGCATCACTCACGTCTACTCAAAAATTATGCCGCATCTCTCCACGTCTACTCTAAAATTATGCCGCATCTCACCATGGCCGTAACGCTTTTTCGTCACGGAAAAAATTCTAATATAGATATAGGAGTCTATATAGAAGTTTCACTTCAAAAAGTTTAGCACCTAAAAGTATGTTTTTCTAGGCGATTGTCATTCTTTAAAATTCTTCTTCTATGGTGACGTAGAGTATAATATTCATTTAGAAATGAGTCATTATACTAGTCATTTAAATATACCTAACGATATTTTAGTTAGTTCGAAACATGGTAAGTATTAAAATTTTCGAATTTCAAATTCGAATTAAGAACGCTGAAAGCCGCGTTCTTAATTCGAATTTTCCATACTACCAACCTCTTTATGAAACTGCATGTAAGCCGTAAGAACATGCATTGCGCAATACGCTAACGAAATAAATACTTTCATGGTGGCTGGCCGGAAAACTGGAAACTGGCATAAATGGCACCATGTCGCGGGGGGAGGGAAACTATACGCAAGCTCGCTCTCACAAGCTCTCTGGTGTTCGTGACGTCCGAGCGTCCCGACGTTCAACCCTACGAACGCGTCGAAACCGAATTCCAAATTTAAAATCGGCGGTCTTATGGAATTGGGAATTTAAAAATCGACTTCGGATATTTTAATTTGAAACAATTAGCGGTCTTCTGGAATTCTGAATTTGATTTTTTCTAGAATTAGAAAAGAATGTGATGTGATGATGTGAGTGACAAAACATTTATGATGCTATGTGTTTTAGTTGTATGGAGATAAGTTGATCAGGAATCTACGGTTCCTTAAATGGTGAGTAACCTTCTTTGTAATTAATATTTTATATTTCGGAGCGGAGTGGGAGAAAAAAAATAAGCTAAGAACATCAAGTCCTTTTTTACTTGAGTACTAATAACTCAGAGCTCCGTGACCTGAATGTTGTCTAATTTAATCCAATAAAATTCGAATGTGCCGGGTTCGAGTCCCGTAATTTAGTAAGGTCTGAATCGACTTTTCTTATTTTGGTCTGAGTATTCTACTCGGCCCTAGATATTTCGGTCAGCTCGTAAATAAATGTAAACGCGCGTGTTTGTTGATTTACTAAAATAGTTTAATAGGTAAATGATATTCTATTCTATTCTAGGTATTGATTGTTTGATGACACTTTTTAGTACTTACACTTATTATTAATTATTGCGTTATCCTTTTAATTTACTATTTGTTTATAAAACATATTAAATCAAATATATAAATATTAATTTCGACTTAGCTAAACAATAAAATCGGACAAGTATGTTTTCATCCATTGTTTCATTATTTTACTACGGAACCTTAAAAAGCCTTTGATTGCAAATAATCTAGATATATATCTCAAAAGCTATTTTTCTGATTTAATACAAACTAATATTAGTTGAATATATTTTCGAATTTAACATATTATTAAAATGTTTTTTTTTAAATTTTCCTAGTGTTATTTACACATTCGACTTCAGTGTTTGTATTTTTTGGTTTCACTACACCTGTTTGTAGTGGCATATCTATCTACATACATAAGGTATATAGTTCTGTAGTGATTTAAAAAAATTAAAAAGTTTCAGGAGACAGAAGATTCCGAAAATGCAAAGTTAGATTTTTTAACCGACTTCGAAAAAAGGAGGAGGTTCTCAATTTGTCGGGATCTTTTTTGTTGTTGCTTTTTTATGTATGTTCGCCGATTACTCCGTGATTTATGATCCGATTTACGTGATTCTTTTTTTGTTCGACGCGGAATAGCTTCCAATTGGTCCCCTAAAAATTTGACATAGTTTGGCCCAGTAGTTTTCATTTTACGAACATTTTTTTGTTCTCGTTTCTTGGGAGCTATATTTTTTAAGAAGCGCAGCACCATTCGTAAGTCCACCCATACATAGCTAGACACTAAAAAGTAACAAATAAAAAATTAAAACTTCGTTTAAAAAAACCGACTTCAAAAACTAAAAAACTAAAATGTATTAAATAACTTATTTCTAAAGCTATTATTATTAATATATATTATCTAAAAGATCTTGAAGTCGGTGCAAAGTAAAATATAACAAAAATTACTATATTTTGCAAATTACTAAGCACCGACTTTAAGATGTTTTAGATAATATATATTAATAATAATAGCTTTAGAAATAAGTTACCTATTTTATATGTTTTAGTTTTTGAAGTCGGTTTTTTTAAACGAAGTTTTTATTTTTTACAGACGTGAAAGTACTGACTCAAGTCAAACGAAACTCGACACAGCTAATTAGGATAGTTTTTATCCCCACAAATTTCGTTTCCATAAGATAGACGAATATATCTAATCATTAACTCATTGTTTTATATAAGACTTGTGGTTGCCCAGTGGTCGAAATTCAAACATACTAATTAATTTAAATTATAGGTTTGAACATTATTAAGGTTCTGTTGTCAAAGACTATATTTCTATAATCGCAGATTTCGTCAAGGCTACACTGTTAATTTGACTTTAACAATAAACAAAAGAATATCCATGTGTGTGTGTCAAATATACCATATATTTGTCAAATATATGGTAGTGTGTGGAATGTTTTTCTTTATTGATTTAATGTTTTTTTTATGAATAATTAAAAAAAATAGCATTCAGCACTCCGTTTATATATAAACTATCAGTGTGCGAAATTTCATACTCCATCCGCGCAATTTTCGTAAAAAGGGGAACAAAGTTTTTGCTTCAAGTATATATAATGATGGAATCATTATATTAATACGTCGAGCAAAAACTTCAATCATTATGATTGGATATATTCATCTATCTCATGGAAACATCGCCATTAATGGGGATAAACCTATCCTAATTAGCTAGCTCTGTGTCTAGTTTCAGTTGAATCCGTTCAGAAGTATTTACGTCATATCTAACAGACAGACAAATATTTAAATTTGCGTTTTCGAAATTTCCTATTCCGAATTATAGCCCTCCTGGTATTTTTGTTATTTCTAAAATCATTTTAAAAAATCCTCATTATTATTATTACACTAGAATATTATTTTTATTGCATGACTTCAGCAGACAGGCAGACGGCCCACCTGATGGAAAGCGGTTAACATCACCTATGAACATTGTTACCACAAAGGTGCTACCAATGTGCCGCCGCTCTCTTAAGGGAGACTAGAACCTGGTCACTAATGGCGAAACACAACTCACGGTTGTTTTGGCCGCATACTCTAGACTAGGGGTGGTAGATATCCAGACAGGTCCCTACCACCTGGCCGCATGAAATGCAAGGATAAACTGTACCTCAAATAAACGTAGGTACACACAAAGAGATTAATGAAAGTAGATAAAGCAAAAAGTGCATGTCAAGATCGAAGTAGTAAGTTGAGATCCATGGTCTGTGCCTACACTCACGCCTTGTGGGAAACAGGCGTGATACTATCGCATGTATGTCTATGTATGTACCTAGAGTTTTGCACAATTTCTTAATATGATTCCGATTTTCTCATCGCCTATGGACATGTAGGTGAAAATACAGGCATTTTTAAATTCCGTAACTATTTTGGAGAAAAAAATGTCATCTTGTTTGTATGTCCATATTATGTCTTCGTGTTTTTTTAATCGACTCCAAAAAAGAAGGATGTTAGCAATTCGTCATGTAAGTTTTTTATGTATGTCTATGTCATAACTTTGTTTTTCTTACCCTATTTTGGTAATTTTTTCCTTTCGGTCGGATGGTCTCATATAAATTTCATTGACATTAGACTCTGAGTACCTAAGATATGGCAAATAAAATAAAACCCACCAAAAAATAAACTGACATCAAGAGTAACTGAATAAAAAGCGAAAACAATTTTTTAATATCATCTTCAAGTTGGTGCCATGTAAAACATAAAAAAATACTAATATAAATATTTTGGTGTTGCTACAACGTATGTAGTCATTTTATGATTTACTTGATACCGACTTCAAGATGTAGATTTTTTTTTTTTGCTTTTTAGTTGCGCTTGAACTCCGATTCTTTTTTGTTAGACTTTTTTCAATAGTTTTTTATTTAAAAAAAAAACAATAATATAGTACAAACACGAAGACATGACAATTACACAAGGATAGAACCCTTTTGCCAAAATGGCTGCGGAACCCAAATATGCATTTAATTTCACTTACTCTAATATATTAATGTTAAAATTGTCCGACAAAATTGAAGGTTATATATGTCTATTAAGTATAATTGTTACTTATAAAATATTTGACATACTTATATGTTTATAAATGAAGCTTTGACCAATATAATCTGTTTTATTCCTGCCACGGGTTGTCTGGAAGAGATCGCTTCTCAGCGATAAGATTGCCCATTGTGCACATTTAAAATATTTTAGATTATAAGTTTTTCTGTGTTTTCTGTAATGGTCTACAATCAAGTGTTATCTATCTATAAATCTAAAATTGTCCTCTAAGGCTGCCTGTCCATTGAAACGGAGCGATACTGAGAAATATTAACCAGCCAAAAGAATGGCTGCCTCTCCATTGACGGAATTTTTATCCAATCCCATAGGATATTTTTCTGTTTCTCCGCTCCGCAGTATTACTCCGCTGCAATGGACAGACAGCCTTAAACGTTGGTAGTAGGCGTGTTTATTAACATTCCCTTTGCGTCTTGGCTCTTTACATGGGATTCAGCTAAGAGTCTAATTAAATACATTGTTTGGATTTACTTAGGTATATAAAAATGTGAATGGAAATTTGTTTCTTCCTTATATATGACCGTGATAATTTATCAAATTAGTAGACGACACTCTTTTTTACATAATATAAAACACTCGCTTGGCGTATCTGTCTGTGTGTATCATCATTAACTCATCCTAAACAGCGTATCGGATTTTAAGCGGTTTTCACCATTACTTACATGTCTAAATATTTTATAAAAACATAATATTACAATACTAAATAATAATAAAATATACAATGTAAATAAATAAAAAATAATACTTCCACGAAACCCAGATCATTGTTTTGAAGGAACTTGTTACTTGCGTGTACAAAAAAAAAACCTGCAACCTTATGTTCTGACGGTACACTACTACAAACGCAAAAACGTCTCGGACCTAATTTACCTGTAACTTTGTGTGCACATATTTAATTATGTAGCTGTTTGTTGTTCCGATAAAAAATGAAGCATAATTTTTTAATTTATTATCCTACTAGCTTCTGCCCGCGACTTCGCGTGGTATAGTTAAAAAAAAGTAAGTTAAAAATATTCCGCGATTTTGAAACATTCTCCATTAGTGCTCCGATCCTATTGCTCTTAGCGTGATGGTATATAGCCTATAACCTTCCTCGATACATGGACTATCTAACACTGAAAAAAAAATCAAATCAGACCGGTGGTTCCTGAGATTAGCGCGTTCAAGCAAACAAACAAAGATACAAACTTATCAGCTTTATATATTATATATATAAGATAAAACTCTCTCACCGACACCACACCCTGTCAAAATCTCCGCTTCTATTATGTAACGTTGCAGAGAAATTACATTCAGTCTGTTATAAGCAGTTTAAGTAATTAAAGGTTTTTAAATATCCCACGGGAACTCTTTAATTTTTCGGGATCATAAGTATCCTATATGTTGACCAGGGATATAAGCTATCACCATACGAAATTTTATGTAATTCGGTCCAGTCGTTTCGGAGATTAGCCGGTACAAACAGACAGACAAACAAACAAACAAACCGAGAAACAAAAAATTCGAAACAATTCTAAATTAGTTTTATTTCACTTCTTACATCCCCCTGACTAGGTTTTTAGCATTTTTTATCATTGTACAGAAATTCGACCTCTACAATTTTATTATATGTATATTGTATATGTATATAGATATGCTTACATTCATATACATTAGGCCCTAAGCACACTAGCTACTTTTAGCATCGGCGATCGGCGATTTTGCGACTGCATCGATGCTGCATCGCGTTTTAGCGACTCTCTGCGTTCGATCGCGGTATCAAAATCGTCCGTCATTCTGCATCATTCGTGACTTTATATTATAGTCGCGAATGATGAAGCATCGATGCAGTCTCAAAATCGCCGACTGCCGATGCTAAAAGTAGCTAGTGTGCTGTTGCCCTTAGAAATCACATTTGAACTGTGGCACAGAAACCTCATGGGTTTATTCGTGCCACAGGGAGTCGTGTACACAATGTTGTTATATCAAAAAAAAAGATCCCGACGAATTGAGAACCTCCTCCTTTTTTCGAAGTCGGTTAAAAAATATAGCAGAGGCGAGTAATTATTGTAACAATAATAGCGGGGTATCATCATTTTAGTATATATATGGTTTCAGATTCAGATTTAGTGCATCGAAATACATAAAAATAAATTGGTCTGGTGAAAGTACAGACCACTTTTTCAAAAAAGAAAAAAAAAACTGTTTTATTCATGCAACTGTCATTTTTAATTCCCCGTGTTGCGTGTGTTTTATTGTATGAATAACTTTTATCTGGTGATGGATATGGACCTTAATTTAAAGAACCTGATGGGAATTCATAATCCGTTTATTTAATAAAAAGGTTTTAAGCGCGTAATTTATTTGATTTTTATTATTCGTTTCTACTACTTCTACTTGTCGCGAAAACTTGAGAAAAATTTACCGGTTGCTTCTTAAAATATTTGATTATATGCTTAAAAGTACAAACCACTTTTTTGTGGGCCGATGTTATCAACTACCCTATCATTATGTACTTTTAACAGGAGATGAATGTATGATAGTTCTATCTCAGAATATCTGATTAAATCCGTAGGGTAACGATCTGAAGAATATACTAGTGTAACGACTAATGAATTAGACCCGAATGTCTTAACCACCGAGGTTCAACGACAAATAGTGAAAGCTATTTTTTTTTATTTTTTTTTTATTTAGGATAATAAACAAATATACACTAAAGTTACATAATAATAAAAGGTATATAGTACAAAGTCAATGTTTATCCAAATACATTATTCACGAATATAAAGATGCTAGTGTACAATTCTTTAGATTTAGAAGAATACATCTCGACTATACAACACACTCACACACATACACACACGCACGCACACACACACGCACACACGCACGCACGCACACACACACGCACGCACGCACACACACACGCACGCACGCACGCACCCACACACACACACACACACACACACACACACAGAGAGATGCACGCGCACATACAACCAAAGAAACAAATCAACACGCTTATATACATAATTTACATACCATATATCATCATCATCATCCGAGCGTTAAATCCCGGTTGCGTTTGGAGTCCGCTTTCCTACTTTTTCTACTCCACTTCGTGCGGTCTTCAGTATCCCCCGTTTTGAGACCATTGGCACGCATGTCATCCTTCACGACGTCAAGCCAATATTTCTTGGGCCTTTCCCTTCGACCGGAACCTGGCGGAGGTGGCATGGCTAGACATTTGTTCCCCGCATAATTAGCCGGTCTCCGTAAAACGTGGCCGTACCAGTGTAGGCGACACTCTTGCAGTTTGCCTGCTATTTCACGGACATGAAGACTGCCACGGATGCGGGAGTTCGTGACACGGAAAGACCGTGTCACGAACTCCACGCATCAATCGGAGCATATTCATCTCCGTGACACGCAGTTTTTGCTTGTGTCGCTCAATTTACATACCATATATGTGGAGGATTAAATGTATAAAGCATTCTCTATAAGTGTAAATCAACATACATTTCTAAGTCAATAAAGGATCAAAGAATGTATTTGCCGCATTTTTCACATGTGGAACACGTATGTAGGAATTATTTTCCTCTATATTATATTCATACAAATTTCCTCGTAAATATTGGCTTGATTTATTATATTATAATGATATTTTGTAAAAGGATCTTTTACGTGAAAACATACACTTACAATTTTTGGTGATTTTTCTTGATATTAGTTTATTTAATATTCGTGTTAACTAGTGTTTTTGATGTGAGTTTGCCCATGCTAACTTTTTTCCTCTGAACGTATACCTGTTTATTTTTAATGTAAAAGTGTAGTTTTACGTACTTAGGTCGTTGCAATTAATGGAATACGAGTAGCGACACCTCGTACCCGACTCCGGGGGCCAAGGCAAGTCCCCCGCCTCCGTGCTTGCCTTAGTTGGCCGGCACGGAGTGGAGATCGCTAGAGATAATACTCAAGCTCCAAGGGCAGAAGTGATAAATAGCATCACGTCAGAAGTAGCTTCGGTGAACCATCAGCCGACCTCTCTATACCTCTTAGCCACTCACACCCATGTTGCCCCTGTCTTCTATGGCATATTTTGGGGCCCATGCAGGGAGTGGCGAATCACCATCTGCCCATTTTTCCATGAGCACTGAACATCGCGACGGGCAGACGCCATAGTTCCCATATTCCCAGACCTCTAATACCACTAGCAGTTCACTCCAATAGCCCGGTTATTTTTTGTCCTCATTTCCCACAATAGTCCTACACTGGCCGGGGCTTGTCCTTGGGTGCATTACTATATGGTGTAGACAGGGATAATCGCCGGTCAGTGTCACGCCACATTTAAGGGGCCTCTATGTGTTGGCCTTCCCATGGCCCCACGCAAGCCGTTCAAAATTCTGGGCTATTTTTATGGCCCATAGTCTTGAAAGACATCCAATGTATATCTAATATTAATAAATAACAGACTAATATTTTCTTATACGGGTTTCAACGAAATGTGTATAAACTAGGAAAGAGGTTGGCACTGAAAATCAATGCTGTGTTGAATTAACTTTCAGCACAGCAATGTAATGAGTGCCAACCTTATTTGTCCAATTCCAGCAGGCATCATCAGATCAGCTCCATGGTACCATATTATTGCATTGTCACGCGATATACATATGTGTGCAAAATTTCAGCTCAATCGGAAACCGGGACGTTGGTCAAATTTAACTTGCAAGATTCCACCCGAACTTACATATACATCCAGTGCAAGTTAAATTAAAGCTTGTAAAAATGTTATGATGCTTCGTTGACTTTATATATTATGTGTGTCGCCTTTGAAAAATATACATTTCTTTCTTTCAAAACACTTACGAACTAATTGAATTCACGAGCTTCTGTGATTAAAGACTGCCTGAAGAATATAATTAAATTTAACTCGATAAAATTAATAGGCAATCGTTAATCTGCCGTACATTCACCGCTCGACCACATGCCAGCCCTATTAGACACGTAAAAATGTACAAATATTTGCAAAAACTGCTCGAACTAATACGTACATTTCGACTGCCCTAATTCAAAACCTAGTAAGTGTCTATTCTAATATCTGACTTTCTGCCGTTGCCTCAATGTGTTTTTTTTTTAATTTTAGAAGAGAATTTATTTAATTTTCAAAAAATATTTTTTTAGATATGAATAAAGTGTATATTTTAAATTACATTGTAAATTGACAAAAAAAAATCGTTTCTGTACAATTATTTAAATGACTTTCGCGGGAATACTCACATTCTCACTCTTCTTTATAGTATATTGTTTTTACCAACTACTTCTCGCTATCTCAAGGAACGCTTTAAATTTCTGTACCTGTCTAGCTCTAGACGAGGTACAGAATAAACATACTTGTACAGACGTCTGTTTTTATAATCACTCTTTTACTGTCCAGGTTGTGTGTCCCTGGAATGAGCTCGCTATTGCTATAAGACAGGTGAAATCCTTACAATGCTTCAAAAATAAATAATAGAAATAAATAATAACTTAAGATGGCGGGGCGTGTTGTGGATTCCCCACACGGGGATATGAAATATGTTTATGTAGGTTATTAAAGTAACCGAAGTATGCGAAATTTGGCTCGAATTAACCACAAAATAGTTTAAAAAACGGGGTCCACTGACTGGACTGTAGGTTTTGGTTGCGAAAAGCATCCGTGTAAGTTGCACACTTGATTTGTGATGCCGCGATCTTCCTTGGGCCGGCCCGTGTTCTTTCTTCTTACATGATGAATTAACCACATACAAACACACTGGACTGGATTGGAGCACGGAAAAGGGCACTTTAAATTATTATTTTATTTTATCTTTAACATGCGGGAGCGGGCAGTGGATGTAATATAAGCGCGGGGCGGGAAAACGCCAAAAGATATTCATTACAAGACGTCATTGTCAATGACAATTTTGAGTTTTTTTTATTTGACGCGGTAAGGCTTGCCTTTACACTTATAATTTCTGAATTAAATAAAAAATTAACATTAAGAATATAATTAAAAGTTATACAAGCTTTGTAGCAAAAATCATCAGATTGTATAGTAAAAAAACCAAAAGGCATGAATATCTGCAAAAAAACGTGTCAGTTGCTGCATTTTTAAATGGGACAGCCGATTTGCGAAGTGTTAAAGCCAATCTACTCTAACGTATAGTCGATCGTTTATCGGTTCGAGGTCGTTGACCGATTTAATACCGATTCGATTTGAAGTTTCGGCACAATTCCGGTTTCATTCAGTTGAAAACTTGCTACGCTCTAATACATGACTAATTTGGGTTAGCCTTAGGGCTGGAATTATTGGAATTTATGGGGCTTACTGGAGCTAGAATTCTATTATGAAATCTTCTTGAAGCTTTCGGGTGCGTGTTGGCAACACCAAAAGTAAATTAGGAATACTAGTAGTCTTCGTGCCTACCCCGCAAGGGACCTGGCGTGAAGTTATGTATGTATGTACTAGTGGTCGAACGTGGTCGAAATTCGACCATAGTAATTTATTGTCAAAGACTATCTATACAGAAAAAAAATAAACACTTCGATGAATGAACACCGACTTCAAAAACTAAAAAACTAAAATGTATAAAATAACTTATTTC
The DNA here is from genome assembly GCA_949752895.1 of Dendrolimus pini. Classification (NCBI taxonomy): domain Eukaryota; kingdom Metazoa; phylum Arthropoda; class Insecta; order Lepidoptera; family Lasiocampidae; genus Dendrolimus; species Dendrolimus pini. The sequence goes on from OX457144.1 coordinate 2,679,246, forward strand.
TAAAGCTATTATTATTAATATATATTATCTAAAACATCTTAAAGTCGGTGCTTAGTAATTTGCAAAATATAGTAATTTTTATTATGTTTTACTTTACACCGACTTCAAGATGTTTTAGATAATATATATTAATATAGCTTTAGAAATAAGTTATTTTATACATTTTAGTTTTTTAGTTTTTGAAGTCGGTTTTTTTAAACGAAGTTTTTATTTTTTATTTGTTACTTTTTAGTGTCTAGCTATGTATGGGTGGACTTACGAATGGTGCACTGCTTCTTAAAAAATATAGGTCCCAAGAAACGAGAACAAAAAAATGATCGTAAAATGAAAACTACTGGGCCAAACTATGTCAAATTTTTAGGGGACCACATGGCAGCTATTCCGCGTCGAACAAAAAAAGAATCACGTAAATCGAATCATAAATCTCAGAGTAATCGGTGTACATATGGAAAGAAAAGGATTTTTTTTTCATAAAAAATGTTCATAAAATGAAAACTACTGAGCCAAACCATGTAAAATTTTTAGGGGACCAATTGGAAGCTATTCCGCGTCGAACAAAAAAGAATCACGTAAATCGGATCATAAATCACGGAGTAATCGGCGAACATACTTAAAAAAAAAAGCAAAAAAAAAGTTCCCGACGAATTGAGAACCTCCTCCTTTTTTCGAAGTCGGTTAAAAAATGCTTAAAACCGAGTCAGGTGGATGTAAGAAGTGAAATAGAACTAATTTAGATTTTTTCAAATTTTGTATGGTGGTAGCTTATATCGCTAGTCAACATATAGGATACTTTTGATCCCGAAAAATAAAGAGTTTCCATGAGATTTTACAAAAAAAAATAATTACTTGAACAGTTTATCATACAACTTATGCACCTAATTAAGTATGTTATTATATAATAAAACAATTTTTACATTAAAAAACAATTTATACATTAATCTTATACTAATATATAAAGCTGTAGAGTTTGTTTGTTTGAACGCACTAATCTCAGGACCTACTGGTCTGGTTTGAAAAATTCTTTCAGTCTTTGATAGCCCATTTATCGAGGAAGGCTATAGGGTATATATCATCACGCTAAGACCAATAAGAGCGGAGCGCCAATGAGGAATGTTTCAAAATCGGGGGATTTTTTAACTTACTTTTTTAAACTATTGATGGATGGAACTAACTATGGATGGATATTGATGGATGAACTCTTGGGCAGAAGCTAGTACTAATATATAAAGCTGAGGAGTTTGTTTGTTTGTTTGCTTGAACGCGCTAATCTTAAGAACTACTGGTCTGATTTGAAAAATTCTTTCAGTGTTAGATAGCCCATATATCGAGAAAGGCTATAGGCTATGTATTATCACGCTAAGACCAATTGGAGCGGAGTACCAATGAAATATGTTTCATTTTTAACTTATTTTTGTTAACCATCCCACGCGGATGAAATCGCGGGCAGAAGCTAGTAGAATATAAATAAGTTAAGTTTTTTTTTGTTGTGTTAGGGCTTTACTTATAATAATCTCGTTAAGAAAGGATTAGCCATCTCTTAAATAAGAGACTCTTAAGCCCCTAAACAATGGCTGTTTCAAATAAAATTTGCCATATTGCCTCTTAGCAGTCACTCAAACTACCTCTCGAAGTTGGTTATTTTTGTCAGTTATTTATGAGTTACTTTACCACCTGTTATCCTTAAGAGGAGTTTATGGGTAAGATTTCTACTAATCAGTTGCTGAGCAGTTTCTTAAACTTTAACAAACGATTATAAGTAAGGCCATTAATGTACAAAGTCATTTTACTGAAAAGAGTGTCCCGTATACAGTGGAGGGGCGAGATGGACTGCTCCTCCGTCTCAAAGGAAGATTTTCCAGCAGGGTTACTTTTGTTCCTCGCATGCCTAGGCCCATGTATAATTGTTGGAAATTTTGTATACATTCTTTGTAAGTTTCGGGAATCGTTTGCGACCTCAACTAGTGTACAGCGCCATCTATTGGCTTGTAACTGTTCCACTTCACTTCATTCCTTTAATTGATATACACTGTAAGCTCCATGTAATGTCACTCGATTTAACGTCAAACTCTGGCTTTGGTTGGTTTATATTGTCTTCCATACTAAATGATACACTCTATATAGCATTACACCCACTCTCAACATCGACAACAATTAATTAATTAATAAGAAGTACCTTTTAATTTGCCAAAATTAGTAAAAACTGGACTAATAAACTGGACTGTCGGTAGCATGCATACTGAAATTTCTAAGTAGTTCCTTTATCACCAAAATGCCTCAATATCGCAAGATAATAAAAATAAGAATAAAATAAAAAAAATACAACAAAATTACTGGTGCAGCAAAAGATATCGGACATAAATAACAGGCTTCTCTCCATTTAACGACAATTCTCTATAACGCCACAGGCCCTTTAATGTCTTTATATAGAGTACTGTATATTTTCATTAATCTCTTCATACACGCACGTTTATTTAATGTACTATTTACGTGTCCTTTCTTTAACACTTCAGTTATTTGATCATGGGGTCTACGTCGCGATCTACCGTCATTTAACACATGTGAAAAATAACATTTATACGCTCTTTGCTACATACTAAAGTTCTCTGCCAAATATTCAAATATCACCTATTAATATGCTTGGAAAGTAGGCTCAAAACCGTTTAAGTCGGAGTATATCGGCTTGCCCCTTTTTATGCGTACACCGTTTTTCGGTTAAACTCGAATACTTTCAAGTGTCTTCAGTTTCAAGGACTTAGAACGATCAATTTCGAAGTTCAGAACTTGTTCAGACCTCACACGAAAGCACTTAAGCTAATAGCCTAAACGATTCAAACCTTATGAAAAACCTATTAACTGACTTTTATATATGAAATTTTATTTCTTATTTCAAGAGTTCAGTTGACAGGCAGACGGCCCACTTGATGGATAGCGGTTACCATCGCCTACGGATATTTGCAATTCTAAAAGCGCTACAAATGCGCTGCTGCTCTCTTAAGGGAGACTGGAACCTGGTCACTAAAGCCGGAACACAGCTCAAGGTTGTTATGGCGATATACTTTAGACTAGGGGTGGCAGCCATGCTGTCGGACAAATGCCCTACCACCTGGCTGTGGGTTATTTTGTCGCCTTTTACGACAGGCCGCCCCAACGCAGGAAATTATATGTCATGCAGCCTGCACATCGAGTTAACGATGTATCTAACCTGGCAAGCCACCGTGGACAAGCATTGTTCCCCCTATAATGGGAGGCCCGAGCCCAGTAGTGGGACATTTATGGGCTAATGTTATTATTAGTATTATTAATTTATTTATTTATTAAGGATCACCAACAGTCTTTTAACTTTGATTAGTTAATATGCTTATGACTACGGTTTACAATACGACGTAAAAACTAATTATAGATAAACACAGCTTGCAATTTAATTTCTTCACTGTTATTTAATTTAACTCTAAAAATAAAAACCAAAAAATTTAAGATATTGAAATTGTCTCCCTTTATCTTTGACGAATTATCCAATTTTTTTTTGTTGCATGATGTTATGTCACGTACATGGAGTAGTTTATTGCTAAATAATTAGCAAGGTTATATCTGAGTAGTTAATGTACGTGCCAAAATTTGTCAATACAGAAAACCTTCGGAGATGCATCTACGAACATGTTTAGGGTTTTACATATTTTCACGTAGCTGTTAAGATTTCTATATATATAGTCATAACTTTAATGTTAAATTAATTAAGTATCAATTGCACGTGCAGCACAACACACGTCGTCTTATTTGCTACTCCCCTTGAGCGGTTGAGCCTAGCTTCGGCATGGCGATTGAGCCATGGGCTCTCGCCAGTGGTGCGTCACACTAACCAACTGAGTAGCATCATCGACGTACCACACACATAAAAGGAACTTCCACATATGAGTTCAGCACACAGACTGACAGCCCACCTTTTTGTTATAGAGGGTAAATCCGTTTGAGGTCCACAGGCCACGCGAGAGGAGAAATCTGTTTGAGGCCCATAAGAAATTCTTAATGCTAAGTTCTGCTCCATCAAAGATAATGTATTTTTTTTTATCCAACTAAACGTGAAATTCATGCAAGCGATGCCGCAGTTCAACATAAATATTAGCCAGGTCCCGTGGGCTATGACGACATATTTCAAAGCTATTAACCCGGGTTGAGTTTTCACGATGTTCAGGTATCGTAATTGAGAATATCTGGCGTGAAATATACACATTGAGATACTGACATAATCGCAACTTGCTTGGTTTGGGGAGATACATTGTATGTTTGTTTTCCGATTACTTATTAATTAATAACATCTGAAGGGTTAAAATAGACAGCCATAGGCCACGCGAGGTGGCGAGGTCGTGACCCGTGTGTGGGATTCGCCAGGTCGCCGTGGATAAAAAACCAGACGAGACTGCAATAAATGCAAAATGAATTTTGAGAATATATTTCTTCAACACACTTAACTCTCAAATATCTATACGATCCATAAAGCATCGCAAAGATAATAAACCGAACTTTTACAACCATCGCATAAACCAAGAAAATAGTTAAACTTCATAACTTCCAACGTTAAACTACAACAAACAACGAAATTAACAGAGTATTTGCCGAGATAATCGTTCATAAACACGCCGAATACTTTATTAAGCAAAATGTTCATAAAATTAGGACGAATTATTAGAAAAATTCAAAGCCAAAACACTTTTATGGGATTCAAGCTTACGGAGAACGATCCTTAAAGTACGGTTACACTAGTAAAGACTTTGCTTTCAAACGAGTCTCGAAATTTTACATTTACTCAGCAATGACAAATATTATCATTTAATTTTACACGTTTACTTAATCAAAAAGTTAACCTCTGAATTATAGCTATGAAATATGGAAACAACTAAGAAGCGCTTGCATAAGGTTGCTTAAATTTATTTATGTTTATACCTATGTTTTTGCAAATAATAATTGATCGACATTTAGATTTCACTTTTCACTTTTAAACATTATTTATCACTAAATGATTGCATCCTGATCATTGTTAGGAGCTACAGGACTCGAATTAAAATAAATACCGTTGGAATTACTATAGAGTTTATTAAAACTGTACAAACACGTATAAAACAAGTACAAAATGACACTGCATGAAACCAGTTCACACTGCACGATTCAATGAAATTCAACACCCGCAAAGTCCGTCACTATGTCGCTAAGCGAAAGTACTACACGTCTTAATCGTATCGTAGTCGTCGTTTGACTGCCCCACCCCTCTGTTCGGGCATTGTTTTATACTAAACTGTATAATACCGATAAAGGGGTGCACGTCTGGCAAGCTTCAACGCATTGCAATAAAAACAAGGATTAAGTCGTTCGACACTAATTACAGCCATAAAATAAGTACGATAACAATAGATATTTTTAAAGTTTAAACACGAAGTAAATAAAAGAATTCGTTTTTACAACATGCAGCTGTGCGGTATTTGTTGATATGTAACATTATTAAAATATATTTGTTCTCATATTTAAAAATATATTAATCCAATAATTTTCATACATTAAGCAAACCAACTATCTTTATATAGGTATCCAAAACGTAGTATAAAGGATGGAAAACTTATAGCGAAGCGAGAAGAAATCCTTTCTAAATCAACATTCTTAGTATCGTGTTTTAGCAGTCGACTATAATTATTTTCATATATATGATATCGAATTAACATATTGAAACATGAGTGATGTTGTCAACATCATATAAATAATAATAATATCAGCCCATAAATGTCCCACTGCTGGGCACGGGCCTCCCATTATATTGTCCAAGGCGGCTTGGCAAGTTTGACACATCGGTTATCTCGATGTGCAGGTTGCATCACGACGTTTTCCTTCACCGTTTTTAGCACGTGGTAATTGTAACAATATGCACATTAGATCAGGATACTGACTAAGAGGTGTATGCGTTCCGGTCAGGATCGAACCCGCGCCCTTCGATTTAGGGGCGCGTGCGCTAGCCATTACGCTACCACGACTTACATCGGCACGAATTGTGCATGATTACACGGTAACATCAACATAACACAATATTTTTATTAAACTTGCAACACTGTCGTTGCTTTTTGCTTTGGTGGTTGCTGAGGGCACACGTATTTGTTATGTAAACGTGATTAATTATAAGTTTCCACCGCTAATAGTGTAACTTCTATACCTACAATGACCAGGGTATCACTCACACCATCAGCGTAGAACAAAATATATTATATGTACGACGAGCTGCGCACAAGTGGAAAAAACTAGGTATTTAAAATAACTAATCAAATAAGCTATCCTTCTACATTCAAAAACTAGCTGTCCCGGCAGACGTCGTCCTGCCCGAAAAAGCTTCAAGCGCCACCTACCGGGTCCAATTGTAAACCAACTCAGAAACCTTCTCTGACTCATGCACAACAACTTTGCTAAACATCATCACATGAGTAGTGGCCTTACTTATAAACGTTTGTTAAATTTTAAGAAACTGCTCAGCAACTGATTAGTGAAAATCTTACCCATAGACTCCTCTTAAGGATTCTAGGTAGTAAAGTAACGGCAAAAACCATTAAATTGGTGGCGCTACCGTAGCTAAAGTGCTATTGTTTAAAGGAAATGCTAAAAGTTTCATAAAAACAAACAATATAAAATCACTAGGTTATTATTAAATTACTTACTTAAGAGACGGCTAATCCTTTCTCGACGAGATTATTATAAGTAAGGCCCCAAATGTATAGTTTACGATTCTATAAAGGTCATGTAGACAAACATTCATTTCTATATATAAGATATTCAACACAAAATTCTCAGCGTTCTTTATTTGCTTCCTTTCAAACTCAGGCAACAGTCTCGAGTATAGTGGAACAGCACTCTTAAGATATTTACAAGTTGACTAAGCCCCAATTACTATTTTCCTCCACTAATCAAGTTATTGTTCGCTGAAAGTAAAAATGAAACATTGAGGTGTAACACGGCATAACAAGGTCGAAAAATTTTGTTTTACGTAAAATTAACAATGTTGTTACTGTGTTTATTTTGCTTCCCGAGGCGGTTTTCTAGACTGAATAATATTTTACATTAAAATAAATTTATAAAAGTTATTTCGCTTTTATTATATGAGTACTAAAATACCATGGAAATGGGGAATCATTTGTACTGGTTTATCAGTAAAACCTGCTCGTAGTAAAACGGTTGGTGTTTGTATAAACAACAGAGCAAGCAATGATGCTGTTTTTTATGTGATGGAAAGTTCTAAAAAAATCACAGTCATCGATTTTTTTCTTCTATTTAACCAACAGGAGATGAAGGATAAAGGAGAGTGAGAATGTGAGTATGCCGGCTAAAATGAATAGGAAGTCACTTAAGTCTTTTACGATATTCGGAAACATGGTCATATTTTCGCAATCCAAATATGAAAATCGAGAGTTGAGAATCTCTTAACCTTCGAAGAGACTTTGCGTCCCTCTGCGTATTTTACCGCCTGTACAACGGGGAGTGTTCCGAGGAACTGTTTGATCTGGTGCCAACGCCTCACTTTTACAACTGCACCGCTCGCCAGCTAAGGGTATTCACCCTCATTTCCTTGAGCTACCATGCTCAACTACGCAACGGTCCTCTAGAACATTTATTCCGCGTACAACAATGATCTGGAGAGAACTTCCCGGCGCGGTTTTCCCTTTGCGCTATGACATGGGGTTCTTTAAGAAGGGCGTTATAAAATTTCTTAGAAGTCGGCAACGCGTTGGCGACACCCCTGGTGTTGCAAATGTCCATAGGCGATGGTAACCACTTTTCATCAGGTGTGCCCTCTGCCTGTTACCTGCGTCAGGCTATAAAAAAAAAATTGAAGCCGTTCAAACATATTAAACTGTTCTAAGGTTAAATCTAGATAGCAGGGCGTCAGCGTAGTCAAGTATGGGAAGCAAAAGACACTCAGCAAGCGTAATCTTGATAGCAGTGGGCAGAAAGTTTCTGGGTGTGATACTTTTCATCCCGGGAATCCCGCGGAAAATATCTCGGGAGCGGTTTGAACTTATTCGGGTGCATACAAATTAATTTATTCCGATGCACTTGATACTTAAACGATACGATAGTTTACATTCTCTTGAAATTCTGCACTACTTTGTGTTCCGTTTCAAGTCAAGCGTGGGGTCAAGTGGGGGGGGGGTATGTCCTAGTTTTATATATATATATATTTTATTGCAGGAGTTCAGCAGACAAGCAGACGGCCTATTTGATGGAAGCTGTTACCATCGCCTATGGACATTTACAACACCAAAGGTGCTACAAATACGCTGCTGCTCTCTTAAGGGAGACTGGAACCTGGTCACTAATGCCGGAACACAAATCAAGGTTGTTATGGCGACATACTTTAGACCAGGGCTGGTAGCCATCCAGTCGGGCAAATGCCCTACCACCTGGCTGTGTGTTTTGTCGCCTCTTACGACAGGCCACCCGGCCGCAGGAAATTGTATTCTTTCTCCATTCCTGTACGGATAAATCCATATATACAATCTTAATCAGTAAATGAAAGGCTACTTAGCAAGTTATCAAATAACCAGTAAATCGTTGGCTAACGGGCAACAGTCGAGCCGCTTCAACATTGAAAGCTGGAAGCCCAGAAAAACAACATCAAATATATAGGTCAATCACCATGCCATACTACGTGTTGAGAATCCTTCTCATTTCGGCCCCTAGATGACCAATTTTGATCTTAAGTAAAAACGCAAATAGAAGTCATTATTCCGGTTGCAGAAAGGGAAATTAACTGACGCATATTTTTATGAAAGCTTGCTGTTAATTATTGTTTTTCATTTTGTCCCAATGGCAGGAGTTATGTGAGATGACCGTCAGAGGAAGTTTTAAAAGACTAAACATAATTGTAAAACTTTAATTAAATAAATTATTACAATAATCTATACATATAAAAGAAAGTCGTGTTAGTTACACTATTTATAACTCAAGAACGGCTGTTCCGATTTGGCTGAAAATTGGTGGGGATATAGCTTAGAATCAGAAGACGGACATAGATACTTTTTTATCCCGTTGGAACCGGTAAGTGGTGCTGAGATCGGGTTCTAGAATCCTCCTAATCACCTGTAGCGATTTTGGTGATTTAGTTTTTGTGTGTTTGAGTGGGTTCCCGGATGGTTTAGATTCGCAATTAGAACCGGTAGATGGCGCTAGGATTGGGTTCTAAATTTTTATTTTTCAGAGCAGAACAACGTCTGTCGGGGCCGCTAGTAAATTATAGTTAATGATCACGATGATCAGTTATGACCGTATGCTACCGCGATTGGAGCCAGTCTGTCCCGTCCATCGGTCAGCAGGGTGGCTCCAAGGGTTCCCAGAAAACTCTCCACTCAGGTCTTTCTCACGCGTATGCATGAGTCACCCATAGGTGGCTTGAATGAGGTGTTTCCTTTGTATGAGAAACAACAGCGTTAACTCATATGTGTAGAAACCGAAGGGCTACCACATATAACGCAGGCAAAGGATAGACAGATAAAACGTTATTGGTCACCAAAATAAACAACAACAAAAAAATACATAATTATAATACTTCCTGGCAAAACAACAGGCGTCCTAATCGCTAAAAGCTCTTCCAGGTAACCAAGCTTAAAAGAAATTCTTAACTAATCTAGCGATGTAGGTGGAGCAGAAAGAAGATAAGACTCTACAATTTAAATATACATACTTACACTAATTTATAAATTAAATACGTACGTAAATCCAGACACATTTATAGAATGTCAATGTATATGTATATACGAAATAATCTAAATAAATATATTAATTAACATTATATATGAGAAGCATTTTATATAAACATATATTAATTAAATAAATAGATCAAAAACAAATTTTGTTCATTTAAAAACCCTTTGAAAAGAAACTACAGAGTAAATAATATCCGGGGCCGAAATCTCCATAAGCCATAACTAAACTCCATGTTGGATTAAATGAGGGTACCTCGTACCGGTACTCGCAGATTTCTTTACGTGTTTGTGGGTTAACCTTATTTTAATGTTTATTACGGTGAACTAACCATATTTATTATAGTATTTACCATTACAACAAGGGACTGAGACCGTTGCCATTTGCGTTGTCATTTGTTGTAACATTTATAAGTATAAAAGTGCCGTTTCATATTTATTTAAGGACAATATTTTCTTTCAAAATATGCTCTCTGTATTTTTATACAGAGAGCATATTGTATATTGGATTGTATATTGCATTGTATATTGCATGTATGAGGAATGTAATTACGTCGCTATTTTTGCAAATATAGTTTTTCTTTCTTTTCTTTCTATGGCTCACTTTGGTCTATTCATCCAAATTGAAAGAGAAATGAACTGTCTAAAATCGGCTTAAAAATATAACATTACAATAAATAAATGTGAGGTAAAAAAAAATTAAAATAATTTGAAAGCGGAAGTAGAAACATAAACTAAATTACAACGTCAAGATTGTTATCATTAAAAAATATTTTGTAATTAAAATAAGGTGATTTATGAATTAGTAGTAAAACAAAACGTAACTGAAGTACAAGGTGAAAATATTTACAAAAGAAATCGGGCATTTATCCATCATGAAGAAATATAAGAAGAATGCAAATTCCTGCTTAAAATTCCCGGCGGTCTGTTATGAAAGGCGACAAATAAACCCACAGCCTAGTGTTAGGCATTTTCCCGACGGTTTCGACTTTAGAGTATGCCAGTAGTCCCGCGTAAGGTGGCGGTACTATCGGATTGACAAAAAGTATTGTCCCCTTTCTTGGGGGTTGGTATACGCTTCTTCAATAAGATTCCGAGTGAAATGTGAGATCTGCCTTTCACTAAATTAAAAACCAAATTAAAAAGTATCTTGCTAAAAAAGAGATACTACACTATTGAAGAATACTTAAATGACAGAACTTCATTTACATAGCAGCTCGCTCCAACCTCCTATATTTTCTATAACGTTTTTATCTTTACAAGCTTGTAAGGAATTTATGGAGATATGTTAAAGCAAAACAAAATATATATATATATATATATATATATATATATATATATATATATATATATATATAGATAACTCTTTATTGTACACCAATACAAACATGAACTTAAGACTAAATTGTATGTAGTTATGTATGTACAAAGGGCGGTCTTATCGCTAAAGAGCGATCTCTTTCAGACAACCCCAAAAATTTTAGTACGTCAGGTCTTTATTATAACTATAGTAATATTTTTCTTCACTTTTATTGTGTCTCTGTCTTATTGAATATGCACTGTTTGCTACAACACCATTAATTCTTTCAAAAGCCGTTCTGTAACATACTTCTGTATAAAACTTATAAAAAAAAGAACTTGAGATTTAAATAGAATAAGAGCAATATAACACAAAGCATTTTTTTTTTATTTGTCATCCGAATTGGAGTTGGTTGTACATCCATCAATACGGTGATGGATAGTAGTCCCAAGATTCGTGTTCTTCCGGATCTACCCACCTCTAGCATCTTCGGTATTGCGAAGGCCCATAGGCGAGAGTAGCCACTTTCCATCACGACTCGTCAACCTGTCTGTCCAATACAAAAAAACCAATTTCACGCCTAAAAAGTACACGTAATGCGGTGTAATAAAATACATGTATTCTACACGCGGGATGATTAATTACCGAAGTTTATGAACGTTGACGTGCTATACTCACGACGTGACAGTTCGGGGTAATTATTTTTCGTGGTGTTCCCGAACAATTTTCGAAGTGATTAGGTGACAGTCTCGGAGGCCTCACCCTACTTTCCATTCGGAAGTTTTGATAAGGGAAGACTCAGTTTTATGTGTATTTATGATAATTTCTAGATATAATTAAATAGTTTGTTGCATTCGATTATGATTATAGTAGTGATTACGATTGTCATAGTGGTTATGATTATAATTATGCGGTGACATGTTTCTTTGTGATTAAGTTGAGATTTATTTTTAACTGACTGATCAATATTTTGTGTTTAATTTTCGCGGTTTTGCTTACATTTATTGAAGTGATTAAGTGACGCGTTTCGGTGGCCGTATACTACTATCCACTCTGAAGGTTTGATAAGGGAAAACTCAGTTTTATGTGAATTTATAATAATTCTAAGTATAATTAACTAGCTTGTTGCGAGCAATTGTGATTATAGTAGTGATTATGATTACAGCAGTGATTATGATTACAGCAGTGATTATGATTGTCATAGTGGTTATACAGCAGTGGACTGCGGATGGCTGACGACGACATTAAAGTGTTATCTATCTATCATAAAGGAATAAGTTATGTTGTGATACTTTGGTTTTTAAATTTCTCATTATTTATACGTATGTAATGTGGGTAATTTGTTCTAAATGATATTATGAATGAATATGCTTTATTGTATTTTAAAGATACAGTTAACAAAAATAAAATTTTACAGTACAATAGGCGGTCTTATCGCTATTAGCGATTTCTTCCAGACAACCTTATGGTATTTTCCTTTTCCTTGTCTTTCTTTCTTTCAAATAAAATTATGGAATAAAATATCCAGAATGTTGAAACTGAATGCTTACCTGGAAAATTAATTCTATATACGTTTTCTTTGAAAATTGTTTATAAAATATTTCAACCAAAAAATTACACGAGAAATTTAATAAAAACAAAAATGTTAATAGTATATAAGTTCGTTAATAAACAAAATTCTTAACGCATTCTTCACTGTGTGATAATTAAATATTTCCCAGCTCCATGTTAAAATGAAATGTTCCAAATGTTTGAGTTACCCAAAGGAAAATTCATTTGTAATAACATTCCTATGATTCCGAGATTGTAATTAGCGAAATAATTCGTTTTTAACAACTTTAATTAACTTTTTATACGGTCTTTAGGTGCTTTCGTGAAAAACGTTCACATTTTAGGCATTTTGCATTTAAAAATATGATTTCTTACTTTAGGGGAGTATGGGGTATACTTGACTAGCTTATTTGTTGGTTTGTCGGGTTTTTTATATTTTACTTGGATATTCAGGATTCTTCAACATGTTTTATTTCGCCGTCAGCATGTGATAATTGTATCAATATGCGCATTTGGTTAAAGTAAAGTGCCTAAGGGAACGTACCCATACTACGAGACTCATTTAGGAGGAGTGCTTTTCAAATTACCACGCTTGGCAAAGCAGGAGGATCTTAGGTTTTCGTTACGTAGTCTATGGCCTTTTGAGTAAGGCTGGGTGGATAAAATACTTCCCTATTTTGAAATTTTCGTCCCAAAAATCACTCCGAGAAATTTACAAAACTTCTCCATCACCAAAATAAAACTCAAAATATTAATAAATTTTCAAATAATGTATCTTATAGCGAGCCATAGATTCAGAGGTGGATTTTTTAATTTAATTTGTAATTCTGTTTCTGTCTTAGTTCTAAAATGAGTAATAACTTTACATCGAAGAATTCGTGCTTAATTCGTAAATAATAACTTCTCCTCGATGAATTCGTGGTATTACAGCTAATAAAACATAAAAGAAAAGAAAATAAGATAAAGAAAAGAATTAATATTAAACGAAGATGACAAGCAGTTAGATCTCTGTTACCAACCGCCGTACACCCATGAACACATTTAACGCATTAAACAGAGGCAGATTGTGGATTTTACGCACTTTTCGCGTAAATATTTACCCGAGTCGTATAAATAAACAGTTTAGACCTTCAGGGAATGGTCAAGTTGAATCTCGGCCCTTGAATGTGAGAGATTAGTTCGTGAAAAGGGTCGTCAAAGGTTTCCAAGCAACAGATTGCTCTGTTTGTTTCCTCTCTTTCTTGACGACCTCAGTGGTTGGGCGGGCTGAGCCTTTGCCAGGCTACATCACTGCAATGCAGAGGCTCCGGGTTGGATTCCTAACATGGTAAATTTCAGAAACGAATTTTCTCTATTATTTGTATATCACCCATAACACAAGCGTAACTTGCTTAATAGTATGTCTTTGAAGACCACGGGAAATGGCCTGGACTAAGGAGGGGTTGCGTGGGGCCATGGGTATGCCAACACGTAGAGGGCCCTTGACAAATTTGATGTAAATGTGGCGTGACAATGACCGGCGATTATCCCTGTCTACACCATATAATAATGCACCCAAGGTTATCCTACTAGTGTAGAACCAAATGATTGCTGAAACCTAAAAAGTATTGCCGATTACAATTCCACTTAATATTTTAAACAACTGAACAAAGACCATGTACTCCCTGACCTAAAATTAAGCCTTCAAACATTACCGAAACGTAATTCACTAACGTAAACCCAAAACTTTTAACTGGCGAGTCAATAGTCAGCGACCACTGTAATAACGCGAAACCCGAAGTCAATTACTGCAGGAGATTTATGTTGTCCGTAAAAGATTAACCTCGTTTAGTATATCGATACATTAAAGAGATTAAGAGAAGGTGCAGTCGATACTATGTGCGTTAATTTGGTGCATCGATTATGCACGATTTTTGTTGAACAAGGAGATATTTAAATTGTGACAGGCAGTAAAAACTCACAGTGTCCCGAAGTTGTTCAAAACTAAACTAAATCATAACTACATAAATATTAAGCAAAAAGGCTTCAGGATACTTTGAGCTCTTTCTGCGTTCACCAGAGCACAACTTGATTGTTTTTTTTTTAACTTTTCCACTTAAAATATGGAATTTTACAACTAGGCAGTTACTCAAAAGTTTCTTGAACCGGTATTAGATTAGAATAGGCTAGACTAGACTAAATAACAACCATAATTAAAACAATAAAATTAAATAATTAACAGACTAAACAATAACTTTAATTCATTGACATTTGACAACTTTGTCTTCCGTGATCACGACTGATGAAAAGTAGCTGAAACGTAGGAATAAAAATCAAATAAAATACTGCACTTAAAACGGTTAAAATGTAGATTTTTATGTGTATTAGTCGTGAAAACTTAAGAAAAATAACAAAAATAATATTTCATTTTCACAATAAAACTACGTTTTAAAACTCTTCAACAAACATGCCTAGCTCTAATAATTGTATACAATACTAGCTATGTCCGCGGTATCCTCCGCGTGGTGATGTAAAATCATCATATTTTGGATAATTTACACTATATCTTTATAAATTATAGCCTATGTGTTATTCTGACGTGTAAGCTACATTATTGGAAAGTTTCATTAAAATTTATTAAGTACCTAGTTTATGCGTGAAAGAGTAACAAACATACATCCATACATCTATACATCCACGCATCCATTTTCACAAACTTTCGCGTTTATAATATTATTTATAGAGATTAAAATGGGTGGGAGGAAAATATATTTAATAATAATTATGTATACTAGTCGCGAAAACTTAAGAAAATACCAAATATAAGACTACATTTTCATTTAAAAAATATGCCAAATACTGATCGGCGTGACGTAATCATCAACAAACCAACCTTAATTTGATCAATATTAATCGAAGAGAAACGAGCGTCAACGCACGTGTTTGCAGTGACCTCTCTATCCGTATGTATTCAGTGAAATCGAGGATGCTCCGCTCTAATTGGCCGAACGTGGAACTCACGTGCACAGAACCGCAGTGTGGTGTTTGCTTTAGGATTAAAGCGATATTCATGTACGCAGCAGCCATTAATTCAGCAGTACGTATACTGCTAGACTGACTAACTTTGAAGACTGTATAGCTAAGTAACTTTATAAAGATTTGTGTCACTTTCTGCATTATAGAATAATTTGTTTTTCGTTGAGATTAGGAGAGAGAGATGGCTCAACGACCCAAAGTGGGTCTTGGCCTCCGAAATGAAAGCATCCCACTTTTATCAGTCCTGTGCGGTTTCTTGCCAATTACTGAATCCTAGCTCCGACAAGTCAGTCTCTACTCTGTCCTTCCAGCGATATTTAGGACGCCGACCTACCGGCCGTCCCAAATATGCTTTCCTCACGCTGCGATCCTCTCCCATCCATTCTACGTGACCGAGCTAGTGGAGGCGGTGAGCTTTTATTTCTCCTATTATGTTAGGCTAGGCCACGGGATTCTCAATTTCGAGGTTGCTTCGGACCCTCCAGCTACCATCCTCTCTTTTTGTTGGACCCAGAATCTTACGGAGAACCTTCCTTTCTGCTACTAAAAGCTGGTTCTTCTCCTTGAGGGTAGGAGAGATACACACAAACATATTAGCGCTTTCTCAGGCACTATAGTGATAAACCACAAACGTCTCCACTCAGCTGAGATGAGAATGTTGAGATGGATGTGTGGTGTTACAAGAATGGATAAGGTGAGAAATGAGTACATAAGGGGATCTTTGAAAGTTGCACCCGTCACTGAAAAATTGGGAGGAAGAAGATTAAGTTGGTATGGGTATTGAATGAGGGGAGGGCAATGAGGAGGAATGAACGTCACGTGACAAAAAGAATGTTAAACTACAAGATAGATTGATACAAATGTAAAGGTATACCAAAAAAAGATGGATGGATTGTGTGACGGATTATATGATATGTGGTGTGACAGAAGATGTATGTCAGAGAAGAGGAATGTAGAAGAAAAAGACATATTATGCCGACCCCAAATAATTGGGATATGCTGAAAGAAAAGAGAGAGAGGTGGTCTTCTTCCTCTTTAGCCATTAGAAAGGATGAGGAGATTATGGATTCGAGGAGAACCTCTTTACCCCGCTATATTACCGCCACGCTGCCAAACTATGAAAAGTAGGTGTTGCCACACAACGTGAGCATTTACACATAAATTCATAGAATAGCGGCGTGTCGGTCGCTGGTGCCATCTACACGCTTAGATTGGAATGTTGCTAAGTTTTTGAATTTGATTTTTGAATACTTTTTATTGCGTAAGTTCAGCAGACAGGCAGACGGCCCATCGATGGAAAAAGGTTAGCGTCGCCTATGGACATTAAAAAGTGCGCTGCTGCTCTCTTAAAGAAGATTGGAACCTGGCTACTAATGCCGGAACACAACTCAAGGTTGTTATGGTGGCTTACTGTAGACCAGGGGTGTTAGCCATACAGTCGGCCAAATGCCCTACCACCTGGCTGTGGGTTGTTTTATCGCCTCTTACGACAGGCCGCCAGGCCACAGGGAATAACTCCAACCGGTTACGTCGGGGAGAGAGGGGAGCGCCGCGAGCGACCAGTCCGCCACATCGTCCGGCGACGCATAAAGTTATCACATACATACGTGTAATTAATTATATTGTAATAAATCTCATACAACTACAAAAGTCCACTAATCATTGAAACAACCAGGAGGAAACTACATATGTCCATGAGGAATCTACAGTAATCTTTCTCCGCCCCTCCATGGATAGAATTCCTAATATTATTATTGGGATTCGTAGAATACTGATTGATCTATCTTAAGTAAATTCTATTAATTTATATCTTCATGAATGTGGTAATGTATGACCCCAAGACTGCGAAATCCATTTAGGTGTAGCTCCTTAAGGAGCTTAAGCTTAAGCAAGGGCTTATGCTCTTGTTCAGGAATATTGGACGAACTACAATTCCAATTATTGCTATACCTGTCATGTCACTAAGTCGTGGTAGCGTAATGGCTAGCGCACGCGTCCCAGACTCAAAGGGCGCGGGTTCGATTCTGGCGAGAACGCATGCACCACTGTTCTGACCTAATGTGTATATTCTTACATTTACCACGTGCTAATAACGGTGAAGGAAAACATCGTGAGGCAACCTGGACATCGGAATGACCGATGTGACAAACCTGCCAAGTCGCCTTGGACAGGCGTGGCGGGTAAATTGTCCGTTTCCCCTATAATGGGAGGCCCTAGCCCAGCAGTGGGACATTTATGGGCTGATATTATTATATTGTATGTCTTTCAAGACCACGGGCCATAAAAATGGCCCGGACTTTTGGAGGGCTTGCGTGGGGCCATGGGGAGGCCAAAATGTGGTGTGACACTGACCGGCAATTATCCCTGTCTACACCATATAATAATGCACACAAGGACAAGCTCCGGCCAGTGTAGGACTATTGTGGGAAATGAGACGAGAAAGTACCAGGCTATTGGGGTGAACTGCCAGTGGTACTAGCGGTCTGGGTATATGAGGACTATGGCGTCTGCCCGTCGCAATGTTCAGGGAACATGGAAAAATGGGCAGACGGTGACTCGCCACTCCCTGCATGGGCCCCTAAAAATGTCATAAAAGACGGGGGCAGCATGGGTGTGATTGGCTAAGGGGTGTAGAGAGGTGGGCTGCAGAGTCACCGAAGCTACTTCTGACGTTAGGCCATTTATCACTTCCACCCCTGGAGCTTGAGTCTTAGCTTTAGCGATATCCACTCCGTGCGGGCTGGTTAAGGCAAGCACGGAGGCGGGGGCCTTGTCTTGGCCCCCGGAGTCAGGTACGAGGTGTCGCTACTCACCTAAGGCTTCGCCACAAAGCCCCCCTGCCCCCCATTAGTATTATTATATACCTGTCATATGGCCAATATAACAATCATATAAGAATATTTAATTAATATTTTATCTATGGAATATAAACGCTAAATATATCGTTACAACCTCGATCATAAAAACATGAAAGAAAATTTTCGATATAATGCTATCTATATTTTTATGATGTACACAAAGTTTATGTCCTGTCCCAGAGGAAGTTGGTAGGCCACGGCTTGTATAGAAGCGATGAATTATTTCTGTTACTTCTAATTGTATGCGTTTTTAATGCTTTCTAAATATCCGTGCAGGAATGGAGGCAAAATACTAAGGCTCGGTTCACACTATGATGCCGTTTACGGTTCATTCTCGGTCCGCACTACTCTGTACTACTATAGTCGACGCATTATGAACTGAGGCTTCGGGTCATAAATCATATTTATCTCTCTGTCTCGCTGGCACTTACAGGTCTTATGGAGAGGTGTAGTGATGTGCGTAAGACTTGTCGAGGTGTATATCGATAACGGGATAGGTACGATCGATATACTAAATCATGTTAAGTATTAAAAGGAATAATTTTTCGCGAAAATATTTTTTTTAATTTGTACGAACGAATCGTATACAGATGAATGTTAGTTTTTGATACAACCTACACTATTACAACTCGCGGTCTTATCGCTAATAGCAATTTTTCCAGACAAGCTTTTGAGGACACTTTTGCATATACCTATAATAGTGGATCGGAATTGACATACTGTAATACTTGCAACAACTCAGAAGTGTTTATGATAATAAATAAAACATTATAATCAGATAACCTTGGTTTTAACATGTTTTATACACTGACACTTCGCACTCGACAAACATTTTTAGAACACCTCGCCATCCCTCCAATTTTACAGTATAAGAAACTTAACAAATTGGCACAACCAATAGCGGATTGACGTCATTGATAAACTATTTTAATTAAGGGTTATGTATGAAAATAATTTAATACATTATTAATTGGAAATTTTAATTAATATTTTATACAACGTACATACATACATACATACATACATAACTTCACGCCAGGTCCCTTGCGGGGTAGGCACGAACAACAGAGCGCCATACAGGCTTATTTTTACACACCTCACTTGCTTCTTTGACATTCATAGCTCTTGTCATACAACGTATTATATAAAATATTATACCAAAAGTTTTACATGTAATAAAACAAACCGAACACAGTTAAATCTATCGCATCTGCCAACATGAAAATAAAATGTAGTGAATACCGTCTATACGTCTATATACAATTGAGAGATTTTGAGTTATAATCTGCACACAATTACCACATATTGAAGATAAAGTATTACATAAAATTATGTTAAATTATAGAGAACTACTTACTCTATATAAAACAGGCGCTAATCAACAAATAAATTTATTCATTTAATTTGTTTGGGAAACATACAATTATTAATATTCTTAAATATAAAACACAAAATGAATAAATATATTAATCAAGTTTCCACTATAAAATAATTTATATAATAAAAATAAAAATTGCCTCAAACAGTTAATTACAAAAAAAAACACAATTATATGAAAATTACATAAAATTTCTATTTAATTTACATTAGTTAATATTGATATTGATTAATATTGATAAATAAAAATATAACATCATTATTCAAGTAAGGAAATCGTTGATTGTATCGTTTCGAACAAAATTAATTATTAACTTTAAAAGGAAACATGAGAAGAACACTATGGTACTGATTAACTGTAACAATACCGATATATAATAAATATAATAATATCATCCCATAAATGTCCCACTGCTGGGCTTGGGCCTCCCATTATAGGGGGAACGGACAGTATACCCACCACGCTTGTCCAAGGCGGCTTGGCAGGTTTGACACATCGGTTATCTCGATGTGCAGGTTGCATCACGATGTTTTCCTTCACCGTTGTTAGCACGTGGTAATTGTAACAATATGCACATTATATAAGAAAACTGACTAAGTGGTGCATGCGTTCCGGTCAGGATCGAACCCGCGTCCTTTGAGTCTGGGACGCGTGCGCTAACCATTACGCTACCACGACTTACGGATACTATTTACAAATTTAAAATTGTCAGTTGCTAGATTTCTTCTAAAACAGCTGATCTGTCTTCGGAGCAGTTCCGAATTGATCCCACTTTTACAACCTATGGACAATTACACGAACTCCGGGCAGAGGCCGCTTACCAACTGGACTATAAACTGAATGGTAATGATCTATCCGCTTCAACAGACGGACGGACAGAGCAATTAATTTGTTAATTGGATCACGTACAGACCGACAGGCTAAGATACTTTCGTGTTGGTATTAAGCTATAGACGGATTAATTCGGTTGATTTTCTGATCTTCATAAATATGCTAATGATAACCACCCAACGCATTTTTAAGAGATATTCACCATCAATTAGATACATTTTCACTGACGTTATATCCCTACTAATATTATAAATGTGAATGTAAGTTGGTTTGTTACGCTTTCACGCGAAAACTACTCAACCGATCATCATGAAACTTTGTACACATATTCTAGGAGGTATTAGAAGTAACATAGGATACTTTTATGAAAAAAAATTCCACGCGGACGAAGTCGCGGGCAGAAGCTAGTATATATATATATATATATATATATATATATATATATGTCGGAGGGAAGCTTTAATTGGACGTATCGTTGACTGGATGTATAACACACAATATCATTTGTTTACATTTTAATTACTTCTAAAATTCTTAATGTAATTTAATTTGATTTGTTGAATGTTTCTATAACTTAAAGATCGTTCTAACCTAATAAAAGTTATGAATATTGTAATTTAATAAACGACCAATCAGAGCAGAGCATATGGCTCCGAGCGGGGTCAGACGCCCTCTATACTTGAGTAGTATCTACTTCGGTAGACGGAGGAGTTTTTGTGACACATTTGGTTGGTGGCAACAGGTCGAGTTGGACCATGGAGTATTTTAAAGAAAGTATTGAAGCTGGAAGTATGAGCGGGTGCCCTGAACCCGCTGCTCGGTCTAAACTATGTCATAATGTTGATCAAATCTAAATTAAAAAGTGTATAAACTGTGGCTATTGTGTTTTATGCTCGCATTTTATCCTGATGACGCCCACTAAACCTGCAATAACTAAAGAAGATGTCGTGAGAATGAGGCCGTTCTGCGACATAGCTACTGACTGCGGTTAATCCACGGCAAAGCCTTGGGGTAAACGCTAATATAATAGAGAAAACAGAACACAACAAAAGAAAACAGTTTTATTTTAATATGTATAGATTATCCATTCATTTTTTTTACTACCTCTGTGGTCAAGCGGGCTTAGCCTTTGCCGGTTTACCTCACTCGCAGAC
The DNA here is from genome assembly GCA_949752895.1 of Dendrolimus pini. Taxonomy (NCBI): domain Eukaryota; kingdom Metazoa; phylum Arthropoda; class Insecta; order Lepidoptera; family Lasiocampidae; genus Dendrolimus; species Dendrolimus pini. The sequence goes on from OX457144.1 coordinate 2,701,058, forward strand.
GCTCCGGGTTCGATTCCTCGTATGGTAAATTTCGGAAACGAATTTTCTCCCTTATTTACTATGGTCTCGGTTATGGGATCGACCTCAGATAAGTCCGATGTGTCATACCTATAACACAAGTGTAACTTGCTTAATTTGGGGATATAACATGCGTGGTTGTTTGACAATTATTATTAAAAAAAGTAAAGTAAACGAACTCTTATACTAATATATGTAGCTGAAGAGATTGTTTGTTTGCTTGAACGCGCTAATCTCAGGAACTACTGGTCTGACTTGAAAAATTCTTTCAGTGTTAGATAGCCCATTTATCGAGGAAGGCTATAGGCTAAATATCATTACGCTAAGACCGATAGTAGCGGAGCACCAATGAAGAATGTTTCGAAATCGGGGGTTAACCATTCCACGCGGATGAAGTCGCGGGCAGAAGCCTAGTGTGATATAAAATTGAGTTATCCTTAAAACGAAATATTTTGTGAATTGCTTAAAGAAATATCTGTACAAAAGAAAGCCTTAAGTAAAAATATATGTCAAAGAGGGTACTGATGTCTGTGCATAATGAATAAAATAATATGAATAAGAAAATACATTCTCCATAAGACACAAGTTAAGAAGTTAAACTCTGTAATACAAATAAATAAACATGAGCCAAATGGGCCTGAACGCTGTTCTTACTTAACAAAAAAGAACATATTACATGCAAATGTATTACACAAGAATCACGGCTTTGTAATAATACAAGCTATATCTATGACTACTAAAATATTACAGCAGTACTATCATCAAGACGGATTGTGGGAAGGATGTCATGATGATCTGTGGTGTGACAGAGGACGTGTGTCAGAATAGACTCTATTCTATGCAATAGAGGAGCATAGAGGGAGAAAGTATTTTCATAAAAAAACCGACTTCAAAAACGAAAAAACTAAAATGTATAAAATAACTTATTTCTAAAGCTATTATTATTAATATATATTATCTAAAACATCTTAAAGTCGGTGCTTAGTAATTTTCCAAATATAGTAATTGTTATGTTTTACTTTGCACCGACTTCAATATGTTTTAGATAATATATATTAATAATAATAGCTTTAGAAATAAGTTATTTTATACATTTTAGTTTTTTCGTTTTTGAAGTCGGTTTTTTTAAACGAAGTTTTTAAATTTTATTTGTTACTTTTTAGTGTCTAGCTATGTATGGGTAGACCTAGGATTGGTGCCGCGCTTCTTAAAAAATATAGGTTCCAAGAACTGGGAACAAAAAAATGTACGTAAAATGAAAACTACTGGGCCAAACTATGTAAATTTTTTAGGGAACGAATTAGAAGCTATTCCGCGTCGAACAAAAAAAGAATCACGTAAATCGGATCATAAATCACGGAGTAATCGGTGTACATATGGAACGAAGTGAAAATTATTTCCATGAAAAATGTTCATAAAATGAAAACTACTGGACCAAACTATGTAAATTTTTTAGGGGACCAATTAAAAGCTATTCCGCGTCGAACAAAAAAAGAATCACGTAAATCGGATTATAAATGACGGAGTAATTGGCGAACATACATAAAAAAAAGCAAAAAAAAAAAGATCCCGACGAATTGAGAACCTCCTCCTTTTTAACCGACTTCGAAAAAAGGAGGAGGTTCTCAATTGGTCGGAATCTTTTTTTTTTTTTTTTTTTTTTTTTTTGTTCTTTTTTTTATGTATGTTCGCCGATTACTCCGTCATTTATGATCCGATTTACGTGATTCTTTTTTTGTTCGACGCGGAATAGCTTCCAATTGGTCCCCTAAAAATTTTACATAGTTTGGCCCAGTAGTTTTCACTTTATGGACATTTTTCATGGAAATAATTTTCACTCCGTTCCATATGTTCGCCGATTACTCCGTCATTTATGATCCGATTTACGTGATTCTTTTTTTGTTCGACGCAGAATAGCTGCCATGTGGTCCCCTAAAAATTTGACATAGTTTGGCCTAGTAGTTTTCATTTTATGAACATTTTTCATGAAAATAATTTTCACTCCGTTCCATATGTACACCAATTACTCTGAGATTTATGATTCGATTTACGTGATTCTTTTTTTGTTCGACGCGGAATAGCTGCCATGTGGTCCCCTAAAAATTTGACATAGTTTGGCCCAGTAGTTTTCATTTTACGAAAAATTTTTTGTTCCGGGTTCTTAGGACCTATATTTTTTAAGAAGCGCGGCACCATTTGTAGGTCCACCCATACATAGCTAGACACTAAAAAGTAACAAATAAAATTTAAAAACTTCGTTTAAAAAAACCGACTTCAAAAACTAAAAAACTAAAATGTATAAAATAACTTATTTCTAAAGCTATTATTATTAATATATATTATATATTAATAATAATAGCTTTAGAAATAAGTTAATATATATTATATATTAATCATAATAGCTTTAGAAATAAGTTATTTTATACATTTTAGTTTTTTAGTTTTTGAAGTCGGTTTTTTTAAACGAAGTTTTTAAATTTTATTTCGAAGTCGGTTAAAAAGTATTGGTACATGCCGACAAAAAGGAATGCACATCTGCCTGCCATAAACCTGGTTTATTACCTTTCCCGTATTTGGACTTCTTTTGTTTACTTTGTGTTAGTTATATTTATATTTATAGTTTAGTATAAAACGATGCCCAAATGGGTGAGGCAGTCAAGCGACGATTACGATACAAGCAAGATATGTACATTGATAAGCGATATAGTGACGGACTTTGCGCGTGTTATTGAATCATGCAGTTTTTAACCGACTTCGAAAAAAGGAGGAGGTTCTCAATTCGTCGGGATCTTTTTTTTTGTTGTTGCTTTTTTTTATGTATGTTCGCCGATTACTCCGTCATTTATGATCCGATTTACGTGATTCTTTTTTTTTCGACGCGGAATAGCTTCCAATTGGACCTCTAAAAATTTTACATAGTTTGGTCCAGTAGTTTTCATTTTATGAACATTTTTCATGGAAATAATTTTCACTTCGTTCCGTATGTACACCGATTACTCCGTGATTTATGATCCGATTTACGTGATTCATTTTTGTTCGACGCGGAATAGCTTCTAATTGGTTCCCTAAAAATTTTACATACTTTGGCCCAGTAGTTTTCATTTTATGAACATTTTTCATGAAAATAATTTTCACTCCGTTCCATATGTACACCGATTACTCTGAGATTTATGATTCGATTTACATGATTCTTTTTTTTTTCGACGCGGAATAGCTGCCACGTGGTCCCCTAAAAATTTGACATAGTTTGGCCCAGTAGTTTTCATTTTACGAACATTTTTTTGTTCCCGGTTCTTCGGACCCATACATAGCTAGACACTAAAAGTAACAAATAAAAAATAAAAACTTCGTTTATTTTGCACCGACTTCAAGATGATTTAGATAATATATATTAATAATAATAGCTTTAGAAATAAGTTATTTTATACATTTTAGTTTTTTAGTTTTTGAAGTCGGTTTTTTTAAACGAAGTTTTTATTTTTTATTACTAGTAGTGTCTAGTTATATTTGTACTTTTCTTATACGTGTTTGTATAGTTCTAATAAATTCTATAGTAATTCCAACAGCATTTTAATTCGAGTCCTGCGTAACTCGTAACACTATATTTACGGTATAATACATCTTCGTGTAATCGGATACTATTCCTAGAGACAATAGAAGTCTGGGAAACCTAATTTATTTGAAAAGTATATTAAAAGGTCTTTAGTATTGAACCAACCATGAAAACAACAAGATCTTCAAGCAGATTATTAAACCTCCCTTAACTGACCCGTTATATAATAGCCTCATTATTTTGAATTCACAAAACAGATAAAGAACAAAGTAATTTCTTTGATCGAATAGTTTTCCATTGTTTTTGAAGTACGGATCAGAATATCTTTGAAGTGGCGGGTCAACCGCAAACAGGATGGTGAAATGAGCAATTATTTTGAGGACTCTAGGAGGACTTTCAAAGACTATACGGCTTTGACTCACTTAATAAATGGAATACATACGCTTATATAAAACACAGTTTAATACATGTACGTTATATATACATACACAGTTTATGTAAATATATAATAGACACACATACATATATGTAGATATATGTATGTGTGTCTATTACAGTTATTATAAATTATATAATAGCAGCCCATAACTGTCCCACTGCTGGGCTCGGGCTTTCCATGATAGGGGGAAAGGACAGTATACCTCCCACGCTTGTCCAAGGCGGCTTGGTTTAACACATCGGTCATCTCGATGTGCAGGTTGCATCACGATGCTTTCATTCACCGCTGTTAGCACGTGGTAATTGTAACAATATGCATATTAGATCAGAAAAATGCGTGAGGCTGGTGTGCACAGACATTTAGCCGATGGTTAAAATAACATAATCGCCAAAACTATATGGCTAAATAACGATTATTTTATTTTAACCGCCGGTTAAATGTCTATCTATACACACCAGCCTTAGGCTGGTGTGCACCGACTTTGAACCGATGGTTACAATAAATAATCGCCAAAAATGTACGGAAAAACAGTGATTATTTTTGGTTAACCGTCGGTTAAAAGTCGGTGCACTACAGCCTTAGTGGTGCATGCGTTCTGGCCAGGATCGAACCCGCGCCCTTTGAGTTAGGGACGCGTGCGTTAGCCATTACGCTACCATGATTTTACATTATAAATTATTCTATATAAATTATAAAATATATATAGTAAACATATATATTGTTTATTGTGAAACGAAAAAATACATAACTATAATATAAATTACATACTATTGAATACAATGTAAGAAAACTTAACTTATTTGTATTGTATTCTACCCATAGTCCCTCAAGACTATAAGTAGAATACTGAGCCCAGATCACTGTCTTCTATGGGTAAGGTGCCCAGAAGGCTGGCTACGTTTCCTCGCTGGATCGCCATACTGATCCGTTGGCCGAGGTAGGCACCAGCACTCTGATCACCTGAAGAGTCGATGAGTCGTTTTGATAAATTTTGGTAGAGGCTCATGGCCTCAGGACCCCACGGTCCAAGCGTCTCGACAGCAAACGGCACAAACATATAACTCTCACTGAGGGTTGCATATTTCCGCCGCTTGAGCGATTCCGCTGTTTCCGCCGCCGAACCGGCCGATCTAGAAGTGTTTGGTAAATGGGATGCGGCCAACGTGTCTACGCAAGTCGCATCCCACACCAAAGGCTTGCCACGCTGCCAGGGAATTAGAGTCATTCCGTCAGGGCGCCTGCCATCATCACGTGCAATACCGTTCGGCTCCAATAGAGCCGGCACGTTAGCGGTGGCAAGCGCCCTCCGTAAGACATCATTCAGGGCGGCGTGGCGTGACCATCTGCCGGCACTGCGGCGGCAAGAAAGACCGTGGTATCCCGGGTCGATTACCTCTATACCACAGACACATGTGTGTGGTGCACATATGCGAGAACCTAAGCGCAGGTTTATAGCCAAAGAAAAGGAAGTATTATCCAATAATGTACCTATGTTTGGGGAGGGGATAGCTTGGAGCCAAAAACCAGACTCTTTGCGAGAAACGGCAAGGATGCGGGCACGTCCTGTAGAGTTAGTTGAATTTAGAAGTTCTGTGTTTAATTCTCTTATATAGGTTCATCCCATCATCGTTGCGAATTCATGATCGTGGGAATGTCTTCACTAGGGCAGACCATTTTCCAGGCGTTTAGTGCTTCATTTAAAAAGGATGTATTGACATTATCCCAGTGTTGCATAATTTTTTTAAATAATGAGCCAGTGCTGTAGGCGGATGAAAGAAAAGCCGGTAGAGCAACGCTAGAGATTTTGCGGATGCCTAAACCTCCAAACCTAATGGGTAGGGAAGCTTGGATCCAGTTGTTGTCTGAGAGTTCTGAATTTAAAATTTTACTAAGCACATCTTTAATGCGATTATCTAGTGGTTTTATAAGATTAGAAAATTTCCAGAGCGGGGCGCATCGTAAAACATATGTTAATTTTGGTACAAACAGACAATGTCGTATAATGTGATATGCAGTTTGAGAGTGAATATCGAAAAGTTTAGAGTATGACAGATCAAACGCGGCTGATTGCTCAGACAGATAATTTGGAATGGCCTCATCTAGAATAGGGGCTCCAAGCAAGCGAAGAGAATCCTTCTCCAGGACCTTAATACCGGGTGCGACGACATTGAACATATTGCTAATATTGTCGCTTTCGTTTTTAGACAGGCTATCGGACAAGAAAATTTCGCATTTTGAGAAATTTAACTCTAATCCTATTGAATTAAATTTTGATATCAGGATAAGTAGGTCTTGGAGTACAGTTTCTGCGTCGCCGCCTAGAGTCCCATCGTCTAGATACCACACATTGAATTTAGATTTGAGGGATTCGATGACCGGATGGATCGCCAAGCTGAAGATGGCCGGACCTAGCGGGTCGCCCTGTTGACAGCCCACAGATGATAGAATAATGTTGTTTTTATACATAAGATTTGTGGGTTTTGAATAGCTTTCATGAAGGTAATTTGATATTTCTGGAATATTAGATGTTACTTCGTGTAACATGACGGACCTGTCGACAGAGTTAAAGGCATTCTTTACATCTACTTTTAAAATAACTTCTCCGCATTTATTATTTATGAATGACCGCAAAGAATTCACGGCTGCTTCACAGCCTCCTTTAGAGCCGAAACCTAATTTTAAGGGTTGGAATTTGTTTTTTAATTTTGTGGATATATGGCGGCAACAGACCTTCGAGGCGATTCGTCGTAACGAGTTGCCTACGGCGATCGGTCTAATACCGCCGTCTTTCTTTTTTAGAGCTATTAAATTTGCGCCGTATAGAACTTCCCTGATTCCGTCGGGAACCTTTCCTGCAAGCATCAGGTTTATAATTTGGGTAATGTGTTTTAGAAGAGTTTGGCCAATGTTGCCTGTACAACCGCTAATAAGGTCTTTCAAATGTTGTGGACAAAGGCCGTCTATTCCAGCAGCAGAGCCAGTTTTAAATGACATTATTGCTGAATAGACGTCTTTAGTTGATGCTTGTAGGAACTCTGTTTGTGAAGAGGGAGGATCTGGCGGAGAAGTCGGTGAAGTAGTTGGAATAGGATGCTTGTCTTTTAGTGCCGAGAGTGTGTCTGCTGAGTCTGGTGCTAGGCTATCGTTAGAAAAAAGTAAGCAGGCTGCCCCTTTCAGGTCTCCCTCGCTTACTTTATTTTCAATCTTTTTTGATAGATTTACTGAGAATTTATTGCCTAAGATATGGGACGTATCTAAATTTTCAATTGTTGGACGGCAGCAGTTCTGTTTGATAGTTTTAGTTAAAGAATTGTTTTTATCAAGGCCGGTCGAATGGAAAACTCGGATCGAGAAAAATAGGTAGCTTTCCCAATTTGTGGGAGAATTTTCAGCTAAAATTTTGCCAATATTTTTGTGAGATTTTCTGCCACCGTGATGCGTGCCCCCCGGGGGATACGATATCATATTTTAGAACATATATATTATTCATAAATTTATGTTCAATTTCATATTTATTTAAAAAGTATATAAATAATATAAGTAGTATATCATCTTCTCGATATATAAAAATGAATGTCTGTCTGTATGTCCTTTATAGAATCGTAAACTATACATTTGACCATGTGATGATTTTTAGCAAAGTTGTTGTGCATGAAATAAAGAAGGTTTCTGAGTTGGTTTACAATTGGACCCAATTGTCGGCATATCGATTGAAGCTTTTCCGGGAAAGACGACGTTTGCCGGGACAGCTAGTAAATAATAAAAATAACTTTGTACTCGTAAACTCACTAGAGGAGAAAAAAAATCCCTAGCATTTAGAATTCTCATTCTGTAGACAAATATTGTCATATGAATGTTTAACAAGTCGCTTCACTGACAATTTTGGAACTACCTCCAAATTTTTGTTGTAATTTTTATTTCTTACGAGAGATGTTGAGAGACCGCCGTTATAAGGTAAGGGTCCAACGGTTACAAACAGTCGCAAACGGTAGACGGTCTTGTGGTTGAGCGGGCTAAGTCTTGCGGGCCGAACTCGCTGGAATGTAGAGGCTCCGGGTTCCATTCCTGATTTCTGTTATCTAATATGGTCTGGGGTTTTGGGATCGGCCCCAGAGTGATCTGTTGTATATCACCCTTAACACAAGCGTAACTTGCTTAGCTTGGGGTTATACAATGTATATGTATGTTTGTCTGCCGATTATTATTATTATATAGGTATTGTGTCTTTAAAGACCACGGGCCATAAAATGCCCCGGACTTTTGGAAGGCTTGCGTGGGGCCATGGGGAGGCCAACACGTATAGGCCCCTTGACAATTTGAATCTAAATGTGGCGTGATACTGCGATTATCCCTGTCTACACCATATAATAATGCAGGACAAGCCCCGGCCAGTGTAGGACTATTGTAGGAAATGAAAATACGACAGTAACGGGCTATTGGGGTGAACTGCTAGTGGTACAAGGGGTCTGGGAATATGAAGACTATGACGTTCTTATTATTAAACGCCGCCACTGACGGGTAGTTGCCCGTCGAGTAGAAGCCAGACCAAAGAAGGTTTCCTCGAAGCTCCGACCTTCTTGCCGCTTAAATGACCAAGAGGCAGAAGACCACCGAGAGATAAAGTTGTATATATGTGTTTTATTAATGGCGTATATATTGTATATATTAGCAAAAGCGCTGAAAAGGCCTTGAACTTTAGCCGTTTCAAGCCACAACACGTTTCATCACATTCCTAACAACAATAGTGTGAGTACATTTACTTACCCATATCAACAGCCTAACAATAATACCATTTAATTAAATTCCTTTAAACATTTGCTTGTATATTAAACCTTGAAATGTTTAACAGTTCAGAATAATTCTCCCTTAATAATTTATATTGCTTTCGTCATAAGAGAAATTCAATTAATAACACAAACATTTTTGATGTTAAATTTCCTAATTAAAGTGAGAAACAATGAACTGTCATAATAATTTAAATGAATTTGGTTTATGAATAATAAATGTAATACGCCCAAAGATGGAAAAATAAATAATGTAACATCAACCCATGATAAAGGCTCCAAATTTATAAATAATTATATTATAACCTGTATTAATTACAGGTTGCTTTATATTATTCGTGCAGGAACGGAGAAATAATACAATTTCCTGCGGCCGGGCGGCCTGTCTTAAGAGGCGACAAAACAACCCACAGCCAGGTGGTAGGCATTTGCCCGACTGGGTGGCTACCACCCCTGGTTTAAAGTATGTCGCCATAGCTACCTTGAGTTGTGTTTCGGCATTAGTGACCAGGTTCCAGTCTCCCTTAAGAGTGCAGCAGCGCATTTGTAGCATCTTTAGTGTTGCAAATGTTCATAGGCGATGGTAACCGCTTTCCATCAAGTGGGCCATCTGCCTGTCTGCTGAACTCCAGCAATAAAAAAATAAAAAAAATCTCTTAGTGTTATTTGCCCCGGCAGATTCACTTCATTTTATATCGCATTTTTCCCATTTCCTGATATGAACAGTATAATGTCCATTTTCGCTATTAAAAATTCAAATAACGAAAATGACCAATATGACCAAATTGACCATAATGACCAAAATGACCAAATTGTCCAAATTGACTAAAATTACGAAAATGGTAAATCACAAAAATACCTATCCAACAGATATACGGACAGAAGGACAGACACAAAGAGCAAAGAGTTACTTTCACATTTATAATATTAATAGGGATAATAGATTAAAATAATAAATTTATTGCAACAACTATTTATGTAACCTTTTTCGTCAACCCTACTGACCATCGATGCGTGATATCATGAGGCTATCGGCAAACCTTCTGCGCAAAGTTAGTACAAATTTTAATAGTAATATTTATAATTGAATTTTGAAAGACAGAAAATTCAAGATTAATGTTATTGAGAGAGTAGTAGTAAAATTCATTTATTTATTTCCACAAAAATATAAAAGCAGTAAGTGAAAACAATACTTAACTAACTTTAGTAACGTTAAGACGAGAAATTCAACTAACACTTAAGAGCCATGAAATGGCTCATACGGCAGTAAACTTTAAAATAAATTCGACTGCCGCCATTTCATATAAGTTACGACGCCTTGTTCATCGACCCAACAATATCTCGGTTATAAGCTACGCCAATCCACCCTTATAAACCCAAGGGACGATAAAGTTATCTATCACCCCTTTTGACCCGGGAAGCGTGTATCAAACGGTTGCCTGTACCCAACAAATTCCCAACAGAACGAAGCCAATGATATCATTATATGTTAGGTACGCTATCAGAGTATCCGTCTCAAAGGACCAAAAGCAAGTGGACCATTATTAGGTCAGCACTTTATTAAACTGGTTTGTATCTAAGTGGGTTGCGATGCATGCTACATAATTTATCTATCGATACTAATATTACAAAGAGGAAAGATTTTTGTTTATAATGAATAAACTCAAAAACTACTGGACTGACATAAATTCTTGCACCATTAGATTGCTTCATTATTCCTAAGAAACATAGGTATTATTTAATTAAAATATTTTGTCGGTGCAGGAACGGAGAAAAAATACAATTTTCTGCAGCCGGCCGGCCTGTCTTAAGAGGCGACGAAACAACCTACAGCCAGGCGGTAGGGTATTATCCCGACTGGATGGTTACCACAACTGGTCTAGAGTATGCCGCCATAACAATCTTGAGTTGTGTTCCGGCATTTGTGCCGTCTGCCTGTCTGCTGAACTCGTGCAATAAATAAAAAAAGATACACGCTTCCAAAGCCTTCCCCTCTAGCTTTCGAATTACGAAATAGAAATTTATATTTACCATTGACATCCACTGAAAACAAGGACATTTTATAAAGAAATATCACACAAGTTACGCTCATTACACGGCTTGATAAAAACATATTTCGTTAGAAAACAAACAACGAGAAGGGGAATCAAAATACCAAAAAAGTTGGGAAAAGTGAACGAAATGGTAATAAATTACTGTCTTTTATTATATTTAATGTGGGTTTTGGAAATTTGTTACGCACTCGCGTTCAGAGAGACTGCTCGTATCTTCTTTACATGGTATAAAGCTAAGTCGCTTACCCTGTCGGTCTATGTGTATATCCGCTAACTCTTCTTAAACCACGCAACAGATTTTTAAACGGTTTACAACAATAGTTAGATAAAATTTCAAGGAAGATTTATATAAGCTATTGCGCGCGGCTTCGCTTGCGATATTAAAAAAACCTAATTATTTTTTTATGTAAGTAAAATAGAGCTATTTAAGTTAGGAAAAGTAATCAACCGGTGATTATATATAATTAACGGTAATTATGCATATTCGCCATTAATTCCGGTAAATGTGATAAATTAATTAAAATTTACCAACCGGTTTGTTTACGTAATTACTAACTTGTATTCTTAGGAATTAGGAATTATGCAAACAAATCGATTAATTTTATGAATTTTAATTTATTTATCATATTTACCAAATTTATCGGTAATTATGCATAATTACCGGTTATATATGTAATCGGCAGATTAATCACATTTACCGTAACACCGTAACATAAAATGTACTAGGTACTAGAGGTTTTAAACAAAAAACTTCGAACTTGATGAAAGCGGGGGCCTGCGCGGGACGAGCGCGTCGTGGACCGACTCATGTATTTACTGCAGTGCTAAAACACTGGTTATGCCGTCTAGCCAAACTATTAAATCATGCAGCGCTAGATCGCTTAAAATGTATAGTTTTTAGTCCTGAACATAGCCGCAACGATGACGCGTAGAGAGAAGTTAAAATTGAAAAAAATAATAATAAGATGTTTTATCGAGATACAATAAACTTACCGGTGAAAAGTCACCCTTTGACTTTTATTTGAGTTTCTTGAGTGGTTTGAACAATACCTTAGTACACATGAAGGCATTTTTTTAATAGTTACTTTTCACTCAAACAAGTAAAGTATCGACAACAGCCCGCCGCAGACTAAGCGAGTTCTTGTCCATGGACCATAACGAGTGTTCAAATAAGCTAGTTACGGACGCCTAGTACGTAGTACATTAAACCTCATTGATTTTCGCAGATTCATATGATGATCATACAAAGTATCAACATGAAATGAAACTTTACGATATGTCTTACTACTACTAGTATATCTAGAAATGTCTATTTTACTAAGCGATTCCCCAAAGTCGACCGCTTTAGGCCCTCTGAACCATAAAGCCTAAAATGTTCAAAAGCTGTCCATTCAAGTGACACTCGATTGAAGCTCTCCCTAAAATAGATGTCCCGAATAAAACAGCATAAGTCCTCAAGACAAAAACATATTGACGTGAAACGACAAACTTTTGGATTTAACTCTTGATTTAGTTTATCCATCTCGTTTGTCTTTATGAATCGATTTCTCCAATTCTTCGCTATAAATAAAGTTTTGTTATTCTTGGAACATGGATGATATAACTATAACGTATTTAAAGACAACATAAGACAAAAATACACATAATCATTAATAATAAATAAATTAATATATTACCGATCGCCTTTAAATAAAATTAGTTAATCATATTAAACTGCCTAAATACGTTTTACACAAAATGCATTGACAGTTCTTTAAACATATTTAGCGAAAAAATTTGCATTGTGCAAGACGCTAATTGTATTTAAGGGTGTTACATGCGTTTAGTGTTTCTTAAACAAAATTTAAGGAACCTTACGCAAGCAGTCCATAATCATTATACCGATCACGTGCACAGAAAAACAAAATGAGACGAGAAGAAGTATATAAAATAAACAGTTTATAATAAAATAATGTAAATTAAAACTCAAATACCACTTGTGTCTTGTCTAAGGTTAGCCTGTGCAATTTGGTGTACATAGAGTAATAATAAAGACCAGAAATTGCTTTAAAGATTCCAACGTTGCCGAAATATAAATGTTAGCTACGTTTCCCTAGAGTTTGCAGAGTGTGAGGTTACGGAATACCTACTTTAGTTCATTACACCCTGCGGACCGTATCAGCTAGTTTATGTACCTGTGCTTATTTCGTATCATACAGAAATGCAGAACATCCACACGATATAACTCGAGAATATACCTACAAGAGACAGGTTATGTATAATTCGAATGGACTTTATGACTACGGTTTCCCCGCCCTACTGTAATATATAGTATCTTACTATATTGTAGCCAATTGTAATATATGTTATAGAAAAATAATACAGTAGGAAATGTATTATATTGTCATTGATACTGCAATTGTCATCCTTTTTTCATGTCGTTAACTGTGCGTGGAATGAACCTGCAGCACTAAGTTCTTCGAATTTTTTATTGCATGATTTCAGCACACAGGCAGACGGCGCACTTGATGGAAAGCAGTTACCATCGCCTATGGGCATATGCAACACCAAAGGTGCTACATATGCCCATGCGCATGCAAGCCCAGGTGCTGCTTTTATGGGAGACTAGCACCTGATCACTAATGCCGGAACACAACTCAAGGTAGTTATGGTGGTATACTCTAGACCAGGGGTGGTAGCCATCCAGTCGGGCAAAGCCCTACCAGGTGGTACACAAAACAACCCACATCCAGGTGGCTGTGGGTTGTTTTGTCGCCTCTTACGACAAACCGCCCGGCCGCAGGAAATTGTATTCTTTCTCCGTTCCTGCACGGAAAATTTCTATGATTATTTTGAAAATAATAGAACTTTAGCAGGACAAAACAAAAGAATAATAATCAATACACATGAATAATCAAATATTGAAATAATATATGAAACACATAATGAAAAATAAAAATTATTGTCAAGGTATTATAAGGGAGCTCGGAACATCTCTCGTTATTTCCGTATTTGAATAGCTACGATGACAACAAGTCGGCCAGTAAAGCTAAGACACCAAAAATGAGAGGTATACAAACTTAGCCCGTCTTTCCGACTTTTATCAAAAACAAGATGGGTAGACGGTTTACTAGCCACTCACTGCGTGGTCCCCGTGTGGTCCCCATGTTCCCCCAGTGGCTAAGGGGTGTGGAGAGGTGGGCTGCAGGTTCACCGGACCTACTTCTGACGTGATGCCATTTATCACTTCCACCCTTGGAGCTTGAGTCTTAGGTTTAGCGATCTCCACTTCGTGCCGGCTGCCTAAGGCAAGCACGGAGGCGGAAGCCCTGCCTTGGCCGCCGGATTCAGGTGCGAGGTGTCGCTACTCACCTAAGGCTTCGCTACAAAGCCCCCCTGCGGGAAGGTACATGTATACATATTATTATGTACTTAATAAATTCATAATTTATATCTAAATATAAAAATATTATTTATACATATATAAAGAACTATAATAGTAATAAAACGATCCAGTACGCACAGTAGTTTGATGGATTAATCTGAAGGATGCTGCTGTTATATCAAAAGAAATTGAGCAAGTATCTCTGATGAATTTCTGCTTGACTACAGGTTTATAATAAACATATATAATTATACCTCACTTTGAGATTCATAGTCAACATAGTATGTTGTATTGTACAGCCTCTAGAGTGTTTTTCATTCTTGTATTTTGCACTTTGTATTTTCTTAAAAGGCTTAATGTAGATTTTGTCCACAATTTATTATTATGTAGCGCTAGTAAACATAATAATAAATTGTTTATTATCCGTATAACGCGAGTCATACAGAGTTACCCTTCTGTCCCTTGTGTGTTCTAGTTTATATGGTAACGTACGAACTAACCCAACACTCGCCAGCAATTCATTTGCGGATACTTCGTGGCTTATTTTTAGGATTACACACGCAAAACGGCTTACTAAATGAAGGTATTCGAGTGTGAAGGGTACTGACCGCAAGAGTTTGGATTAGTAATCCCATCGGTGATACGCTACGTAAGCAATTTTTGTAATATGCCCAAAATATGTTAAGTATTTAAAGTGGATGATAGAGTTACGAGCAACGTGCACTTTTTTTATTTTTTTATTGCAGGAGTTCAGCAGGCAAGTAGACGGCCCACTTGATGGAAAGCGGTTACCATAGCCTATAGACATTTGCAACACCAAAGGTGCTACAAATGCGTTGCTGCTCTCTTAAGGGAGACTGGAACCTGGTCACCAATGTCGGAACACAAAACAAGGTTGTTATGGTGGCATACTCTAGACCAGTGTTCCGTAAACTTTTTGTGTTCAAGGTACATCTAGGAAAATGAAATTTTTTGGAGGTACACCACAAATAATATATTTTGTTAAGTAATATGAATCAAAATTTATTTATTAATCATCGAAACAATATTTATTATTAATCAAGAAACCTAAAGTTTAAATTGCAGCAGAACCTTATTTTTCCGAGGCACACCAATTAATTACCACGGTACACCAGTGGGAACACTGCTCTAGACCAGGGGTGGTCGCGATCCAGTCGAGCAGACACCCTACCACCTGGGTGTGGGTTGTTTTGTCGCCTTTTACGACAGGCCGCCCGGCCGCAGGAAATTATATTCTTTCTTCGTTCCTGCACGGATAATATGATTTCCGCTTCTGAAAGATCGCGTACTAAACGACACATTGACGAAAAAAAGTGTCAAATCATGCAATAGTGTTACAAAATGTCAGAACCTAATATGTATACCGGACGTAAGTTCTACGTTAGTTAATAAATTAAATATTAGACAAGCATGCTAAAAAAATCTACCAAAAGATGGACTTCAGGTGTAACAAAAAGAAAATTGTCACATCTTAAAGTCGGTGCGAACTAATATATGAAAATTACTATATTCCTTAAAATGTTATTATTGTGATATGTGAATAATGACTGGAATAGTATGAAAGAAAGTATAGTGGAAAGCGCAAAAGAAGCATGTGGATGCGCAAAGAGGCATATAACAACGAAAGGTGACGAATGGTGGGACGCGGATGTTAAATCTAGCGTAGAGAGAAAGAGAAAAGCCTGGCTGGATTATATTGCATCTTTGCATCAGAATGACAGCATGAAAGAGATGAAGAAAGAAATGTATCGCCTCTGCAAGAATGAAACCAAAGCTTTAGTGAAAGAGAAGCGTGAAAGAATAAAATTGAAAGTAGAAGAGAAGCTGACGGAGAACTTCGAGGCAAATACCAAACTCTTTTGGAGAGAGGTTAAGAAGTCTCGGGGATGTTCGTCAGCTTCCAGAATGGAAAGAATTAAATCTAAAGGAGGGGACATTCTTGCTAACCCACAAGAGGTTTTAGCGCGATGGAGTGAATATTTTAGAGAAATGTATGATAATATCCCGGATGCTGGCACCACGACTGAGTCTGTGACTGACTTCGAGGAGTCAGCATCCGAGATCACTTTGGAAGAGATCGAATGGTCGATAAGAAGTCTGAAAAATGGAAAGGCAGCAGGAATCGATAGTGTGTCTGCTGAGATGATCAAATATGGTGGCACCTGCGTCCGGGACGCTTTCCTGTCCTTATGCAACTTGTGCTGGAGGACGGGAAAGGTTCCCAACGACTGGAGGCGCGCTGTCATCGTGCCCTTGTATAAAGGCAAGGGGTCACGTATGGAGTGCGCCAGCTACAGGGCCATCAGTTTGATCAGCACAGCATCTAAAGTGTATGCGAAAATTGTTGAAAGGAGAATGAGAGTGGTATCCGATGGATTACTGTGGGATGCACAAGGAGGCTTCAGAAATGGAAGGGGATGTATGGATCAAGTTTTCTCGCTCCGCAATATCGTGGAGAAGCAGCTGGCTATAGGCCGGAAGGTTTTCTGCGGTTTTGTGGATCTAGAGAAAGCATTTGACAGGGTTGTACGGAAGGACCTCTGGGACATATTGCCCGGATATGGGATTGATGGCCACTTGCTGCGTGCTGTACAGTTCACTTACGAGGACTGTATGGCATGCGTGCGGGTGAACGGCAGCTTGTCGCCCTGGTTTGACGTCAATATTGGCGTCCGGCAGGGCTGCGTGCTGTCGGCTTTGCTGTTCATCCTATATCTGGACAATTGTCTCCAGAGATTAAGATTGATGGATGTTGGGGTGCGGATGGGTGATCTAGTTGTTAGCAGCTTGCTTTATGCGGATGATGCCGTGCTTTTAGCCGAATCGCCATCAGAACTGCAAACACTAGTCACAATGATGAAAGATGATTGTCAGGCGAGAGGCTTACGTTTGAATGCGAAGAAAACAAAGGTGATGGTGTTTGAAAGAGAAACAACCAGAACGAATGCAAGGATAATGGTCGATGATGTTATGCTGGAACAAGTGAATGAGTTTGTATATCTCGGATGTGCTTTTAGCAGGGATGGAAGGTACACCGCTGATATAGAAAGAAGAGTGAATTTGGGGAATAGTGTGAATGGAGCGTTAGGTAAACTTCTAGGCGCTAAGAACCTCAGCCAGAAGGCCCAGCTTGCCATACACAACGCGGTGCTGGTACCTACGCTCACGTATGGAAGCGAGAGTTGGGTATGGAATAGAGAGCACGAAAGTAGAGTAAACACGGTCGAGATGCGAGCACTGCGCAAAATCTGCGGAGTGACGCTCGCGGACCGCGTTCGTAATACCGAAGTAAGAAAGAGAGTTGGTCTGAAAGAGAGTGTCGGGGTGAAGGTAAGGAAAGGAATGCTCCGGTGGTTCGGGCATGTGGAAAGAATGTATGATGAAAGAATGACTAAACAGATATACAATGCAAAAGTGGATGGATGCAGAAGTCGCGGAAGGCCACGACACACCTTCCATGATCAAATTGATCATGTACTAGCAGAAGGTGATGTCAGGAGCCTTAAGAACAGACGAGCGTGCATGACAAGAACTATGAATGTCAAAGAAGCAAGTGAGGTGTGTAAGAATAAGCCTAAATGGCGCTCTGTTGTTCGTGCCTACCCCGCAAGGGACCTGGCGTGAAGTAATGTGTGTGTGTGTTATTATTGTAGTAATCTATAGGTATAGTATTGCTATTAAGGTGTTGTATATTTTTTTTATTTTTGCTTTTTAGTTAATCTTAGACCGTGTCCCCTTTAGGCGCCCCCATTAGGCGAACAATAAGCGGCTGATCGCTGGTTGACTCTGAGCGGCGTAACGCGCTTGCGAACTTTTGGGAGGGAACGTAAATGGTTAGTATACAACGCCGCGCAGCGTTCCGGCGTAATGAGCGAACTGCGCCGCCGACCGCGCACATCGTTCGCTGCTAATCGGCCGCACACAGAATGAGTCGGCAAGCGAAACGCCGCAAACAGTTAGACGCTCACTGTTATTCTAATTCACGTGACCTATAGTCAGTTTCTTTTTTGCGAGATTTTTTTATTTTACACTTTTATGTTATATATGTCGGAGGGAAGCTATGACTTCATACGACATGACCATGTATTGTTGACAGGATGTATAACGCACAATATCATTTGTTTACATTATAATCACTTCTAAAATTCTTAATGTAATTTAATTAGATTTGTTAATGTTTGTATAACTTCAAGATCGTTCTAACCTAATAAAAGTTATGAATATTGTAATTTAATAAACGACCAATCAGAGCAGAGCTTATGGCGGAGCGGGGTCGGACGCCCTCTATACTTTGAGTAGTATCTACTTCGGTAGACTGAGGAGTTTTTGTGGCACATTGAGTTGATGGCAGCAGGTCGAGTTGGACCTTAGAGTATTTTAAAGAAAGTGTTTTAAGTTAGAAGTATGAGCGGGTGCCCTGAACCCGCTGCTCGGTCTAAACTATGTCAAAATGCTGTTCAAATCTAAATTAAAAGTGTATAAACCGTGGCTATTGTGTTTTATGCTCGCATTTCATCCTGATGACGCCCACTAAACCTGAAATAACTAAAGATGTCGTGAGAACGAGGCCGTTCTGCGACATATATATGGTATCCTTAGTAAAAAATGATAGCTGTATGAAACAACTCATAACTCAATTTACTCGTTCGTGCTGAGAGTTCCTGTGTACTTGCGCCTTTCTAGTCCTAGTCCATTCCAGCGCAGGCCCGTTCTTGATCAAAATTAATTACATACTGGTTTTAGGATTATCATAAAACTAACAATATTTTAGTGACTATATGTTTTTTGTTTGATTTTGAATATTTTTCTGCTATATCTTCAGAATCCAAAGTCCAATACCAACGAAATTTCCACGGGTTTCTTAGAGCTACATTGTATACAACACAAAAATAATTATCAAGCTCAGTTCAGAAACAAAAAGTTATGGTTGTGAACTGATTTAATATTTACACGCCAAATACCCTTTTTTTGAAATCGGTTAAAAAATTCATTAATCATTGGCCATGGTACCTTAAAGAGGTAGATAGGGAGGGAAAGTTAAAAAAAGAGAGGAAGAACTTAAAAAAAACAGGAAACAACAAGCTGGATCGTCAAAGAGGCGGTAGTAAAAATGAACCCATTTCATGTAAATTGAAACAATTTTAAAAATATTAATATTGACAGTGACAAGAGTGACCATTTATTCTCGCGCCACAATTTCGCATAAACCCATTGTTTTGCAAGACGTTTCTAAAGAGGTCGTCGACCGGAATAGCCGCGCAAGATGGCCGCCTGCCAATTGACGGCGCGTTACGCAACTGACGCAACTTCTCTAGCACTGCTTGTAATTGCGCTATGCGGAATTGATAGCTTCCTGCATACAGGAATGCCTGTTAAAAGATATTTTTGGATTGATTACCTGTTTCCACACCTCCAAATTATTAGCATCGACACATTATTGTTAGTTATTTTCTTCCATACTCCTTTATTGTGGCATACGTCTTCGGTCACACCACAAATCATCATGTCATCTTTCACACAATCTATTCATCCTTTTTTATCGACCTCAAAAGGTGGAGGTTCTCAATTCGTAGTGTAATTATTTGTTAGGTTTTTATATATAAGCAAAAAGTTATTTTTTGTTTCTGCACTCATTTTGATTATTCATTTTGTGTTGGATTCAGTGCAGCTTCAGGGTAGTTTCATATAAACATATATATAACTTAAAAATGATAAATAAAAATAACAGTTACTTACAGTTTAATATTTTTTCTCACAAGAATTTCACTCTTTATCCATAACATATTTCAATTTGTGAGGTAGACTAGCCAACTGAAATTATTAATGTACCCGCAAGAAAATTCACTGTAGTCGAAAAGTGTCTGATCAAGGAATATTTCTATACTGTAGATAAATTTCTCAAAAAAAGTGCTTGCCGTTATTATCTATATGGAAAAACTCAGTGATTTATTTGTTATTTTTTTCTTTTGACATAATTAGTTTATTTATTACCAAAGCTAATTAGATATATTTCTGAATAAGAATATATATGTAAATTTAATTTTAGTATTTAAGTGTACTGTGCATCTACAATTGTATAACACCTGTATAAACTACATTCTTGCAAATAAAGATATACAAAAGCTGGTGTGGGCTAGCCTAATCTTCTGCCCTCAGTTCTGCAGTCAAGTGCACCTTTCAAAGATTATTGTCCTCATTTCTTACTTATTTCTTTTGGATAGATTACCGTGATATTTACTTACTGAAGTCAGTTTTTATTTGCAAAAGCTCTTTCCGTATCCACATAGTTGTTTGTAGTTTTCAAGAGCCTCTCTTCATTGTCGCGATAAGCGTATTTGATTTGTGGGTAATTTGTGTTAATATATAGAGGTCACAGTAACTTAATTGTATTATTATATTCGTTACGCCGTAATGAAGAATTTGTTTAATCCTATTGCTTCTTTAGTGTCTAATACTTCTTGAAGAAATTAGGAAATACCTGAACCTTTTCATTGTATGTTGCTTCCATGTTCGCAGTTGGGATTCAAATGATAATCATGAATGTAAAATATAGATTAATTTGACGCATAATATCGATTCAATGTATAGCAGCAAAGCTGCATAAATCTAAAATTCATTTTGATTCACACACAATTTGATTATAGCCAGTAGTAGGTCATTACGACTATAAATTCACAACACTGCATTAAAGATAACAACTGTATCAACAGAACATCACTAGCACGAATGAAGTGATAATAAACAAACAGCTCTTTTATTCACAGTCAAAAAGCTTATAGTGAGGGGAAACAACTTCATTATGACATTAATAAACATGAAGCGAAGGGAACAGAAAGTTGATAGTTTGATAGGAGTGAATCACGCGATCGTTGTATGAGTCGAGTACTGCTTTCCTATTAGGAAAATGGGCAAACTTTCCTGCTGTGTTGACATTTGTTTTCACTAATGAAGGTTGTTGAAAAAGTCATGCATTTATAACGACAATTATTAGTATTGTTACGAGTTGCAGGACGCGAATTAAAATGCCGTTAGAATGACTATAGAATTTATTAACACTATACAAACACGTATAACACAGGTACAAATATAACTGAACACCATCAGTCCAAACGTTAAGCACGATTCAATGACACGCGCAGAGTCCGTCACTAAATAGTTTACCGTATGTACAAATGTCTTGCTCCGCTTGTGGTTATCGCTCGACTGCCCGTCCATCAATCGAGGCATTGCTTTATACTGTACAAATACAATATGTGGATTAAATTTCCTAGAATCACACCTGGTTAATAACTACCATAAAAGATTACAATACACAATGGGCTGTTTTTCTAATCACAAATTTTAAACAATGTAAACAAAAGAAGTACAAATGCCGTAAAGGTAATAAAACGTCTACAGGTATGCAGGTGTGAAATTTGTCTTTTGTCGGTGCTCAGGTCGTAACAGTATTTATTTTTCTTATATCAACGACCTTGTTCGCGTTTTTAAGTTTTGTTTAAGTTTTAGTGACTCTCTCACACTACAAGTCGTAGCGTCAACCTTCAGATAATACACCCATTTCTATTTTGGTCTGCGTTTACTTTTTACTGATTTGTACTCATCGCTTTTCCAGTTTAACATTGTTTTTGTTACGTGATTTTTCTTCATCTTCTTCCTCTCAATTATTCAGTCAACAGTGAAACTTTTCTAGATCCCCTTATCTACTTATTTCTCACTTATCCATTAATCACTCGACTGTTCTTCAGGAATCAATTTGTGTTTTGTTAATTATTGGTATATACAACAGACAGGCTAGCGGCCAACATGATGGATAGTGGTTATTGTCACACGGAGATTTTCAACATCAGAGGTATTACTGTTGGCATCGAAAGAAGGAAACTGGAACTTGCCTGCTGATGGCGGAACTCAAGTTGAGATGAAAAATATTCAGAACATAGTATACGTCCTGAATACAGATACACGCATAACTTGAGAATGACTTTACCGATTTTGATGAAATTTTTGTGTTTATGTAGGTCCCTAGATGGTTTAGTTTCACAATTGAAATCGGTAGGTGGCACTGCAATCGGGTTCCAAGATCCTCCTAATCTCATGGAAGGATTTTAATGATTCTTGTGTGTGTTTAAGTCAGTCCCGGATGGTTTAGATTCCAATTGAAACCCGTAGGTGGCACTAGAATCGGGTCCTAGATTTTTATTTTACCAGGGCAGGACAACGCTTACCGCGACCGCTAATAAATATACCAGTGGTCGCCCATTGGTCGAAGTTCGACCATAATTAATTTAAATAGTACGTTTGAACAATATTAAGGTTCTGTTGTCAAAGGCTATGCTTCTACAGGGTGGCGCAATAGAACGTGCATATTGCATCATCTTTTTTCGCGGGGTAGAAAGTGCGCGGGCGGGGGGAGCGGGAGCCTGCATCGTTGGGTAGGCGGGCTCATGGAGTTTTAGTCACTATGAGTCACTTCGACGGGAAGCGTCGCGCATTTTGCGTGCGCGCATTTTACGAGAACTCTCGTTCATACATCGTTACTAGGCGTTTATATTGTTCTGAATATGGACTACGGCAAATTAGTGAAGCTCCGAGTGCTAATTTAATTAAAATATGGGTACAGCGTTTTGAAGAGACTGGTTCAACGTTTAAACCACAAGCAAAAGGTCGTCCAAGAACATCTAGGACCGACGACAATATTGAGAGAGTTATGCAGTCTGTACGAGGAGATCCACAAATGTCTACTCGCAAGAGATCGTCTGTCTTACACTTATCGCGACGAAGTTTGCAACGAATTTCAAACTTGGATCTTAAACTGCATCCTTACAAGCTGCAGTTAACACAAGAATTGAAAGAGTCTGACTTCGGAGCAAGGCTCGCATTTGCTAATGAAATGCTTAATCGATTTTCCAATTTTGACAATATCCTTTTCTCAGATGAGGCCCACTTCCATATCAATGGGTTCGTAAACCGTCAACATTGTCGTTACTGGAACAGTGAGAATCCCAAACTCAAGCACCAGAAACTACTGCATAGTCCTAAAGTGACAGTATGGGCAGCAATCTCTGGTAGAGGAATAATTGGACCGTTTTTCTTTGAAAATGCGCGGGGGCAAAACGTCACTGTTAATACCGAAAACGCTATGTTGCGATGTTGGAAGGTTTTTTGGCTCCAGAGCTTGAAAATTCAAGAATAGTGAATTCTAGGGCTTGGTTTCAACAAGACGGAGCTACCTGTCACACATCAAATGACTCCATGGCGGTTGTGAAACAGATGTTCCCTGGCAGACTGATTTCAAAAAGAGGTGATATCCCATGGCCCCCACGTAGTCCAGACGTGACGCCTCCTGACTTTTTTTTTGTGGGGATACCTCAAGAACAAAGTCTACAGCATTAATCCGAAAAACATCGATCAGCTCAAGGAGAATATCCGTGGTGAAATGGCAGCAATTACACCAGCATTACTGAAGAAAGTTTTCAATAACTTCCGTTTGCGATTAGAGGAGTGTCGTCGTAGAGAGGGTCATCATTTAGACGATGTTATTTTAAAAAAATAAACATCAGTTATTTCTTAATAATACCTCAGTTTTATTTTAACTATACCTTTTGTATTTATTTTTTAATAAATATTTTAAATATGCACGTTCTATTGCGCCGCCCTGTATAATCACAGATTCACCAAGGCTACACTGTTAATTTGACTTTAACAATAAATAAAAGAGTGAGTATATATGCGTGTGTATGTCAAAGACATGGTAGTGTGTGTAATATTTTTATGCATAATTAAAAAAAATCTATTAGCATTCTGCATTCCTTCTCCTATTTAAACTGTAGTGTGCGGCATTTCATGCTCCTCCGTCCGCGCAATTTTCGTAAAACAGGGTACAAAGTATTTGCTTCTGGTATTAATATAATGATTATTTTAATATTATAACATACCAAGGTATACAAAGAAATGGCTAAAATTGCATTGGCTAAACACCGAAGAGCACCTTTATGGAAATATATCTCCCAGAAACTCCGAGGTTGCACTTAAATCTTCTTTGAATATTTAATAAAAATTCTCTTGATAAAGCGACCCCGAACCACAAAATTTTATAAGCAAAATGCCAACGTTAGAGTTTGCAGGATGCTTTAGTCACTTTCATATAACCACACAAATGAAATATTTTATGATATAATATATATTAAAAACAAGATATTATAATTCAAAATAGCTTTAGAAATAAGTTATTTTATACTTTTTAGTTTTTGAACTCGGTTTTTTTAAACGAAGATTTTTTTTATTTGTTACATATTTTTTTTAGGTTTATGGCTTGGCAGCTAGGCCTTTAAGCCAGATCTTAGTTTTTAATATACATTTAGTTTCTTCATTTTCTTAAGCCTATTTGATACTACTGGGCCAAACTATGTTAAATTTTTAGGGGACCAAAAAGTAACTATTCCGAATCAAACTAAAAAAGAATCACGTAAATCGGATCATAAATCTCAGAGTAATCGGTGTACATACATAAAAAAAATATACCGGCCAAGTTGAGAGCCTCCTCCTTTTGGAAGTCGATAAAAATAAAAAGATATTTCTGAAAAAACTAACTAAAAATATAGTTATTGAAAAAATTATATATGAGCAATATATATTTTTTTCAGTAACTATATTTTACTTAATTATTTTCTTAAGTATGACAAAGAGATGTTATTTTATTACTAAGTGCTAAGTGCCCGCGACTTCGTCCGCGTTGAGTAGTAAAAAAAAGTAAGTAAAAGAAAACACCAGATTTTGAAACGTTCTTTATTGGTGCTCCGCTCCTATTGGTCTTTCCCGCTCCACTTGCTTGCGGGCATTTCAATTATAAACTAGTGGAGCGGATTATGGAGCGTTGATGTCAATAACGACGAAATATACAAATGCCATTGGTTGATTTGAAAATAGCGCCTTTTTTCAATGTCAATCGATAGAGAAAATTAATGCCCGTTTCGACCCAGCTCTTGACATGGGTGTGATCGGAAATAATGACGTCATTAGTGACGATTTCACCATGACCACAACGACCGTGGTCGCGATGTGGAACGGCTGACTGACTATATTAGGCGTTGTGAGTTACTAAAGGAACGCGCCCTATGTAGGTCAAATGCAGTGAAACTATTTGAATTTCTTACCATCTTATATAGAACTATTACCTGTATTTCTACAAATAAAGATTAACTAATAAAACAAAGGCCAAGTACATATTGGAGTATGCAGATTGAATGCGTTATTCTTTTTTTAAATTGCGAACCTGGCAAACCGGCAAATGGCCAGCATACTGGATAGTGGTTACTGTGAGGGTAAGAACTAAGCTGTTTGATGCGTCCATGGTAGCTACTAGATCGAACAGGGTAACGCACCACTGGGCGAGAGCCCATGGCTCAATCGCAGTACGAGAGCCAAGCTCGATCGCTTGAGGAGTACAAAACTATAACAAATCGATTAATTATTTTAACATTACACTGAAGAGAATATATACAGGTCAGAAATCTTACATCCTACGTAAAACATAAACAAATCTGTTCGTTCGTTCGTGGATGCATCTCTGAAGGATTATGTATGACCCTAATGGTGAAGGAGGAGCAAGATGGAATGCTCATCAGTGTCAAATGGAAGATCTTCCGCCGAGGCTATTTTCTTACCTCGCAAGCCTAGGCCCAATTATTACTGATGGAAATTTATATATATTCTTTGTATGAGTCGGGAATTTTATATGGTTTTCACCGCCTGTTAGATAATTTTTCACTGAAGATTTTTATATACAAACAATGTAATTAAGTTTTTATGTAAGTAAACAAAAAACAATATTATACAACCGTGATGCCGAAGCCCGCCTAGATAAAAAAAATGCATGAAAGAAATCTTGCGGACTAAATAAACAAGGGTTACTTACTAGTTTATTAAAAAAAACCCTAGGGTATTAAATTACTAACGTTCTTATTCATATTGAGATAAAGTACTTTTGTAGGCCTCTTTAAGAACCTTAAAGTTGCCTACAAACTTACTCTAACTTAATATGAATAAGACCGTAAATTTTTACTTTAGAATGCATGTCCTTTGCGTCACATAATTGTCATGAGGGTTTCCCATCCCTATTCCTCTTGGGTGCAGGCCTAAATAAACATAATTCAAGCGACCGTAATTTGTGGGTCGAGATATTTTGTCAAGGAGACCCGTAAACAGCTGTGCTGGGCACATTTTAGAGGCCACACGAAATCATTTTTCAGCAAGACGCCTTTGAGCGTGCAAGTGAAGTGAGTGAAGTGATAAGAGAAACCTACATATAATTATGTCATCAATTGCCCAGTTTTTAAATAGTATGTATATCTTACTGTACTTTTTTAACCATTGGTAGACAATTAACGTTTTTTGCATGTTATTTGTGTAAAATGTATAAGGTCGACCCGGCGAGTCAGAGTTATTAGTTTCAAATACGATCGAGGTGTTACTAAGTGTACAATCGAAACGGGTACCTCACGTCGACAGACTCCGCATTTGATAATATTTTTCTACCTTTCTATCTGGACCTGATGTATTTGGTTTTATTTGTAAGAAATGTTAACTACCCGCAACTAAGTGTACTTCTCAATAATGTTTGTGATTTCTTGATTAGCATTTAAATTCAAAGCCTGACATACATATCAATAAATAAAATTAATTATATTATATAATACAATACAATTATATAATCTTAATATATATAAATTACGTGTCACGTTGTTTGTCCGTGATGGACTCCTAAACTACTTAACCGATTTTAATCAAATTTGCACACCGTGTGCAGTTTGACCCAACTTGAAAGATAGGATAGCTTACATCTTAATGAACCCTGTAGATGGCGCTGCAATCCGGTTCTAAATTTTATTTCTTCTGGGCAGGACAACGTCTGCCGGGACAGCTAGTAATAGTATATAATACAACTATAAATCCCAAGTAACCCACACACGATATGCATGCATAGCTAGTTTATAAATAAATTTATTACACTTGTCAGATATGGATTCGTGATAGCAATCCATTAATATTTCAACACAAATCAACCATTTGACTGAATAGCTATTCGATTTAAAGAAACTATTTCCGCATTTACATCGACTCGACTATGTCATGTTAATTGAAACTAACATTAGGTATTCCGGTATAGACGTCAAATGAGAAGCGGATTGATATGAAATGAATATCCACATAATACGTATGCATATCAAAGGCATGCATCGAGATTGTCATTGACTTTAGCCTTATAATATACATATGTGGAATTGTGAATATTTCTGAACGTATGTGCAGTTTTGCATAGAGTAGTTGAGAGTGTTTCAGAACGATGTGTGAGCGAGAAAGATAGATGATGAATGAAAGACAGATTTGAAAAGATAACTAATGGACGGTGATGAAAAAAGAGAAGGGACAATCAAATAGGAGCGTGGGTTGATAGCTGGTGCTGGACGAAGGACGATGTAATAATTATAGAAACTAGTGGTCGCCCGTGGTCGAAATTCGACTATAATTATTAAAAACTTTTATTATCACAAATTTCACCAATGCTACACTGTCAATTTGGCTTTAACAATAAACAAGAGAATACTTTTAAATTTTCTATTATGTTTTTTTTAGTTAATACTGTTCTGGATTTTTGCTTTGCTTGACTTAATTTTTAATTTGACATGTAAAATTGGTAAAAATTTTCCTACACACAGTTCTCTGAATTAAGTATAATATATTGCACACCGATATCGTCGTCATATAGATGTGCTCAACAACTAATTATAACACCTTCATAACTTATCTATATTCGAATAAATAAATTTGAAACTATACTAACAATATATATAATATAATATATAGTTTGTGTTGCAATATGCAAACGCATTCTGAAAGTCTGAACACTTTAAGTTAGAAATAACTAAAACTTACTTAAACTGAAATTGGCTTGTACGGTTATGCGCTGTAGAATTCCTTAGGGTGTAGAAGAGAATGCAATCATCTAGAAATTCCTAGCTGCAGTCTGCGACGACATGCAGCGATTCAAACCACTGCAATATGTAGTGAAAATTCTTTTTTTAAACGTGATCTCTTGTGGTGAACAATCACAATCGTCTGTTTAACTTCCTACTCGCAGAGCTGGCACTGAGTTCAATCAACAAAGAACTATTTTAGTTACATTTTACAGAAGAATAATAAGCAACTGTAGATATTAAATATTAATTATATTGGTATTATGGAGGGTAGATGTAAGAAAAATCATCTCATACGGGAGAAAAGTTGAAAAAGTGTCCAGCTGTAAATAACAGTTCAAAAACTGTGCACAATGGCGCTGATGTAGGCAAAGGGAATGGTGTGAATGTAGCTGTTGTAAACGAATCGAAGTATGCCGAGTTAAGCAAAATAATATCTTTGGCGACTAGAGTAGTTGGTGACACTATACTGTTATAAAACGTTAACTATTTACTAAGTACGAAGTAATTTACTCAATAAAACCTCAAAGAGTAGTTATGTGAGAACGTGAATAGTTATTCTATTTCGTGAATTTTGAATAATACGCTAAGTGATTTTGTAATATTTAATGTTATAAAACTAAAACACTATAATACTACTCATAACTTTAAAATTCACCTTGATGCCAGAGTGGCGCCACCCTAATTTAATACATTTCGATGGACACTTCTTCATATACAGAGATGGTTCTCCTTACCTCTACCTCCATAATTGTTATGTAAAAAAAGGAAATTTGTGGCAACAGAGAGCGGATGCAAGTGAATTATCAGCGCGTGGAGAATAACACGCGGGAAATCGAATACACAAAATGTCACTGTCGATGATAACTACTTTGAAATTATGTTTTTTTTTATATGTATGTGGTAACAAGGCTTTGGAACTCACACTATCAGTTAAAATTTGACATAAGCTCCGTACAAGTGATATCAAAATTTAACCGATGGTAGGGTAAGTTAATATATATTAGTTATATATATGTACATGTACACATAAACACATGTTTCTATTCATGGATCAATTTGATTGCTTACCATACTATTATTTTAATTTTATATATATTGTCAGCGCGTAGTCGATAGTTTGTAGGTAATCTATAGGATACACTTCGGCGAGTGTGGCGCGGAATGGCACGAATTAACCCCTCCCTCACCTTTTAAACTACCGGACAAGCAGACGCACGAGCTCACGTCACCGAAATATGGTGGAAATACCAAGTAAGCGGAAAAAGCGTCATGCTTCTACTTTTATCATACTTGCTGCTGAAGATTTTTTTTCCAATTTGGCAACACAACTACACGCAAAAACGTCTATAGGCCTGTTTACATTTTTGGTTCTTTCTTTTCTCTAATCTTTTATTTTTTTCAGATAGGCGATATTTTTTTTTGAATTCGTAAGCCTTTAAGAATGTGTTAAGCCAACTGAAATCCTCTCGGACCCTTTGTGGGCCAGAAACGTCACAATAAACGCCAATTACTGGTCTCTTGAAGATTTATCTACCCTCGAGGTATCATTAGAGCGGTGTCTGCTCCATTTTTGTGAGTTTTTTATCTTATTGAATTGACGGCAAAGTTAATGAGGTCGAAACCGCTCTCTAAAATTGTTCGTACGTTTCAACCCGATTGGCTTAGTTAGTTAAAGTATATACTTAGCCACTGCTGAGCTCAGGCCTCCTACTATTGGGGAACGGACAGTATACCCACCACCCTTGTTCAAGGTGGCTTGGAATTGACACATCGGTTATCTCGATGTGCAGGTTGCATCACGATGTTTTCCTTCACCGTTGTTAGCACGTGGTAATTGTAACGATATGCACATTAGATCAGAAAACTGCTTAAGTGGTGCATGTGTTCCGGCCAGGATCGAACCCGCGCCTTTTGGGTTAGGGACGCGTGCGCTAACCATTACGCTATCACCAATTTTTGAAATTTAAATAATTAAATTTGAATAAAGGTGTTTTCTCTATACAATTAATAAAAAAAATCTTCACTTTATAAAAAAATCAAATTGAAAACTTTGAAGAAATGAAAGATTTAGGGCCGCTTGCATAAGGTCGCTTAAATTTATTTAAGAAACACAAAACGTATTTAACACCCTTAAATACAATTAGCGTCTTGCACAACGCAAAATTTGCCGCTAAATATATTTAAAGAACTGTCTATACGGTTTGTGTAAAACGTATTTAGGCAGTTTAATATGATTAACTAATTTTATTTAAAGGCGACCGTTATGCAGGGGGCCCTTAATGAATAACAGTTAAGACTTGTAAAGCGACTTCCGAAAGACGATAACTGCCGGTTGTATTATTTAAACTCATTTGGCTAAGTTCAAGTAATTAACAAAACAACAAGTTTTTAAACTTTACTAAAATATGTTTTGCAGACAATTGTGAACTTTTAACGTGTTAGAGACATAGTGGAATCATTATTTTGATAGCAGCTCATAGGGCTGGCTTGTTTGGTATGATGGCTTATGTTCTTTAATATTTTTTATTTTGTCCAAATCGCTGTCGGTGGGGAGCGTTCCCAAAATGCTGGCCGCATTCCCTCATTGTATGGCAACGCTTATTCGTTGCCCTTTGGCCATAGGCCAGCCTTTTGGTCACACGAGACTTCTTTCAGTCGTCTTGAAAGGTCTCGATAAAGTTGATAAGCCTCACGTCCCCATGGCCCCAAAGTCTCAACCCCGAAAGCTACAAATATGTATCCGTCACCGATGGATGCATATTTGCGGCGTTTCAGGGTCTGTTGAAGTGCGGCAGCTCCCCCGGCAGTGACGGCTGTATTTGGAAGATGGGAAACCACCAACGTATCGACACACGTTGCGTCCCATACTAAGGGGCGTCCCATCTTCCAAGGTACCAACGACATTCCATCCGGTCGCTTGCCATCGTCGCGGCACAGTCCGTTCGGTTCAAGAACGGCTGGAACCCCAACGGTGACAAGAGACCGGCGGATGATGTCGTTGATAGCCGCATGTCGTGAAGTTCTACACTCTGCACTGCACTCCTCAAACAAGATAAGCCATGGTGACCCAGTCTATCAACTTAATCTCCACACCAACAACGATGTGGGACCACGATGTCTGCCCCCAGGCGAATGCAGGCAGCAATCCTGAATGTAGTATCATCCAGAAGTGTACCTAGATTCGCCGAGGGCAGACACTGAAGTCACAGACCAGACTCCCATTTTGTAACAGCTAGGAGGCGAGCACGGTCAGTTTCGCCGGTGCAAGATGACATGAGATTGTCATATACCGACTTACTGAGCGGCCCATCCCACAGCCTCTGCATCTTTGGATCTAAAGGAAAATTTACATTCGGGCAAGCCAAAGACCAGGCATTTCTGGCCTCAGTCAAATATGGGACCTCAAAATCACTGAGTGATGGATTTATTATATTACCGATGAGGTCCACAGTACTATAGACTGAGGACAGAAAGGCAGGTAGTGCTACGTCAGAAATTTTGCGTATCCCCAAGCCACCTAGCCGTATCGGTAAGGAAGCCTGGGTCCACGATCGGTCATCTAAAGAAATACTTAGGATAGAAGTTAATGTTTGCCGAATAATATTGTCTAAAGTTTTTTTTAAACTTGAATGTCTCCAAAGGGGGGAACAGCGCAATACATACGTGAAGTTGGGAGTGAAAACGCAGTGTCTAATAATAAAATAAGCACTATGTGTGTTTAATTGTTTTAAGTTTAATAATTTTGATTGAAAATTTACAATTTTGTATTCTATATATGTATATATATATATATACATATACATATATATATATATATATATATATATATATATATGTATATGTATATATATATATATACATATATATATATAGGTTTATGACTTGGCAGCTAGGCCTTTAAGCCAGATCTTAGTTTACAATATAGTTTCTTCATTTTCATTTTCTTAAGCCTATGTGTAGCATAGCTGAACTGTAGGTAATCAGCTAGTGCCATTCAACGGAGTTCTTGTAACAACTCAAAAGGCCACGTTTGTCACTATACAGTTCACATTTCTCACAAAACACATAATTACTACTCCATAACTATCAATATCCTACCACTATTGTTCAGTTGGGGGCAGATTTATTTGCTATAACTGAAACTGGATGTAATCCATCAATACCAGATGCGGAAATCGTACCACCTAGTTATCACATATTAAGATGTGATAGAATGGACGGAAGAAAGCAGGGAGGCGCGCTTCTTGTAGCCACACACTGGCTTGAACTACGAGTGGTGTCGTTACCAGCGAACTTCAACGTAGACGAATATCTGTTCGAATTGGTTTGTGCCACCGTCCATATGAACAATATTTTTTTATTTTTATGTTGCGTATTGTACATCCCACCTAACAGTAATGAAAATAATTATATAGCGATGTTCAGGCTATTAGAACAATTAAGTGTAAAATACAAGGATGTTATTGTGATAGGAGATTTTAATTTATACTCGGCTAGCACAAATGTACTGAACTATTATGAATACTTCATTTCGTTCTGTGAATTCACTCAAAACAATAATGTACCTAATTGTAACCTCCGACAATTAGATTTAGTTCTCTGTTCGTCTAGTTTATGTGGCACAATTACTGTAAGCGAAACTGACGAAGCGTTAGTACCGGTGGATAACCATCATCCTCCGTTAGCTATCACCATCACGCGCATTGGTGGTTGCTTGGCTAGCACACATGATTGCTCACTAACTGGCGAAGAAGTAACTGGTTCTTTTCCACCTCAGGGAATAAATATTAACAATAATAAATGGCCACAATGGAATTTTAGAAAAGCCAACTTTAACTTATTGTATTCTTTAATGTTATCTGTGGACTGGAGCCCGTTGTATAGTATAAAAGATCCAACAGAGGCATTAAATTATTTTTATAATACATTTTATTCATTACTAGATGATTGCGTACCTAGAAAAAAGCAAAACTGTGTAAACTCAAGGTATAATTATCCTGAGTGGTACACAGGAGATGTGATTCGCAACATTAGAGAAAAGGCGAGATTACATAAGCAGTATAAGTTAACTAAATCACAAAATGACTACGCAGCATTTGCTCAGTGTAGGACAAGGGTTAAGGTGATGATCAGAGCAGCATACGAGAGGTACAAGCAGCGGATTGAAATGTGTGCTAAGGAGGACCCTAAATCTTTATGGCAATTTTTAAATACAAAAAGGGGTATAACTAAGGAAAAGAAGATAACAAAGGATGGGAATATAGTACCGGAGGCTGATTGTGCTCGTGAATTTGCTCGTTTTTTTCATTCGGTCTATAGCACTCAAAAAGCAAAACTCAATATTGACGATGCAATTGCAGCAGGGGGTAGTAGCAGTATGAGAGTGCATGTAGACCGGTTGAAATTATCACAGGTGTCCAAAGCACTTGCACGACTCAAACCTAAGCATTCCGCTGGACCGGATGGAATACCTGCATTTATTATGAAGGATTGTCAGGCAATCCTAACTGAACCTCTACTACATTTATTTAACCTCTTTATTGATTTCTCTTTCTTTCCTGAATGTTGGAAAGTTACTAGAGTGGTGCCAGTGCCCAAGGGAGCTGGCGGATCGGATATTACTAATTTCAGGCCTGTGGCGATATTATCAGCACCCGCAAAAATATTTGAATCCATAATCCACAAGTGTATCTTAGATCAAGTAACTTGTCAGTTATCGGAAGCTCAACATGGTTTTAGACCGGGTCGTAGTACAAACAGTAATCTTCTTAACTTTATGGCATATGTTGTTCCCTTGGTGGATGCTGGGGTCCAGGTCGATGCTGCCTATTTTGATTTCAAAAAGGCCTTCGATTTGGTAGACAATGACATATTGTTGTCAAAATTGGCAGCAGTAGGATGTACTCCCAAGCTATTAAACTTTTTTGCTAATTACATGAGAGATCGTCAACAGTTTGTCGATTATGCTGGTTGTAAATCAGAGCCATACTATACCCGATCAGGAATTAGCCAGGGAAGTAACCTGGGACCACTCCAGTTTATTATCATGATTAATGATTTGCCTGAGGTAGTGAAAAATTCCAAATGCCTTTTATTTGCGGATGATTTAAAGTTGCTGCTTGCGATCAAAGATAAATCGGACTATGAGATGCTCCAGAATGACGTAGCTAAAGTAGCAGACTGGGGTGAAAAAAATAATTTATTTTTTAACACGACAAAATGCTCTCTCATTTCCTTTAGCAGAAACAAGCGGCCTCTCCATTACAACTATTTCTTGGTTAACGAAGCAATTAAAAGAGTTGAAACGGTGCGAGATCTTGGAGTATGTCTTAATACACAGCTAACATTTCGCGATCACATAGTTAAGATTTGTAAGAAAGCTTATCGAAATTTAGGATTTGTATTACGTCGAGTAGAAGGTATTAAAAGTATTTATGTAGTTAAAACATTATTTAACGCTTTAGTAAGAAGCCATTTAGAAAGCAACGCAATCATCTGGGCTCCACATGAAACTAAATATAGTCTCATGTTGGAGCGCATACAAAATAAATTTACCAGATTTCTATACCTAAGACTTTATGGTGTTTACCCATTTTATCCTTTGTTGTACCCAACCTTGTTTGTCTTAGGCATGGTTGGGTACAATAATTTGGCATCTAGACGAAAGTTTACACTCGTCTCATACTTATTTAAATTGTTAAGAGGTAAATTATTTAACCCAGGAGTATTAGCTGAAATCAAACTTAATGTTCCAGCAAATTTTGTGATGAGACGTAGGCAGCCACCAATGTTCGTAGTGCCATACGGCAGGACTAACCTACTTAATAAGGCGCCGATGACACAGGCCTTGCGAACATTGAACAAGACATGTCAACAAATTGACATTTTTATCTGTACTGTGACTGAATTCACAAGAACGGCGTATTATATTATATGTTATGACGACTGAATGTATATTCATATCTAAAATGAATAGTATGTGTACCACGCTATCGTATTGGTGGCAACTGTAATGATAGCGATGTTTGTATGATAATAAATAAATAAATAAATAAATAAATAAAAAGTTTAGAGTAATTTTACACATTTTTAGAAAATAAAACTGCACAGCACAACATCTCCTTTCAGTTCCCGCCAAAAACTCCCTACCATCAATATGTTCCTTAGCGCATGCAATGAAAGACATTTTATGGCAATTTTTATTTAACACCTTGGATTTTTATAGTAATAAATACCTACCTAATATTACTCAAGGACAATATAGCATTCTAATGATCAAAGAATTTTTGAAACAGGTTCAGTAGTTTTTGAGTTTATTCGTCACAAACATACAAAAATCGATATATATATATATATATATATATATATATATATATAAATCAATTGCTGTTCGTTAGTCTCGCTAAAACTCGAAAACGACTGGACTGATTCGGCTAATTTTGTTTTTGAATTATTTGTGGAAGTCCAGGGAAGGTTTGAAAGGTGAGTAAATATGAAAAAATGCTTGAAACATAGTAAAAATAGCAATTTCGCTTTCCTTTAGAAACTATTCCTACCTGTCAAACAGTTGATGTTCGCCCGTCGTTTAGAAATTAATTAAGTTTAAAAGTCGTTCAGAACGGATATTAAATTTAAAATTGGAGGTTTTTTTTGGTTTTGATTGTCAAACGTTTGATGTTCGTATTGTCGTTCAGAAATCAACGTTTGTTATTTATTGATTCTGAGGCGGTACGAAGTTTGCCGGGTCAGCTAGTATAAAATAAGAATCTTTCCCCTTAATAATATTAGTATAGACACATAGCAAGAATCAACACGCCAAGAAAAAATATCTATCCAACAAACCGGAATGTCATTTACTAAAATTCGTGTTTAAATCAAGTCAGCACCAACAAAAAGTAGCGCACGCATTTCTTTTGATAGATTCGTCGGCCGGTGCGTGTGGTCGGTTTTCCGTCAAGATTAGTGGAATTAATAGCATCAGGAGGGCATTTGTCTTGTCGGGACTTTTCCGGGTCTGTTGTTACTGAGACGTTGGTATACGTATCGTATATTATGTGGCCATGATTCATACATTCATTCATCTTGATGAATGTAACAATCTATTTTTTATTTTTGTTGATTCGGTATCCGGAAACGTAGCAAGAATGCTGTTACGAGCTACAGGACTCGAATTAAAATGCCGTTAGAATTACTATAGAATTTATTAAAACTATACCAACACGTATAACATAGGTACAAATACAACTAGACGCAATAAGTCCCAATGTTAATGCACAATTCAAGAACACGCGCAAAGTCCGTCACTAAAATGTACACACGTCTTGCCTCGCTTGTGTTATCGCTTTTACTCCCCACCCCTCCTTTCGGGCATTGTTTTATACTAAACTGTATAATACCGACAAAGGACCGCGTGGACTGAGTTAATCCGCACACCTGGCAAGATTCGACGCAATGCAATAACAACAAGGATTAGTTCGACACTAATGTCGACCATAAAACAAGTACGATAACAATAGGATGTTTTTCTTAATTGCAATTTTCAAACACGAAGTAAACATAACAACTCCGAATGCAGGAAAGGTAATAGACTGCGTTTTACGACAGGCGGGTGTGCGCATTTCTTTGACGACAATTCAATTTCATGCTGCCTGTCGTAAGCGGCAACAAACAACCCACAGCCAGGTAGTACGGTATTTGCCCGTTTGGATGGATTCCACCTCTGGTCTAGAGCATGCTGCCATAACAATCTTGAATTGTATTCAAGGTTTCAGTCATCCTTTAAAGAGTAAGTCAAAGTAATGTATTTGTTTAAACCTTGGACACTTGCAGATGTTAAGCTAAGTCTCAAGTTACGTTTCGCAGGCATACAATTTTTTTCTATTTTTGGTTCCAAGCAGCTCGTAGGCCTTATGACTACATATATTATCCCCCGCAAATTGCTATTGCGTCTGGCCGCCATTTTGGTGACGTAACCGTAGCTGAACACTCAGTACTGTTAGCATCACTGGCCGGCGAGCATCCGTACATATCGAGTTGCGGATGACGTCACGTGAATGAAAATTTGACAAGGTTCCAGCGCAGTAGCAATTTGCGGGGATAATATATAATATAATGATTATATTATTGATTATGATGCTCTTTGCAGCAGCACATTGGTGAAAAGTTTGGTGTTACAAATATTTACGCACTTTGGAAATGAATAGCTTATTTCGGTCTTCGACTGATTATATAAGAATTTAATGCAATATAACTTTCGACTCTAGCTTTCTTGCCTTATGAAAGAGCAGGAAGCGATAAAATAAAATAAAAAAAACCTTTGTGAATACTTGCTTTTAAGAAAAAAGAATTTTACGTATGAGTATGAATTATATGTAATTTCATTTAAAAAATCTAATGTTCGGACGGAAACACTAAACATTAATATTTAACCTAATTTAAATAAGAATTATTTTAATTCCCTGAAATTGGTTCAATTTTAATAACGTCTTTTAATTTCATGTTATAAAATAAATTCCAAAATAACTTGACCCAACATTCTCAGTGATTCTAAGGCAGTCGCAGTTCCACGTGAATTGGTTATAGGCAGTCCAATAAAAAAATAAATTGAAGCATAAAATACTTCGCTTCTACACTCCCAAATGTCTTTCCTCATATTTTTTATAACGGGGTCATAAATTAATTTCCCCCAATGCCACTCGACCAATTTGGTTGCTTTATACATAGTTATTTCCCGCTTATTTTAGAACTTTTATGTGGCATTCTTATCTACTAGAGTTTGCTCCTACATCGCCTGTCAAACCCTAGGCAGTAGCTTTATAGAATAGAATAGAAAACAATATATAAATAAGCTTTTTACAGTAGTCACATTAAACAGTAAAAGTAGGAGCAATGGGCGGCTTTATCGCTTTAGATCAATCTCTTCCAGACAACTATATGGATTTTATGAACTGGAGATTCGGAGGTATATGACGGTGGCGTACAAATTAATTACATATATAAATATCACACAATACATAATTCTAAAATTAATAAAAATAGAGAATAAACAATAACACATATGTTGGAGATGCAGTGGACTGTTGGGTTTGGGTCGCTGGTTTAGCTTCCGAAATAAAACGACGAAAAATGATACTACGGGTGTTCAAGGTTACCCACATACTTAGGATCTTAGAACATATGAGATTTTGGAGGTGGGCACTAAAAACCAGTGCTGTGTTGGACATGTCTCGGCACAGTAAAAGACTGGGTGCCAACCTCATTTCATAAATTGCGGCTTTCTTTTATTGTTATTTTCTTATCAGTTTTTTTTTTAATTTATTTTTTATTGCAGGAGTTCAGCAGACAGGCAGACGGCCCACTTGATTGAAAGCGGTTACCATCGCCTATGGACATTTGCAATACCAAAGGTGCTACAAATGCGCACGGTGACCAGGTTCCAGTCTTAGGTCAGAGCATGCTGCTCTCTTAAGGGAGACTGGAACCTGGTCACTAATGCCGGAACACAACTCAAAGTTGTTATGGCGACATACTTTAGACCAGGGGTGGTAGCCATCCAGTCGGGCAAATGCCCTACCACCTGACTGTGGATTGTTTCGTCGCCTCTTATGACAGGTCGCCCGGCCGCAGGAAATTGTATTCTTTCTCCGTTCCTGCACGGATAAAACGTTATAATATAAGTTTGTATTGTGTGAGTCGCAATTGGAAATAAATATTTTATTTCTTTTCTTTCTAAAACTGAATGTTCCGGTGACTATAAATTATATTTCGAAAAGAGACCAAAATGGCTTTATAGTACATATTTTCGGTCTATATCAGCAAACTACACTCCGTCTATGACCCGCCGACAGACAAAGGAGATTGAGTGAAATGCGCTGAGTTGTACCTCAGAGCAACAGTGACGACAGTAAT
This sequence comes from Dendrolimus pini, assembly GCA_949752895.1. Lineage (NCBI taxonomy): Eukaryota > Metazoa > Arthropoda > Insecta > Lepidoptera > Lasiocampidae > Dendrolimus > Dendrolimus pini. Next base: position 2,740,172 of record OX457144.1, read on the forward strand.
TTAATTGTCCTTGGACGACTTGTTTGTTATAGAGATTGTAGTCCATCTCTCTATATTCTATAATATGCTCTTAATACTCGACAGAAGCCAAATCGTTGCCAAAATTCAGGGTTTTATTCAGAAAGCACTATTTAAGCATCATCAAATAGCTATGTACGTCTGATTAACACAACATAATTATGCTCTTACATTTACTAGTACTTTTTTTTTTTTTTTTTTTTTTTTTTTTTAATATGACGGTAGAATAAAGGCTTTTTTATTATATTATATTTATAAGTATAGTAAATGGTTTAATTATTTTAGTATCCTACAGTTACTGATATTGCAAATAAAAGTATAAATAATTAATATTTTCTAAATTATAAATAAATTAAACTAAAAATAAGCTATAAATAAAAACTAACATTTACTAGTACTAATATAGAAATAGCTCGAGACACTCGAGTCAATAGAGAAAAGAACTAGGAAACTGATAGGCAATAACCGACTATTCGACGAGAGGCTTCAGTGCCTAAATCATCGACGTAAAGTCGCTAGTTAGTCGGTATTCTATAGGATACACTTCGGGGAAAGTGCCACGGAATTACATTAATTGGTTCCTCCTTTACCATTTTACCAGCGGACAAGCAGACATACGCGCTTAAGCCACCGATACTTGGTGGAAATACCAACAAAGCGGCCAAAACGCTATGCTTTCATTTTTATCATACGTACCGTTGAAGAGTGGAACTCTTTACCGTCGTCGGTTTTTCTTGAAGAATACAATCTAGGTGTCTTCAAGTCTCGCTGAACAGGTATCTTCCAGGTGAGAGTGCTCCGCCTGACATCAGGTTCAATGTGAGTCAAAAGCAAACCTATAGAAAAAAACTATGTATTAAAAAAAAAAAAATACTTATAGGTACAAATATATATATAAGCTCTGTATATTTGTATGTATATGTTCATATTTACTCTATATTTGATAGGCTGTTTGAATTCACTTAAATCACAATTTTCTTTTAACGTATGGAAATGGAAACATGTAATATTTTCTTAATTTTTCACGACTAGTATACATAAAAAAACTACAAAATTTATTTGATTTTCATTATTCCGACGTTTCGGCCACTTTTCAATAGCGAAACGTAAAGACGTTAAAACGTAGTTTTATTATAGAAACTTGTATTACGCAGAATACAGCAAGGTTACTTTATATATTTTACGTCATTCAGTTTTCGTAAAAATGAATGTATATGATTAATTTGTAAATGAACTTCCGTATTATAATTATATATTTATCTATCGCCTCATTTTTGCACCAGCTATATCGCCAGATTAGCTAAGAATTTTCTTTGAATTAGGTTGCCTCGTAGAAATCGCTTTATGCGATAACGTTGCCTATTGTCTATCCGTGCAGGAACGGAGAAAGAATACAAATTCCTGCGACCAGTCGGCCTGTCGTAAGAGGCGACAAAACAATCCACAGCCAGGTGGTAGGGTATTTACCTGTCTGGATGGCTACCACCCCTGGTCTAGAACATGCTGCCATAACAACTTTGAAACATAACATAACATATATAGGCAACGGTAAACACTTTTGATCACAGTCGTGCCTTCAGCCTGTCTGCTGTACACCAGCAATAAAAAAAATTGTCTAGAAGGTATTGTAAACATGAAATTTTTCTGATTGTTCTCTATAAAGTGATATCTATCAATCAGCATTGTCTTTTACACAGAAATCCTTTATAATGTGAGTGCATAAACTGTGAGAAAAGCTTGCATATGACCATTTATTTCCAAATTTGAAAACAGAAATATTGTTTAACCATAAATTATGAGTGTTACGGTTGTGTTACGAGTAATGTGGAATGCAGTTCTAAGGCTAGTCCAGAGTAAATAACTCATTAGTCAGCCATGAGTCAATCAATAACGCTGTTCATTTTATTAATCAAGGCCGAAACTAACCTCAATTTCAATAGCATTATACTCGCCACAAGCTTATTGCGGTCAGTCTAAAATTAGATAAATAAGTCATCAGATTTGATTGATACCAGTCATCGAGATCAAAGAAACTAAATGGTTTGGATATCCGCTGTTCAAAGCGTTCAGAAAAATGTTCGCTCACCCACAAACATTTTAATTCACTCGTCTCATTCAGCCATATCATTCAACTCCCAATACAATCGGTTCACCGTGTTATTATGTTACTAAGAAAACTTCAAAACATTCAAACTAGGTCTATACATCCTTGACCGAAATACGCCAAACTACCAATAAATATTTACACCGGCGAACACAAGCCACACGCTTCTGAAAACAAAAATATGATTTAAAATACAACGGACGCAAACCATTGTTCCAATTGTTTAGCTGATCCCGATTGATTAATGTCCCTTTTGTTGTTACAGGCAGACGGCCGTAAACAAGGAGTCGAAATGAGATGAGTATGCGCGTGGCGTGGGCCCGATGGTACTGGATTGTTATTTTTACAACGTGCGCCGCTAGAACCGGCAGTGATTGGCTGGACTGCGCCAACATTGCCACCTGCCACTGTAAATGGTCATCGGGCAAGAAAACCGCTATGTGCGCGTCCAGTGACCTCCGCCGCCCGCCAGCGCTCTCCTCAGATATCCAGGTGCTTGACATCCACGACAATCCACTGCGGAGCTTACCCCAAGAAGTCTTCAAAAACATCGGCCTTCTAAACCTACAGCGATTAAATTTGAGAGCAACTAGTCTAAGATCGATACACCCCGACGCCTTTTTAGAATTAATAATCCTTATTGAAGTTGACTTGGGGGACAATGACCTTTCGCATTTACCCAAAGACATATTTAGAGGCAATGAGAGATTGCGGTTAGTTGTGCTCAGTAATAACCCTTTGACTACACTAATTGCCGACCAGTTTCCGTCGCTCCCACATCTACGAATGCTTATTCTAGATGGGTGTAGATTAAGATCCATACATACGAATGCGTTGCGGAATCTTAAAGCCTTAGAGACAATAGATTTACGTAGAAATCAGCTTACATTCCTCCGTTTAGTAACATTTTCATTATCTGCTTTAAAGACTATTTCCTTGTCCGGAAATCCTTGGAGATGTGATTGTAGATTACGAGAGTTCAAGGACTGGTTTTTGGATAGTAAGTTAGGCACTGAAGAGTTGTTGTGTGTTGAACCCTCAACTAAGGCAGGTATGAAATGGAAGCACGTGCCAAGTGAAAGTATGTCATGTCCGCCTGAAGTAAAATCGAGTACATTAGTTGTAAGAGCTGAAGTAGGAGTTGCTACTTCATTTGGTTGTTGGGTCCATGGAATACCAAAGCCCCAAGTCACGTGGTTGTTCGATGGTGTTGATGTTCATAATAGTTCTGTAGATTGTGATATGGAAGAAACAGAAACGACCATTGATGATGAGGTCGATGAAAGAGTACCAGGTAGCACTAGATGGGTCAACGTAACATTATTTAATGTTACTTCAAGTGCTGCTGGGGAATGGACGTGTTTAGCAAAAAGCGTTGCAGGGGAAGCCAGAGCAATTATAAGTTTAGTTCTTCCAAGATCTCAAACAGCTACAGCACGAACTGCTCCGGGTATCCCACAGCTATTAGGAGTTGTTTTTGGAGCTTTAGGCATATTAGCAACGCTTGGATTTATAGGGGCTGTAGCATGTTGGCATTTGCGAAGAAGGACTGTACCTCCAAGTAGAAGTTTCACAGACCAAGAAAAGAGATTAATAGATGCATCAGTTGTAGTCAGTTGCGATCGATCTATAGGAAATATGGCATCTCCTTGTGATTTTGAACTTACTGAACAATCTTTAGGGGACGATCAGCCAAGAACCTGTGGGTTTGATCCTGTGCATATAACTATAGAAGGGACGCCTGGAATATTTCCACCGCCTCCAGCTGAATTTGCGGTGCCAGTACCTTATGGAAACATCTTCATATCCGTTCAAGTTGCTGGTAGAGGGGAACCGGGAAAGTATCCAGATCTCCTTAGCGGGGGAGCAACATTGCCTAGAAGAAATAGATCATGCTGTGCAGCTCCTTATGATAACATGGGTCCTAGAGTGACAGCGACTGGAAGTTCGACGTGGTCTCTTCCAGGTGCGAGTTCGGAACATGTTGAGCCTTCAGAAACGCCAGTTTTAACCCTACCGCCACCACCACCAGAATTTGTATCTCTTTAGCCCAGGCAGCTGGTACTAGATGCCTCTGCATTGAGGTGACCTGGTACCATAGAATTTCAAGTCAATTAGACTATTTCCCAATTTTACTGTATTGAAATATAATTTTCACTTAATTATTAAATTAGATTATAAGCTTTTTTGTATATAGTAGGTTGCTAAGTAAGAGATGTGTGACATCCCGTGTGTAATACGTAAGATTGTTATTGGATAACTAAATTTAATGTAATATTGCATTTAAGGGGAACTTGTTGACAGATGCGGTACAGTTTGAAGTGAAAGCTGTTGTTTTGGAAACACTTTGTCTTGTACCATTTGTGTAAACAAAATTAGCAAGATTCTCATGTTACATAAATCCGAGTTTCGGAAACGTCCATTGCCGAATTGAAGACTTTCTTTTTGTGTTCCTATTATTGTATTTCCAGAATAGTTACAATAGTAATTTTTAAGTATTTTGTGACATATAAAGTTTTTTTAAGGGAATGTCAGACATATATGTCAAACATCAAGCTTGTCATTTGACATCTGAGTGAGATTAAAATGAAATAAAAATATAGTATAATTAACTTTTTAACTTAATGTTATGATATATGACGTTGATAAATTGTTTTTCAGTAGATATTACTACCTATACTGTTTCCAAGCGTTTTTTACGTTTGCACGTCTATCAAGTTGAACAAGTTGACAGTAAAGCCCATATGAAACAAATGACATAATTGTTTTACTTGATTTTTGTATGTGACGTAATAGTGATGTTCTGTGAATCATGTAACACAGACTATTAAACCATCGACACTGTACGTAAAGAAATCGAAAGTAATCGATTTGAAAATTTTAAATATTCTACTTTAAAGAAAAGTAATTGATTAAAATTTATTTATAAATGAAATCGATTTTTATTATAACAAATCAAGTCACTAACGCATTAAGATATTGCTAAGTGATCCGTCATCGAGCTGTCAAAAGTAAAATAAATGCTTGGAAAGGGTATATATATTTACTTACTTACTTACTCCGTTGGCTCAGCGACCCAAAGTGATTCTTGGCCTTCGAAACGAGAGCATGCCACTTTTTTCGATCCCGTACGGTTTCTTGCCCATTACTGGCTCCTATCTCCGACAGGTCAGCCTCTACTCTGTCCTTCCAGCGATATTTAGGATGGCCGACCGGACGCCGACCTACCGGCCCTCCCAAATATGCTTTCCTCACGCTGCGATCCTCTCCCATCCGTTCTACGTGACAGAGACATTGGAGGCGGTGAGCTTTTATTTCTCCTATTATGTTAGGCTCGGCCACGAGATTCTCAATTTCGAGGTTACTTCGAACCCTCCAGATACCATCCTCTCTTTTATTTGGACCCAGAATCTTACGTAGAATCCTCCTATCCACTACTAAAAGCTGGTTCTTCTCTTTGAAGGTAAGCGTCCAAGCTTCACAAAAAGGGTATATATAGTTTGAATAAAACTTTTGTATATACTTACGTGGATTTAAATGTAATTTTCATACAATGTGTACAAATACTTGCTTTGAAAATGAATGAAATGAAATAATTCTTTAAGAATATTTATATGAAATTATTACTCATCAAAATGTTTCCAAAACAATAAAAACTTAGTCCTCACTAAAAAAATCTAGATTTCTGTTGAATGCCTCTCGGATACGTGGACTTCCTACCTTTTGTAAATATTGTTTATTGAACAATCTTCCCAAATATAAGACTGACCCTTTTGTCTTGTTTTGTCTCTCTTTGTAATTATAATAATGGAGATAGTTTAGACGAATTATTAGTAATTAAAGCTACCGAAAGTTAGTGCGTAGTTATTAATTAGTTGTCACTACGTGATTTGTTAGCTGTTTCACCTATAATATTATATAATACTGTTACCTACAACGCCGGTTAAAAAAATTAGAATATTGTATATTCTAATCTACAATTTTCAAAATATTTTTTTCCAAAATATAGACACATTATTTGTATTCAAAATTTTAATAAAATTAACAAATAGCTTTTTCTCAAAACTGACAGTATGTGGGTTGGTTCCATTTTGCATAAGTAGGTCCAATTTTATTATCATAAAAAAATTCATTCAGTCACGTCCTTCAAGAGTATTATAGTGGACCTATAATACTCTTGAAGGACTGCTATAGCTGCACTCTGTCTTCTGGTAGTTTAAACCAATTTGGATGGTGCGAAAATATTTCTGCATCTAAATATCTATATTTACACACTCTGTCTCACGAAAGAAGTCGCACAGACGGGGCGCTACGGTCATGCAGCGGAATGTTAGATAAATAAAATAAAAAGATTCCGATTTAATAGTGTTTATAAATAGAATAATAATAGAATGTAACAGTTATATTAAAAAAACTTGATAAAATCAACATGACATGTCTGGGCTGATCTTGAAGGGGTTTTCCTACATAGGATGTTGATGTTACGGATTATTTTATGTAATATAAATCTATTAGCAAAAACGTAAATAAATAAAATTCGCTTCTAAAAACATTATATTGGACTTGATCTTACAGAAAGTTTTCACAAGTGACAAAGAAATAATATAAATAAATTTAAATTTGATGTAATGTCAACTTTTGTTTTGTTTATGTCACTTTTTAATTAATTTTATTAATTTACGTTTTCGCTAATAGATTTCTATTACATAAAATAATCCGTAACATCTGGCGACTGTGACAGGGCGGTTAATGATAGAGTTGCCAGATGTAAATTGTTTATTACTTAATGGTAATGAAATGATTGTGCTAAAATCAATTTGCGGCTATTTTGCCGACTGACCGGATACTGTGCTAAACGAGAACTGATGCGAATGATATGTGTAAATGCATTTGTCTTCATAAACCGCTGACACGGCAATCTACGGCTTTTTTTTTTTTTTTTTTTTTTTGTTTGAGGCGAGGAAAAATGCTGACCGATTTACGCACTCTCAGGGCCGTCACTAGGAAACGGCGCGCATCCATCGGGGGCGATAACGCTAGCAATAGTATGCTTTGTTTGCGCTTCGTCCGCGATGGCTTGACACTGAGGAGTGTGGAAGACTCAGAGCGATGCCGCACGGGCGAGCAACCTCAATACCCACTAAAAAACCTCTCCTCCCGTCGACCCTGCGCTTTGTTGTGAAGGAAAGACTGAGATATAGAACATAGTTACGCAACAGTCGATCCAGCGCAATAAAGTGCCTGGAGTGTGCCCTGGGAGAACACACCCCACTTCGAAACGGGGGCTGAATCCCTTGCGTTGCCTAGTAGCAAGGGGCCCCTCGTACCGGAACCTAACTCAGGGAGGGAAGTAATGCGCGTACCTGCCTCTCCGGGTGCTAGCTGAAGGCCGGCGACCTCGGGTGGAGACATTAGCACGCGCTGCAGGACTTCGCTCCCTATCCCTTTCTGCGGCCTCTTTTAGAGACATTACCGCCTCACAGAAAGAGACCGCAGACTCCCAGCGGTCGTCGCTGTGCAACATGGCCGTTACCAAGTCGCCAAGCGATCGGACGGCTCCTACGTGTGTCTCGAGCTCGAAACGCTGAGGCGTCCATGCAGCGCACTCAACAAGCGTGTGTAACGCCGTATCGGGTGCGCCGCATTGGCGGCAGTCCGGGGAAGGCAAGCAGCCCACAATGCGAAACAGATACTGGTCGAAACAACCGTGTCCGGTCAGTATCTGAGTCGTCCTGAAGGTCAGGGTTCCGCTGGTGCGGGTCACCCATCTCTCCAGCTGCGGCCTGATTGCATCCACCGTATAGCCGCCGGCCACAGGGTGTTCGAGGTCACGAGACCAGGCGACGAGGCAGGAGGCGGTTTCCCGCTTCCTGACCGTCTCTAATTCGACTTGACAGAAGGTCAGTCCTCTAGCTAGGGCATCCTGCTGGGCGCGACGAACTCTGGACAGGACGTCTGCCTGGAGAGGCCAGGGCAGCTCGCCTGCCAAGAGAGTCGCCGCCGACCACGACACTGTGCGGTACCCCCGTATGGTCCTCACGGCCAGAACCCGCTGCGCGCGGTGCAGCAGGGTTCGGTTGTGGCGGTGAAGCGAATCGAACCAGACGGGCGCACCGTAGAGCGCCATACTCCTCAGGATGCCGGAATAAAGCTTCCGCGTCGCACCCCCCGGCCCCCCCACGTTAGGAAGAAGCCTGGAGAGTGCGCCCGCGGAATTCAGAAGTTTGGGAACTAGCTGCTCAAAGTGCGCTTTGAACAGCCATTTCCCGTCCAGAACTAGCCCAAGATATTTCATCGTGGGCCCTACTCTGATCGCCACCCCCTGAACTGTAACGGACAAGTCCGGGGGAGGATTCCGGAATTTCCTATGGAACATGACGGCCTCCGTTTTCGCGGGGGAGACCCTCAAGCCCAGCCTAGCTATTCGATCTACGACGATCGCCAACCCGTCGTTGGCAACGTCCACGGATTCCGCAAAAGACGCGGCGCGTGCCGTGAGTAGGGTGTCGTCCGCAAAGCAGATCAGCCCTACTCCGGGCCGGACCGTCACCCGAAGGATCCAGTCATAGCCTACGTTCCAAAGGATAGGCCCGAGGACCGATCCCTGTGGAACGCCGCACGCGACACGTCGCACGGCAATCTACGGCTGTTGCAAGCCCGTACAGATCAAATTTAATTAGTTCCATTTTCTGCAGCGGGACTTGTTTCGTGAGACGCACTCTAACAATACGGTACATGACAGTATGAAAAATATAGGCTGATCTTAATATATATAGATCGTAGATTACGATCTAAATTTGACAAAAATAAATTGTTTTAACTTAAATATTAATTGATATTTTTGAGAAATAAAATTGTTATATTGCAGCCATTAGCCACGTGACAATAAACGCCGATCAGAGCGCGTGACGTCATAGCGTGCAAAACACAACAAGTTATCAATGACTTCTCAGATAACACTTCAATAAAACAGATGTTTGTTTTGCACACTGTGACGTCATGCGAGACGCCATGACAGCTTGACGCGTTTTTGTGACGAAATGTCAAAATATTTATAAAATTGCTAAATTAAATATGTTAATGTTGTTTTTTTGCTGAAATATTATTATTTTGGCTAAAATAGACCATGAGGCTCAAAATAAACCTGTTTCTCAAAAATTTTCAACTACCGAATTGTTATTAGGTTCAGATGAATGATATAGAAGTTAATGTATCGCAGCGCCATCTATTGGCGATTTAAAGTAACATACTATAAAAAAATTCTATGTAAAACACTATTAGAAATGCCCAACTACAATGGTGGTAATCAGTTACACTATGTTTGAGTTGATTAATGAGTATTCTATAATATTATTAAATTTTAGACATGCCGTGTTTGTAGTGAGACAGATAGAAGAGGTGAAACTTCAACTGACAAGTGGCAAAACGGTTCGAACAAAGTTTTATTTTTGTCATTTTTTTCGAAATGTATCCCAGCACACACACATTTCGATTTTCTCAGGTTTACTGCAAATTATGATTTGGTTAAGTTAGTCACATTTTAAATAATGCATTTTTTATTTAAACATATTTTTTATCAAACAAAAATACTGAATTCAATCCGGAACCAAAACAAAAATCAAATAAAATGCGAAAACGTAAAACTACTCATTTTTGTCTTGAAGAGTGCCCATATATTCAAAAGTTTTTATTCAAAATAAGTTCCAGTGGAGGACACTTTTTTAAGGTCATACATGTAAGTCAAGATTTAAATCTACTACTTCCTATTTTATGTACACTGCTTTGCAACCTATTAAAGGAGAAGCGGCAAGAAACTCCCCAGCAACACGTCTAGCTAAAAAAGAAATCGTAACTATTTTTGTTTTTTTTTAAACACATAGAAGTTATATTACAATTATAATATATAAAAAGCGCAATACATAATTCTTCTTCAGCCAATATCTGTCCGCTGCTGGACGTAGGCCTCCCCAAGTACGCACCACATATCCCGGTCTCCCATCTTCCTCATCCAGCCCCTGCCGGCGATCTTGCGCAAGTTGTTAGTCCACCGGGCTGGCGGGCGTCCTACACTACGTTTGCCGAGACGTGGTCTCCACTCCAGGACTCGGCAATACATAATTAATGTAATTAATGTAATAACACCGGATAGTTAAGATAAAGACTTAATAATTCAATCACTATATTATTTATTGAAATATTTAATATCATTAATATTTAAGTACACCTTAGGCATAACTTTGGTATCAAAATATTTGAGATCAATCTTAATAACGACAAACTAGATCAATTTTCATCAAAAAATATAAATCCGAATTCACCCCATATCTATGGGTCAAACCGGATAGGCATTTTATATTAAAGGGGTGAATACGGATATAATAATAAGATCAAATATTTAAATTATTCGCAGTTTTTGCACACAAAAAATTATCATACTTACTAATGCAACTTTCATGAGCCAATTTAAGACAAGCAGTACATTGGTACCATTCATCTGTGGACTTAGTTCGACTATAGTTTTCGAAACACTTCATCTTTCGTTTTCCCGCCTTTGATTTTCTTTACAACATCTCCTAAGGGACTACATTATATTAGTGTGACGCTAAAAGATATCCCATTCTGTCTTAAAGCACCGAATTTATGGCTAAAAGCATATCTGACTCCAACCATTTCACCCTATTTGACTTTTTCAGCTATATTTGTGGCAACTTGACGCTCGCACTCTGTAAAAGTTGAAAAAATAATAGCTAATTAACAAGAGAAATAAAACAAATGCCCAAAATACCTACATATAATAGATCGGGGTGAGACCGGATAGCCGAAATTACCCCGTCCGCTTGTACCCCTCAGGTATAATGTTTGAAATTGTAATAACTAACAGGTCTTCTTTACACTCACAGCAACAATAAATTCCCTTTTAGAAGGTTAAATATGTATTACTTCTTGAAAAATACAATCGTATATGATATCACACAGCTAAAACTGATGATAACACTTTAAAAAATTTAAAATTTTAGATAACTTACCTATGTTTTTAATTTTCATTTATAGACAGACGCACGCGCTGAGATGTTACCGTCGCCGTCATTTGCACACACTGAGTGCAACCGTTCGCGCGTATTTCTGTGCTAGTTAGAACAAGATATCTATACGGGGTGTAATGAAATAGCAACTATCTGGTTTTACCCCCTGTCCGGTTTCCCCCCACCTTCCCCTACTGAATAGTAATTTCAAAGATTTTATATATTGTTTACTAGCTGATGCCCGCGACATCGTCCGCGTGGTGCGGTATTTTAACCATCGCACGGTATGTTTTTAATTTTTCGGGGTCAAAAGTATCCTACATGTTGACCAGGGATATAAGCTACCACCATACAAAATTTAATTTAAATCGGTCCAGTGGTTTCGGAGATTAGCCGGCAAACCGACAAACAGAGAAACAAAAAAAATCTAAATTAGTTCTATTTCACCTCTTACATCCCCCTGACTCGGTTTTTAGCAATTTTTTTCATGGTACAGAAATTCGACCTCTACAGTTTTATTATATGTATAGATAGTATAACGTTGAACATATTACTGTCAAATTCGTCTAAACTATCCAATATCATCGCCTAGGTAACAATACCACACAAGTCAAAAATTGGACATAGTACTATGTTTTAATCATTTTGTATTTGGAACTCTTATTTTAAAAAAACTGTCAATTACCTGAGTTTATAATAAAAAAATATAATTTTCTATTCTTCTTGACTTTGCTGTTTACTGTCCACAATGTACATACATTTCTTCCTTTTTTATTTTAATTATTTTTTATTTAATTACACTTAGACATTATTTGTTATAAGTATCCTCTAAGTCTGGAAGAGATCACTTTAAGCCATAAAAACCCCCTTTTGTTTTGCCGTAAAATTATTATTTTGTAATTGTTTGTTTTGGTAAATAATAAACTGTTTTCTATTCTATTCTACTACTATTATTATTACTATTATAATGTCTTTAACGACCACGGGCCATAAAAATGGCCCGGACATTAGAAGGGCTTGCGCGTAATGGAAAGGCCAACACGTAGAGGCCCTTGACAAATTTAATGTAACTGTGGCGTAACAGTGACCGGCGATTATCCCTACATCTCCATCATATATCCAACTTGCCGGGACTTGTCCTTGGGTATCTACATCATATACCCAAGGACAAGTCCCGGCCAGTGTAGGACTATTGTGGGAAATGACTATTTTTCACATATATATTTAATATCCAAATCTTTTACATTTTTTTTTATAAATAGCTTATAAAATATATATACATTTATTTATAAAAAAAAATATAAAAAACTGATCTTCGCCGGCAGTGGGGCCTCGGGTCCAGACTACCGGTGGTTAAGGCTCCAGACACAGGAATCTCCTCACAATACGGGCCGTGTCCAACAAAGCTGCCTTCTGCATCCGACCCTTCAACCAGATACCAAGCGAGAGCCTTTCAAGGTGGCGGTCAAGGCTCTTCGCTATTAATCCATTCACTGACACCACTATCGGTACTATGATTGTAGAGTCCAGGTTCCACATGGCGGTAACCTCGTGAGCTAGATCAATATACTTTATTTGTTTATCTTTCTCGGCATTCACGAGGTTACCATCATGGGGGATCGCGACATCTACAATTAAAGCACGTCTCGCAGACCGATCAACTATGACAATGTCAGGCTTATTGGCAACAATAGTCCTGTCTGTGATAATTGATCGGTCCCAGTAGAGCAGATATTGACCATTGTCAAGAACTGGCTCGGGCTTGTATTGGTAATAAGGTACCTCCGACGAGACAAGTCCGTATTTAAGAGCAAGAAAATTGAAATGAAATGAAATGACTATTATCATTTTTGTTCAAATCTGATAGGCCTGTTTCATTTTTAGTTTACGTGCCTTTTGTTATGGCCTGTTTTTTAGGTATTTTGTTCTGTTTACATTTACATAAAATGACTATTATTATTGTTACTGTTCTAGATAGCCACTTTCGGGTGTATCGATTGATGATACAAACCTAATATGTCTTAGTTTCGACTTGTGCGGTATTGTAACCTAAGTGACTAGATACTCTTAATGTAAGATGCTGTAACACTTTAGTGTGAATCCAAATAGCTTGTAAAGGAATTTCTTTTAAAAGCAAACCTATATAATGTAAAAGAGCAAGAATAAAACCGATCACGTATTCCCAAGCTTTTTATTGACCCCTCTTTGTTTTGTAATAGGTATTTTTATGACCTATTGTTGGGTAATGGTATATTTTTGTTCAAATCTGATAGGCCTGTTTCATTTTTAGTTTACGTGCCTTTTGTTATGGCCTGTTTTTTAGGTATTTTGTTCTGTTTACATTTATTGTAGATATTATAAGTCATTAATGGTGAAGAAGAGTGAGTGCTTGTGTGCCTTTGCGCCGCCACCACGCCGCCGCCGCGCTGCTATTCAATACATTTCTGTGTATAGTATTATGCAAACGTTGCCTAGCTCACCATACAGCCATCCCACCGCTGACGACTGTTAGACAGCAAAGTGCGGTGACGGCGCGGTGGTGGTGTGGGGGTGGCGCGGTGACGACGCGGCGCCGATGTCGTATACACGCGCGCTTAGTAGTGACAATCGCCTAGTTGAAAACAAAAAGTCCTTACATCTTACACAACTAGAGGACTACACCAGACATCTGTTCCTAACTGACGTTGTATAATTAAATTATCACAATGTTTTCCAAATACATCACATTCATCTTTGGGATGGCTCGGCTAAATACCAGTTAGAGACACTCGAGTCGAGAGCTAGGAAACTGATAGACGATAACCGACTATTCGACGAGAGGCTTCAGAGCCTAAGTCATCGACGTAAAGTCGCTAGTTTGTCGGTATTCTATAGGATACACTTCGGGGAGTGTTCCACGGGACTACATGAATTGGTTCCTCCCTCACCATTTTACCACCGATCAAGCAGACGTACGCAGTCACGCCACCGATATATGGTGGAAATATCAAAGAAGCGGACGAAACGCCTATGCTTCCACTTTCATCATACGCACCGCTGAAGAGTGGAACTCTTTACCGTCGTCTGTTTCTCCTGAAGAATACAATCTAGGTGTCTTTAAGTCTCGCGTGAACAGATATCTTCTCGGTAAGCGTGCTCCACCTTAGTCTGCATATCCGCGTGACACCAGGCGCCATGTCAATTAAACGCGAACCTGTTTATTATAAAATAATTTAAAAAAACATGCACGACTAGAGGACTCCGCCGAACATCTCTCGCTAATGACGTTGTATAATTAAATTAAAACAATGTTTTTCCAAATTCCCAATCTGTCAAAAATATAGTCGTAACATATTAGAATTGAATAAATACACACAAACGATAATACAACACTAGTTACATCAAGAGAATTAGATTACGCAAGTTCTAAACTAACACAATTGAAGTACCAAAATAACCATTACCACTAATACTAATAACCATTAATAATAACCACTAATAACAATTGCCAGCTTGTCGGAGTTTGTATGCATTGGAGATTTTCAATCTTATCCCGCCGTCTCCCTTCCATCAGCGGAGAACTAGATGCACTGGCATGAGGCACCGCTCTATGGTGGACATACCAGCTATACGAACAAGGCGCTTTTTCCACCTTCATTATGCGCACCGCAAAGGAGTGGAACTCACTGCAGGAGTCTGTTTTTCCCGAAACCTAAATCCAGGGTGTCTTCAAATCTCGTGTGAATAGGTACCTTCTAGGTAAGCGTGCTCGATCTTAGACCATATCTCCACTCAAATCGAGCGATATAATGGTCAAACGTGAACCAATACAGAGATTTTAAAAAATCTTTTTTTTTATATCATCGGAATCAGTGTAGGACCTGTAACTAAATTTTTTACATTATTATTTCGTCAATATTGTGATATTACCTACATAGAATATCATCGCAGTAAAGTAAAGTAATATCACCAAATTTAGTTGCAAGGCAACATTATTTTTTCGTCAAAATTGTAATAAATTTACCTACATGGACTACGTTGGCGTCAGTGGAGGGGGCACTGACGCCAACGTAGTCCATGTAGGTAAATTTATTACAATTTTGACGAAAAAATAATGTCACCCAAAACTTTTATTGCAAGGCCCTGCACTGACGCTGACGATATATATAAAAAATAAGTGGGGTAATAACAATTTTGACACTTTATTAATTAATCTAATAATTTAGTTTTTGACAAAATAGGCCTCGAGATTCCTTTAAGTGTTTTTCGCTATTTAGCTTGGTTAGAATTGGGCCCTGAAGGCCTCCTTGAAAAATTCACCCTGAATATACATATCTGTCAATATGTAACGTCATTAACAATGAAATGTTAATTTCTGCTGTACTCCAGCTATAATAAAAAATAAGTGAAAAACCATATCGTATCAAAAATTACGCATTACACCCAGCACCATATCTGCTTTAAACGGCCTATATCTTTAACATTTATATATATATATATATTATATCGATCTTTGTAAAAATGTGTTGGTATATAAATGTACTTTTCGGTAAAAAGGATGAATATTTACAAATTTAAAAATAATAATGTGATGTTAAGCTATTCGCTACAGATTGAAATCCAAATCGTATCAGTAAAAGGACCCATATTTCTGATATAGTTCGCAAAATTAGTAAGCTGAAGTAACAGTGAGGGATTGTCACGTTTGTCCCAGGACCAGTGACCGCTGGAGCAGACAACTTCTGGAGTGGAGACCGTGGTTTTATTTATAAAGTACTTACTAGCTAACCCGGCAAACAATGACTTCTTGAAAAATTAAAAATCTAGAACCCAATTGCAGGGCTATCTACCATTTATCTAGTGGGTTCCAGGGTGGTTTATATTCACAATTAGACCCGGTAAGTGGCGCTGGGTTCCGGGTTCTAGATTTTATTTTTTCAGGATAGGACAATGTCTGTCGAGACCGCTAGTATATAGGCATAGAAGATTATTTATATAAGTTACATAAACGAAACAAAAAAACAGTGGAGCAATGATCTGTATAATATACTAAACAACTTTCCTTTAACTAATAGTTCAAGCTCGTTAAGTCAATAAGTATGGCTTATTCAGCTTAAGTTATGCTCAAAGCGTCGCAGAGGACTAAGTTACGTCAAGTTCATAACTTAGTCACAGGATCATCTTAGAGCAAATTGATGAAGCTCATTTAAGTTGGAAGTAATATCCATTTTAACTAATGTATTATATTTAATAAGATAATCTCTTTTTTGCGATTCTTCTCATATTTTCTGACTCTTTTTTTGGAGTATTTTACGAGCATCAAGTATTCAATAATAAGTGCAAGTTCTAGAATAATCTTTAATCAGATACATATCAGGAGATAACCTGACTTATACAAGCCCAACAAGGGAATTATTAATTTAAAACATGTCATTTTACAAAACAGTCACGATTCTCTACACAAATAAAATGTTATCCATAAAAACAATAAGGGATGGTTGCATAAGGTTTCTTAAATTTATTTAAGAAACACAAAATGTATTTAACACTCTTAAATACAATTAGCGTCTTGCACAACGCAAAATTTGCCGCTAAATATGTTTAAAGAACTGTCAATACGTTTTGTGTAAAATGTATTTAGGCAGTTTAATATGATTAACTAATTTTATTTAAAGGCGATCGTTATATCAGACAACTATTGTATTTTTAATAAAAAAAAATACAAATGGTTTTTGAAAATAAGATTACAAAAGCAAAAGCATTAACTAAAATTGAAATTGAATTGCGGTCTTGCGGTGATCAATTACTCGATGGTGCTGGAAAATTGAGTAAAGTTGCCTGAAAATCACGATAATCAGATTTGAATACATTCAATTTTTTATTCATTATTCATAGAGGTTTGCTGTTTAGGGGCCACGTCATCCCATAAAGTAAATACACAAATTTTAACATTTATCTTTAATCTGAAACGAGAGTTTATTGAAATTAGTATTTTTTTTTATTGGAGGAATGTGGTTACAATCGCCTATAGACATTCGGAACACCAAAATTGCTACAAATGCGCTGCTGCTCTCAAAAGGAGACTGGAACCTAGCCACTAATGCGAGAACTTAACCCAAGGTTGTTATGGCGATATAGTCTAGACCAGGTATGATAGCCATCCAGACGGGCAAATGCCCTACCACCTGGCTGTGGGTTGTTTTTGCCTCTTACGACAGGCCACCCCAACGCAGAAAATTGTATTCTTTCTCCGTTTCTGCACAGATAGAAACAAAACTAAGACCATATAAACTATTACAATAAAAGATAACCTAACTTAGTTTTATTGTATTCTACTCATAGTCCCTCAAGATTATAAGTAGATTAATGAGACTAGCTCGCTGTCTTCTATAGGTAAGGCGTCCAGAAGGCTGGCTACGTTTCCTCACAGGATTCCCATACTGATCGGTTGTATGAGGTAGGCACCACCCCTCTGATTACCCAAAGTATCAATGATTCATTTTGATAAATTTTTGTAAAGGCTCAAAGCCCCAGGACCCCGCGGTCTAAAAGTTTCAACAGCAAACGGCACAAACATGTCTCTCGCCGCGGGTTGCATTTTTGCGCCACTTAACTTGAATGATAATATAAATCATTTGAACTAAATAACCAATCATAAAGTTTGCAAAATATTTTGGCATCTCTTGATAATAGATATGCCAAGACACTTTTACATTTTCCCACGGCAGATAAATCCCGCTCTTCAAGTAGCTTTTTTCGTAGGTCTTCGTTCCGAACACATTCCATTAGGACATGCTGGATATTTTAGTCATACTAAATGCTATACAGTTGAGCATTGAACTTTCTTTATGAGATATCCAAACTTCTTTGAAGAAATGTGTCCGGAACGTAAACTTAACAATATGAAAATATGTCTTTTCGGGTCATGGAGCACAGATTTATTCATATCTGGGCTGTAAGTTGTGGCTTGATTGGCTTCAACCAAATACCCTGTCTTTTTTCTAGGGTTCTTTTGTCAAATCTATCAAGCAACTATTTAATTGCAATTTCAGTCAGATCTCGAACCCTTATAGATTCGGAAATTGTTCTCTATGTCAATTAATTTTGTTGTCGTGATGCTTGGACTGTGGGGTCCTGAAGCCATGAGCCTCTAACAAAATTTATCAAAACGACTCAGTGACTCTTCAGGCTATCAAACGGCTGGTGCTTACCTTGGGCAACGGATCAATATGGCGATCCAGCGAGGAATTGTAGCAAGCCTTCTGGACACCTTACCCATTGAAGACGGTGATCTAGGCTCAGTACTCTACTTATAGGTTTACAAGCAAGTTCCAAGAAATAACTTCTTAAGCATCATAACCTTTATTTTCACTTGTGGTATATTTTTGTATATCCCTTTACGCTCGTTGTCCTTGCAGTGATGTTTCCGAGACTTCATACGAGTCCCTGGAGGCACTACATTTCGCAGTAACTCATGTTTCAGTTTACTGCTATAATATACGATTCAACGTCACGCTGTTCGCGTTGTCGGCGATTCTATACTCACAGTTGCCTAGGGAGAACCCCTAGGCAACTGTGAGTATATCGCAGATTAAGTTTTATTTTAGATTGATTTTAATACCTTTAAAAACAATTATGTATACTAAAACAATGGAGTATTATTAAGCTATTGCATAGCTTTTATCGCGGGCTTTGAGCGCCCCGACCGAATCAAGAAATTCCGTAACGAAAATAAAACCTAACACCTCCCAATCCGCCTACTATGTAGCTCGGCCGAGCGTTCGCTTAACGTGTATGTATATGGTACGACTGTACGAAGCTCGCATCGAGACGAGCTGCTCTGAAATCGGACGAATACGTAAGCAGCTGTTTGTGAGAAAGTATATAGGTGTATAGGTATCTATCATATCTTTATAATGCCACACTCACCGCATGTGCTCCCCGTAAGTATACATGTAGGTATATATGTATACATAGGTGTATCTATGTACAACAGTGAATAGCAGTTGCTGGTGAATAGCCGTACGCGTAAAATTTGTGTATAAAGTGATTTTAAACGATATTAACTTCTCATTTATTCCCTAAAAAAAATATGTTTTCTTATCGGTCACCACGCTCAAAAAGTGTAACTTGAATTAATATCAAAAAAAAAATACTGCATAAATAAAAAATAAATAAGTAATTATAATTGCATAAGTTGATAAAAAATGCTATGCAATAGCTTTACCGCGGCAGTCCCCGAGTGCCACAAATAGTTTATTTATTTATTTATAATAGTATCAATTTCCACTAAATCGATTGCATTCTTATTCTTTTTTAACCGACTTCAAAAAAAGGAGGAGGTTCTCAATTCGTCGGGATCTTTTTTTTTTTTTTTGCTTTTTTTTATGTATGTTCGCCGATTACTCCGTCATTTATGATCCGATTTACGTGATTCTTTTTTTGTTCGACGCGGAATAGCTTCCAATTAGTCCCCTAAAAATTTTACATAGTTTGGCCCAGTAGTTTTCATTTTATGAACATTTTACATGAAAATAATTTTCACTCCGTTCCATATGTTCGCTGATTACTCCGTCATTTATGATCCGATTTACGTGATTCTTTTTTTGTTCGACGCAGAATAGCTGCCATGTGGTCCCCTAAAAATTTGACATAGTTTGGCCCAGTAGTTTTCATTTTATGGACATTTTTCATGAAAATAATTTTCACTCCGTTCCATATGTACACCGATTACTCTGAGATTTATGATTCGATTTACGTGATTCTTTTTTTGTTCGACGCGGAATAGCTTCCAATTGGTCCCCTAAAAATTTTACATAGTTTGGCCCAGTAGTTTTCATTTTATGGACATTTTTCATGGAAATAATTTTCACTCCGTTCCATATGTTCGCCGATTACTCCGTCATTTATGATCCTATTTACGTGATTCTTTTTTTGTTCGACGCAGAATAGCTGCCATGTAGTCCCCTAAAAATTTGACATAGTTTGGCCCAGTAGTTTTCATTTTATGAACATTTTTCATGAAAATAATTTTCACTCCGTTCCATATGTACACCGATTACTCTGAGATTTATGATTCGATTTACGTAATTCTTTTTTTGTTCGACGCGGAATAGCTGCCATGTAGTCTCCTAAAAATTTGACATAGTTTGGCCCAGTAGTTTTAATTTTACGAATATTTTTTTGTTCCCGGTTCTTGGGACCTATATTTTTTAAGAAGCGCGGCACCATTCGTAGGTCCACCCATACATAGCTAGACACTAAAAAGTAACAAATAAAATTGAAAAACTTCGTTTAAAAAAACCGACTTCAAAAACTAAAAAACTAAAATGTATAAAATAACTTATTTCTAAAGCTATTATTATTAATATATACATATACATACATACATAACTTTACGCCAGGTCCCTTGCGGGGTAGGCACGAACAACAGAGCGCCATACAGGCTTATTCTTACACACCTCACTTGCTTCTTTGACATTCATAGCTCTTGTCATGCACGCTCGTCTGTTCTTAAGGCTCCTGACATCACCTTCTGCTAATACACGATCAATTTGATTTGATTATTAATATATATTATCTAAAACATCTTGAAGTCGGTGCAAAGCAAAACATAAAAATTACTATATTTTGAAAATTACTAAGCACCGACTTTAAGATGTTTTAGATAATATATATTAATAATAATAGTTTTAGAAATAAGTTATTTTATACATTTTAGTTTTTTAGTTTTTGAAGTCGGTTTTTTTAAACGAAGTGTTTAAATTTTTGGTAATGAGTGTTTGTGGAATTAGTTACGTATAATGAAATAAATGTTGCTAAGTTTACAAAGGTTGTATAAAACAAAAAATAGAAATCTATTTTATTTCTCACTTGGCCATTGTCAATGAGGTTAAGATTTAAACTGGTTAATCAAGCAACATAGACAAATTTTTTGGTACATATCCCATTCGTGTAACGGTTAGGCCCAGAAACGGGGTTCTCTTTTGCTACTTAGTCTATAATATATAATACTACACGTTACCAGATAACTAATCCATATTTCACACAACAAATCATCATTGATATCCAGCATGGCAATACTGCCAGCATTTCCTTTACAGAAGAGGTCTTGGCGGTAAGTAAAATGGGACGTAGTGCTGTGCAGTTTTATTTTCTAAAAATGTGTTAAAATAAATCTAGAATGATCAATAGTTGTAGGATATTTATACTTTTTGAGTAGTAGTTATTTTTTTAGTGAGAAATTTGAGATGTGTGATCTTTCGAGTATGCAAAAAAATTCAGTTGAATGGCATGAGTTGTTTACAATTCAACTGCGCTACTTACATGAAGACTTATACATCAGAATTGGTTGTATGGAATAAGATTTCCTTGCCTGCCTTTGTGGCAAATTCCACTACTACTTCTTCTTTTACAGATTTAATATTTATATGTCGGAGGGAAGCTATGACTATGACGATATGACGTATTGTTGACTGGATGTATAACGCACAATATCATTTGTTTACATTATAATCACTTCTAAAATTCTTAATGTAATTTAATTAGATTTGTTAATGTTTCTAAAACTTGCAAGATCGTTCTAACCTCATAAAAGTTATGAATATTGTAATTTAATAAACGACCAATCAGAGCAGAGCTTATGGCGGAGCGGGGTCAGACGCCCTCTATACTTTGAGTAGTATCTACTTGGGTAGACTGAGGAGTTTTTGTGACACATTTGGTTGGTGGCAACAGGTCGAGTTGGACCATGGTGTATTTTAAAGAAAGTATTGAAGCTGGAAGTATGAGCGGGTGCCCTGAACCCGCTGCTCGGTCTAAACTATGTCATAATGTTGATCAAATCTAAATTAAAAGTGTATAAACCGTGGCTATTGTGTTTTATGCTCGCATTTTATCCCGATGACGCCCACTAAACCTGCAATAACTAAAGAAGATGTCGTGAGAACGAGGCCGTTCTGCGACATATATATATATATACACTAGCGGTCCCGGCAGACGTTGTCCTGGTCTGAAAAATAAAAATGTATTACCCGATCCGAGCGCCACCTACGGGTTCCAACGGGATAAAAAGTATCCTATGCCCGTCTCCTAGTTCTAAGCTACCTCCCCACCAATTTTCAGTCAAATTGGTACAGCCGTTCATGAGTTATAAATAGTATAACTAACATGACTTTCTTTTATAAACTGACGGACTCATAAACTGCATCAAAGTTCAGGATTACTTTGAAATGATTTTTTTAAATAAGTATGCAAACTTTTTAGATTAAATTATATAAATATGGAGAGAATGGCTCTTAATCTCAAAAAAAAGGAAAATTTAAAAATAGAACTGCAGTAAAACAAATGAATATAGCCGGGAAAAGAAAATTTACTCGTAGTATCAGATTTGCGTGTTATTTATAGCAAAGTTTTAAATTGATTCTCATTGATTTTTTATTCTTTTGTCAATTGAATTATTGTTACCAGCAGAACTATTGGGTTAGTTTTTTAACTCATCGAGAGTTTTTGAACCATAATATGGATACTTCGTCCGAACAAGCGGCTCAAATTGTAGCATTGGTGCGCGAGGGCTTGGATCAACGAACGCTTGGTAGAAATTTAAATTTAAACCAGTCTACGGTTTCTGGAATATACAGAAGGTTTGTGGAGACAGGTTCTTACAGAAGGAGACGTGGTACAGGCAGGACTCGAGCAATCACCGGTCGTGATGACCGATTTATTGTTACAACTTCCCTGCGAAATCGTTTCCTCACGTCTGTTAACGTCAAAACAGAGCTTAATGAAGTGCGTGGAGTAAACGTGAGTGCACGAACAATAAGAAGAAGGTTAAAGGAAGCGGATATTACCCCTTTTAGACCAGCAAATGGTCCAAAGTTGTATGTAGCTCACAGACAAGCTCGCTTAAGATTTGCGCGTGATCACCTGAATTGGACAGAAGAGCAATGGACCTCCGTATTGTTCACGGACGAGTGTAGGACATGTTTATATGGTGCAGATGGTCGCAGAAGAGTCTATCGTCGACGTGGGGAGCGATATGCTCAAAGTTGCATTGAGGAGCGTGTTCCTTTTGAAGGCGGTTCGTGTATGGTCTGGGGTGGCATATCGATGAACGGGCGAACAGAACTTGTGTTCATAGACATGGTCCGTCAAAACGGTAATAGAGGGGGTCTCACTGCACATAGCTACATAACAGAGATCTTAGAAGATCACGTGGTGCCTTACATGGGATTCATAGGCGAAAATTTTACTTTAATGCAGGATAATGCCCGGCCGCACGCTGCTGCACAAGTTCGACAATATTGCGAAGAGGTTGGGATACGTACAATGAATTGGCCAGCACGCAGCCCGGATCTTAATCCCATTGAGCATGTTTGAGACAATTTAAAAAGAGCTGTATATGCGAGAAACCCTTTGCCCACGACAGTGGCAGCACTAAGAACAGCACTTTCAGAAGAATGGGACAATATTCCGCAAGATCTTTTAATAACCCTAATAAATTCTATGCGGAACCGTTTAGAATCCGTAATAAGGGCACGTGGAGGTAATACACCTTATTAAAACATAAATAAACCCTTGCATAAAGTTTGTGTCTATTGTTAAAACCAATTTTTAAATTAAACCAATTTTCCTTAAATTTCTGTTTTTTCTTCAAAAAAAGTCTTAAGGTCCTTTCCAGTACACAAACTTAAACTTAAGGATATGACCCTACGCTGTTTTAAAGTTCACGAACCAATCTAGAGGTTTCAATTTAAATCTGTATAGAAAGTTTGCATACTTGGTTAAAATATTTATTTCAAAGTCGTCTATTACTTTGATGCAGTTTATGAGTCCGTCAGTGTATATATAAAGATATAATATTTTCTTAAGTTTTCGCGACTAGTATACATAATAAACCTACGTATCAACGGTTTTGAACGTGGTAATTTATTTGATTCTTATTATTCCGACGTTACGACCACTTTTCAGTAGCCGTGGTCACGGAAGACAAAGATGTCAAGTGTCAATGAGTATTGTTAAAGTTTTATTTAGCCCACCAACTTGTTCATTTTAATTATTAAAATAATAAAAAAGTTTTCGCTAAAACATTTTTTTAAATGCGGTTGTACCTTGTGTCCCGGGAATCCCTCGGGAATTTCAAGTCAAGCGTGGACAAAGACACGGGCTTATTCTAGTAAATCTATAGCGTTAAAAAATACCTACTTGTTAAAACGCTTATATTTTGGTTAAAGGAACGTAGTAAACGAAATAATTTGTTTTATTGTAGACTAAAGACACAGATTGCGCAATCAAAACACTTTAAGTGACAATTGTTCCAATTAGTAAATAGGTCAAACAGTTAATGCTTGAAAACAAACTGTTTTGTCTTGCTTGGTAGAGCAATAAACGCTCCAAGACGGGGGATTAACTGGATTTACGATTTTCACGCTTAATGATCTATAATCGCATTTAAATTGGCTTGAGAGAATACGAGAAGAGGGTAGTTGTAAGACGAAATAATTGAGGTACGATTTTCTAAATATGACATTGGGTGATGCTTGTGTGTGGACAGTCAGATACTTGCGAGAATTTATGTTTTAAAATAATCTGGGTTTGGTTTTATTCTCAAACGAACATTTCAGTTCCCTAATATGAGATACAACAATTTAGATAGATAGATAACACTTTGTTGTAGACCATTACAGAAAACTTACGAACTAGTACTATTTTAATTGCGTACAAAGGGTGGTCTTATCGCTAAAAAGCAATCTCGTCCAGACATCTTGTGGCAAGAATTAGGGGCGTAGCGACTGCCGTATCAGCCGAATGTATGATATGGGGCCCCCAAGCCATAGGGGCCCCGAAAGTGTGTAAGCAACAATTCTTAAAATATTATCCACAATCTTTTAAAAAAGATATACTCATTTTAGGAAAATGCTGATATTAGACGGATAAACCAAATTGAATCAATTTGGTTGATAGTCATAGAGCTAAAGTCTGAAAGCCTCGGGGTGACAGCTAGTTTATGACAGTATAATTCAATTCGAACGCCAAAAAAAAGGACAAAAAAAACACCCAGAGTTATTTTGTCATGTATATTTTATAATTTAGTAGTATCTGTCGAAATTGAACTAAATTAACTTGCACTAACTCTAATTCTCACTAAATGCTGACTTACATTGATCCAATTGCTGACTTGGGGTGCGGACTGATTTCAAAATATTAGATCGGAAAATTGAAGTCAGGCTTGGTAGCACTGTACTTTGCACGATGCCAGTATGAAGTATGTACTTACTTCCTTCTAATTGAAGTTATGGAAGCAATGCAGCTTCTGCACGCTACTGCGATGACTAGACGTATGCACGTGTAGTCATCGCAGTGGACAACGAAGTACTGGCTAGCGCTACGTGGGAACGCACATATTAATTTACCTACCTCACTCGCACATCATACGTCCCGCTCACACATTATGCTATATACTGTACTAGCTGTATGACTTGTTAATATTTGTACTTGAGATTACCGTTTCCAAAACCAAATAGTTCACAACAGCACTCGACTATTTTCTACAATCTGAAGTATCATTTTACCTCCACCTCTCACGGCTACAAAGTCATTAGATGAATTAATGAAAATCAGCTTTAACAGTCAATTTAATCCCATCGCGAAGAAGAAAGAACAAACAGAACACCCAGAGTTATTTTCTCATTTATATATAACTTTGTCTCAGTCGAAGTTGAACTCAATCGACTTGTGCTAACTCTAATTCCTACTAACATTAATTAGTCGGCTGCCCCCATTCACAAGTTTCTGGACCCGCTATTCATTACGAATGTAAAGGCATCTAGGTCTCAAGTAAACCTGCGAGATTTAAGAGGTTCTGAAAGAGTCTTTGAAGCAAACGAGGGCGAAAACGGCTTCTGAAAACGCGGACTTTTCATGTTTTATTTGATGTTTTGAAAAGGTTTCTTTGAGAGTCATTATTATTTATATCATTTACAAATGTTAGGAAATTCAAATTCTTATTATAAATATTGTAACTTCTGTAGACGATTACTACTCGAGCGTATATCATCCTACCTGCCTATTTATTTGTAAATATATAACAAATTTGTACTAACATACATATACATACATAAGTAAGTAAGTGATTTTATTTGAATATTATAGATGAAAAAAATGTGTCTATATTTTGAAAAAAATTATTTAGAATATTGTAGTATATTAGAATATACGATATTCTAAATATTTTTTGCAAATTTTTTATAAAAACGGCTTTTTCTCAAAACAGTCAGTACGTGGGTTGGTTCCATTTTGCATAAGTATGATGTATTTAAATAGAAATTCATTCATTCAATTCAACATTCATTTTCGCAATGAAATCAAGATTCATTCAATATTGAGCAGACCGTCAAGTTGAGTTACAGACTCGGCCAAGTCGATTATTAACCTATTTCTATATCTTACTAACCGTTCAATTTGCCTTACTAATAAGTAAAATTTGAAATAGATAAGCTTTATACAAGTAATGTCAAATTTCTACCAATGGTAAGGGAAGTGAATTAATAAAGTAGGAACCGGGAGTACATGGACAACTAAGGCACTTTATAAAACTTCATACAATACATAAACATATATCTAAACAATCTTATAGTTGATAAGTTTCCAAACAGACTAGAGCCCATAAGTCATTTCTACACAAATCCAGAAATAACAATGTCGGCTAAATTATTCCACTGTTAGCCAAGTGTATGATATATTTGGCGAACATAATATTATTTTGTTGTGCCATCATTGCTCTGGTGTATCGACGGCGTATATATTTCATGTGGTATTCTTTATTATGTCGAAGATGGATTGCGTTCCAAATAAAACAGCGATGTGACTATTACATATAATACGGTATTACAACCGCTTTTTCGCGCTTTCGGCACCTGCCGAAAGTACGGCGCCGAAAATTCGACTAAATACGGTCGCAGTATTTTTTAAGTAACTTATGACACAGCAACCGAAATTACGTAGCGGTCGGCGCATTTTTTTTATGTTTGTTAGTAGGCAAACTGGCAAACGGACAGCCTGGTGATAGGTGGCTATCGTCGCCCATGGACATCTGCAACACTAAGGGAGCCGATGCGTTGCCTGCCTCGTTGAGACTTTAGGTATCTGTTCACGCCCTTATTGAGGAGCCGCATATTGTAGCGCTCTGGGCAAAACCCCGGGAGGGAGTTAATTCCATAACCTGTACGCATATGGCATGAAGGAGCGTCCACCACGTACCGTGGAGGACTTCCAAGTGTCCAGGAAGTGTGGATGAACTCCCGATCGCCGGCGAGTGGTGCGATGATAGAATGGCGACGTAGGCACTAAATCAAATAGCTCATCAGAGCACTCCCCGTTGTACAGACGGTAAAACACGGTTAGAGCGCCAACGTCTCTTTTATGGCTGAAAGACTCTAAGACTCTCTAATATTTTCCGACAGAACACAATCAATGTATTGTTACGAGTTGCGAGACTCGAATTAAAATGCCGTTGGAATTATTATAGTTTACTAGAACTATACAAACACGTATAACACAGGTACAGATATAACCGAACACAACAAATCCAAACGTAATGCAGAAGGTCGTAATTCAATAAAACGCACAAAGTCCGACACTATTAGATTCCCAATTGTACTACACACGTCTCGCTTTGATCGTGGTTCTCGCTCGACTGGCCCCGCCGTCAATCAGGCTATCGTTTTATACTGCACAAATGCAATGTGCTCGTATCGTAGTCGACATAATCCGAAACGCCTGACTAATGAGTCGGCCCCAAGCGGCCATAAATGAGTACGATAAAACAATGGCCTGTTCTCTAGAAACGTATGCCAATAAATAAGTAAACAAAAGAAGACGATCATAAAATAATTAAAATCAGTTCAAATGCCGACAGGTAATAAAATGTGCTGCTGTTCTCATAAGGTAGACCGGAACCTAGTCACAAATGCCGGAACACAACTTAAGGTTGTTATGGTGACATACTCTAGACTAGGTGTGGTAGGCATCCAGAGGGGCAAACACCCTACCACCTGGCTGCGGGTTGTTTTATCGCCTCTTACGACAAGCCGCTGGACCGCAGGAAATTGTATTCTTTCTCCGCTCCTGCACGGATAAAAAAAAACCATTTTTCATATGATGATTATGTTCACGTAGTCACCGTCATATATTTATTCGTTCACCTTTTCCTCCTTGCAGGAGGAAAAGGTGAACGAAAACAAGAATACAATTTCCTGCGGTCCGGCGGCTTGTCGTAAGAGGCGACAAAACAACCCACAGCCAGGTTGTAGGGCATTTACCCTACTGGATGCACCACCACCACCACCCCTGGTCTAGAGTATGCCGCCATAACAACTTTGAATTGTGTTCTGGCATTAGTGGCCAGGTTTTATTTTCTCCTTTGAGGCCGGCAGTATAGTGGCTGTACCTCTGATGTTGATTATGTCCATAGGCGACAGTAAGCACTTTCCATCAAAGTTCGGCCGGTATCTTATCTGCTGTGCTTCAGCAATAAAAAAAACAAAGATTTTAATGTATATATTAATACAGCTTCTAAGCAAGTCTATTAGCATTAGGTAAAACTTAAATGCAAGCATTCACGCTCAGGCCGCACTAAGCATTGTTGGACTTAACAACTACAAATCCGTGAAACAAGCGCTGCATAGTTTGTTACATGAAGTTTGTTAGTGGCAGTTTGTTTTGTGAATGTTGAATATCGAAACACTAACAATACCCTGTTGGAATAAGCATTATACTCGTATAACGACACACCTGCGGAACATATCGCGCGGAAGGTTCGGCGACGGAAGGATCGGAGCTAGTCTGACTCGATGGAATTTCCGGTGATGGTGGAGGTAACTTGAAAAATGTTGCGAGATTCTTCACATTAGCAAAGAGAGCGCGCGAACCACCGCCACTCGCGAGTGTACGTTGCTTCGAGATCAAGAAGTGTCGTTGCAAGTGGCTGTTGCAGCTTTTATTGTTATTAATTTATTGGTATGACAATTATATTCGAATATTAATTTTATGGAAACCGTGTAGCTGCGTGGGGAACGAAGTTAAATGTGTAGCCTCTACCAGCTCCCAGTTGAAGAGATAAGCCCAATAAATGCTGACTTGACGTCTTTAGGCATGGCATGCGTACCATTGATCTCAAAATTAAGGATGCCGAAGACCGTACGAAGTACAAAAACAAAAGAAGAAAAGAGGACCTAGGGCTTTGAGGCAGACGGCCCTGTTAGGATGGTGACTCATGTATTATTCCTTTTGAAACTAAAGCTTTAATACGTACATGTTGGACGAACCGAAATTGTCCGATAAATTGATTTACAATTGTATATATCACAAAGTAAATATCCTAAATCTGCATTTACATAACAGTCCGAAAACAACCGGGCTTTAACGCTAAGATAATTATGATGAGGGAGTTCCTGCGAAACTTCGTACGCGTTGTCATACAATTTGTAGTGAATTGAAATGTCGGCACCAAGATAATACGACCCCACCGCCATCTCTTCGGGTACATCGAGCCTTTACCATCGTTTTATCGTAAGCAACATTTTGGTACTAATTGTTTTTTTTTATTAATTTCAAAATCTGATATTTTTTTAAGACTATATTCTAACAAAAATTGAGGGTTTTAGAACGTAATAATAGTTTAAAATACCATTTAAGCAAGCAAAAAAAATATTTTTAGGTACAAATGTTGCTTACGATAAAACGGTGGGAAAGGCTCGTTATTCATCTATCCCACGGAATCGACAATTTATCGGTGTGTATATTTTTGAATTTTTTACCTATGTAATTAATTGTATTGCATCTGAAAAT
The DNA here is from genome assembly GCA_949752895.1 of Dendrolimus pini. Classification (NCBI taxonomy): domain Eukaryota; kingdom Metazoa; phylum Arthropoda; class Insecta; order Lepidoptera; family Lasiocampidae; genus Dendrolimus; species Dendrolimus pini. The sequence goes on from OX457144.1 coordinate 2,770,142, forward strand.
GTATCTCAAATATATTCTTAGACGGTTTCAATAAAAATTTAAGAATTAATAAAAATGTAATCTCGAATTTTCGTGTGCGATATTTTGCTTTATTCAAAATATATCAATATACAGTGTAAGGGGTCTGAAGCTGCCGCTTTCGCAGATTCTTATCACTAATGTTATATATATTAAGATAAAGTGGAACTTTATGTGATGTCTTACATTTACCAGGACTTCTAGATGTGTGTCAATGTCAACATGACTAAGCAACTTTCCAAAAGTGACCGCTTTATGCTCTCGAATTTTTTTTATTTACATATGTACAACATATAAATTGTAGATAAATTGTTCTGATATTTTTCAACATCAATATTATATAGACAGACATGTGAAATTTGTAAATATTGTCCAAGATCCCAAGAGAAAACTACAGATAACAGTTAGAAAAATGCGACTCGTCTTTATTCCAATTCAATAAAGTCCAAATTCACATACCCACTATCTTCTAGATTGTTATTTACAATATTGTACCGTTGAAGTACAAAAAACTGTTGCAGCATCGCAAACTTGTGAAAACTAACTCGTAAATCATGTCACCCTTCACTAATCACCCTTGTGCTTTAGTATTTAAGTTCAATTTTGCGTAGCAACGTTTTATACGATAGCATAGCTAATGTTGTGCTTTTGAGTGCCTCAAAAACCATGGCAGTAAAGTGCTTGAAATGTCACTGAGAACCCTTATTCTCTATGACCAACACCACGTCTTTATTATTGATATAAAAATGGAAAATGTAAGTTTTTATCACTTAAAACATATATATATATATATATATATATATATATATATATATATATATATATATATATATATATACTACCAGTCCCGGCAGACGCTGTCCTAGCCTGAAGAAATAAAATTTAGAACCCGACTGCAGCACCATCTGCCGGGCTTATTTGTGAATCTAAACCATCCCCGAATCCACTTGAACACACATAAAAAAATTCTATCAAATTGGTCCAGCCGCTTAGGAGGAGTTCAGTGTCAACAAACGTACAGAAGAATTATATATATAAAGATATCCTTTATAAAATCAACTGAAATTCAAAAATTTTGGACATTGTTGTCATTTTGGACATTTTGGGCACTTTGGACATTTTGATCATTTTGGACATGGGATAGTATGCGATATAAAAAAAACTTAAATGTATAATATAACTTATAAAGATTTTTGAGTAAGCATTTATATAGTTTACTAAGAGACAAAATAATATAAAATTTTCTACACCTTGAAGTCGGTGCCGAGCAAACCATAAAAATTACTATATACACTGTTATAACAACAAAATCTTGCAAAATATTATATTTTTTATGGTCTACTTGGCACCGACTTCAAGAGGATTTTTTTAAATATTATTTCGTCTCTTAGTAAACTAAATAAAGTCTTAGTCAAAAATCTTTATCAAGTTATTTTATTTTATACTTTTTAGTTTTTGAAGTCGTTTTATTTAAATGATTTTTTTTAATTTGTTACTTTTGAGTGTCTAGCTATGAGTAGACCTATGAAAATATGGGTTCCAAGAAACGGGAACGGAAAATTTTCATAAGAAAATGTTCATAAAATGAAAACTACTGTGCCAAACTGTGTTAAATTTTAGGGAACCAAATGGCAACTATTCCGCATCAAAATAAAAAAGAATCACGTAAAGTGGTTCATAAATCTCAGCGTTATCGGTGTACATACATAAAAAAAAGAAAATACCAATCAAATTGAGAACCTCCTCCTTTTAGAAGTCGGTGAAAAATCACTTCATTTTATCTTCCGGGGGCAAATACATAAAACAGTAATACAATGTATAGCGCCTGCTCTTTAAACAAGAGCCACACACTAGATTTTACCCGCAGCGCAGGACAACAGCGTACACCAGTCGATGTGAACCAGACCTTTGTAAATTCACTGTCTCGACTCCAGCCATTAATTAAAGTTGTATAATATGTTGTATAATATTTTTATTAAAATAAATTTTACCGGTCAACGCCGTCTGCTCTTTTACGCCAAGTTAATTCCCTAACAAAAGCAGCGATGAATATTGAAATATTTAACGAAGCTTGCTTAAGATTGGGGCCTACTATCGAATCCTATTATCGGTAGTACAATAGGTAATACCTACAATATATAAAATACGTTATCCGTGCAGGAATGGAGAAATAATACAATTTCCTGCAGCCGGACGGCCTGTCGTAGAAGCGATAAAACAACCCACAGCCAGGTGTTAGGGTATTTGCTCATCTGGATGGCTACCCCTAGTCTTAGAGTATGTATTGGAACACGCATGGGGGGGAGACGCGCGGAGGAGGAGGGGCGGCCCCACGTCCGCAGCTGGACCGCAGGCCTCGGCTGCCGTGGAAGCGCCGAACACCCGCCCACACGACGACTAGTGAAACGGGCGATAATACATTGTATATACCATAACATCGAATACACCAGCATCCATCTATACATTTATCTTTTATATACAGTTCACAATAATTTAACCACCTCATCAGTATCTGCTAGACAGGCATACTCTTCTACAGTATGTCCTCATAACAACCTTGAGTTGTGTTCTGACATTAGTGGCCAGTTTGGAGTCTGTCTTTAGAGATTGGCACCAGATTGGTAGCGCCTTTGGTGTTACAAATGTCCATAGGCAATGGTAACCGCTTTCAATCAGCTGGGCCGTCTGTCTGTCTTCTGAACTCATGCAATAAAAAACGGATGTACATATTTTATGTTAAAATAAGTTCTAACATATTTTACATATAAACAGACCTTAAAGCAACTTATAAATAATTGTTTCAGTAATAACTAATGCACTATTTGGTTCCGTTTCTTTGTACAAACTTATGACGTCATGAGTTTGTAAGCTTCCGATTGAGCTGAAATTTTGCATGTATATCGCGTGACAATGCTATAATGTGGTACCATAGAGCTGATCTGATGATGGAGTCGGCCATAGGAACTCCTGTACTAAACAAGATAGACCGGTCGTGTTTGAGGTCGTTTTACTTGTCTTGAATAGCACTCTGCTGCTACATGATATCTAGGATCTCAAAAGCTTGTATTTAAAAACCTTTTTAGAAAAGCTTACTAAATCAATATTTCAGGACGATTGTGATTTCATTATAAAATATACAAATGTCCAAAAAAGATATTGCTAATTCGCCTAAGCATTTCATATTAGACAGTGCATTGTGACTAAAGTTCTTAAATTTAAAAAGTGTATATTTAGAAGTCGATATTGGAAGCTACCTTCGCTACTACACGACTGATTTTTAAATAGCATTAATACGGTTATAATGAATATTCAATTTTAAAATTAAACTATGGCATTCTTGTAGGCTATTCAGCGTATACTTTGGACTTATAAAATATTACAGAATCGGAATTTTCCAAATTAAGTACCTATAATAATAAATTTGTTTCAGGAATGTTACCAGTAATTAATATAAAACAAAACATAACCTATAAAGCTACAGCTTAAAATTTATACTCTCAATTGAAACGAGCAAACCAAACGTCAGAATGAATATAAAAAGTCTTTTCCAATAACAGTTTTTTATAGGAATTTATTACCTTACTTTTATTTGCTACCTAACCATTTGAAGGTTATTTCCAAATCTTGTAAATGAATAAGTTCTTGATAATGGCCAAACACGCAAATATAACAAAATTATTACGTTTAAATATAATTTAGAAGTACAATAATATTACAACAATTAAATGTATTCGTGTTTATCTATCATAAAATTTACGATCGACCACAATTTTGAATCGTAGACAAATAGTAGTGCCTAAATATTTCGTGGCTCGCTACAGCCGCGCTCCGTCGTCCACAAAATCCTGCAATGCGTGTTTTCTCTCAGCTAATAATGAATGAAAAATAGCATTATAAAGGATATTCCGCTTGTTTTCCCCGTGTTTTTATCGCATTTAAATGTCAACTGCCGTCGTTTTGTTTATGGTGTTACATGTTTTATAGACTTGCTCTGTCGCAATAATATTTTTAATATTGTGAAGAACGAAGTTTGCTTGAATTATTGAAAAACTAGAACTGTTCTCCCAATTTCACTTGCATTTATATATAAAAAGTATCAAATGTTCATCTTAATTTTTGAAAGTAGTTGGCATTAGCAAGATATACAAATCGTGCGTAGTCATATTTAAAGAGAACAAATACACAAAAATATTTAATAAAAAAATAGTTTGATGTTCTAATCACAGTAAAGTAGGAAACAAATTATCGGATACGGCTGTCAGCAAGCCGCGATTTTTGGGTATCTGTATAATGAATACACATTGTGCATTGAACTGTGCGAACTATCGCACGTAAGTCGCGGACGTAATCTTGCACCGTCATTGAGCGAAGTCTGGTAGAAATCTGTTCCGCTGGATAGGTTCATCGTTGCCTTGTCAACTTCTAAAAAGTAATAGACTGGGATGTACAGTGAAAAAAAGTGTGTGTGTGTGTGCAATTCACACAAGGCAGAGTAAAACTTCAGAAAAGAGCTTACAAGAAAATAAAAAAAATATAGTACCAGGAGTATTAGTATAAGTATTAGCATAATTAAAAGGTATATTATTTTTGTAATATTTTTATGAAACTCAAAATTTATTTTATGCTTTAATGCAAAATATTACATTTTAAATACTACATCTTTAAGATACATTATAACGCGTATTAATCAGATTCCATGTCTTCACTTAGAACAAATGATACGAGAGGCGTATGATAACTAAAATACTCTTACAAAACTCTTACGAAACAAGAGCAATATGATTTATGAACTTCAAAACTCCAAAATATTTCCAACTCTATTTTTATGAGTATAGTGTTTAAATTATTAAATATTTCTTTATAGTGTTGCCTTTTTTTGTTCCATCGAGTTTGAAATCAGAACAATTCTTAAGAAGTTTCACTTCAAAAACCCTAAAAATACGGTAAGAATATAAAAATACGGGTTTTTGAAGATGACATTCCATTACAAGTCCACATTTCAGTAAAGAGTAGTAGCGAGAGTCTAGAGCGCGGTTTACGGACTCGTCCGATAATTTGTTTACGCCTTAATAAAACCTTTTTAATTTATGAGGTCGAAAATATTTTTCAAATCTCGAACTAAGAAAACAAATCACGTTGGTAGCTTGCCATTTAGAACAGTCTTGAAAACAAGAGCAAATCAGTTCAGACGTCAAAATACTGCTTCATGTAGTTGAAAATAAGCAATTTATTTAAAATTTGGCAAATATATTTTATTTATCAAGAGCAATTTTAGAAATTGAGTAAGTATACTTTTGATTAAACATGAAAGAAGTTAATATTCAATATTTCAGTTTTTTCGTTACCTCAATTTCAACAACCCACGCTTCTTAGCAATATGCCTTAGCAATTCATATTCTAAAAGAAATTTAATTATATGTAAATAAGAGTGCAATTGTTTTCGATACTAATCAATATGATATTACCTGTACTCGCACAATTTAATAAAAAATGTTGGTCAGGACCAAGTTGGGTTTAATTTAATGCATATAATAGTTTGTAATATTTTACAATACATTTTCTTTTTTTGGCAGTGAAGTATGGCATTTACTTGAGTGAAAAAGCAAGAGCTGTGTGTCACGGAAATGTATATGCTGCGGTGGATGTGTGGAGTGACGCGGAAGGACTGTGTTACAAACTCCCGCGTATGCAGCAGCCTTCATGTTGGTGACAACAGACCGACTCTAAAGATGTGCCGATGGTAAGGTCACGTTTTGCCGTAACGGGTTACTCATGCATAGACCTGTATAAGCATGTCGCATCCATCACGATCAGATGCAAGGCCCAAGAATTACTCGGCTTGATTGAAGACATGATATCAACAAAATCTTGAAGGGGTGCCCCGTAGAGAGCGGAGGAGCGTAGATGGAAAGCTCCTCCGTCTCAAAAGAAGATCTTCCAGCGAGGATATTGCTATTCCTCGTAGGCTTAGGCCCATCTATTTCTGTACATTTCGGGTATCGTTTGCAATCTCAATAATTGTACAGCACCATCTATTGGCTTGTAAATGTTCCACTAGAATCAGAATCTTTATTGTTCACCAACATACCAAAGCACACACTTTGTCTTGACTGTATGTACTATGGGCAGCTTTCTTGCTTAAAGCAGTCTCTTCCAGGCTTACTTTTAACTAATATTATAAAAGATAATGTGAGATTTCTGTTTGACGTCTTAACCACACAGCAAATCGTCATGAAATTTTGCATACACGTTTTCAGAGGTATAGAAAATGAACCAGGTACCTTTCATCTACAAAAAGTACCGTTCCCTAGGAATAGATGAACATATCCAAAAACATGGCGTTTCGGTCGCATTTTATAAGCGCCACTGTTGCGATTTACTAACACATACATCGTTATGACAACGATATTGACAACGAAATTTTGATGAGTTGCTCTCATGGTTAGTTACACTTTCACTAAATGGCATTACGGGTATTTTAAGCTAATAATTAAGTTTGACGTTTTTAAGGAAGCCGTGTGGGACTTCCAGCGGCCGCTCCTCCACTTTGTGTATGAAACTTACATTAACACGAGCGAAACCGACGGCAAAGGTTAGTACGTAGGTACGCCGCAGATAGGTGAAATTTGACGTGGTACAGCCACGCTGCAATCATTATTTTGATTGTAGCTCTTAAGGTTTGAGCGGTGTGATATTACGCTCGCACAGAATATCGGCGTAAAATGGTTATCTTAGACCTAATAGTATTTCATAAGATAAGTGACAATTACAGGAGATGGACAAAGCGGCGCCTGCGACCGCCTGCTCACTCTCCTCCCTAACTCTTTCGGCAGCCTTCTGTATCATAACGTCCTGCAGAAGGAACCACCGCTAGTCATTTTGACTCGTTGAGCAGTATCTGGTTGACTACGATTGATGATTGACGTCAAATCGTATTGCTGGGATCCCCATGGTCGACTGGCGAGCATCCCATCTCCTCCTGTCCAATCCCCTCTATCTGCTGATAAAGAAGTCTGCCAAGTTGCAGGAACGTATCCAAATCTTGTATTGAAAGGTATTAGACCGTTTCGTCACCGACCGTCGCGCCAAGCACGCACCGTCAACAATTGTCGGCAAGAATATATTGATATGTTTTAGTGGGCATAGAAGACCGTATCGGATTTCTTACTGTATCCGATAAGTAGCATAGCACGGTCATGGTGTGATCCCGTGTAGTGGGCAGACACCTTTATGCTTTGGTTTCGCGGTGACCACTTTCATTAGATGGACCATCTGCCTTTTTTATCCGCTTCGCAATGAAAAACAAATGTGTAAAAACAGTGGGAAAGTGGACCCTGGGCTTTGAACAGGATGTTGCGAATCCAATCCGAATTTAACGCTGGAATTAGGATGACCCCTTATTTATATGTAAATGTGAAAGTGGCTATGTTATGCCAGATTATTTTATTGTAACTATGTATTAGGTCATTTGAATGTGCGGCCGAATTAGGCCAAGTCGGCCACTGACGGAGTTTCGTTCGTCGTTTCTTAAAGATCTCCTTTATTTGGATGATTGTTTCTTCAAGCGAGTTAGACTTGAATATGTATTTATTTCCCGGAAACGACTCAACAGATTTCAATGAAGATTGTGTTTATGTTTTTTATTGTGTATGAATTTTGCTTATGTTCCAGGTTTCAAAAGATATCGAGTAAAGAGTGGTAAAATCCATCTCAAAAGAAGTTGTAGAAACAGCTAGTTGTTAATAGCGCCATATACCTTGAAGACACCATTTTTGACAAATCCTTCGTGGGGTTCAAGCCCAGCTGTGGGAGTTTTATTTTACTAACCTCACTGCTTATGCATTACAGAAGTTTTTAGCGAAAATGTGAAGAATAATATAAGTTAATCTGCAGATAAAAGCTCACATTAGCTCGCAAGCTAGTTACGCTTGTGTTGTCTGAAATACATCATGGATATAGACACCAGGCACCCAGACAATAGTGAATAATGGACAGTTCGTTTACAAAAACCATGCAAGAAATCGAATCCAGAACTTCTGTGTTCCAGTAAACTCGGCCGGCAAAATCTTAGCCCGCTCAATCATAGAAGTCGTCAAAGAATGTTTTGCTGTGCAGCTTTAGCCTATATTCTGTAGTTCTATACGTATATATATATATATATATATATATATATATATATATATATATATATATATATATATATATAATATCAGCCCATAAATGTCCCACTGCTGGGCTCGGGCCTCCCATTATAGGGGAAACGGACAGTATACCCGCCACGCTTGTCCAAGACAGCTTGGCAGGTTTGACACATCGGTTATCTCGATGTGCAGGTTGCATCACGATGTTTTCCTTCACCGTTGTTAGCACGTGGTAATTGTAACAATATGCACATTAGATCAGAAAACTGACTAAGAGGTGCATGCGTTCCAGTCAGGATCGAACCCGCTCCCTTCGATTTAGAGGCGCGTGCGCTAGCCATTACGCTGCCGCGAATTAGTTCTATACGTACTATCTTTGATTTCTTAATAAATGCTGGAAAATTTTATCTATTAATTTATTCAAAAGGTTAAGAAATCTTAATATTTTTATTTTGTAGCCACACAATAAGAATAGTAATATTATTGTATGGCAACATAATATCCGTCGTCAGCCAACCGTTGTCCACTAATGGACATAGGCCTCTTCAAGTTTGCACCACTTATCCCGGTCCTCCCGCTATTCTCATAGCCCCCATGGGCGACCTTGCGCAGATCGTCTATCCATCGGGCTCGAGTGCGTCCTGCACTACGTTTGCCGAGACGCGGTCTCCACTCCAGGACTCGTCTACTCCATCGGCCATTCTATCCACTAAAAATATTGACAATATATCTTGAATAAATTGACAATATCAATGGTGAGTTTCCAGAATTTTAGTTATTTTTAAGGTATCTAAATACAATTGGTCATTTTGGATTTTTTTTCGCGGTGTCTGTTTATTTCGCATAAGCTCCAAAACAACTTTATTCCAAGATCTAGAATTTGATTGAAGCTGGCTTTTTCCACTCCCACTATCCAACCCAATCCCTCCCGTCCCTCTATTTCAATCCCATATTCCATCCCTTTTATCTCATTCCTCCTGTCTGAACGCTCCATACTATTCCATCCTGAAGGCTGTTGGCCTCGTGATTGGTGTTGCAAACGCCTATAGGCGCCGGTAACCACTTTCCAGGAGCCTGGTCAGCAGTTTCGCAATAAAAATTTTGCAACTAAAATTGAAGAGGAATTGGTTCAAAATATATTTATTCAGAACCGTAAAACTCCTGAAATTCATTTTTAATTCCCTCTGTATTTGATATTTTTGTTGCAATATATTTAACGCCTTTAGACTTATTTTTATGGCTTAATTAAAGTCTAAAGTCTATGCCAATAAGCCCACAATCACTCATGCTTTAAAAGAGGAAATTCGACGCTGCATCGGAGAAGTTCAGCCGCATCTATGCAAAATGGTCATAGAAAATTTCGACGAAAAAGTGCGTATGTGCCAGCAAAGCCTAGGAGGACATTTGCCTGGCGTATTATTCCACAAATAACCCTATTTTATGTATTTCAAGATTTTATATACAAATATATTATAAAGAAAAAAAATGTGTTTTTCATAAATTTCAAATCTTGCGTCCTTTTGGGGGCAGCCTTTATATCTTGTTGATGTGGTTGTAATCGTTATTTGGTTTCGTGGATTATTTGGCTTCATTTATATATTTGTGTTTTCTAAAACACCTTTTTAATTAATTAATGTTCTACTACAAGTTGGACACTTGAATGTCGTTTAAAATTTAAAACTATTTGCTTCGTCGGTTAAATTACAATGTTGTCTTGATTTTCGATAGGTGCAGCATATTTGTTTAAGTTCAAATTTAAAAATATGGTAAAAAACATATAAATAATGAAGATATTATTTTGGGAGTTCGTTTTCAGTCTGGTTTTATTCGGGTTTTGAGATGTAATTTTGTTTTTCATTTAAAATGCAAATGGTACTAAAAAGTAGCAAAGGTATTGCTTTCGGGACTGGTGTTTACAGTCTGGTTTTAGACTTTGACATACCTATAGGGAACTCTGACGCTTATTTGAAAATGTAAATGGTAACAAAAACAGGCAGTGAACATTTGGTTTTAATTATGGGTTTAAATATTTTCGCGGTCTGGTTTTAAGCTTGTATGTGTATTGATTTAATCATGTTTGTTAAATATAACAAAATGAAATAGTTAATGTTTTATTAGGAAATTGAGTATTTCCAGTCTGATGTAAGGCTTTGAGATTTACGCTCTGGTGCTTATTTGAAATTGCAAATGTTAACAAAATATAAATTTTGTTTATATAAAGGACATAAATGTCTTCTCAGACATGTTTTGGATTTTGTGCGTAACCGTGGAATACGAGATTTGAGTCCCACACAGAGTTGCAATTTATAAAGCTGTACTAATTTAGGAGATAAATAATAGATTAGGCTGAGCCAAATGCAATTTATGTATTCGCTAACACGATGACATAAGTAATAAAAATAGTTAAAGTCAATGGAATATTTAAATACTTTTCTAAAAGTCGCCAGTGCTTTGATAAGAAAACGTAGGTTTTAACAGTAACTCGACGCTTATTTGAAAATGCAAATAAATGATAACAAAAACAAGGTAGTAAAGATATTGCTTTTATTAATAACTAAGCGTGTTCACAGTTTGGTTTTTAGGCTTTGTCATATTATAGGAAACTCTGGCGCTCATTCAAAAATGTAAATGGTAACAAAAACAAAAAGTAGTGGAGATTTGATTTCAATTAAACATTTTAATGTTTTCTCAGTCTGATTTTAAGCTCACATATTATATAACTGATTTGACTGTTTGTCGTCTGGTTTTAGGTTTTATGATCTAGCCCTGATGTTTATTTGATAATGCAAGTGGTTTCAAAGATTATAAATTCGAAAACAGTGATGATGTTGCTTTGTAGGCTTTGATATAATCCTGACATAATTTTTTAAATGAAAATGTTTACAAAAACATGAAATAAAATAGTGAAACAATGTTTTTATTTGAGTGCTTTCAATCTGGTTTTAAGTTTTGGTATATAACCCTGGCACTTATTTGATTTTGCATGCGGTAAAAAAAATACCTATTATAAAATTTAATGGTGACAATATTGTTTTTATTATAAAATTTGGAAGTTGTTACAAAATGGTGTTGTTATTTTTGTGTTTATTAGGGTGTTAAGTATATTCTCAGTCCTGTTTTAAGCTTTGAAATGTAGCTCTGGCGCATATTTGAAAATGCAAGTAGTAACTTCGTTTCCCAGTTGGCACGGTGTCTCTTCTTTGTGGTTGACCTGAAAAACAAATTAATTTATATCAACTTTGTAAAACTCGAAAACTATTTATTTCTAGTAGATATTATAGAATTTTAATTGAGTCTGGCAATTTTGGATAAAATTAAATTTTGATGAATAGAATGGAAGATTATATTTTCTATAGCAAAGTTGGAGGTTTTTATTTAATTAAAAGTGCGGTTATTAAGCGCAACCTCCAGACAGATCACCGAGAGGTTTAAGTTCACGGCTATTGAAAATAATCCGAGTCGTGAGATGGGAATAAAATATATAAAAAGGATGTTTATAACCATTAAACATGGCTTTCTGTTTAGTTTGAGCACAGAAAAGTAAATAATTATTTGTGTTTTCTTTTGGACGGGTTTTAATGGAGAGTCTTTGTTGTAATAAAATATTTGCCGTTACAAAAAAAAAATTCTAATATGAATAGTGTGTGAGGCTCGGCTATTGAAAAGTATCCTAATTATGAGAGTGGAATAAAGAATAAAAAAATATGATTATTGACCATTAAAATATGACTTCTTTGTTTAGTGTGAGCACAGAAAAGTAAATTATTATTTGTGTTTTCTTTTGGATGGGTTTTAATTAAGTCTTTATTATAATAAAAATATTTACCGTAACAAATAATAATTCTAATATGAATAGCGTGTCAGGCTCGGCTATTGAAAAGTATCCTCGTTGTGAGATTGAAATAAAGAATAGTAAGAAAGATGTAGTAAATTGTCTATGGGGATTCCATAAGCAATCAACTATGTTCCGTCTGTATCCCCTAAAATAACCAGGAAATTTTGGAATATTGTTACGAGTTTGCGGGACTCGAATTAAAATGCCGTTAGAATTATTATAGAGTTTATTAGAACTAAAAAAATAGGAATAACAAAGGTACATATATAACTGAACGCAACAAATCCAAACGTAATGCAGACGGTGGTAATTCAATAAAACGCGCAAAGTTCGTCACTATTAGATTCCCAAATGTATCCCCCTCTCTCAATTAGGCCGTCGTTTTATACTTGAAAAATGCAAATTTGCCCGCCCGGTAACGTTGAGAAAATTTCCTTGAATTAGCTTGTACTTTTAATCCGCAATACATGGATAATGATGCTCCTGAGCGAGTACAATAGGAAAATAGGCTGTTCTTCACAATAACTAGAAACGTATGCCGATAAATGAGTGTATTAAAGAAGACGATCATAAAATGTGTTTTTACAGACCTGAACGTGGAATTTTTCTTTGTCGGGGCCTAAGTTATAACAATGTTATTTTAATTTTAAAATATGTAATTTCTCGGAATGTTTTCAAATAAATATTTTTTCTTTCTTTTAAATTTGTATGAACATGAAAAGGTATGACAAGTGAATGAACAGTAAGATGAGGGGCCGGCCATACTGTCCAAACGATGATGGAGACTTATTTGCAAATTAATTAATGCTAGTGTAAATCAGGCTTTATGTATGATAAAGAATAATATGCCTTCATCAAACAAATACGCTCGTGTAGACATGCTTAACATACAAACACGACAAAGGGCAACTGAATATTGTACCACCCAAGGGCATGTTTCCTAAATTACGTTAGCGTAAGTTCACGTCATTTCATTCTAAACATAGGCCTCTGGATTCAATTCCACGACTCGTAATTTGTTTTTAGGCTCCGAGGGATGAAATAATTTAATGTTGTCTCCCTTTTTTCTCTGATTCTTTGGGGATTCTCATCCGGTTTTGACATTGAACCCTGTTTCGATTCAGGTGTAGTGTTTGAGGTAGTGACTTTTGCGAATATTGTGGGGCGCTGTAGCCCACTGATAATAAGCTGGTTCAATTTGTGATGGACTGTATAGCGGAGATATGACCTAGATTCTTGCATTATAAAGCAGAAGCTCCACCAACCTTGAGATCAGCCCTCTCCTGGCTCGGTTCGGGTGGTACTCGGGAACAGCGCACGGCACTATGGTTTCACTTGAGAGCTATCACTTTTTACACAGATTAGGTCTTAAAAGTTATTGGCCAGTAATTACAATTATGTGAATTTAAAAAAACAGATTAACGCACGGCGCGTTGTCGATGAACGATGATTGAGTGTCCATAATCGCTGCCCCTACCCTGCTGTGCATTAAACCGTCACCTCACACAGAAAGAGGCTAGACAGCAAAACTCATGGAGCGATATTCTACAGACTTCCCTAGGCAAGGACCGAACAAATATATATTCAGAAACCTGTCAAAAAATTTGCTAATGTATATATACCTTTTTTTTTAAACGGAAGGTACAAAATTATTTATTCCTGCCAATTTATGTACATATAAATCTGAACATCTATAACATATACCTTTATACATACTAGGTGTCGCCTGTGTTCGAAGTTCGAGCATAATAATTAATGTCAAAGATTATATACTTCTATAAGCACAGATTTCGCCAAGGCTATACTGTTAATTTGACTTTAACAATAAACAAAATAGTATAGTGTTTATTGTGTGTGTACATGGTAGTGTGTGTAATATTTTTCATGGATAAATTAAACAAAATATTAGCATTCATACTCCTACGTACGCGCAATTTTCATAAAAGGGTACAAAGTTTTTGCTGTGTTTTTGCTTCTCGTATTAATAAGATAAGACACGAAGATATAACTCTTTAAATCATAAAAATGGTTGGTTTGTGTAATATATATAAGTAAAAATAAATGTTTGTATGTTTGACCTTATGCGTTTCTAAATCATGGGTCAAATTCTGGTGAAACTTTAATAAGGTCTTCTGCGAACACCCGCGAGGATTTCTGGCCCAAAAACAATAGTTACTAGTATTGATTGCTCATTTAGTTTATCATAGAGCAGGTATGCTCAGTGGTTAGCTCATCAGTTGGCAAATTAAATATAATGAGACTCGAAATTGCGGAAGTATAAAATGTTACTCCATTAATTTGTATAGGTAGGTATAATTTGCAAAATCACTATTTTTTTGTACACAGTTTTAACGGTTTTTAAGTATTTGGTTAAGAACTAATCTTATGATTTTGATATATATTAATAGGATATATATATATTAGGGATAATACCTCTTTTTCGCAGCTTTCAGCCACAGTCTTCATGTGCTCCAGTTTCTTCTTATTTGTGAAAACAAGCGGGCTGACGACTGTCATGAAGCCTGTGTTGCTATATCTATTGTTCTTTACTATCCCAATCTGTGGAGATATTACCAACACTACAGTAAATAATCAAAATCATTAAATCACCTACCAATATTTTTTATTGTAAGCAAGCCTCATCATCACATAGACGTGAAGCTAAATGACTTGAAGTAACGGCTATGCTCAAGATGAGTTTACTCAAGATGAGTTTATTAGAAACTTCTACGATTTTTCTAAAGCTTAAAATAAACGTTAAATCGTTGGAAAAATGATAATTAATTTTAACAGCTGTGAATTTGAGAACTTTCTTCCGAAGAGTATTTATCTTCTTATATATAAAATTCTCGTGTCACAATGTTCGTTACCATACTCCTAGGAAACGGTTTGACCGATTCTCATGAAATTTTGTGTGCATATTGGGCAGGTCTGAGAATCGGACAACATTTATTTTTCATCCCCCTAAATGTTAAGGGTAGTCCACCCCTACTTTTTTCAATTTTTAGTTATTTTTTTTATGATACAGCATTAAAAAATAGATACAACCCTAAATTTTCAACCCTCTACGATCAAACCCTATTTTTTCCCGGGCAGGACGACGTCTGCGGGACAGCTATATGATGTAAAAAGTGGGAGAAGTATTTATTAGTGTGTACTCTTTGTACAATTCCAAAGATGCTGGGCTTAATCGCTGCTAACGATGGACCCCGGTTTGAAAGTTGTTTCCAAGCCAAATCACGTTGAGTTGATATATGTTGTTTATTAAATTCATTTGATGACCTGAGACGCACAACTTACAGCGCACAAGTGCCGCACGTGGTAGTGATGTTAATACTGTTGTCTGTTACGTATTTATATGTAAAATGTGCTCTACGAGCAATATTGGCTCGTACATGTCATTGCGAGTCAAAAGACTTGTTAGTTTACATTATTTTATTTGAGTTTTACCTGCCACACTAGATGGCAATACAATCAGTATTGCCATCGAGTCCTACGCGAAATATGAACCAGCCTTCAGGACATGAGTAGTCTCGAGAGATTTTTTACATACTTTGAAATTTGCCGATGTACTCCAGGCACGCAATGTTTCAAAACTAAACGGCAGATATATATAGACTCAAATATAAAGCGTTAGGAAGAGCCTAACGCAGGCTTTCTTAAACTTTTTGCAGTTACGGACCACTTTCACAATTTAAACAACTCCACGGACCCCTTGCAAAAAATATTTTTGTTATGAAATAAAGGCCATTTTTATATTAATAAAAATACTTTTATTAATACGATTATTACACTTACTGCTAAGTTAATGAGAAGGGTGCTGCTGTTTGGCCTCAATGAGAACGTTAAATTGTGGGCTTGTCTTCGACAAGGCAAGCCGCATATCATCTGTGACATTCAACCGATTGCATTTTTTTATTTTTATTGACACTAGAACCGATATCTCGCAAAGATACGTAGTAGCAAATGGTATCAGAACACACATAACTCGCTTGACAAGAAGAGGGCAAATTTGACTCAAAGAACACCAAAACTCGCCAAGATCTTTTGCATGAAATTCAGCTTTCAAAACTTCTTTAGATCTCATGTCAATTAAGTCATCTTTAATAAGTCAAGATTACTGCACAATTTCCTAATAAATATGTTTACAGACTGACCTAGGTACTGCGGACTGCTGATACACATGCCACGGACCCCTTAGGGGTCCATGGACCCCACTTTAAGAAACCCTGGCCTAACGCTTTATATTTGAGGTTTTCAGCTAAAGACATAGTGTTGCCACCTCCTGGCTTGGCTGTTGGAAGATGCGATAGGGCCAGAGTATCCCACGTAAGCAGCCGTCCCATTTGGGACGCTAGCATTGCGAGATCTTCTCCCAGCTGTTAAAACTCGATAGCCTGTGATGTCCAACTCGTTTAAATGTGTCGTTAAAATCGTGCCATATTGCTGTCAGGGTATGTGACAGCAGTATGGCACGCAGATGGAAAGTAGTGTTATCTAGGAATGTTTTAGTGTTAAATTATGGGTATTTACAGAAAATCCTGTAACCACCGTTTAAAATAAATTTTGATAATAAGTAACTAATAATTTACCAACATATAATTATTTTGCGGACTGTTTAATAGAAATAATCCTTTCAAAAGAGTTCTTACAAGTCCGTTTAATTTCTTCAATTATATTTTGTGTTATTTTCGAATATAAGTCAAATGTAAACCTTATAAATTTTACTGAATCTTCAAACGCAAATTAAATTCGCTTTGGAAGACACGTTTTATTCTTACAAAAGGTATGAAATTGTAATTTGGTAGTAAGATTTGAAAATTCAGGCGATCGTTTTAGATTTTTCTTATGGTTTCGTAATTCTTGTTCAACAAATTATATAAGTAACATAGGCCGGTTCGCTACTGCTTTTTAAATTACTACCTCTCGTGATGTTTATTTAATAATCTAATGCAATAAGGTAAACTTAATCGAATGTAACTATAATACAGTCGATCAGGGTAACTTTGTCCCGCCATGCGACCAATTTTGTACGTATCGTCTCAGTTTTACTGGATAGTAATAAAAAAATACGGACTTTCTGTGGGTTATAAACGTTTACAATTAATTTTAATTGATTTTGCATGAGCATAGAGTGCAAATCGCACAAAATTGACAAAAAAATTGTGGGCCAATGTTATATTAAGAGCGGGGTAACTTTGCCAGTATAACAACTGGCAATACAATTTTGATGTATTTTTACATTTAAAGCCTTATGATAACATTGGCTCTTCTTTTATAAATAAATAAATTAGATCGCCATCTTATGAGAGCTGTTTACCAAAAAAATAAGCTTTAAATTTAGGGCTGCCAGTAAAATTCAATATAAGTGTGTTTGAAAAGGACCTTTATTTATAGGAACTTATTTATCTTCTATTTATTGTTACAAATCAGTCTTTATTCATTATAATTAGAATAGATATGTAAAAAGTGAGTGAGTGGGCTAATGTTAAACGGAAAGCTTAAGTTACTCTGATTGATTGTATTGTAATTAAGTTGTTTAATTATTATATTGTGGAATTCTTCACTTGCGTTCTAACGACAGTCTACGAATTAGAAGTGTTTTTCATATACTAGTAGCATTTAAGTGCATTCTTCATTTAAATTGTTGTTTTTGTTGATATCGTGGTTAGCAAAGAAAATTAGTCTTGAGGTTTACTTTAATGTAACCATTCTCCCCCACATTAGGTTCTATATTAAACCTGTATTTCAAGGCTCATCATAGAGGTATGGCTCTTGGGCATGGAGCTTCGTCCAATCTTCTCTATTCTTGGCCAGCTGTTTGACTTCTTTGTACGACATGACACTTATCTTTTCCTTAATTTAGCCGAGAAACACCACCCTAGGTGTGCCCTTGCCTCTTCTACCTTCCACTTTGTCTTCGATTATCTCACAGAAATTAGTCAATGCTCAAGACTATACATAAAATATAGAGTAAAGTATATATAGTAAAAGTGGCTCAAAAGGCTGTATAATATTAGCTCCTTTCTTTATGGCATGAGTTCAGTAGATAGGTAGACGGCCCACCTGACGGAAAGCGGTTATCATTGCGTATGGACATTTACAACACCAAAGGTGCTACAAATGCGCCGCTACTCTCTTAAGGGAGACTGGAACCTGGCTACTAGTGCCGGAAAACAACTCAAGGTTGTTATACCGGCATCCTCTAGACCAGGGGTGGTAGCCATCCAGACGTTAGCTACCGCATGGCTGTGGGTTGTTTTGTCATATCTTATGATATGCTGCCCGGCCGCAGGAAATTGTATCCTTTCTTCGTTCCTGCACGGATAGTCCATGAGTTTCTATACTTATCTGTTTGCTAGCTATAGAGCTGAATATATAATTACCTTTTCCAATAGGCACTTGACGATGCAAGCGGACTTTTCCGGGAATGGTGGGTCCTGACGCAAATATTCCAAATCGGCTTCAGTTGAATTGGTGTGAGTCATACACGTGCGGGCTGTGGTTATCAATGTCTTTCTTACAACCGCTGTGAAAGGATTTTCTAAAAGATGGAAATGTTATTGAGGTGTGGACAATTTTATGATAGTTTTCTTGGGATACGGGTTGAAAGTTTACGAAGGCGGTATCTAAAGGATATTTATATAGGGTAGCTGAGGCCAAAAAACGATAAATTCAATTTTAGCAATAAGGTATGTTTTTCAAAGGAAAATATTGCTAGTTATTGTAAAATGTGCAAAATATTCTGCCTTTATACACATATTTTCTATGAGTAATAACAAAAAATTTCGTGATTTTATGCGCAATATCTGCCTTTAATAAATAATCTGTTTTTAAAGGGTTTTGAGTATTTGGCTGAATAACATTGCTTCTACTTTGAATAAAATGAAAAGAGGTGTAGTACAAATGAATTGTAATAATATTTATTTAATTATATAGTCAGAAGTGGTCAAAAAAACTTGATATTACCTAGGAATGTTAACTGCTAGTTCATTTCAGTCTTTCGATTCGGATGCATCAACCAATCTGATCCAATGTAAATTTGAATTATTCAATATCATTGACATTAGTTAGCCTTTTGAATAAATTGATTAAATTATATTAAATCTGTCTAATAACAGCATTAGAAGATAAAGTTTACCAAATTATTTGACTATCATCTACCCTATTTTGATATTATGGCTGCAATTTTCTACATGAGTATAAACCAACTCACCCCTTTCATTGTCTGAAGCCCAAACTAGGGCTACCAGTAATATTACTGCGCATCGATACACCGCCAACATTTCGAACGTTAAAACCAATAAAATATCACTGATGTAATGGCACAATAATTTTTGTGGGCCGACCATTTTGCGATCAGATAAAATCTTTCCGGATGCGATTTTAAATCTGCGATGCGACGTATTTTTGTTTATTGCGCAAAGTTTTTATTGTTCGATTATTTAGTTTGGATGACGGAGGTCGTTTGAATTTGGCGTTTCTAGGTCGAGGAAAGGATGTGATGCTGTATGAATAGATCATTCTGTTTCAGAAGTTTTATCATTATGTTTTTAAGATTTAAGATTATTTAGCCTATCCCTAACTTGTTCATTTCAATTATTTAGTTTCAATTTTTGTTTATGTTTATTATTTACTCTATGGGAGCCTTATCTAATTTACCGCTATTGGGTTATAGTTTTATTAGCGCTTTACTTCATGTCTTGAATTGTGTTTTTATTGCTCGAATACAGCAGAGAGACTGATGTGTCATCAGCCAGAAAGTGATTTCTGTCTCCGATCCGTTTTTGCAATACAAAACGTGCTACTAATCTCCTGCCGACCTTGAAAAGGGGAGTGGAATCTGGCCAGTAGGTCTAGAAAACAGCTTAACCACAGGTGCCAGTAGGGGAAATACTATTCTGACTCGGTTCCTGCAGACATAATTTATTTTGTTAATTTAAGATATTCGTCACCACTACCAAATCTTTCACAGTGCATAGACTCTTACTGTTAGTCGATTTTTAGTTGGGTAATAAAAGGGCAGAATACAGAGTTCTTAAAATTTCACCTTTTCTGCCTATTCGTTTGACAGTCTGTCTTATATGTCACTGCCGTTATATGGATTTATCTTAATCTTTTGTCTTCTACTCTGACCACATGTCTTTCAATTCTGTGTTCAGTATGTACAAGATAACTCAATTTAGAACAATGTTATATAAAGCGCATTACAATCGCTAAAAGCCGCATATATCCGACATATTCGGTTAGAAACTAAGTTCGTTACATTTTTTTTATTCACACACTGCCCGCCAATAAAGAAACAAGGATCCTTTTAAAAAGGTTCTTCAAAATAGTTTGAAACAAAACAGTTGTTTCTAAAAAGCCCCATTTGAAGTTTCATATAAATGCTGACAAACTAACTTTCAACAGTATCAAAATAATTTATTTCAAATTAAAACACTATAATTCGGTTATTTATTTAAAAATAGAACACATGACAACGTTATGTTTCTCAACACTTTTTTTCCCAAATATTAGTTACGTGACCTAAAGATTTATGTAGTTATAATCGAAAACTTTAAACATAAATCGCAATAAAAAAGAAACAAATATTTTGTTTTAAATAATGAATCATTTTATTGGATTCATAATATGGATTCAGTAATGTGTAACTTCCTATATCGATTAAAAATTTTAATTGTATCATCGTCAATAGTTTACGTAACTACTAAAATCAGTTTGATAGATGCCATATGTGGCCATTATAGGACGACTGAACTAGTAAGCAATAAAAATGCAAATGAACAAATAACAGTGTCAACTTTGGAACTGTAGACACTTTGTTTGAAAATGTCTTCAACTTCGCTAACAGACAATGGGTAGTTTGTGATCTTTCTCGTCTGTTGACCCTAACTGGTGTATTTTGCGGGTGCCTCCTGTAATCCAGCGGTACGACAGGGATAAGGGCGAATGGCCCGAACTTGAATGTAGGACAATTGCGAATTTGATCATTACGCTATGTTACAAAGGGATAAACGACCCGTATCTTGCGTCCAGTCGGAGCTTAGCTTGGGTGTTTGGAAATTATTTTTTGTCTTTTTTACCTTTTCATCTTGTAGGTGGATTAAGGAAGTGGTTTCTTTTCATTTTTTGCTTTGTTGTTTATCCGGGATCGGAGGAACATATTTGGTTTATTTATAGGTATTTCACATAGATTTCTTATAGTAGTGTAGCTTAGCGTTTCACTATGATCTCAGCTGGTGTTGAGCGGGGAGACATGGAAATAGAGTATTTTTCTTATTTCCTATTTAGTAGTATAAGTGTTCTTGTTATTTTTCCTTATACAGTTAGTAAGTAGTTCTCTATAATTTAACATAATTTTATGTAATAATATTTATCCCCAATATTTGGTAATGGTGTACAGAATTCAAAATCTCTCAATTGTATATAGACTGTATTCACATATTAGTTTCATGTTGGCAGACGCGATAGATTTATACTGTGTTCGGTTTATTTTATTACATGTAAAATTTATATATTGTAAAATTGTTGGAGGGATGGTGAGGTGTTCTAAATACTTGTTAAGTGTAAAAATTCAGTGTATATAAGATGTTAAAACCCTAAGGTTCTCTGATTATAAATGTAGTGACCAACTACTGTTTTTTATTACCATAAACCCTTCTGAGTTGTTTCAAGTATTGTAGTATACTTTAAATTCATGTGACTTAGGAGTTATGACGCTATAGCCAAAATGTCGTTATACAGAAACCTCCGTGATTTAGTATGTATAGATACGCTTAAGACAGTATATTTCGCATTATGCCAATCACTTATCACATATTGTATCGCATGCTGGGGTAGTGCCGCTAAAACTTGTTTATTCCGGTAGAAGGTGCTCAAAGGTCCATACTTAAAGTTATGATGAACAAGCCCTACCGCTACTCAACCACATTGCTCTATAAGGACAGCAAAGTGCTTAACGTGCGGCAGCTTTTCATTTTGAATACGTCATTGGCAACACATAAGTTAGTATTAGCATCAGACGACTATATCAAGTTGACAACACGAAGACTTTACCGATTGCCGAGTATCTTTGTGAAAAACTCATTTGCACATCACACTGGACTCTTCGTTAGCATTCACGTCTATAACGTAGTGGTTAAATTCTGTGACATCAAAAATAAGCTTGTCAAAGAGGCCAAAAAACTAATTCAGGCATGGCTAAGCAGTCTAACTTACGATGCTACTGAAAATGTGCTAAAAATCACCGTCTAAATGCGTAAACACACACGTCTGCCCGCTGTGGCTTTTAACATCGACTGGTCTCCAAAATACAGGCTTCGCCTAGTTTGGGACCAGTAGGTAATATAAATAATGTAAACTTGACTTTGTGACAAACTTGACTTTCTGACAACTGAGTTTCTTTAAAAATGAAATCCACTGATTTTTCATTCATTGAAAAATTGCTTATGAATTTCGTAAGTTAACCTTTTGAACAGTGGTTGAGAACCTTTTGTTCTGCAAGGGTGTGTTTTACTTGACCCTCGTATGTGTCAGAAAATTGTATAATCTATTTAAACGTACTCTATCAGAGAGATAAATTAATTATATTATTTAATTACTATGGTTGATATTCAGTTTGCTTTGTGCTATGTCAACTAGCGCAGAGAACTTTAATTATATGTACATAATTGTACACGGTGATTAATGTATTTTAGTGCTGATATGTCGTTTTAGTGGTGTTTCATATAATTTGTTATGTATATGTGTCGTATCATTTTAGGTATGGGTGTAATAATGGATGATGATCGTAAAGATATAAAAAAATATAGATAGATAACACTTTATTGCTCACCACATATACAATTTCAAAATATACAATTACAATATTTTCATGGTAGAAACAAAAGGTGGCCTGGCCTTATCGCAGAAAGCAATCTCTTCCAGGCAACCTAACTTAAGGAATAATTTAATCTAATCAGGCGATGTAGGTGGTGCAGATAATTAAATATATCATAAATAAAATACACATACTTATACTACTTTATAAATTAAATACATACATATATCTATATAGTCTATAATATAAGAATTAGGCATAATTATTTAAGGGAAAGTAGTGTTTTCTGAGTGCGTTATTAAATTTAGGCGATGTTTTGGCCTCTCTGACAGTAAGAGGCAGCCCATTCCAAAGTTTGATAGCCTGCACTGTAAAAGAGTTATCATAAAAGGATGACGTGTGTGCAGGTGTAGTGAGTAAATATAGTATTATAGATTCGCGTTTGACTACGATCTCGCCTGATATGGAACAGGGAAATGGTCTAAGATGGAGCATGTTTACCTAGAAAGTATTCATACGAGACTTAAGGCACCAGGTTTTAAGTATCGGGAAAGACAGACTCCCGCAATGAGTTCCACTCTTTTACATTGCGCATACAACAAAATGCTTCTTTCGTATAAGTGGAGTATCCACCATAATTATATTGCATATGCCGATGCCTATGTCTAGTCGAACGATAGTGGAAGAGAGACGATGGCCAACCCCAAATATTTGTAATAAGGTAAAATAAAAGAGAGACCAATCATTTATGGTCTTATTCATATTGAATAAGAGCAAGTCTGTAGGTGTATTTAAGAATCTTAAACAAGCCCAAAAAACGTAACTTAATATGAAGAAGACCGTTAGTATTTTAATAGTATTACCGTTTATTGTGATTTTTTCGTCTTATTTAGTTTTTTTTAACAACTCGCTGTGCTTGCCAAAAATCTTATTATTACACGTGTCTTCTTAACACCACAAACGAATCCGACGACAAAATGGCGACATCTTCCAAGTTATTAGGGGAAATTGGGGGGGGGGGACAGAGATAAATATACATACAAAAAGAGAGAGAATATATATGTATCAAGAATGTGTATTGTGGTTTGAACAAGAGATGGCGATACCATGACTTTTATTTTATTATTTAATTTAGAATAAAATAATGTAGATGCATTGCATGCAAAACGACCGCGTTTATGTAATCCCCGCTGTCGCCCAAAAATTCAGTACGTAAAAATCTTTAAGGACGGTAAGGACGAGCCTTAATTATATATCAATAAATTAGTTGGTGAAATGTGACGAAACACATCTTTATAAAACTTAATTTATATCACTCTCACGTTGTGCCTGCATTAAACAGCGCTCGTATTAAAAAAGTATTAATTACGCATTAAAAATACGTGCATTCGACACCTACAATGATTTGTCAGTTCACACTGCAACGCGGGTGGCGGTTAATCATCCCCCGGTAAAAAGGGGGTGTTTCCATGGTCATTAATTAAGTAAACAAACCAATATGAATACGCCCTGTAACAAATCGACCACATTTGCTGAAACCAAAAGCAAATAAGATTTTTGTTCAACTTATGTAAGTATTTGTTTTCATACGCGTCTGTTTCATGCTATTTTTTTTGGAAAAATACATTTTAATTTCATTGTTACAGTTAACGATTTTTAAACAAACAAAAATAAAATTTTAATTAATATACCCAGAACAAACTACGGAATATTTGTTTTTTTAAAAGGTTTTTAGCAGCAGAGTGTTAGTTAGCCAAGACAAGTAAAACGAGCACATGTACGACGGGTCTATCCTGTTTAGTACAGGAGTTCCTATGGCCACCTTCTGACTCCATCATCAGATCAGCTCCATGGTACCATATTATTGCATTGTCACGCGTTAAACATTTGTGCAAAATTTCAGCTCAATCGGAAATCGGGAAGTTGGTCAAATTTAACTTGCAAGATTCCATCCGAACTTACATATAGATAGGTACATCCATTGGAAATTAAATAAAAGCTTGTAAAACTCATGAAGGCGCTATACTATATAATAACCTACAGAAAAATATTAAAGAAGTAAAATCGTTCTTACTGTTCAAAAAACTATTGAAAACCCACATTCTAAAGGACTACTCTTTACTTGACTAAATTAATATTATTGTAATTTGGAACTTATTTATCCTTTTCTTTATTGCAGGAGTTCAGCAGGCAGGCAGACGGCCCACTTGATGAAAATCTGTTACCATTGCCTATGGATATTTGCAACTTTAAAGGTGCTACAAACGCGCTGCTGCTCTCTTAAGGCAGACTGGAGCCTGGTCACTAATGCCGGAACACAACTCAAGGTTGTATGGTGACATACATTAGACCAGGGGTGGTAGCCATCCAGTCGGGCAAATGCCCTACTACCTGGCTGTAGGTTATTTTGTCGCCTCTTACGACAGGCCGCCTGGCCGCAGGCAATTGTATTCTTTCTCCGTTCTTGCACGGATAAAATAAATCTATATGCACTGCACCATTTGTTATTGTAAAGCTACTTATTAAACTGAAACTAACAGACATACTGACAAAAACACGTAATATTACTTAAAAATCTCTTTACGCATTTTAGTAAGCCTTAATAAACAACTTGCATTGCTCCAACTTTTGTCTCAAAAGTACCCTCACATATTATAAATAATTGACTAAATTCATTCGAAAACAAAACAGTAATTATATATTATAAGATTTTAAGATAAGATTGTGCCTGACCTATCCTGTATGTGTTATGTCGTGTGTTTTTTAACATTGCTTATTTTAAACTCTTATCTGTTCTAACTATCTGAAACTATATAAAAAATATGTATTTAATCTTTATACAATTGTTGTGGACATTTTTCTTTTTTTTCCTTCTCTTTTTTTTCTTTTTGTTTCACTTTGTTTTTTAATTGCTTCAGTGTCTGTATATGTCACTTAAATGGCCCTAGCGGAAGGTCAGCGCTGGTTAAGTTAACCAGCAACATGCTGAGCTAGGACCAATTTAGATCTACACTTTCTTTGTTTTTTCTATTGCATTGTTTTGATTATGATACATTGTACATTTATTTATAGTGTATATTGTATTTTAATTTGTGTTGTGGTTCTAAATAAACGTTTTTTCTTTCTTTTTCTTTTCTTATATATTATAGAACAAGCTAATTTTTATGCACTCGAAAATCATAAATACATATTATATCACCTAAAATTTACTATCAACCAGGGAAAAAATTCGATTTCTTTTTCAATCTGGCCATATTAAATCTTTCCGAGAAAATTCACACAGCATTGCCAGGGTAAAAATTAGCGCAAATTTTAAGTCCAAGAATTGTCTGTCGATCAATGAAAACTGCATCGAAATCGTTCCAGTAGCTTTGACGTGAATCCCGAACAAACATAAGAAATCAAAAAAAAAATGCATCGTGCTCTCTCAGTATTTTATATAATATATTCCAGTGTATGATGAAAGAATGACTAAACAGATATACAATGCAAAAGTGGATGGATGCAGAAGTCGCGGAAGGCCACGACACACCTTCCATGATCAAATTGATCATGTACTAGCAGAAGGTGATGTCAGGAGCCTTAAGAACAGACGAGCGTGCATGACAAGAACTATGAATGTCAAAGAAGCAAGTGAGGTGTGTAAGAATAAGCCTAAATGGCGCTCTGTTGTTCGTGCCTACCCCGCAAGGGATCTGGCGTGAAGTTATGTATGTATGTATGTATGTATGTATATTCCAGTGTTTTGTAATAGCTTCAATGTAAATAAGTCATGTTTTGAAGTTTATAATATTATGGATATCTCGGGCTCTTTATATATATATATATATATATATATATATATATATATATATATATATATATATATATATATATATATATATATATATATATATATATATATATATACAAAGTACAAGTAGATGTACAATTACTTTAGGAGTTTGCAGTCATTTTGACAAAACGGAATCCTTATCAAATAGTTATTTCCGTCTGTCTATCTATTTACGTCACAATATTTCCTAGAAACTACTGACCCTACATAGATGAAAGGGTATAGCCGGGTTTCTAAGTAAAATCTGCCCCCGCGGCGTTTTCTATTTTTACTTTGGGGATCGTTTTGTTAACAAATAATAATAATTTACCCTTTAACAGAAAGGTAGCTTGACGCTAGGAAGTCAGATGAATAAATCTTAAAAAAGGAATAACAAAAGATTATGTATTCTGAATATTGCTATGACCGACAAAGACCAATTATTATTCACACTTGCAGTTTATTATCTTCTCCCATTTGGACTTCTTTTGTTTACTTTATGTTTAAATTTGTAATTAGAAATGTTGCCCATCGTGTATTGTAATCTTTATGATAGTCATTAGCTAGGTGTGATTCTTGGAAATTATTGTTACCCGGTTGAGTATTCTGTCGAGACATATTGTATTTAGCAACGCCCGAACGGAGGGGTGAGGTAGTCAAGCGATAACCACCAGCGTGGCAAGACGTGTGTACATTCGACAATCTATATAGTGACAAAAGCAATGAATCGCGGTTCGTCGAATACTTGGTACGCTGGCGACCATTCTCTTGAAGCCTTCTTTCGGGCACCTCGCTTCCTTAGCCACGACGCTCCGCGAGAGTGACATTGACAACATATCTCTCTTGATAGTGTCGCAGTAACGTTTCAATGAACCTTTTCCATGTAGTATGTAAGTCAATGTTTATAATATTAGACATACATATTTATTTCAAGATAGATAGTAATTTCTAAGTGGACCTACTTATGCAAAATAGAACCGACCCACATACTGACAGATTTGAGAAAAAGCCGTTTTAATTAAAATTTTGCATACAAAAAAAATGTGTATATTTTGGAAAAAAGTTTGTTGAATATTGTATATTATATTTTGTCCTATATATTCAAGTAAACCTGTTAGGTTTTTGGATTACCATGGGTCATGGATCTTGTTAGTTTATTATACCCTGGGTGTTTTGTGGGTTAGCTACTTTGTGATAAAAATGTTTTATTCTGTAAATGTTGTCAGATCTTGTAATGATTCTTATTGAGTCGATAGAAGGTGCATTTTGATAGCATTCTGCATCCTTAACCCAATTTTGGCATGTTTGTGGATTGGTTTTGCATAAGTAGGTCCAAGTGTGTCCCATAAAGGAGGTAATGTTTTAGCCTTTTGACAGTAAGAGGCAACGCATTCCATAGTATGAGGTATTATAAAAGGTTCGTTAGGTATCTGAGGAAATAATAAATGTTCCACATAACATTGGCCCTCAAGTTGGGTGATACAAATTCATTTTGTATATTCACGCCAGACCGTTACCTTCGTCCCTGCCCGTTAAAAGTTTTCCCTTTATGTTCTTCGGATTAATAAAGTTTTTTTTCTTTAACTTTTTTATGTTTATCACAAGGAATATTGGGTGAAATACTTCGGAACAAGTGTTGTTATCTCAAATCGTGACTGTGTTATGAAAACGACTGTGAAATTTTGAATATTGAATTTGGCTTCTTTTCGACTTGGGGTTTATTCATCTAATTTATATTTAAATAAATTCTTTGCTATGTATTGTAACGGCTAGCAGTTTCAGAGCTGACGGAGATTTATTTTTTCTTTTTATTTATAGTCTGAAACAGGCAAACAGGCAGATGGGCCACTTGATGGAAAATGGTTACCATCGCCTATGGACGTTAGCAACACCAGGGGTATCGCCATAGCGTTGCTGACCTCTAAGAAATTTTATAACGCCCTTCTTAAAGAACCCCGTGTCATAGCGCAGAGGGAAATCCTCAACAGGAAGTTTCCCTACAGATCATTGTTGTACGCGGAATAAATATTCTAGAACCCTTGTGTAGTTGAACACTCAACACACGGAAGCTCAAGGAAATGGGGGTGAATATCCCGTAAAAGTGAGGCGTTGGGACCAGATCAAACAGTTCCTCGGGACACTCCCCGTTATCTTCCTTCCCGGGCTCTTCAATAAGAGACGGGTTCGGAGCATAAGTTTATATTAGCAACGAAGAGACTCTTAAAGAAACTTAAGTACAAGGTGGGCCAAGAATTAGTTAACATTTAAAAAATCTTAAAAAAAACACCATTTGACATATTTTAAAAATTGTTTATTTACAAGAAAGCTCGTTTTAAACTATAAGCGCGCTGCGGCCCCGTGAAGCGATCCATTGCAACTAAATTTCCGAGAAACGAGCTAGTGGCAAGACCCCTCCCCGCGCCCCGCACGGCTTGTGTTTGTTTGCGCGGGGTGTTACTTTTAAATGTTAACGAATTCTTGGCCCACTCTGTACTTATAGATGTGTTCTGCTCGCGGTCCGATACAATACTGTCTTCTTTTGTTTTGGGAGGATGTTACGGATTTTAATGCTATATAGCGAAATCTTAATAAAATAAAATAATTCGCTTCTTAATGTTATGTTGACTTGCTCTTTAGAACATTTTATTACAAGTGACATGAACAAAAAACAAAGAAATAATATTACATATAAATTTAAATTATGAAAAAATAACGCATTCTAAAAAGTTACAACAGAGGTGTTCTATAATTTTATTTAAATGTATTATGTTTTTTAATATATCATAACGACTAATGGAGGTTCGTCGTACAGTATCTATTTATGTATATTCGAAATGGGAAGAAGAAAGGAAGTAGTAATTAATTCGAAACGAAATAGGTTGAGCTAGAAGCACTGATTTTATTCGAACAAGGAATTGAATGTTCATTATCTTTATATATATAATTCTTCTGTACGTGTGTTGACAGTGAACTCCTTCGAAACGGCTGGACCGATTTGAATGTTTTTTTTGTGTGTGTTCAAGTGGATTGGATGGTTTAGATTCACAAATAAGCCCTATAGATGGCGCTGCAGTCGGGTTCTAAATTTTATTTCTTTAGGGCAGGACAACGTCTGCCTTGACAGCTAGTAAGGTATATTTATTTACTAGATATACTTTCATTCATTTATTTACAATATTTTTATATATTTTTATAAAAATACTAGGATATGCCCGCGACTTTGTTCACTCTGACTTGAAATTGCCGCGGGATACTCGGGACACAAATTGTCGTAGCATTAAAAAAAATGTAAGCTATCGTCTTAGTGAAAACTGTGTCGGAATAAGCTAATGCATATGCATTCGAACAACTTCAAACTGCTCCTGGAAAATTCCCGCGGGATTCCCGGGATAAAGAGATTTATTTTATAAACGTTACTTTTATTAAAAATGTTAGCAGTCCTTTTTCTTGTACTCGTGAAAGCAAAAGTCGAATTATGACAAACCTTTTCATACAGCGTCTGTGCATGTGAAAATTGTTTGTTGCTTTTCATTATTTATTAAATAACATCCCATCTACATATTTGGTAAAATAAATGCGTGCATTTCGTAGCGTAAACTTCACAAGTGTTGATAAACACAGGATATTACAGTGTGCTTTGGATCGTGAATGTTTCCCGTTTGAGCCTATGGGGGTTCAGGGGGAGGGAGGTTCATGTATATTTTATGACGTCATTATGCTAGTTAATGGCGCCCTGCTGGCGAGGTTGATTGATGCCGTTTGTGCTTCGAATGTTGTGCCTGCTTTGGGTTTCCATAAGTTGGGAAGTCACACTTTGTTGATAAGTAGGCATAATTTGCTAAGGGTTGCATTGAAGTTTGACGCTAGAAGCAGCTAGACTGGGTTTTTAAAAAAAGTTATTAAATTTTTCAAATGATTTTTGAGCAAAAATGTGTGGTGACACAAAATCGCTTTGTCGGCACTTTTCACATTCGTGCAAATACGACGCGCGTTCGTCTGTCTTACCTGTGTATTGCGACAGATCGTTTTGTCTTGAGTAACACATCCGCCCATACGTGCGATTTAACGTGTGCAATATATATGTATATTTATGTGTGGACTAATATACCGTGTAAATAGTTAAAATCTAAAACCTGGTTTAATTTCTCTCACACTCCAAGAACACCTTCTGACACACGGCGCTTCAGATTTTATACGTCTAGCAAATCCCTTGAAACAATTAAATGAATGAATGAATTAAAACACTTTAATGTTCACCAAAAGTTAAAACATCGTTCTTATATACTAAGTACAATGTACGGTTTAGACTGCGCAATTTGGAAAACGCCAAATGCACAACTACTTACCTTGTTTGCTGTGCTAAGGGAACCCTTCGATCGTGGATTGTAAATCACATACGATTGCTTGATTGGCTTGAAAATGAACGAAAAAACAAGAAGGTCGATGCGGCGCGTGCGGTGAAGGAAGTTGCACTGACTGTCCGCGTGAGGGCAGCATCGGCGTCGATAGCTCACACGGGATGGCGATGCATTTGTTTTTAAATATACTAAAATAGGAAGTTATCAAACACGCGGAGAAATTGATTGTGTTAATATTACGGAACATACAAAACATGTTGAATAAAGGGCGGCCTTATCGCTTAAATCGAGCTCTTCCAGGCAACCCCTTAAACTAAGAAAAATATTAAGACAACAGTGACGGTGAAGACAATAAATAATCAAAAAAATTCCAAGAAGAAGTAAAAAAATAAGTAAAATAAATAATAATATACTTTATATACTATAAAAAAGTTCGTAAAATGAATACTACTGGGTCAAACTACGTTAATTTTTTAGGGGACCAAAGGACAACTATTCCGCATCTAACTAAAGAAGAATCACGTAAATCGGATCATAAATCTCTAAGTAATCTGTGTACATAAGGAACGAAATGGAATTTTTTTTTCATAAAAAATGTTGATAAATTATGTTAAATTTTTAGGAGACCAAATGGCAACTATTCTGCGTCGAACTAAAAAAAGAATCACGTAAATCGGATCATAAATCTTGGAGTAATCGGTGAATATACAAAAAAAAACCGACGAATTGAGAACCTCCTCCTTTTTTTGGAAGTCGGTTAACAAAAATAAGATATATCATACTATATATAGAATCAGCAGCATGTTTTACACTTGCAACGACCAAAGATATTTAGTAACTATAAAAGACAATATGGACAGCGGCGTAGCGTGGGTGACGGCCGCCCGGGGCGGAAGACAATTTTGCCGTCCTTTTATTTAGATATTTTAATTTAATGCATACTATATCTATAATTAAAATATGAAAATGTAAAGTTTGTGTTTGTGATGTTGTAGGGGGTAATCTCTGGATCTAGTGAACCAAATTTGAAAATTATTTTTCTTTTGTGTGAGTGTGCTAAAATATATCATTCAAAGAAAGGGGATTCTCCGAATTTGTCACAGAATGAGTAATGAATAATTCCGTGTTCTTTTCAATCGGTCCGAATTTGCACTTACGATAAAAATATGAAATGGTTCAAATATTTATATTATTTATTGTAAAATTTTGCCACCCCCTAAAAAGTGTCGTCCGGGGCGGTCTGAAACTCGTCGCTTCTATCGAGACCTCTCAACACGTCTAGTTGATGTTTCGCGTGACCAAAAGGCTGGCTTGCTCATGGGGCAACGAATTGGCGTTGCCATCCAACGCGGAAATGCGATCAGCATTTTGGGCACACTCCACGACAGCGATTTGGAGTCAATTTTTTATTTACAGATTTATGTTATTTTGTAAGTATAGCTTTATTTATAGCATAGTTTAGTTTATTTATTTTTAAAATATGAAATATATTGTTATAACATGCAAATTATTAAATTTTCAAATTATTGTTACGAGTTACGCAGGACTCAAATTAAAATGCTTACTATAGAGTTTATTAGAACTCTACAAACACGTATGACAGAGGTACAAATATAACTGGACGCAACCAGTACAAACGGCATGATTCAATAACACGCGCAAAATCCGTCACTATATCGCTTATCGAATGTACTCGTATTGCTTTGATCGTGGTTCTCGCTAGACTACCCCACCCCTCCGTTTGGGCATTGTTTTATAGTAAACTGTGCAACACTACAATCGACTGCGTGGACTGAGTTTTTCCAAGAAAACATAATCTGCACACCCTACAATTATTACTCCGAACGGCCATAAAGGAAAACGATAACAAAAAGCTATTGTCTAATTGCAATTTTAAACACAAAGTAAAGAACAGAAGTCCAAATGCGGGCAGGGTAGTAAACCAGGTGCGCATTTCTTGATGATTGATTGATTGATTGATTCTTTGTCGGTATGTAACATTATTATATTATCTTTGTACACAATTATGTAGCGACTAAAACATTAGTCGTTACAGTACCCGTATTATCTTAAAACTTGCTTACATGCATCGGAATACGAGTCGATATTGCTGGCGGAATTTACGAGCGAAACCGTTCATCGTGACATATCTATGTAATGGGGGATGTAGTTAATATACGTGTATGTATGTTGACATACGGATGCGTTGATTCATGGCATCAGCGCCGTTCGAGGGCATTAATATTAATCGTAGAAGGTTATTGGGCTGGCGTTGTTTTGAGACCTTATGAGTACGCAGTATTATGTGCCCACACATCATGGCGATCTAAATTATAATTACGGAAATAATAATGTTACGAGATTTTTTATTTATTTATTATCCAATATACTTACATTGATATACATTACAAATCACATTTGAACTGTGGCACAGAAACTTGATGGGTTTATTCGTGCCGCAGTGAGTCATGTACACAATGGGGATTGTTCACAAAAAATTACCCTCTGATTTTATATTTTTATTACGTAAAATAGGGTATTTTAAGACACCAATTTAAATATTTTTGTATTTTAAGCGTTAGTTTTTATATAATTCGATTTTAAAATTATTTCTCCGATGATGTCATAAGGGACAAGTTTACATTGATCTCTTTGCCTAGAAATCAAAAATAATAAAAGTAAGTTTTATTTATATATAATCATAGTAATCTGTGCTACTATTTAAATGTCACTGTCATTACTCATTACGTATCGTGATCATTTTAGTGTTTTTTGTCGCTAGCCTTATAATTTTTCGTGTTCAACCGTTATTATTTTCTATAGTTATCGTTAAATGTTTTAAAGTGGTCTTTAGGGAAAATCCATGTTACAGAACTTAAATCAAATAATGTACAGCTAGATATTTTTTTACACCTGAAGCACGCAACAGGCAGACAGCCCACCTGATTGATTTTAGTAAGGTCAAATAAAGGTCAAACGCATTTCTTACAAAATTCAAGAAGATCGTACGTTTTTTGGAATTTTAACTAGACAGAAATGATTAGGGACTCTATTACTCGAAATGGTTTTTCAAATAGCTATATTGAAAAAAAGTGAACAATCCCAATTGTTATTTTAATAAATAGGAGCAGAGGCGAGTAATGGTTATCATCATTCTAATGTTTAATTCTGATTTGATAATAAAGCGGGGCTATCAACATTCTAGTATATGGTTCTCATTTTAGTCCTAGGACTGCACATGTGGGTGTGCGCGTGATGGTCCGCTTTGGGAATCAGTATAGTTTTTATCCGTGCAAGAACGGAGAAAGAATACAATTTCCGGCGGCCAGGCGGCCTGTCGTAAGAGTCTAAACTGTAAGCCAGCACCCTAGAACCAGTAGAACCTGCGTCGATGATGACGGCATGGTGATGTACTCTTGTACTCCAAATATTTCACGAGTCCCTCCAGCCATTGCGATTGACCGGCAAAAGGGCCTTTCTTTGTCTTACGTTCATTTTGCTATATAAAACCTGTGTAAACTAAATTCTTACAAATAAAGATATTTATTGACTGATTTTTGTCAATATCTGTGAAGAAATATCAAACAACAAACCAAAAGAAAGGGTTGTTTTTTTTTTACAAAATATTCTATTTGCCATACATTAATTCTCAATACCTATACAAAAGTCTACTATGAGCAACTAGTTTATTTGTGTGTGCTCGTATTACTAATTATCTTTTCAAGGAGTAATCTGGATACCAAGGTCAACTTGTCTGTCACTCATTCCTTTTCGTCGAAAATAATATATTAAGAGAAAATCATTGTTCTTTGTTTTATCTGTATAGAAGGCTGAATAATTCGCGTACTTAGCGACACCTACACAATCATAACAATGATTTTTTTATGTATGATTGGTTCTTATCTATACTTCTATAATAATATTATATAGGGGTAAAGTTTGTGAGTTTGTGACGTTGTAAGGGGTAATAATCTGTGGACCTACTAAACCGATTTAAAAAAATATTTTTCAACACACTTGCTCATAAAGTGGCTCTATGGTCACCATAATCAAACTGTGACTAAAAAAAAATATAACTCACTAGTGAGTTATAGTTTTTTTTTATTGGTTGAGTTGCTTTTTTCTTAAAAAAGTATTTATTCAAAAAAAAGAGATCGTGTTCTATAGAACAAAATGAGTTTTTGTTGTTATTTTATTCACAAGTGTGTTGAAAAACGTCGTATGATACACGTGTGTATTGATGATTACCGTCCTCGGCTCTCTTAAGACCCTCGCCTACGGCTCGAGTCTCAATGGCGCCTCGGCGGTAATCACCAATGTTACACACTAGTACCATAATGTACTATTACTGTTGGAAAGCTATCTTAATAGGGAGTGTCATAGGCTATGTAACATGACGCTATATACCACGGGAGCGGGACAGAGCACAGGTGAAACCGCGCCGGGCCGCTAGTGGGAAATGAATATAGATTTTCTTCTTCATATTTAAACCATTGAAATAATTAATGTGATGTTTTATTTGGGTGCTTAAGACAGGTAGGACTTCAAATAGCTATGATTCATAACCCTAATCCTTTAATTTTTGTAACGTTTCTATATAAAAACTTAATTTCTCTGAATTTTGGAATTTGGGTATGGGAGCCCTAAATTTTCTGACTTCAAGTTAATATCTCTATTTTCTTTAATTGTAGTGCTCTTTGGTGGCGGTTAAATAATAATAAAAAAATAACAGCAGCCCATAACTGTCCCACTGCTGGGCTCGGCCTCCCACTGTAGGGGAACCCCTCCCACCCACTGGTGGCGGTTATTATAGAAATATTGTTTAATGGGAGGCGAGGGCCAGGAGTACCATCATACAGGGTTTACCTAGTTTGGGCACCTGTTTGTACTCTATAAATTTTGTTTTTCTTTTTATGGGAAGTTATTTCTTTAATGTATTGCTTTATTTTGCTGAAAATATTAATTTTATAATACTCAATTATTTCAAATGATCATTCACAAGTCTGTCATTTTTTATTTATTGCTGAAGCACAACAGACAAGCTGACTGGGTCGTCTGTGATGGAAAGCGGTTACCGTCGCCTATGGACATTAGCAATGCCAGAGGTCCTGCCAATGTGCTTCCGGCCTTGAAGGAAAAACTGGAACCGGGCCACTGATGTACAATGTCAATTTATATAAGTAATATGTATGTAGTTCTTTAATATTGTTACAACTTAGCCCCCCGAGAAAGACAAATTCAACGAAGCACATTTTATTTACTCTCGGCATATTCTTTTATGATCGGCTTTTTTTGTTTACTTATTTATTGGCTAACGTTTCTAGAGAACAGCCCATTGTTTCATTGTACTCGTTTATGACTGCTTGCGGCCGAATCATTAGCCAGGTGTTACGGATTACGTTGACTAAGATACGGGCACATTGCATTTGTGCAGTATAAAAAGATGACATGATAGAGGGAGGGGGGCAGTCAAGCGACGGTTACGATACGGACGTGACGTGTGTACATCTATTAGTGACGGACTTTGCGCGTTTTATTAAATTACGAACTTCTGAATTACGTTTGGATTTGTTGGGTAATATTTGTACCTGTGTTATACGTGTTTATACATTTCTAGTAAACTCTATAAAAATTCTAACGGCATTTTAATTCGAGTCCCGCTAAACTCGTAACAATATTTGGAAAATGTTTAATGTTTTAGAATTCCAAGTAATGCATGTTATTGAGGGACCATGTCTATTTTCCGAATATATAAGGTCAGCCTATTGAGATAGAGTTAGTTAAGTTTCAAGTGCGATCGAGGGGTTACTAAGTGTACTTTCGGAACGAGAATCTCACATCGACGGACCTTGCGCGTTTTATGTTATACAATCTTCTACTCCTACCTTACTTGTGTTTTTAAAAACTGTAAATTACGTATATGTACTTCTAATAAAGTTTAAAATTCTCCATCGCCACTCGTATCCCGCAAATTATTAATTAATCTATAACGAATACTAGCAAGTCTAAACAAAAACATTTATTCTCTTTATATTAATCTCAAAAATCATTGTTTTACTCTTTTTAAGAGCACTTTTAGTAGGCGCCTTCGTTTACCCAGAGAGAATAATTGCGCCTTAAGAATATTTATTACAGTCATCAATTACTCTTTGCCCATTTCTATTAATTCTATATAACCGAAACACGTGTCAACAAATCGACGTCAGAGGCCTCTTTCTGTCAATAAATGTTTCATGGGGTGGTTTAATTA
This sequence comes from Dendrolimus pini, assembly GCA_949752895.1. Classification (NCBI taxonomy): domain Eukaryota; kingdom Metazoa; phylum Arthropoda; class Insecta; order Lepidoptera; family Lasiocampidae; genus Dendrolimus; species Dendrolimus pini. The sequence goes on from OX457144.1 coordinate 2,807,380, forward strand.
AATGTACACATACACATGTGTGGCGGGAATTAAATTTTGAAAAATAGGGTCACTTTCTTTTGTTGTTCAAGCTTCAAGAAGAATGATTTTAAAAAACTGTACCGATTGTCTTAAACTTTTTTTTTTTTTTTTATTCAAAATTAAAGGGCTTTGTCGCTTAAGCGACCATGATGCCCTGGTAAGTACAATTACGTGTGTAACAAAACATAAATTAACTACTCTACTACAACATATCACTGATTTCTTACATCTACTAGTTTATACAGAATTCTGGCCTCATCCGAAGATGGGTCTGCCAGAATATTATTAATTTTACCTAATGGCCTTAAATTGACTCCACAACTTTGTCTAAAAGTGTCATTCTGGGCACATTCTATCAATATATGATACAGATCATCTATCGAGTTGCAAGTTTCGCAACTTGGGGAATTAATTCTGCGAACTAAATACAAGAATTTGTTGCATGGAATGTGTCCAGATCTGAGTCTTAAAGCTGTTATTAATTCCTTTCTAGTCAAAGTTGTGTTGCCAATCCAAGGAGAATTTAAAGGCTGTGGCTGGATCGTGTGGTACCAAATACCCTTTTCTAAGGATCTTAGATTAAAATATTCGTGCCAGATATTGTAACATTCTTTTTTTAATTTATTAATGTAGTTTGGAAAAGAAGGAAGAATGTCTATCGGCACACCGTCACTTCCACCCTGTTTCGCTAATCTATCTACTTGTTCGTTGCCAGCCAGCCCTATATGCGATGGAATCCATTGTAAAACAATGTTTCTGCGTGCAGATTCTAAATTCATGAGAAGCTTCAGAATGGTATAGGCTACCGGTCGCCCTCGAAAAGTCGAGGTACACTGAGCCAGGTGTTCAAGACCACTTTTAGAATCCGTCAGTATTACTATGTCTGAATAATTCGTTGAATTTAGAAATGATAGCGCCTCTGAAATAGCTACAAGTTCAATTTCCATAATAGATAGACTAGGATTCATTTTAAAACTGCAGTGATAATTTGAATTTAAAATCAGAAAAGCCCCTCCAGCTGTATTGACTTCCTTAGAACCATCTGTAAAGATCTTCACATAATTACGATAATAGTCATTAATATATTTTGTAGTTACATTTTTTAAGAATATTGGGTGAAACTGACGTTTAGACCTATCGATTCCTTCAATATTAGTTCTTATGAATTTTGAAATATTTATATTATATATCCATGTATCTAAGGAGAACATACCTATTGGTGTATTTGAATGAATCGCAAGATTTTCACAATCAGGATGAATTAAAGTTAAACAAGGTTTCTTCTTAGTATTCCAGAATCTATTTTGAGTAAGTTCTGTTAATTTTGATATAAGTTCTATACAATTATTAGACATAGATTTTGATTTAAGCCAAAATTTACCACTTAGATATCTTCTCCTTACATACAAAGGGCATAGATTAAGTTCACTTTCCATAACGTGTATTGGGGTACTTCGTATAAAGCCTCCAATAATTCTCATGGCTTGATTTTGTAGTCTGTCTAATTTTGCTAATGTGGTTTTGCAACAGTTATCAAATAAAAAGCTAGCATAATCTAGTCTACTCCTTATAATCGATATATATAGCCTACGTAAATGTACAGGATGCATCCCCCATCCTGAACCTGATAATACTTTGAAAATATTTAATAATTTAAGGACTCTTTCAGATAGTTCGTTTACATGTTTAGTCCACTTAAGGGAACGATCCAGCCATAGACCAAGATATTTAACAGTTTGAACATTTTCAATACAAGTACCATTAATATTTAAATTTATATTATATGTTTGATATCCTTTCCTAAAAACACAGATTTTACTTTTAGTAGGTGAAATTTCTAAGCCAATCTTTATCAAACATGTATTCAATTTATCTAGGGCTAATTGAAGTTCTTCTGCAGCATCATACATATTATTTGAAACTATATACAAGACATAATCGTCGGCATATTGTGAGATATGGATATTAGGTGATGTGGATATAGCTTTACATATATCAATTGTTGATATATTAAATAACAATGGAGAAATTGGATCACCTTGCGCTAAACCACGACCGGTATTTCTAGATAATTTATAATCATTGCTTTCAATTACAAGAGTTCTGCTTTTAAGGAACTCCCATAGATAGGCACATACTTTGGATCCTATGTTAAGATTGTCCAAGGTTAAAACAAGGCTCGTAATATCAACATGGTTATATGCATTACTAATATCAAGAAAACACCCAATTGTTAGTTTGTCTGTAGAAAAACCAATTTGAATATTTGTTACCAGTTCACTTAGATTATCTAAACATGAACGTCCTTTTCTAAACCCTTTAGTTTCATCGGCAAACAATTTCTGACTCTCTAGATACCACTCTACTCTACTGTTTATAATAGCATGAAATATTTTGGCCAAGCAAGAAAGTAAAGAGATTGGTCTGAGTGATGTTCTACAATTTACTTCTTGACTAGCTTTAGGAATAGGGATTATTCTTATCTTACGCCACTGAATAGGTACAAAACTAATAGAAAAAAACATATTATAGATTTTGAGTAATATATCTTTGCCAATATCAGGGAGATTGAAAACCATTGAGTAAGAGATCTCGTCACATCCTGGCGAGGTGTCTTTAGATTTTAAACATTTATTCAACTCTTGGGGGGATATTTCTATTTCTAATTTAGGATTAGAAGAAACAAAGCCTGGGCAACTTGATTCAACAAAATCAGGCGTAAGACTAGTTAAAAGATTTTCAGCTGCATTTCGGTCAGTATAAGTCTTAGAGTATTTGTGACCTTTAAGCCAACGCATGCGCCGCCACATCTCGGTTACTGAAGTAGTTTCATTCAAAGAATCACAAAATTGTCTCCAGCTCTTACTTTTAGCATTTCTAAGTAAACGTTGAGATTCACGAGTCTTTTGTTGCAACTTCAACAAATTATCTGGAGTGGGATTGCGTCTAAAATTGGTTAATGCCAAACGTCTCTCAGCTATTGCTTTTGACAAATTAGGAGTCCAGTACGGCTTGGGGATAAATTTACTATTAGGATTTTGACATATTTTTGTAAATGGTTTACATATATCTGCTACATCATTTATAATATTAACAAAGGTATCATAAGCAACTTGTGGGTTGTTAGAAATAGTAATATTAGTGAGTTTTTCAGCTACAATTTGTTTATATTTGTTCCAATCAGCGCATTTTAAATTACGTTTCTTAGAATAAACGGGATTGTAGTTATACGATGTTGATGTTTTGATAATTAAATGATCGCTTCCCAAACACTCAGATGTCACACGCCAATCGAATTTTAGAGATATATCCGATGAAGCTATTGTAATATCTGGAGCTGATTGCTGAAGATTACCATTTACGAGTTTGAGACGAGTTGGTGATCCATCGTTTAAAGTGACAAAATTATGATCAATAAGTGAATCAAATATTTGAGTACCTCTGACATCCCTTTTATTAGACCAGTTGGGGTGATGACCGTTAAAGTCTCCAAGTATAATTGTTTTACGGTTATTAATTGAAAAAATGGTATCCCAGTTTGCAGGTAACGTATTAACATTTGGCGGACAATATAAAGCTATTACATATTCAATAAGTTCGCAGTTAATGACTTTAACTACTAATAGCTCAATCGAAGAGTTAATGCATGCCGTATGATATACTTGAGCTTGGAAAGACCTATGTATCAAAACAGCCACACCTCCATATGAATCTAGTCTATCTCGACGAAATATGTTAGTCTTTTAGATTTACATTTGTATCTTTACTTAACCATGTTTCACTCAAAGCTGCAATATGAATTTTCTCTTGACATAAAAGTTGTTCAAAAGCTATAAGTTTTGGCATTAAACTTTGGGAGTTCCATTGCAGAATATTCAAATATTTTTTAGCCATAATCAATTGAAGAAAAATTTAAGAAAAGGCATGCTTGATATACATCTCATTATGTAGGTACTTAGCCAGTCAATACATAGGTGCGTTGCTTTCTCAATTCTACATTGCCATGAATCATTGTCATTGTAAAAAATAATATTTTTAAGTTTCTCTAGTAACTTACTAAAAGATATAATACTATCCCTACGTTTCCGTCTAATCTTCCTCTTTCTTGTTTCTGTATCCAAATTGTCATTGTTTTCTTCCAAATTTGTTGTATTTTCGCTGTTAATAAAATTAAATTCATCTAAACTACTCTCCCTGTTTCTCTTTTTCTTTTTTGTCTGTGGCTCTGTCTGCGTAGATATCCTGTTCTTATTTATTGTATAAGAAGTTGAAGCTACTTCAGCATAAGTCGGGATGTCTTCCACTGGAAGAGTTGAATCAAAATATTTTGATGTAGAAAATACATTATTGATTGGCATAGAGTATTTTTGTGCTGGAATTTCAGGTGGTACATACATAGTGACAGCTTTACGATATGTAACATTAAATTCCTTCATGATGTCTCTAATTTTCCTTTCTCTTAAATATACTGGACAACTTCTGTCTAAAGCAATATGATCGTTGGTACAGTTTACGCATTGAGGCCTAGTAGTCTCACAGTTTGCATGTTTACCTCCACATTTGGGACAGTAAATCCTTTTAGATGGACAAAACTTAATTGAGTGGCCAAACCTCTAACATTTAGAACACTGAGTAACCGGGAAGCTGTACGGTTCTATTTTTGTACGCGAACCAAATATATAAATATATGGAGGTAGTTCAGGTCCTTTAAATCCGATACGCACTGATTCAGACTCTTCCCAGCCATTCTCATCCCTTTTCCTTTGTTTTAAACGTTTTATATTAACAATTGTGTAATTTCCCGTATAAAGGCCTTCCATTAAATCTTCACTCGATAAGTTTAATTCTATATTTTTAATTACCCCGTACGATAACCCAACTTCTAAAGGTTTTTGAAAGTTCCATCCTAGTTCCTGTAAATATGGATGATTTACAAATTGTTCGACGCTGGTTTCGCAACTAAATTCCACGGCGATCTTATACGGATTCAAATATTTGATATTAGTAATATTACATATGTTTTGCGAATGAAACAATTTAGCTAAGGAGAACTGTTTCGGAAAAATATTTTTGGATGTCACATAGATTTCGAAGGTTGGATTAATCTCCTTTTGTTTGCCGTTTCTTCTTGAAACTTCTACCCATTCTTCTCGTATTTTTTTATTCGTCAGTGTATTGGTTTCCATACCTGAATACTCGTTTTCTACTTGTGACTCATTATTAGTTTTTCTACCTTCACTCGCGATCGCCATACTTTGTTCTGCAGGTTCATCACTCAATAAATACTCACTTTCCATATTGAATAAGGTTGAAATTTAAACGCACGGCCCGGCCAAACGCCGGCCAGGCCGATATTGTAAACAACTATTATGTATTTAAAATGCAGTCCGTGGTACGCGTCAACTCCTCACGCTTGCAATCACGTGAATCGTGTCTTAAACTTATATTTGACTTTAATAATAAAAAGCAACTTCCTGTTGAACGTGCAGCACATTGTTATGAAACCTGCACACCGAGACCAATGATGTGTTAAATCCACCAAACCACCTTGGACAAGCGTGGGGGGTATACTGTCCATTCTCTTATAAAAATGGAGAGATCTCAGCTCAACAGTGGGACGGTTTATGGCTTGTTATTATTTTATGAATGTTCTTGTTTTTAATACTTTTTAGTTGTTGAACTACTTTTTTCTGAAACTAGCGATTTTTTTTGTTACATGAGAGCAGCAAGTTACCATCGCCTATAGACATTTGTAATACCAAAGGTCCTATCATTGTGCTGCCGCTCTCTAAAAGGAGAATGGAACCTGGCTACTAATGCCGCAACAGAACTCGAGGTTGTTATGGCGGCATACTTTACACCAGGGGTGGTAGCCATCCAGACGGGCCAGTCGCCTCTTACAGCAGACCGCCTGGCTGCAAGAAGTTATATTCTTTCTCCATTCCTGCACGGATGCATACGTGCAAATTCTCGTAAGACTTGGGAGAATTTTAAGCCATACCAGTGTAGCCGTGTAAAATATTATATCTTCCACAATATATTATTAGAGTCGAATACGAAACTGTAAGCAGAGAGTGCATCCGACCAGTCGTTACTTGTAGCGTGTAAACAAAATCCCAACGGATACTAATTCAAATTCAAAAATTCCCGAAGTGTAGCAATCAATATGTTGTGGCACAGCGCCAAGAAGCAACGTTGGGCGCCATAATTCAGGGGATATCGTTCTATACGGCCGCGAGTTACGGTGGATGCTTTAGTTTGAAACTTTACCTGCTAGTTGCCCGTTCCCGAATATATATCGCTAGGTTATTGTTATCTTGGGGATAGACGTAGTTATAAATTTTGGTATAGCTAAAAGCTTTAGAAAATCTTGGAAGTTAGTTTTGCTTCAATATCCTGGTATCAGCGTTTTAAATAAATTTTCAGCTCAGTTGTTTTGTATTATTACATTAGTAGTCGTCCCGTTCGCGTTATCCGGACGACGTGTTTGTTAGTGACCAAGAAAACATAGCCACAGAGCGGCATCTTTTGGTTTTGGTCAATACCACGCAAACGCTGTCATTTGTCGGCATGAAAGATATAATTAAGTGTTGACCCAGAATATAAGCTAGCTCTATGTTGAGTTTCATTTAAATCCATTCAGTAGTTTACACGTGATGCGTATCAGTCAGAATTTTTTTTACAAAGTTACATTTTCAAAATTTGTTACTTTGAATCAGCCCCTGAACTTACCTGAACTTCTTGACAACCGCATCAGTGTTGTTATACCTATATCTACTATATAGGTATAATAATATATATATAATATTAAATAGATAGACTATATACTACTATACTATATAGTAGAAGATTATAATTATTAGGCATAATTATTTAAGAAGTAGTGTTTTTTGAGTGCGTTCCTAAAATGTAGGCGATGTTTTGGCCTCTCTGACAGTAAGAGGCAGCGTATTCCAAAGTTTGACACCCTGCACTGTAAAAAAAGTTATCATAAAAGGATGAAGTGTGTGCAGGTGTAGTGAGTTTACGATACGTATGAGTGCGCAAATTGGGGGAAGTAGAAAGGCGAAGGAAATCAAAAAATTCCTTAAGGTAAGGAGGACTACTAGGAATAAATAGTATGTTATAAAGCAGTGTGATAATGTGAGTATTCCGGCGAACGTGAATAGGAAGCCATTTGAGTTATAATTAATACATTAAATCGTTCATTTCTATGTGAAAAAGGATGTTCCAGTTTCACAATGAATCTGTTGCTCGGCGGAATAAGCTGAATGCGTTATTTAGAGGGCAGTCGCCATTGTTTGCGTCCCACTCGTGATCCCTTGTTTTGTTCCCGGAGACAATGTGCCGACTTGACTTTTGTGTTCGTCTTACATTCAAACTACTGTTTCGCACTTTTTGTTTCTTTTTCAGGTTATGACGATATCTTGCAAGTTTTATATCGTGTGACGCGGGTGTACCTTTGTTTTAAATATTTCTATAAACATTCAATCAGTATCTGGCCGATATAATTATTTAAAAAAGAATAAACAATATTTTTAAAATGTATAAAATGCAAATAAAGTGCCAAGTAGCATTACGTTGCTAAATGCAAAAGCTCCCCACCAGTCGATTGCCTGTGGCTTTGGTTTCTATTTGTTATATTAACCACGTTCAAAAAAACTATGTAAAACCCTTCTGTAATGTATTCAGTGTAATATAATGCTTGGATATGATTATTACTTATTTATGCTCGGTAGCTAAAAAATCTTTTATTAATGATGTCCTATACACTTTATTGCGCACCAAAATAAACAATTACATAAATAAATAGCATAATTACAATACTTCTTGAGAACACAACAGGCGGCCTTATCGCTAAAAGCGATCTCTTCCAAGCAAGCTAGGTTAATAAAAATAAAATTCTTAACTAATCTGGCGATGTAGGTGGAGCAGAAAAAAGACAAGACTGTTGCGGAGATAACCCAAGTAATGATAAGCTTTTGGATAGTGAGTGTATTTAATGAATAAATGGTAAAAAATACAATACAATGTGGCAGACAGAGAGAATCTAATTTTTTTTGACAACTTAACTTCAAAGTAATCAAGAAAGATATCTAAAAAGTAGATAAAAGGAGTACGCAACAAGGACTGTGCAATTTAAATATATATATACACTCACTAATTTATAAATTTAATACATACATAAATCCAGACACATTTATAGAATACTAATATATACGTAGTTACGAAATTATCTAAATAATTATATTTATTAAAATTATATGACAGCATTTATTGTGTATAAATATTTATTTAAAGACAGATAATAATTTCTAAGTGAGTTCTAAAAAGTAGGTACTTTTAACCTCTACCGACAATTATGACAAGTCTATAGCCGTTCCTGTTGGCTCAGCAGTTGTTTTCAAATATACTATTAAAATTAGAACTGTATTAGGTTAGGTTAGGTTTTCGCCTCTCTGAACTTACAGGCAACGCATTCCAGAGATTGACAGCCTGCACTGTAAAAGTATTAGCATAGTAGTTACTGTTGTTAAAACCGTTTTGAATTGCAACAGCTGCTTTACCCTTAAGAGACGTACACGATTAATATTTTTTCAGTTATCGTCGTTTCTGTAAAATTACAAAGTATTTTAAGATCTGATAGCATCGGCAAAATTACATTAATTGTGTATATTTTGCTGGTGATGTAAATTCTGGTCCTTCAGGTCGTACACAAACTTGAGTGTATTGTCGTTACACTCGTATCACGTCTCACAATTTCCTGTATGTGTACCGTAGGGCGTCTCATGCGAAGCGTTATTGTGCCTTTATTGCCTTCTCTCCTTTTTACCCACTCCGGGATTTCATTTCCTTGATGTTACGATTCTTTAATGATCGTTTTTTGAACGTCTAAATCGATATGAGCCGATTTGTTAGGTAGTTTGATTCGGGACCATTACATTAATACAGAGCAATTCTCAATCCATAAAAGGTCTAAGCGTTTTCCCAGATTCTCTAGTTCAGTAACAATTGTTAGTTTGTTAGTCGTAGATTTTGCACTGAATCAATTGTATCTGGTTCGCGTTTTTTATTTAATTGAAAGGTCCGTTTTGTCTCTGAAAATAATACAATGCTTATTGGCTATGATAGTTCTGTTAGTGATAAATGATTCGAGTAGAGCAAAAAACGATTGCTTTCAAGAATTGGCTCTGACGAGTACTGGATGTTAGGCGCCTCCGTTTTCACGAGACCGTATGGCGGCTGTATGTATGAAATAAAGACGGGTTTTGTTCTTAGTAAATAATTTAATATGTGGATTACGTTTATGTCATTAAGGCGATAGTAGACAGTTCATTTGTAAATTTGGATAAATTAACCAAATTGATTGATATAAACAAACTTGATTCATTCAATGTCATTGAACTGTCGTCGAATTTATTGTCTAATATGCTTACATTCATATACATTAAAAATAAGTACTGAGTGTGGCACAGAAGACTCATGAGTTTATTCGTGCCGCAGAGAGTCGTGTACACAATTTTGTTATATCAAAAAATAGAAGCAGAGGCGAGTAATTGTTATCATCATTCTAGTGTTTAGTTCTGATTTCATGATAAAAGCGGGGTTATCATCATTCTAGTGTATGATTCTGTTTTAGTCACAGGTTTGCATATATTAGCCTGATGGTCCGCTTTGGGAATCATATAGAATTTTTTCAATTATAATATTTGATCGATTTATTGTACTTTGATTGCAGGTTCTCTGGGAGACAATTTACAATGATTGGTATCATATATTCCTCGCGCGTTGTCCCATACACGTTGTCGTGTACTTTTAGTTCTGTGCCTAGTTACGCGCTGGGTTTTTTGATGGTCTCGTCGCGTTGGCAAAAATTGCCGAATGGATCACGCAATAAATATAAGTAACCCTCTATTGACTGAGGACAGGATACCAGAGAGGACTCACCGATTATTTAACTTGATGACGATGCCGGAAGCCAGAAGACACGGCACTTTTCGATTTTATAGTTTATTAATTAATTATTTGCACAGCACTTATTTGTAAGGGTAGCAATAGGGTGGCGCACGCGCACGGTAGTTCCGCCGTAACAGATCGATGACGACTGGGCCGTCCGCTAGGTGGCGCGGCATTTCTAATCGGCGAATTATGGGATAAGGAAAGGGTTATTAGGCGCTGTAAAGGTGTGAAGGAAAGGCACATAGAAGGCACTAATATCATTACGCGATCCAATTCTTTAACATGGCCAATACAGTGCCTTTCAACCAAATTGGATCAATTTGAGTGATCCGTCTAATATTATGAGCAGCGTTTAGCATTAGGAGCTGATAATTAAGTATAAGGTTAATTTATTTATTTAATGACTTTCGATTCCACCCCCGTTAACGTAGATTTTGTCAATCAACAAGGTGTCAGTAGAGTCTAAGGTTCTGCCTTGCCGTGTATTGATGATCCCACTACATCTTATATTTTACCTAAAGTTGTATAAATTCCTTTATTAACTCCGCTTGTCCTTGATCGGCGCTGCTATATTATGTGATATATCCTTCAATTTGGCGCTAATACATACAAATCCTGGGCATTAGAACTATGGATAGATGTTAAAATAACATCTCATCATCTTACTTTTATAGAAATATTTCGAATTACTGTTTAAATAAGAATTAATGTTCTATGTGTCCTTTTACTTGTACCAAGTTACGAAACATAAGATAGTACGCCTTTGCAAAGTCTATGTGGATGCGACGTTTTATCGGATAAAAATTATCTCAACTGATTTGGTCTATCCACTCCTCTATTGGAATTATTGTTGTTTTTCATGCATGTTGGTAGTTAGTTCCCAGTTATTTAATTATCACCTGTTGGTGAATATTTTGTGATTTATAACTTTCATTTTTCTCTCCTGACGTGGCAGTAGATCATGACGTGTCAGCTGCTCTGCATAGGATGGCGCCGGTGTGCGCGATTGCCATTAGTCTCCGCCTGGACCACGAAGTATGTTTAATACAATTTTCGTGATAGATTACCTAGACAGTCTGCAGTAATTAGTCTCAAATTCAATTTGTGAGTAGTGATTTAATTAAGTGCTTGTAAAGCTAAGAGTGAATTTACGGCCTTACAAATAATATTTTTTATATTACGCATTATTATCGATCCAATATCTCTAGCATCTGGATTGTTGGTTTCTCAGTGATTCTATTAACCTAAAGTGTATTATAATACTGGTCGAGGTATTTAAAACTAATTTAAACCTCATAATTCAGCGTTAACCTCACCGATAGTATTTTTTGCAACAGATCTATTATATATTAATTCAAAGACGATCTTAGGCGGTTTATTTCTGACTTTCAATTTGGATAAAGTAACCAAGGAACGTTGCTACATAAAATTGAGTCCTTCAATGTCATTGAATGTCGTCAGGTCTTTCAATTATGCGCATTTTATCCAGATTGATGCAATTTGTTTGATCCTTTTAATATCAGTATTACGGAAAATAACTGTTTTCAGGTATTTGGTATATTAAGATAAGTCTAAATATTAATGTAGGTTGACCCTGAACCTACGATAGGGGTCCAAGTCATCCGTTTCCGAGGCAGATATTCGGACAAACAAACAACCCAAGTTGTAATATCGGAACTGATATTACCCTGCAATATCTATCGGTAAACAGCTATTAACCTCATAATCCGATGACACGTGACGTTTGGCTTTTGACCGCTAGCCGTAAATGTGTGAGGCTCAACCCCATGTGCCGTTAAACATGACAATATCAGGAAATGAGATACTGCCACGTGTCGGTGTCCAAAATATTAGCCCTTATATTTTACTAGCCTGTAATTTTGATAGAAACGAAGAATACTAAGATTGATAATCGTCAGGTAAAAGTCTAACTAGTATACGCACTCCGATTTCTGTTTGCGCATCCAGATCGTTCTTATTAAAAAATGTCATTGAGCCTATCATGACGTGGAATTCTGCTGGCACTTCTGATACACGATAAACCATGGTGACCGAAGAGCTCACCTTATCCCCACACTGACAGAGGTGCGTCACAATACAGGTCACCCCTAGGAGAGTTCAGGCACTTATTCTTAACGTGTTATCGTTAAGAAAAGTGCGTAAACTCGTCGAGGGGAGTACCTGTAGCCACAAGCCAGGTTCCCAACGTGAGGCAACTAAGAGACAAGCAAGCTCAGTCTAATTGGCACACGTGTTCATAAGATTTTTATGTACCAATGAGCACAGCGGGCTGTCTTATAGCTTTTGTGACTTTAGATTTAAGCATTTCTGGTCTTAGTCAACTACAGAACCGCAAAGTCACCGAGTGACCGTGTTAATATTTCAGCAGTAAGGTCCGGTTTCCTGTACACTCAGGACACAAAAGTGGGTAAAGAGACTGAAGAATTTTTTTGTAGAACTCAAATAGCAAAACTTTCTGGTATTGACGCTTCGGTCCAAGTGCGGTCATCGAAATAAATTATGAAGAGTGATAAGTATGAGTGCCGAATAACATTATCCAATGATTTTAAAGGGCATAAACAGCATTTCAAGGTAAATGTAAAATTTTGAGTTAAAACACAAAATCGAATAATGTTATATAACCTATACAAGCTTATACATTTTATATTTCTATCTGTGATTCGAAATTTCTATTTTCATCATTAACGAAAGAAGGAAGAGATTCTTCAAAAACGGGATAATCAAGAAGATTATAATTTTATCCATTGGTAAATATTTCTGTTGTGTGATATGTGAGCGCAAGGAAGGAAAACGGACTGGCCCGGCCTTTGATCCTCGCACCTGAACCCCGCACATTTTTGAAAATTTTAAATAATTTTCGGTTTTTAACTTGCACGTACGTGTCGGTTGAGATTAAGAGAATGTTAGTTGACAGTTTTGACGTTCTGCAGTCGACCGCGTATAGAGATGGCGCCATCTCTTGACAACTTCGGGTTTTTTTTGCTGAGTTTATGGAAAATGGCTTAAAAGGAATTAAAGTTTATTTAGGTCGACACATCCATAATTTTAAAATGTAGTCCTAATCTATGAAAATCTTTTTAAGAATAATTTATTCAGTAAAACATGTAAAAGTAACAGTATAAAAGACAATAAGGTTTGCTATAAAACTAATGTATCAGGACTTCAACATCTAAAACCTGTTTTAATTAGGTTTTGGTGCTCTTCCAATGCACAATTATTTTTTTAACATTAATACATTGTGTATATGTGTGTGTGTTTATATAATTATTACTTAAATCACCATTTTGAGTATATTCTCAGTTTCATTGTAATCTTGTGTTTGCAGCCAGCTATAAACTTTAAATTTATGATCATTTAACGAATCAAAAGATAGTATTTTATTTATTTTATTATATAAATATTTGCTTAAGTAACAAGGAAATCTATTGATAAAACCGGTTTTGAAATTTTATAATTGATAGTATTTTATTTATTTTATTATATGAATATTTGCCTAAGTAACATGGAAATTTATTTATAAAACCGGTTTTGAAATTTTCTACTTTATAAATAATATATTTGTTACGTTTTTCTATTATATCAAGTTTGTCTGATGAAGTTATCTGATGTTACATTATAGATATTTAACAGTTAGTCACTGACATACATCTCACTCACATTTTGATTTTTTTTATTCTAAACCAATTTTATGAAATTTACTAGTCAAGTCTTGATTATAAAGTTTTTTCTGCTAAAATAAAAATCAATCGCTTTACTGCCAGCAACACTTTACCTTTACACCAGCCCGCTTTTATGAAACCCATAATAATATAATCTTTTTAACGGTTAAACGACGATAACCGATACTAGAGCGAAACTTTGCTTATGGCTTTGGTAGAGCAATTTACCCGGGCGAATTTCAAAGGCGTATTCATCCGGCGGGCTCTTGGGCCGGTGGTCCCATCACGATATCCCGTTTAATGGTCACAGTGAGGCGTAAAAAATGTATACAAGTACACTGTGGGCCGTAATGGGCCGCGTAAAATTTGTAGGCCGAGCGAACACTAAAAACTCCGTTTTTATGCCGCCACGAACAACAAAAATCTGACTGATATACGATATGTATGTATGTGGAATTTTTTGTATGGATAATCGAAAATGTACAAGCTGGTTATTTACTTTGTTATTAAAATTCTTGGTTTATTACTCTTTGAGTAATTTTATTTGTTGTTGACAGCGGTTGTAATGTTTCTACGGTGGATATTTTCGTAGGTAGTGAATGAAAGACGTGAACAAAGAGAGGTAAACGTTTTATTTAGAGCTATGACACAAAGACATACGTTATCATGATTTTGTAGATATTAGTAATCTATGCTATAATAAATCTGTGGGTAGGTTGAGTTTCTGTAGTAAATATGAAAATGAGAAAAATGGAGGGGCCAATTCGGATTAGCGGATTTTGAAAATGCAACTTTTAGAATTTTTGTGTGTCTGTCAGAGCATTATGTGAAAACTACTGAACGAATTTAGATGAACATAACGTAGAGAAAGCCTGCATCCCGGACGAACACTTGAGATATTTTTATTACAAAATTTGAAGTCGTTTTTGCAGGATAGACGACGATAGCCAAAAGGCACTGCTGTCTTGTTTTTTATGTTGCTGTAATTCAGTTAAAAACACCGTCATCATGGCAATGCGAACATACTTTCGCTGGCACAACTAGTGTGTTATAAACGTATATTTTTAATAAAATCTACTAAACATAAAAATCATTATCACTATCAGTCACTTTATTTACGTAATTTTACAAAATTACGTAAATAAAGTGACTGATAGTGATAATGAGTTTTATGTTTAGTAGATTTTATTAAAAATATACGTTTACAAAATTACGTAAATATAGTTACATTAACGGAATCGAATGAGACACGTTATTTCATACATACATATACCTATAGCTGCCCGACAAAAAAACGTCATAATATTGTTACATGCCGACAAAGGGAACGCACACCTGGTTTATTACCTTTCTCGCATTTGGACTTTTGTTTACTTTGTGTTTAAAATTTTCAATTAGAAAATAGCCTATTGTTATTATACTTGTTTATGGCCGCAGGTGTGCAGATTATGGTTTCTCGTAAACTTCAGTACACACGGTCCTTTGTTTATTATACAGTTTATTATAAAACGATGCCCGAACGGGGGGGGGGGGTGAGGCATTCAAGCGAGGATTACAATACGAGCAAGACGTACATTTGAAAAGCTATATAGTGACGGACTTTGCGTGTGTTATTGAATTGTGCAGTTTGTACTGGTTGCGTCCAGTTATATTTGCACCTATGTTATACGTGTTTGGATAGTTCTAATAAATTCTATAGTAATTACAACGGCATGTTAATTCGAGTCCTATAGCTCGTAACAGCAGCGGTAGCAGCAGTGGCAGCAGTAGCAGCAGTAGCAGCAGTAGCAGCAGTAGCAGCAGTAGTAGCAGTAGCAGCAACAGCAGTAGCAGAAGTAGCAGCAATAGCAGTAGCAGAAGTAGCAGCAGTAGCAGTAGCACAGCTATTTCTTAGTCAAATTTATCCAAATATTAAATAATGAGTTATTTGCTTCTTTGTCATGTCAACAAGAAAACAGTCGAAAATGAAGTTCCTGAGCTAGCTACGAGTCCAGTGCGTAAATCTACTACAAAACATAAATTCTAAGTTGACGAATGTTTTCCAATAAGGCAAAAATACTGAGAAATACCGGAAAGTCTTACACTTTTTGTTCTAAGTCAAGAGTAATTCCTGCAAGGTATTTGAAACCTCTGTATGGTGAAAATTACAAATTTAAAGTATTTTCTAAATCTTAACCTATTGTTTATTTAAAATATTTAAATTTTCAATCTAGAAGTTCATGTTTAGTTTACTTTAGTTGATTATTATTAGGTATTGTTACCTGCAATTCATCTGACTGTGGGTTTAGCCATTAGATTATTTTGATAAGAAGTTAATTATTTTGATTAGTAAAACAAAGTTCGAACATTTTTAAATATAGTTTATTTCTTCATACTGTTAAAAAGAACTTTTTGAAAGTTACTTTAAAACAATATACAATACTTCTGAAAATTATAAGCTATGTGAAAGAACCTATTGAGTTATATCAAAATAAATAGTGCATAACTCAATAAGATAAAGACATAGTAAAAGACAACAAAAATATTACTACTATTGTCATAATAATAATATGTACTGACCTGGGTATGTCAGAGTCCTTAGGTATAGCCGACGCGGACGTAAAACAGACGCTGAAGGACCGATTCTTTTGCCGCTTGAGGAAGGTTCTAACCAGCCTTCTCTCAGGTGGAAATAAGGTCAGAGCCTTCAACAGCTGGGTTATGCCCGTGTTAGCATACTCCTTTGGCATACTTAGGTGGACTCAAACGGAGCTGGACGCCCTAGATCGAAGAGTCCGTTGCCTGCTGACAAAACATCGTATGCATCACCCACGTTCATCAGTAATGAGATTGTACATCTCGCGAAGATGTGGAGGCCGAGGCTTTCTAAATGCCAAGGATCTGCATAATCGCGAGGTGAACAATCTCAGGGCATATTTCCTAAAGATGGACGTGGGCCTGCATAAAGATGTTGTGGCAGTAGATAAAGGTCTTACCACGCTCTCGTTGGCTAACGAGAATTGGTGCAATCTGGCAGTACTGAGTGCCTCTGACCGCATCGACGTATGGAAGAGCAAGGTGCTGCATGGCAGGTTTTATCGGGCCTTAACAGGGCCCGATGTAGACCTGTCAGCGTCGGTAAACTGGCTAAGGTTCGGTAACCTCTTCGGAGAAACCGAAGGTTTTGTCTTTGCAATTATGGACGAAGTTATTAAGACGAATAACTACCGGAAATATATCCTGAAGGATGGCACCTTGGACATCTGTCGGGCATGTCATCGCCCAGGTGAATCCCTCAGGCATATTGTTTCCGGCTGTTCACATCTTTCTAACGGCGAATACTTGCACAGACATAACCTCGTAGCCAGGATTATCCACCAGCAACTTGCCCTTCGATACGGTCTTGTGGAAACGGAGGTGCCTTATTACCAGTACTCGCCGGAGCCAGTTCTTGAAAACAGTTGTGCCACGCTCTACTGGGATCGATCAATTATCACGGACAGGACTATTGTAGCCAATAAGCCTGATATCGTGATAATAGATCGATCTGCGCGACGAGCAATACTCGTTGACATCAGTATCCCGCATGACGATAACCTCGTGAAGAAAGAAAAAGAAAAACTAAGTAAATACTTAGATCTTGCTCACGAGGTTACCGCTATGTGGCGGCTGGAGTCAACGAGCATTGTGCCGATAGTTGTCACCGTCAATGGTCTTATAGCGAAAAGCCTCGACCGTCATCTAGAGAGGCTTTCGCTGGGAGGCTGGGTGAAGGGCCAGATACAGAAGGCAGCACTCTTGGACACGGCACGAATTGTGAGGAGGTTCCTATCTCTGGAGCCCTAACCACCGGTAGTTTGGACCTGAGGCCCCGCTGGCGGTGATCCGCAAGATTTTATATTTTTTTATTAAATATGTATTTTATTTCTGATGTATTTTTATAAAAGAATAATGTTATTTATTTTTTTTATAAAAAAATTTCTTTATATATTTTTAAAAAAATGTAAAATTTTTGAAAATAAATAAATACGTTATAACTGTTATATGTACTGAAAATGTATGCTGCAACCTATGTCCTTAAATTTCTTACATGTTTGGCAAGATATAAACATTAAATGAAGTTTTCATTTAAATATTCTTCAATAGTGTATCCCTTTTAGGCAAGATACTCAAAGTAAATGTACAATACTATATGTACCTACAGATATTGTATATGTAGTTCTTTGCCTAAACTCACATGAGCAGTATTTGACAATCTTTGTACAATTCAAATTCAACGTTGCGAAATACAAATCTGATAATAATGCATATTGCTTGCACGGTTTGGAGAGAGCAAATATCTTTTGGCGTCCGTCGATTTACAATTTCCAGTTGATGTGATGCTATTCGATTTAAGTATTATATTATTTTCTGTGGCAATGCAATATAGTCATTGGCAAGAATAACAGAATGGATCACGGAACAAAAACGAGTAACTCTTTATTGACAGAGGATAGGGGATACAAGAGAGGTCTTACCCTATTGTTCGTTCTTGATTTTGACTTTTGACGTTGTCATTCCTCCGTAATTGATTGACGACTGACTGAACATTGTCCACGAGGGCTATATTCCACAAGAGTCTCACATCGACCACATTTACGACCGTGATTTTTCTCGTTCCACTTGCTCGCGGGAGCTACCTAGTGGAACGGATTATAGAGTGTTGATTTGATTAAAGACGAAATCAATCGCTAGAGAGAATTATTGCTCTGTGGTCAACGCCCACTTCGACCCAGCTCTTAACATTGTTCGCTGTGAGCGCAGTGTGATCGAAAATAATTGCGTCATTAGTGACGTCTTCATCCTGTCCATAACGACCGTGATCGCCTTGTGGGACGGCAGAAGCAGCATTTTAGGCGTTGTGAGATACTACAGGAACGCACCCAAGGTGGTGCGGCAATAATCATTGGCGAATTTTGGGATAAGGCAGGGGTTATTTGGAACTGCATAGGTATGAAGAAAATGTACCTACCCAGAAACTACTTGTATTATTGCGTGGTTCATTACAGATGGCATGCCACTACACATTAGGTTTTGTTTAAATTAGGTATTAAGTATTTGAAAAATCTCTAATAGATAGAACTTATACTATACTAAAATAAGATAAAAACTACTTTATTAACATCGTCCCATTTATTAATGGCAGCGATGATACTGAACTGGAATAAAAATTGTCCCAAATACCAATTAATTCTCAGATGTTTTGAAACATTTAAAAAAAAAGTTTAATGAAAATCACCAAATATATGTATCCAATGATCACGGTAGAGCAGCACGTCTCTGCTCCTTCAGGTTCTCCTTTTCAAATATGTAGTAGGTCCACCTCAGCTTCACTCAGTCTTACACGTGAAGCCTTAGAATTTAAATTTTAAGCCTGTTATTTAAAACTTTTAAAAAGGCCAGTCGTTACAGAACCTAGAATGCTGGTAACATTATCTCACTGAATACAAGAGCTTATTATTTTTAAATAGTTTATGGTTACTAGACCCCCACGGACCCAAAGTTCTGAGACTAAGCATGAACAAGACTCTAGCATAAATGTATAGATATAAAATTGGTCACTTAGTATTTTGTTGGCAGAAAATTCTTCAAATTGGTAATTACCCAAGACGTCTGAACAGACTTCGAAACTTGGAAATTTCTCAGATTTTCGGCAAAAGAAAATGTAAGTCAAGCTTTACGAACTAATTTCGTACGTGTAACCGTACCTTCAGTGTCGCAGAGAGCGACCGAAGGGACCTCATACGGCAATATCGGGCATCTACTAAATTTATTTTCCCCTCCTACTCATCTTATAGTTGGATGGCTTGGCGAACTATTTTGTTTGAAAGATAGAACATATTTTGTTCTTCCAAACTTTGATAGTAGATTACAGGGGGTGTCCGGGACAATATTCTTTTCTCTAGAAGGTTACCCAATTTATTCTATAGATATATAAAAAATGACTACGACTCTGTTAGTTGTCATTTTACGCAATATAAAAGCTGATACTATAAATCATCTATTGATCGATTGCATCAAATCGATTCAACTTGGTGGAAAGGCGTAGATGTGAATAGATAATTACGTTGTTTGCACGGTTTCTGGAAAGTGAACGATTCAATTCGTATAACGCGAAGGTGTCGTTAAGACAGATCATGTGTTTGGAAGTTTCTTGAAAACATTCAATGAAAAAGCAGGTGAATAATTCTTTGTTTTTTGATTCCATTAAATCATAATAATTCCGTAAGAATAATTTTCAATATGTTTCAAGCACAGTATACTTCTATTTCCAAATATTTATCTCGAAAAAACTTAGGAATGTTCCCTAATGATTTTTTTTCAATTAAGCGAAGAGGTAGTGGGATATTAACTCTCAATAAGGCAACAGAAAGGTCACGCAGTCTATATTCGAGACAAAGTTTGAGACAGATAAAAATTCTATAAAGGCTCATTTTTGAAAAGGCATTGCACAAGTAGCAGCTTTCACTTTTAGGATTTCTAAATTACAAACATATACTTCAATTCTATTTATTGATGTAGATGTGTCACATAGGCATAATTAGACGATTTTAATAAAGGATAGTAAAAACCGAGAGTGCACTTTGACATTCGTTTCCGGTATAGTGTTATTTCCTTGTTGGTCGTAGGACGAACTCCTCGGAATCAATATAGTTTGGCGCGTTTCCAAGGGAGACATTGTAGAGAAAGATGTTTACCATACTCTAGCCTATTTCCTGAACATTAGTTGGCCCTATAGGCAAATATGTGACGTTTATGAAATATAGATATTTAGGTTTCTAATTTTTTTGAATACTCTTGGGTAGTTAGTTATTTACATCTATCTATGAGTCGTAGTAGATTTATTACAATTCTAATAAAATGTTTTTATTCAAAAAAGTTCCAGGTGAGAACATTTTTTGAAGATCATAAAAATGTAAAAATAAAATGTTAAAATGTAATTTTTTTGCCTAGTCTATGTACACCGCTTCGCAACGTGTTATTGCTGTTAGTTCCTAAAAGACCCGTGTCACGTTTCAGTGACGTAGAGTCATATGTTGGTTGAGAGCTTGAACCGCTTAGGCTGTTTTGGGATCTGTTATGGACTGATTCACCAGGGAATGCCGTGAAAAAGTGTGAAGGCTCAATACAACTAAGGCAGTCACATTTTCCTCGTGCCCACCCCAGCCAAGAAATTCTAAAACATTTACACATCGATAATCGTGATGTAATTTTCTCAGAATATTTTATTTCACCGACAGCACACGGTATTCTAAGAAAACGCAATTACCCTGACTTCGCTCAAGGTTCAAGCGGAAGATCAGCGTTGGTCCAACGAACCAAAATTAATACTGCACTTTATCCAAATTTTAGGACTGACATTAATGATTGATGTCTTTTATTTATTGTTTATTATTCTTAAACATGTTCATTTTACCTATGTATGTTCGTACTAAACAATAATCCTATGTTCTTTCTTTCTTTCTTTTTCTATAAATTAGGGTGTTGTTCTGCTATAACGGTGTAAGCTACCTGGAGCCCAACCTACGTTATTGGTCTAAGAAATGGGTGCCATAGTTATGAATCAATGTACCTTAACCGCCCTTTGTTCAATCGATATTTGTATCAAGTTTTAAGAACCTTGGTTTTAATTTATGGTGAATAGTTAAGTGTATATATTCATTTATTTTACGATAAATAATTCTATATAGGAAAATTCTAAAGCCACGTATACCAATAACTAATAAACATCTCATCTATAGGCTCTTTCCTTTACAATTACACAAAGGGTTGAAGCTCATTAAAGTTAACCCGGAAGTGTATTGTAGTGCCCTTTGAGCCCGATATTGCAATTAAATTGAGATATCCAATAGAGGTAATAGTATTATCATAGTCTAAGCAAACCAGTCAATCGACAATCTAACTACAGGATAGAATCCGAAACGAAAATTTGTAGCAGAACTAGCCACAAATATATTCACAAAATTAGTAAGCTTTATGATCACAATTCACTAATGAATGTAAGCTTGGAGAGGCTTGCATTAATTAGTGAATTGTGTTCAGCTGATGAAATGGCTCTTGCAGTGGAATATGTAAATCTAACCATCCGTCATCGTTTTCGGATGATTGAAAAGATGAGATGACGAGACGATTTAAAACTTTAGGTCCTAATTCTCAAGAGGAAATAATTATTCCTTCTGGGAACCCTCATCTCATAACTATCAAAGATGGTCCCGTATAAATTTATGTAATATGTTCTAATGAAGACTGCAATATGTCTTAATATACAGCACCCGATTCCCGGATTAATCGGCTTTTACGCCGCCAACGTATTTAATCTTACTGGTATATTAAAATTGCGCTTCGACACACGCGATATTATTTATTATGTATCTCGATATATATTACGTAAATATGGTAAAGGTGTCGAGAATCTTAGTGTGATCAAATATTATGATAGGCGATCAAGTGGCAGGTCCTTTAGTTGGATGAAAGATAACATCTGGTCTAAGGAAATATTCATTTATTAATATAATTTCAGCTATTAGTTTTATAGTTATTCTACTATCTTCCAAAACCAGATTCTCAACTTTTTTGAAATTTTCTTCCGTAACGGAGGTTGAAGTCTGTACAGCTTGATCTACCTCTTTTAAATTAAGCCATCCAGTACGCAACCGTAGAATAGGTTACAGCATCTTCTAATGTCTGCTGAATGTCCAAAAGAAGTTCTTTCGTAGGCATTTTTTTCAGGCTGAGATATTTTTTCACCACACGTAACTCTTTTTTATTCATAATTTTGCATTTTTAGCAACCTGTTGCACAAAACAATTTAAACGTGCGAACGCACTGATATAAACGATTGACAATTGACATAATAATATTGTGTGATTGATTCTCCTTAATTTGAATATCGAAATTCTTACAAAAAGGTTTTATGTACATGTGCTTCTAAGGCTGGTGTGCACCGACTTTTACGATGGTTAAAATAAAATAATCGCCATAAATGTATGAAAAAACAGTGATTATTTTTGGTTAACCGTCGGTTAAATTTCGGTGCACACCAGCCTAAGAATTCTTGATTGATTGGTTCACCAAGGTACAGACTAAAAGTACATGTATTTATGCACAAGACTGCCCGTCTTATCGCTAAAAGGCGATTTCCTCCAGACAACCCCAAAAATCTATCTGTAAAATAGGTTAAAGAAATGTGGTAACTTGTAAGAACGAAAAACAAGATTGATTAACGAGTGTTCTTCAGACCACGCTTTCACTATTTCGCAATTAAGAAATCAAAAGCCCAACAACACAAAACGGGGGGTCGAAAACTAATTACCGGACGGCTGGTTTTAATTTACACCGTAATTAATTTATCACTAACCTCGAGCAATTTGCGAGAATTAAACCGCACGCCGCAAATCAAAGCGTCCGGATATCCTCGACCGGACAACCGTGTATGTGAAGGAATTTACAGATAAGGTGGGCCTTTAAAAGCAATGACATTTGCTTCAATCACACTGGTGTGTCATAACGAATCTTTGGTGGCGAATTTTCTATAACAATAATCGGTAGACAAAAACACACACATTGTATGTACCTATATCCTAAAACTAAGCAAGTTAAGCCTGTGGATGTACCTACAACGGGCAACTCTGGGGCAATTATATTATAATAATAAAAAAACTAAATCATCATTATGAGAGCGATCACAGAGACTGTTAATAAGCGAAAATCATTGAACCCAGAACCCCTCTGCACTCCAATGGATTAGACGGACTTAATTACGCAGAGACCAGGCAGCCATAGACGATGTCATGCAAGAAGGATCTAACTGAAATAAATCGGAAAATAGATTTAGTTGTTACTTTTTCATGACTAAATGGATTAAAGAATCTTAATGTAATCTGGCAAGCAGGTATATTATTTTATGTATTATTATATTTGTATGTCTTTTAAGACCACGGGCCATAAAATGGCCCGGAGACTTGGAGGGCTTCCGTGGGGCCATGGAAAGGCCAACACGTAGGCCCCTTGACTAATTTAATGTAAATGTGGCGTGACACTGACGGGCGACTATCCCTTTCTACACCTTATATAAATGCACCCAAGAACAAGCCCTGGCCAGTGTACGATTTTTGTGAGAAATGAGCATAAAAAGTACCGTGCTATTGGGATGAACTGCTAGTAGTACTAGAGGTCTGGGAATATGGGGACTAAGGCGTCTGCCCGTCGCAATGTTCAGGTAACATGGAAAAATGGGCAAACGGTGACTCGCCACTGCCTGCATGGGCCCATCCCTCCATGCATATTATAAGAGACAAAGCATAGTTCATAAACTATGTTTTTTTTTTCTAATAATGATGTAGACAGTAAAAATGAATGTGAATTTTGTTATCTATTTATGTATACTTGGTAACAGTAAGTGTTTTCGTGTTACACATGCGGTTTGTTTTGTTTAGAAATTTCGACTTTAGCCTTTTCTATCTTATGCCAATAATATTTTTAAGGTTTTGGAGACATATTGTGACATGCCAACAAAAAGTGAATGCACATCTGCCTGCCATAAACCTGGTTTATTATCTTTCCCACATTTGGATTTATTTTGTTTACTTTGTGTTTAAAATTTGTAATTAAGAAAAACATTTTGTTCTTACTGTACTTGTTTTATGGCAGTCATTAGGCAGGTGTGTCGAACTAATTCTTGTTGTTATTGTTTTGCGTCGAGGCATGTTGTATTTGTACAGAATAAAAGGAATGTCCAAACGGGGGGGCGTGAGGCAGTCAAGCGAGGATTACGATACGAGCAAGACGTACATTCGATTAGCTATATAGTGACGGACTTTGCGCGAATTATTGAATCGTGCAGTTTGTACTGGTTGCGTCCAGTTATATTTGTAACTGTATTATACGTGTTTGTATAGTTCTAATAAATTCTATAGTCATTCCAACGGCATTTTAATTCGAGTCCCCCACTCGTAACAATATTTATGCTTAGGATTTTTAGTTGAATTTAAAGTGAACTCCGTATTTATGTACATTTTGATGACAGTGTAAATGGCGGCCGCCAATACGGTCCAAAGGCCTGGATTTGCAATGAATAGATAAGAGATAATGCCGAATTAAATTTAAGTCTAAAACGTGACGTCGTTGGTATTGTTGGAATAATTTTAGACGACTTTCCAGTATGCTAGTTACGTTTTAATTTAATTTGTGTCTTTTGTGTTGCCGTAGTAGTTTTGACTACATTAAATTGATTTAGTATCATTGTAATAATTAACATAATTAAACTACTTTATCCTATCAGCACTTTAGCTGGAGGTAAATCCGCAGAGTTTAAGGCTGCCTGTCCATTGAAGCGAAGCGAGGTTGCGCAGCGGAGAAACGGAGAAATATCAACCAATAGGATTGCATAAAAATAAATTCACATCACACAATACATCTTCTGACACACCACAAATCACTGTTGATTTGTGGTGTGACAGAAGATTTATGTCAGAATAGAGGAGTGTGGAAGGAAAAGACATATTGTACCGTCCAAATAATTGGGATAAGATGAAAGAAAAGAGAAAGGATTGCATAAAATTTGCGGCAATGGACAGGCCATGTTTAGGTAATATTTCTCTATTTCTTCGCTCCGTGGCCTCGCGCCACTTGAATGGACAGGTACCATTGACCAGTGCACTTTATCCCTACTTTGGTAGTGGTGAGAGTTCACACAAACTGCCTTCAGGCAAATGCTGATACGATTTCTGAATGTATTTAGATCCAGAATTCGTATCCAAATATCGTATGTGCCCAGTTGCGCGGAGATAAGTACCTACAACCGAATGTTTCCCAGCGAGAGACTGCTAAAACACGAGACATTTAGCCTCCTTACAACAAGAAGAAACAAGATTTTGGTATGATATTTACTGGCGTACAAATTTTCTAAAGAACTAATACGGTTTATAAATATCATATATTTTTAATTAATAGTCGTTTAAGATTATTACAATTTGTTGCACAATTTTGTCACCTATGTGTGAAAGTTTAATATAGTTATATATTTTATGAATGTCAACTTTATTAATAACTAGCTGTCCGGGCGACGTCGTCTTGCCCGGAAAAGCTTCAATCGATATGCCGATAGCGGCGCCACCTACCGGGTCCAATTGTGAACCAACTCAGAAACCCTTCTTTGGCTCATGCATAACAGACAAACATTCATTTTAACATATAAGAAGAAGAAAAAGAAGAAGAAAGAAGAAGACTATAATTAACTTTCGAATATATCGGTGAATTGAATTAAATGAATTGAGAAAGTACAACAGACATATATAATTAAGCAGCCATTTTGACTTTGAATGTCAGCACGTACCGAAACAGTGAACAACGTTTAATTGAAATATCTAATCTGTTTATATATTCATTTTTTCTTTCAATTTGGATGCATCAACCAAAGTGATCCATATGAACATAAAATTGAATCATTCAATGTTGAGTCCTTTCAATTCTGTCCATTCCAAGCAAATTTAATCAATAGTTTGTTCTGTCTTATAACAGCGTTTAGTGCCCAAAAAGTCGCCAAAACTCTCTCAGCTACAAACATTATAAAACTAACTTATATTCATAAGTTGAAATTCCGAAACTAAGTAAATATCTCTTAAAATTAATCCCAAGATGAAGCAGTCTCGGGGTTATTAATTTATTTAAATTACACTCATGGCTGGATATTATATATCTTGTTTTCACTACGTTCTTTAAGGGTTGTTTTACATTTACTCGTGGGGTATCTACTTTTCATCAAAGATTTTTTGCTAATAGTTACTGTGGAATAACAGCACTAAGCTCAGGTAAAATTTTAGCAACTTCTTTTTGTTGTTTTATTTTTGAAGTGAAACTTCTATATAGACGTGGTCTTACGATTTTTCGCTCACGAAAAAGCGTCACGTCACGTGGTCTAATTCTTACATTTTTAAACTCGTGATATCTTTCGAATGGAATTAATTCCGAGTTGAATAATTCAAAAAGTTATATAAAAGTATTGATGCAGTCTTGAATATGAGATAATTTATTTTGATGAGGATGAATACCAAGATACAAATAAAGAGCTTTACGGGCAGGTTTTCAATTTGGACAAGTACATTTAACAATCTACCTGTAACACTTCAAGTTAAAATTTTGTTGCGATTCATTTTGTCACTTGTCAGTTGAAGATTTTCCACTTGTCCGTTGCGATTCGTTTTTCCACTTATCCGTTGCCATTCGTTTTTCCACTTGTCCGTTTCGATTCGTTTTTCCACTTATCCGTTGTCATTCGTTTTTCCACTTGTCCGTTGCGATTCTTTTCCACTCATCCGTTGCCATTCGTTTTTCTACTTGTCCGTTGAGATTCGTTTTTTTATATTTTTCGACTTTTTTCGACATTTTTCGACGGTTACATCTCTTGTCACTAAGAATAATATTATATTTATCTTTTTTGTGTAATATGTTGTAAGAATTATTTTTATATCTTTCATACCTAACATTTTATATGATCCGTGCAGGAGCGGAGAAAGAATACAATTTCCTGCGACCGGGCGGCTTGTTGTAAGTGACGACAAAACAACCCACAGCCTGGTGGTAGGGCATTTGCCCTACTGGATGGCTACCACTCCTGGTCTAGAGTATGCCACCATAACAACCTTGAGTTATATTTCGGCATTACTGACCAGGTTCCAGTCTCCCTTAAGTAAGTAGCAGAGCATTTGTAGCACCTTTGGTGTTGTATGTCCATAGGTGATAGTAACTGCTTTCCGTCATGTGACCCGTCTACCAGTCTGCTGAACCTCTGCAACAAAAAAAATAATTTGGTAACTGGCGAACTTTTCATACCGCGACTGTACATAGACGCCCAACAAAACATAGTTCCGTAATCATAACTCCCTATTCTAGTCTCAGACAAATTACTGACCTTTTAAGGGCGTTAAACGATGATATTAGATGAAAACAGTCCTTTATGTTTTCCAGTAGAACATTAATAGTTCATTTGCTGTGGACCAATGTTTATACAATGTTACTGAAATGGATTAGGATTATTTATTCGTTGAATGCAGTCTTAATAGCACACCATTAGTCTCTCTCGATATCGTCTATTAATTCTTGATTCTATCGACTATAGATTTTATGAATAAAATATACTCCATATTTTATTAATAAAATCTTTAGTCTACACCACACGTTTATTGTCAACTTTAGTTAACAGATATTTTTTCAAATATGAATCATTTTGTTACATACCGACAAAGAACGCACACCTGGCTGTCGTAAAACGCAGTTTATTACCTTTCCTGTATTCGGAGTTGTTTAGTTTACTTCGTGTTAAAAAATTTCAATTAACAAAAACATCCTATTGTTATCGTACTTGTTTTATGGCCGTCATTAGTGTCGAACTAATCCTTGTTGTTATTGCATTGCGTCGAAGTTATGTAGATGTGCGGATTAAATCAGTGAACGCGGCCATTTGTCGGTATTATACAGTTTAGTATAAAATTGCCCGAACGGAGGGGTGGGGCAGTCAAGCGACGACTACAATACGAGTAAGAAGTACATTCAATGAGTGATATAGTGACGGACTTGGCACGTGTTATTGAATCGTGCAGTTTGTACTGGCTGTGTCCAGTCATATTTGTGCTTGTTTTATACGTGTTTGTACAGTTGTAATAAACTCTATAGTAATTCCAACGGCATTTTAATTCGGGTCCAGTGTAGCTCGTAACAATATACTCCATATTTTATTAATACAATCTATAGTCTACACCACACGTTATGATCGTCTTTAGTTAACAGATATTTTTCCATATATGAATCATGCGTTGCCCAGCTTAATGCAAGTAATTTGAAACATTTAATGAGTACTAGTAGTCGCCCGTGGTCGAAATTCGACCATAATAATTAATGTCAAAGACTATACTTCTATAATCACAGATTTCGCCAAGGCTACACTGTTAATTTGACTTGAACAATAGACAAAAGAGTATATATGCGTGTATGAGTATGTATGCAAATACATGGTAGGGTGTATAATGTTTTTAACACGCTTTTATTAGCTTCACCTGTATGTATGTATGTTTGTAACCGACCCCTTTGAGCTCGATTTTGTCCTACTTTGAACGATCAGATTTAATTCAAACTTAGTACACCTGTCAAAGGTCGATGACAATGCAATAATATAGTACCATGGAGCTGATCTGATGATGGAGTGGGAAGGTGGCCATAGGAACTCCTGTACTAAACAAGATAGACCATTCGTGTTTGGGCTCGTATGTTTATATCGCGTGACAATGCAATAATATGATACCATGGAGCTGATCTGATGATGGAGTCGGAAGGTGGCCATAGGAACTCCTGTACTAAACAAGACAGACCCGTCGTGTTTGGGCTCGTTTTAATTGTCTTGGCTAGCACTCTGCTGCTACATGATATTCAGGATCTCAAAAGCTTGTATTTAAAAACATTTAAAAAAAATTCAACTAAAAAATGAAAAATAAATAATAGTAAAAAAAAACAAAAAAAAACACGCTTTCATAAAAAATACACCCCACGCTTTTTTACATTAATGTACATTCATTTTTTTACACTGTACGTAATCAAATTGGTTAATTATTTCTTTTTGCACTCCACGGTAAGACCCCATTCAACAGAAACCAAATGTATTAAATTTTATATTCTGTTTTTTAGTTGGATTTTTTATGAAAGCGTGTTTTTTTTAAAGTTTTTTTTTAAACTATTATTTTTTTATTGATTAAGGGCCGCTTGCATGACGATCGCCTTTAAATAAAATTAGTTAATCATATTAAACTGCCTAAATACGTTTTACACAAAATGTATTGACAGTTCTTTAAACATATTTAGCGACAAATTTTGCATTGTCCAAGACGTTAATCGTATTTAAGGGTGTTAAATGCGTTTATTGTTTCTTAAATAAATTGAAGGAGCGTTATGCAAGCGGCCATTAATGTATTTTTTATGCAAAGGAAGACTCATCCGTCACTTTAAAATTTCATTTTTGTGTAATTAATATTTTCTTTAGTTTTGCTTATTTTGTATTATTTATTTTCCACTTCAGATCATGATATGATAAGTAATATTCGTGGAAGTATAAAATTTGCTATCGCTAGTCAACTTTTTCATTTGGCAAAAGCAAGAATTTTGAATATAATACAATGTTTTCTTAGAAAACAAAGGTCGACGACTCGCCCTGACGTGATATAGATTGAAAAGCGGGTAAATGCGTTACAAACAATATTTGCTCCGGCAAATTGATTGGAAGGGAACCCGCTGGCATGCGCCCGCTATCTCTCTAGATACACTTCAATATATTTCTTTATATGCATATATCTATACTTGTTTACATTGGAACTTCTCAGTGAGGTTTATGGGCACTAAGGTTTGATTGCGTCAGGGCATTGACCACATTTATGCAATTTAGGGATTCGGAATCAACTCAAGTCGAAGATTTCCTATAGCTCTACGATAATTTTTACAAGGTGTCATAAAAATCTTTCGAGGTCGGCAGGGGTAGCACAACTGGCTCTGCAAATGTCTATAGGTCCATCAGATAGGCTTTTGTCTGATGTGCTTCAAAATTAACACAGCTGCAAATAATAGCAATTCCGATTGGACGCGACTAAATTTAATTGAATTACAGTAATATTAAATAAAACTAGGATTACAAAGTAATTATAGACTATGTGCACTCACATCACTGCCAGAAGGAAGCGTGCCCAGCTGGGTCGTTGCATTTCCACGCTGAATCCATAACGCCATACACGTTTCGGCCACTTTTCAGTAGCCGTGAAACAGCACAATTATGTACCCTCTACTTGAAGTTTATTTGTTTTTTTTAATGTTGTTGGCTTCAATGCAAATGACACTGATTTTGCTAATGTCAGAGTATGAAGAGGCAGGTGGAAAAAAAAATGTTTTTAAAACTAAAATTCGGCCAGTAATTTGTACAAGTTTTCTACAAAGGTGGAGTTAAATAAATACAATATGTAGGATTTACTACAAAGTACATAATATCAAAGGCTTCATAACATATTTAAGCGTATACGCAAAAATGTCATTTTTTTTGTTGTTTACTAAAAACTATGCACAATTTAGAAAGTCTTAGCAGTATGCAAGTTGTCCCTAAAAAGAAAGGTATTCCGAGTTTCAGCCTTATACAATCAACTAGTTTTGTTTTATTCACAATGTCGTCCCTTGTGTAAAACTGCACTTTTGTCTGTACGCCCATTTGTTATGGAGCCCTCGATATATATATATATATATATATATCTGTACATGTATATACAAACTATTAGACGGACGAAACATATTATTAAATATTATAAACATTATATAAACTACAAAGCTATACTTAGAAGAAATTATTTTACAAAACAATTTTATTAACATTTACATGAAATATATAACAGAATTTGTTAGATACAGTGAGCAGATAATTGACATTAACAGGGCGAGGATAATCACGAGAAAGGATATCATACAAAGGAGTAATGATTTTGGATCTGTGTAAATTGATATGTATTTCATAAAAGGAAAATATTGTTAATAAAGTATTATAATTGAGATACAATATTGACAAGAAGAAAAACAAAGAAAAAGAAACATTTAAATTTAAAAATAACACAATTAAGGTTGGTGCCCAAATAGATTTGGACAGAAACAGTAAAATCAGATGTGCGCAATAGAACCTTCACCTAAACCACACTCACACATGGAGTTATCACGAATTCTGAGTTTAGTCAGGAAAATAGGAGAGCAGATATGACCTAATCGGAGACGGATTATAACCAAAGTAACAGTATTGTTAACTCTTAGTTATTATTTTAACAGATATCTTATGTTACAAATACTTGTCACCGTGTTCGCTTCACTTATTGGAAGAGGGCTTGCTCGATGATCAGTCACTTGCTATTATTGTTTGACGTTAATGACAGTGACGTTAATTTATACAGATTAAATACCACTGTTAGTACAGTTACCTTTTTACAATGAAATTTATTACATTATTTCTGAATATTCGACAATAATGTCAGTTTTGAAATACATAATATGGTAGTTTTTCTTTATCTCGCACCGTGCTAGCAATAGCGAGATAATGTTTGTCTAGGCATTCAATAACGTTGTGACCTCAGATAAGTGCTAACATAAGCGATATTATTTCATGAGACTTTCTTATTGGCTGAATATTGTTACAATATTTATTATTCAGTAATATAATAAATTATAAGCTAGTACAATGAAGAAATTTATAAATAATCTAATACAATAAAAGAAAACTTATTTGTATTGTTTTCTACCCATAGTCCCTCAAGACTATAAGTAGAATACTGAGCCTAGATCACCAACTTCTATGGGTAAAGAGCCCAGAGGGCTGGCTACGTTTGGTCGCTGGATCGCCATACTGATCCGATGGCCGAGGTAAACACCAGCCCTCTGATCACCTGAAGAGTCAATAAGTCCTTTTGATAAATTTTGGTAGAGGCTCATAGCCTCAGGACCCCACGGTCCAAGCGTCTCGACCGCAAACGGCACAAACATATAACTATTATATTATTATTATTATATATTAATTAACTAGTTTTTATTAAGAAAATGCAATCCAAATTGTAACTTGAACAGGATACTTAACGGGCTGAGTGGAAAATTCGACAGAATATACCAAAAATCGCCTTAAGAAATTTATGTACAATATTTTCCCTTCATAACCTATTGTTATTTGCCGTTTTTTCTGCTTATAAAAATACAAATCTAAAGATGTGTTTTTTCTTTATTCGTAGAGAGATTCGTCACGTCCTGACCGCATTTCCTTATTTCTTTTATAATGTGCTTCCAAAAGTTTTAGACCTTGTCGTATATACATACGGTTTATTTTTCTTTGATATTTGGTATGTATGAGGTAATAATATGGCGGGGTAGCACGTAAACAATATCCGCTATCTTTTGTGCATGAGACATGTTTAAATTGTTAAGTTAATCTTATTAGCTGCAAGAATACTTCTTCATTCAATTTCATACAATAACTCAAGCATTTATTGTATGAAAAAGATTCATAATATGTTTAAAATTATTACAACTGTAAGAATTTCACCAGCAATGGCGAGATAAAGGTTGTATACGCGTTTTACAAGTCCACTACCCTAAGGGCTGTCCTAGGCCTGAGAATTTAATACATACTTTAATTAAAAAAGTTAATTTAAAAACAAATATAAAATATCTAGTTTGCGAAGGATCAACAATCGATGTAAATAACTAAAAAAAAAAAATAAGGATCCATTCGCCTACAGGAATAAAACATAATTTAGAAGTCGGTCATATTATAAAAGAGTTTTTGTTTTAAAGTTCACTACTCTTTTTTAAGATTAGAAATCTGGTTGAGGATCATCAGCTGTGCCAGGGGGAAAACTGCTGCCGGTGTTTGGGCTTCGCCTTGTTGGGGTGGCACCAGCATACCTGCAGAAACGCTATTGCCACGCCACGGTTTGGGATACTTACTAAAACCCCCGTGCTATCCTCGAACGTCCCTTATCCGGGCTGTGGGTACGATTACGTATTCACCTCTAGCCCGAACGGATGTCCCCTCCATTTGTAAGTTGAAGAGCTGGGTCTCTCCGGCTTCTTCAGGTCTCACCACGAGGTAAAAAGAGACGCGTGTAATGGTGCCTGTCCCTTCTCTCCGACCTTTATGTGCGGTGGATCCGGATTCACCGCCGGTCGTCGGCACGGCTGTAGCCTGCAGCGGCTGGAGGTCATCGTACATGACGCTGTTAGGCTCACTACCCTTGTGATCCAATCACGTCCAGAATGTGTTTCGGTTACTAAACCGTATAACCAAGGACACGGGCTTAAATTATCTTCTTTAATTTACATTACATTCCTCTTTTTTAAAATTAAGTTATACACACTCTTGAGTAACGAAGGAAAGAAAGAGAAGAGAAGAAAAGGAAAACCATGAACAACAGGAAGCATTCGGAAGACTCTACAGCCATTTGGACTTTCAGGACTTTCGTTGATCTTGTGAATACCAGTGTGTTTGATTAGTGCAACTTGATCGGTGAAATAGATAAAATTAGTGCTATCAGTGTTCAGAGGAACATACGGGTTCTATTTCTAACTTGTGTTGATTGACTTGAACGTGCCGTTTAGTACAGTAGTGCTGATCATACGTAATACTGTTGTAAGCGCCTATAATAAATACTGTTCATATTTAAGTAGTGTTTGAGTACACCACATGCACCGTACAAATTATTATTATTTAAAAGATACCGTACAAATAATTATTATTTAAATGATATGTAGATGATGATCGAGGTTCAGCTTGCGATTCCAGCATAAGTATAATTTAGAGGGTTAAAAATTACATCCTGAAGCAAATTGCCAACTGTCCCTGTTTTATAAAAACCTCGGATGTCCACGAACACCTGAACGTCAGAACAGCTAGAGAAGAAATAAAGCCCTGGTGTTCTAATACAGGACAAGACTTTTTAACCATCCCAACCAGTTAGCGGTACAGCTCACAATCCCGAAGTCCTTAAGAAAACTCAAAATGCGGCCACTCTGAGTCGTCGCCGCTGAATCGTGGAAAGGTCCTGATGGGGATCTTGCACCAAATGCAAAACAGCACACAACAAATCTGCTCATAGTCTGGCCGACTGGTTGCAAGATGCTCCCTAAAAAAAAAATGATATATTGCCGATTTATCCCAATTGTCCGTTCCAAGAGTGACAACAATATAAGCGATTGTTTCAGCACATTTTTCATTTCAAAATTATATTATTTTTCTTAATGGCCAAGAAGGAAGGGAGAAGTTACTAAGGAGGAGTTTGTTCCTTGGCGCAAACACGATACTTCTCAAAGCAAATTTAATAAAGCAAAGATATTCCGTACAAATGAATTAGCCACTAAAGGCGCATAAAAAGTGTAGCCATGTTTATCGCTTACCAATTTTCAATATCTGTTGTTTCACTATTCTTATCGTACAGAGATGGTATTTTATCGATATATTTAAAAGTTCGATACTTGTGAGTGATTTATTTTATTTATGTATGGGAAGAAGTACTTAAATTGCAACCAGTTTATTGCTGCGTTTGCCTCACCCTTGGTTTATACCCAACACTAAGAATTGTTTTCTATGTAAAATTAAATAAATTATTTAATATATTTGCGGGTAGTGTTGTCGTTCCAATAGTTAACAATTGAAGTCTGTTACATTTATTTAGCGCATTCCGTATTTAAAACTCGAGTTTTGTTATATCTTGACGAATTCAGTAGGGAGAATTTACATAGTAGGTTTCCTTGATGCGATTAGATGTCGTGGACCTATTTATTAGAGTTTATGATGTATACACCCGATGTATACCTGTTTATTAGGGTGACTCAAAAAAACGAGTTTTTTTTTGTCTCTTGTGAAAAAATGTTAGTTTTTGATATTTTAAGAACTCCTGCTAAAGGCCGCTTAAAAAAAATATTATGAGGTCAATCCAATTTTTTTAAGATTTCAGAAATCGCCAAAAAATGATTTTTTCTTTTGTTCATTTTTCTCGTTACGGTATAATTTCATAGATCAAAACATAACATGTTTCTGAAAGTTTAAGTTCAAAATTTGAATTTTAGAAGGTCGTTCATAATTTTTTTTATTTACTAGTGCATTACTGTACATTTTTCGGTCGACCTTTTAATATTCATAGTCATATAATCGATTAATAAATACCACGATATGAATTAAAAATCCAAAATCAATACATTTTTTTTAATATACTAGTACTCTCTCGAAAATACAACCATTTTGTCTTTCGTCTAATTAGCACATAGTTTTTATTATAATCTGGCACTGTATATTACATTGTTATTGTTTAATTTTTAATTATTGTTTTGTGCTTAAATAAATAAATATCGATAGCTGTGACAACACTCGCGTACAGCGTGGATACACTATGCAGCGGTGGAATTATGAAAAAGACCTCTGGCATCCCGAAGTTTTTAATTTTAGCGTGCCCGACTTTTTATTACAATGCCGGGCAATAAGGCGCTGCGTTTCTCTCGTTTTGT
Source organism: Dendrolimus pini (assembly GCA_949752895.1). Lineage (NCBI taxonomy): Eukaryota > Metazoa > Arthropoda > Insecta > Lepidoptera > Lasiocampidae > Dendrolimus > Dendrolimus pini. Next base: position 2,843,109 of record OX457144.1, read on the forward strand.
TCCCGTGCCGCAAAGGAAAGTGCTCTCGCGTTTTGTTTTCATTTCCAATCTCTCCAACAATATCTTTGTTTTTATGCATTGTAGAATCGACTATTGTATTTGAGATTTAACAGTTTCAAAGCTTGTTTGTCATTTTGCAATATGTTTAAAGGTGAATCTTCTTCTTCAGCCAATCTCTGTTCACTACTGGAGGCCTACGCCTTCCCAAGTACGCACCACATATCCCGGTCTGCCGTCTTCCTCATCCAGCCCCTGCCGGCGATCTTGCGTAGGTCGTCAGTCCACCGGGCTGGCGGGCATTCTACGCTACGTTTGCCGAGACGCGATCTCCACTCCAGGACCCGTTTGCTCCATCGGCCGTCAGTCCTGCGACAGACGTGACCGGCCCACTGCCATTTCAACCTGCTAATTTTGCGAGTTATGTCGGTTACCTTCGTTCTCTAGTTCTATTTGGACAATATTGGCGACAATTTATTATACGATTTAAAATTATTGACTTTAAATTTTTGATAAGATTTGTTCAAGAACATTCTTGATTTTGCAGTATCTTAATACCTAATATCTTCAAAAGTGTTATTCGTACACAATTTGGGATAATGACTTGTGTTGTAGTTTTTGTGTTTGTTGTTATGTATGTTTTTAACGAACACGTCAATCGAATATCAATTCGAGAGCAGTGTTTTGGATGAATTGCATATTCTCTCTTCAATGATTTCAAGACACATTTAAACGAAGGAATTAAAAATATATTTAAATAAGTTTGTATGGACCCAAACCCAAGTCACCTTACTTGGCGATACCAAATACATTTTTATTAAGTGTCAATTTTTCCTCTTCTTTCTTTCTCTTTATCTTGTGTCTATCTAAGATTTTTATAACGGTCTTTATATCGTAATTTTAACAGTTTCCACACTTTTATTGTAGAAGCAAAATTATACTCGAAATGTATTATGGTTTTCTTTGGTTTTACTTTTTGTAACTTCAGGTAAATGACCTTACTTTTGGTTTGGTTGTTACTGTAGCCATTGAGGCATATTTTTTAATGCCCTCAGTCTAATTTCCACGAAACTGTATTTTCATTCTTCGACACGAGATCGTAAATGTTCAAAACCTAGATTGCTAAAGCCTAAAATTACCTAGTTGAACATTGGGCGTGAGGTAGAATGGCCAGCATTTCGTGTGAATAGGCACCTATTTGCGACAGTCCCATGTGTTTAGCGGTATCTCATTAACTGGTTTCCAAATGAAACGGTCGTGTCTATGTGCAGTGTAAATTGGGTAATATATCTTTATTGAAATGAGACGCTATACAGTTGTTTATGGATTTGACTGGCTTTAATTTAACCATATTAATTTATGTTTAAAACTTGTTTATGCGAAATTAGTTATATGGAAATTAAACGAATAGTTTCATTGGAAGCTTGATAGAAAGTGACAATATATTTGTTTAAGTTTATATTTCACGTTATATACAAATATGATTGTAAATATTTGTACTTTTTCTGTACACTTGTTACATTATATGTTATAATTTATTTTTAATCTATATACATATGTATTATTTATATTGGAATCTACTAAAAATAAAACTATACTATAATTAAAGCTGACTTAAATGTAAATATTATGTATACAGTAATATAATAAAAGCTTATAGTGTAAGTTTTCATTTTGTTGCTATTGACAAGTAGGCAATTTCGAACTGTAAAATGGTCTTTTCCGAATTTTTTTAAACTAAATCACTCGTACTGTAAGCCGATGATAGAAAAACTAGCAGAGTGACATTGGAGGTTTGGCGGGTGCCGAGGCCACCCAGCTTCGCCGGGTAAGAGCCCTGTGAGCATTCTTGTTCGCCCATTTCTTAGTTTATAATGGATGGAGTATCCCTCACGATGTTGTCCAACGTCTGTAAAAGAGAGTTTTGTAGAGTTTTGTTTTCTAGAGTTGACATTATGGAGCGTGTACGTAAATTTGGGCACGAAAAGATAATACCGTATGATAGTGAAGGCCATATGTCTATTAATTTGGAATAAACGATGTGAACTTTCAGGGAAATTGTGAATATTTTCATTGACGAAGACAGGTATTGACTCGATGATGATTGGGGCACCTAAGAAATGAAGTGATATGTTCTTAACTAATTTAATTCTAGGTGCTATTGTAATTACTTTAGAAATAACTGTGTTGTTAATATAACATTCGCATTTGTTTATTATTTCTAGTAATATGGTTTTAAGGTCCCTTTTTAAAATAGTTAGATTTACCAAAACTTCTACTTTACCTCTTAGATTGCCATCATCCAAGTATCAAACATCAAATTTGAATTGTAAACGTGACGTCACGATGTGACGTCATAGGATAAATTTCTAAACTAAAATGCCTGGCCATAGCGGATCGCCCTGCTGGCATTCAACCTCAGAATAAAGTAGGTTGTCCTGATATATTAATTTTGAATTTTGACTGTAATATTGCCAAAGAATGGTAACAATCGAGAATTTGCTCTTTGATTTCAGACAGCAAGGCAAAACGATCAATTGGATTAAAAGCGTCCATAACATCCACCTCCAGTATTAAATCTCACCGTTATAGTGGACGAATGTGCGCAAAGCGTGGGCAGCCACTTCGCAGTCCCCCTGCGAACCAAAGCCCAACTGATTAGGCTAGAAGTATAATTTTAATTCTTCAGTTTGTTTTGCAGCAAAACTTAGCTGCGAGGTGTTGGGAGACCGTGCCCACTGCAATCAGCCTTATTCCACCATCCTTTTTCGTAAGAGGGCAAGGGTTGGCACTATAAATGATGCCAGTAATTTCATTTATGACTTTGCCTGAAAGCATAAAATTAACCAATGCCGTCAGATTCCTCAAAAGTCTTTAAGGTGCTGGGGCGTTAGGCCATCAAAGCCTCCGGCGGAGCAACTTTGGAAAGATCCAACAACATTCCTGACATCTCCTATAGAAACTACCAGTGCATACTCTGAGTTTGGTGGAGCTGGCAACACGGTTTCCGGTGATGAACGGGGATGCTTGTGATGAAGGGGGATGCTTGTGACCCAGGGCGGTTAACGTATCTGCAGAGTTTGGTGCTAATACATCAGTAGAAAATAATAAGCGATCTACTCCTCTTATGTCCCCGTCACTAGGTTTATTTTCGATTATGGTATATAGCTGAATTATTACGGGAACAATTTGAAGAGCCACTTTGAAGGTTATTTGCATAGGAAATTTGGGAGTTATAAATTGTTTTTTTTGTGTTAATGATAAATGTTTACTAGATCTTATATACAGGAAATATTAGATACGGATATTTTAAAAGAAAAATGAACTAAAAGTGAAACGGTGATGCAGTAGTACGCCCAGTCCCTGCAGACAGTGAACTCATTTGAGTTGTCTGAGGGTGCCAGTCTGTAACTTAAAAACAGGGAAATAATATAAGATGATACATTCATTTAAAAAGGACATACAAAAACTAATTATATAAATAGACTTACTAAAATTACAACATTGTCTAAATATAAAATTTCATTAGCAACTAATACTTATTAATAAAATAAAAAATTAAACTTTGTTTATAACAATGTTGATATTGTGCTCTAAAATAAAAATAGAAATTTATGTTGATTTAATTGCCACTATATATACAGAGTCTTTAATAGCCAAAAGTAACTAGATTTTGAATGAATGAATGAATGTTCTTTATTGCATATATAAGTTACATATATACAATAGGAGGTCTTATCGCCGCCGGCGCTATTTTCCAGACCACCTTTACAATGGTTGAAAATTATAAATATTAAAAATACTAAAAAACAAAGACAAAAAAATAATAATTAAATGTCATAAAAAACTAATATTGATACGCGCATATGTTTATTAATTGCTAAATATTTTGATGTCAGTGCATTTATTATCCTTAGTCAGAATTACATATACATACCACCATTATCTAATATTTTAGTCATTTATTGTTACTGTCTAAGAATTTCTAGATATATTGCAGAATCCAGACTAATTTGGTAAGGAACTTGTTACTTATGCGGGCGGAACCTTCTAATAATTATTATGTATTTAAACTGTTGAAGATTTATTCCGCGAATCGTAGTCAATTCTGAATTAGACGTAGAAAGTTAGGATCTAATCCTATGAGATCACTCTGTACGGCTTGATCTTGCTGTAAAGTTAATATCCATATTAGAAAACTTGGCCAGACCGCATGGGTTAATTTATTTTGGTTACTTACTTTTAATTGTATATTGCAAATTGTGTCCTTAAGTATATATAAAATTGAGTATAATATAAAATATTTCGGAGCTTTTTGTCACTTTGTTTTTTTTTCATAATAATCGGGCTCGATACTTCTCTCTCGCTTTTCTTTCACCATATCCCTGTTAATTGGGGTTGGCACAATATGTCTTTTCCTTCCCCACTCCTCTTTTGTGACATTCATCTGCTGTTACAACAATCCATCCATCTTTTTTTGCTCTAGCTTTACATTGATACCCATCCATCTTGTAGTTTAACATTATTATTGTCAAGCGACTTTCATCCCTCCTCATTATATGCATGGGCACCAACTTAATCTTCTTCCTCTCAAATTTTCAGTATTTTTTATTAGTATATTTCCCTATATACCTCATAGTTTCCGATGGCTACAGAGACTAAGAAAATCTACCTGTATAAAGTTGTATTTTCTTTAGTGATTTTTTCAAATTCTTTATTTACATAAAATATACCAGGGATTAAATGTGAATCTGTCTGTGAAACCAGGCAATTTAAAAAATACTGCCTATTGTCAACGTCAACTTGTTTGGCAAAACGATATCGTTTACGAAATTCTTCATTTTCCAAAGCAAATGGATCGGTTTTCTAACAACATGCTTTTATACGCCTACGACCTCTTAATTTCTCAGTCATTGCTATTCTATCGGGAGCTAATGCTTCCTTAATTGGACCAATTAGTTCAGAATTTCTCGCATTAAATTAGGTACTTTATGGTATAATATTGATGAAAATCAATATCATCAAAGATCTGAAACGTGAAAAAACAAATAATTTACAAATATACGCCCATGTTTTTACCATCAAAGGCTTATAGCTGTTTTATATCAAAACTAGCGCCCCGGCAGACGTTGTACTGCTATAAAAAAATAAAAATCTAGGACCCTAACTCAGCGCCACCTACCGTTTCCAACGGGATAAAAAGTATCCTATGTCCGTCTCCTGGTATCGCCAATCACGACCGCCCACCACATCACAATGCGCGCGCAATACTTAATACTTATTTGGCTACAACACTAATACTTACATTTTAAATATCGCGATATCTTTTGAATGAAACGTCCGAATTGAATAATTCAAAAACTTCTGGAAAGGTATTGAATTCGTCTTGAATATGGAGTAATTTATTTTGATAAGGATTAATACCAAGGTACAAAATAAAGAGTTTTTGATGCGACGGCATTTTAATTATTTAAAAAAATAAAAGAAAACACTTATTGTGAGATAACTGCAATAGTTAGACATATGGTTATGCGATATTTTTTGTAGACAATTATATGTTCTGCAAAGTGATAGTACATTATTTAGTTCTATAATCAATATTTTTCGCAGCGCACGCCGTATAAGGATTTTCGGGTCATTTTTTTACACCTTGGGTTACATTATTGGACTTTTTAGTAAGGATCTCTAATTTTTTTGAAAATATAATATAGCCTTCCTCAATAAATTTACTATCCAACACTGAAAGAATTTTTCAAATCGGACCAGCGATTCCTGAGATTAGTGCGTTTAAACAAACAAACAAACTCTTCAGCTTTATAATATTAGTATAGATTATTTTTTTCTCTTACTCCTAGCGAGTTGGTTTTCACAGCTAAATTGTGGTGCTTTATTACGTGAGAGAATAGAAGAGTGACTGCGCCATCTAGACCAGCTTCTAGATGAAGACTTCCAGCTTCTTGATGTTGCCAAGAACCTGCTGTAGACTATGTGGTGTATTCAGATACTTCACCCTGTAGAGTGCCACCTCTCTCCACTCGTAAAGGACGTATACTAGGGCCAAAGAGACCAGATACAAAAGGTCATTCACCTAAAAACTACTGTGGAGTTGACAATCTATTATCTATCTCTTTCCATCTCGTGTATTTGTCGTAATTTGTCTGTCTTTGTCGTAAGATCAAGACGGGTTCGCCAACATTCGGGCGCCATTTTATAGTAAGAGTTACTGTTTTTAGTTCATTCCGTCCGTTATTAAATAGAGTAAAAATGGTGAAGAACCAATATCAATTATATGTCGTAGAAGAATTGGCAAAGAAATATGGCGTCGAAGTACTAAGACTCCCTCCCTATCATTGTGAATTAAACCCAATTGAGTTGATTTGGGCTGATGTAAAGGGGCACGTAGAAGCAATCGGTCCATTGGTGGACCGAGGAGCTGGGCGAGATGCGAAAGGCAGTTCGCATCATCAGCCACAGGCTCAAACGCTGCAGGGCGCGCCGTCCTCCGGATTTTGTCGCGGAAAATGGACTCGTGGGCGAGTTTAGAGAGGCCAGAAAGGCCCTTTCGATTGCAATATTGCGATCGAAAGCCCGGGCTCGGGCCGAGCTCCTCGAGACGCTCGATCGGGACCCTTGGGGGCGCCCGTACCGTGGGGCCCGCAACAAGTTGCGGCCTTGCACATCCACGGTCACGGAAACGCTCGAACCCGAGGTGCTCCGGTCGGTTATCGATGGGCTCTTCCCGGAACCGGGGATCTTCACTCCCCCCAGTATGGGTCCACCCATTCCCGACACCCCCACGGACGAGGAGCCTCACTCCATCTCCGAGGGGGAGCTAGACGTCGCCCTGGACCGGCTCCGGGGCAGGAAGACGGCACCGGGACCCGACGGGGTTCCAGGTCGACTCCTCTTCCTGGCTGCAAAACACCTACGCAGCCAGCTGCGGGACCTCTTCGAAGCCTGTATTCGCGCAGGTAGGTTCCCGTCGCAATGGAAAGAGGAGCGTTTGTGCCTAATTCCCAAGGGAGGTCGGCCTCCCAACGATCCGTCCGCCTACAGGCCCATAGTGCTGCTGAACGAGGTCGCCAAGGTCTTCGAGAAGATCTTGGCGGAGCGGCTTGTGAAGCATCTAGACACTGTGGAGCCGGGGCTATCAGATACGCAGTTCGGGTTTCGGCGGAGGCGCTCCACGATGGACGCCTTCGAGACGCTGCGAACGTTGACGGACGAAGCCGTCCAAGCGAAGGACGTCGTTCTTGCAGTGTCGCTAGACATAGCGAACGCCTTTAACAGCCTCCCTCATGAGACGATCAGGGAGGGGCTCCGCGCGCACGGAGTCCCCCCGTACCTCACGAGGCTGTTGGGCGAGTACCTGCGAGATCGGCACATCCTTTGGGAGGGCGGTGAGTCCGCCAACCACGTGTTAGGTCGGCGACGTGTCGCGTGCGGCGTTCCACAGGGATCGGTCCTCGGGCCTATCCTTTGGAACGTAGGCTATGACTGGATCCTTCGGGTGACGGTCCGGCCCGGAGTAGGGCTGATCTGCTTTGCGGACGACACCCTACTCACGGCACGCGCCGCGTCTTTTGCGGAATCCGTGGACGTTGCCAACGACGGGTTGGCGATCGTCGTAGATCGAATAGCTAGGCTGGGCTTGAGGGTCTCCCCCGCGAAAACGGAGGCCGTCATGTTCCATAGGAAATTCCGGAATCCTCCCCCGGACTTGTCCGTTACAGTTCAGGGGGTGGCGATCAGAGTAGGGCCCACGATGAAATATCTTGGGCTAGTTCTGGACGGGAAATGGCTGTTCAAAGCGCACTTTGAGCAGCTAGTTCCCAAACTTGTGAATTCCGCGGGCGCACTCTCCAGGCTTCTCCCTAACGTGGGGGGGCCGGGGGGTGCGACGCGGAAGCTTTATTCCGGCATCCTGAGGAGTATGGCACTCTACGGTGCGCCCGTCTGGTCCGATGCGCTTCACCGCCACAACCGAACCCTGCTGCACCGCGCGCAGCGGGTTCTGGCCGTGAGGACCATACGGGGGTACCGCACAGTGTCGTGGTCGGCGGCGACTCTCTTGGCAGGCGAGCTGCCCTGGCCTCTCCAGGCAGACGTCCTGTCCAGAGTTCGTCGAGCCCAGCAGGATGCCCTAGCTAGAGGACTGACCTTCTGTCAAGTCGAATTAGAGACGGTCAGGAAGCGGGAAACCGCCTCCTGCCTCGTCGCCTGGTCTCGTGACCTCGAACACCCTGTGGCCGGCGGCTATACGGTGGATGCAATCAGGCCGCAGCTGGAGAGATGGGTGACCCGCACCAGCGGAACCCTGACCTTCAGGACGACTCAGATACTGACCGGACACGGTTGTTTCGACCAGTATCTGTTTCGCATTGTGGGCTGCTTGCCTTCCCCGGACTGCCGCCAATGCGGCGCACCCGATACGGCGTTACATACGCTTGTTGAGTGCGCTGCATGGACGCCTCAGCGTTTCGAGCTCGAGACACACGTAGGAGCCGTCCGATCGCTTGGCGACTTGGTAACGGCCATGTTGCACAGCGACGACCGCTGGGAGTCTGCGGTCTCTTTCTGTGAGGCGGTTATGTCTCTAAAAGAGGCCGCAGAAAGGGATAGGGAGCGAAGTCCTGCAGCGCGTGCTAATGTCTCCACCCGAGGTCGCCGGCCTTCAGCTAGCACCCGGAGAGGCAGGTACGCGCATTACTTCCCTCCCTGAGTTAGGTTCCGGTACGAGGGGCCCCTTGCTACTAGGCAACGCAAGGGATTCAGCCCCCGTTTCGAAGTGGGGTGTGTTCTCCCAGGGCACACTCCAGGCACTTTATTGCGCTGGATCGACTGTTGCGTAACTATGTTCTATATCTCAGTCTTTCCTTCACAACAAAGCGCAGGGTCGACGGGAGGAGAGGTTTTTTAGTGGGTATTGAGGTTGCTCGCCCGTGCGGCATCGCTCGGAGTCTCCACACTCCTCAGAGTCAAGCCATTGCGGACGAAGCGCAAACAAAGCATACTATTGCTAGCGTTATCGCCCCCGATGGATGCGCGCCGTTTCCTAGTGACGGCCCTGAGAGTGCGTAAATCGGTCAGCATTTTTCCTCGCCTCAAACAAAAAAAAAAAAAAAAAAAAAAAAAAAAAAAAAAAAGCTAGAAACAATACTACGTTTCAATTTGCAAAAGTAAAGGCACTACTAAGTGAGGGTATGGCGAAAGTCACGCCTGATCCGTGGAAGAAATGCGTGGAGCACGTTCATAAAGAAGAAGAGAAGTTTTTCAAACTTGATTTTATTGTAGATGACGTGATGGATAAATTTATTATACATGTTACAGATTCTGATTCTACAGACTCAGAACAATCGGCGTCAGACTGAATAAACAATGATTTCTTTAAAAAAATGTTTCACTTTTATCCTCATTTCCATAAACATTATTATTATTCTCATTTCAACTCAATTTCTTTATATTAATTGTTACATTTTTAGAATAACATATTAATAAATAAATTGTCTACTAAAATATATAATACAACTTTCAAAAAGTTACGCACCCCTGTATTTTCTAATGACCTTGCATTGGTTTTGTTTACATTTGGTATCGCTTCTCGTTGGCCCTACTATAGATGACTATTTTCTGCCACTAGGCAAGGGCTGAGAAGGTTTTCTGCAACTGGTTGCTGTTAACGTGGGGTTATTTCAACACACAAAAAATACATTTGTTTTTATTGCAGGAGTTCAGCAGACAGGCAGACGCCCCACTTGATGGAAAGCGGTTACCATCGCCTATAGACATTTGCAACACCAAAGTTGCTACAAATGCGCTGCCGCTCTCTTAACGGAGATTGCAACCTGGTCCCTAAAGCCGGAACACAACTCCAGGCTGTTATGGCGGCATAATCCAGACCAGGGGCAAACACCCTACCACCTGGCTGTGGGTTGTTTTGTCGCCTCTTACGACAGGCCGCCCGGCCGCAGGAAATTGTATTCTTTCACCGTTCCTGCACGGATAAAAGTAACAATATGCAAATTAGGCCAGCAAACTGCTAAACTGGTGCACACGTTCCGGCTAGGATTAGAACCCCGCCCTTAGAATTTCGGACGCGCCATTACCCTACCACAACTTTACATATATACAACTAATTATAATTTAAATAATACTATAAGTAAAACTACACCCACACAATAAATCTATAATTAAAAAAATCACAGTCGTAGTAGCGTAATGGCTAGCGCACACGTCCCAGCCTCAAAGGGTGCGGGTTCGATCCTGACCGGAACGCATGCACGCACCACTTAATCAATTTTCTGATCTAATGTGCATATCGTTACAATCACCACGTTTTAACAACGGTTTTCAACCTGCACATCGAGATAACCGATGTGTCAAACCTGCCAAGCTGCCTTGGATAAGCGGACAAACCGTTCCCCGTGTAATGGGAGGCCCGAGTCCAGCAGTGGGACATTTATAGGCTGATGGTATTTTATTAAAAAAATCACTCCAAATCGCTGTCGGCGAGAAGCATTCTCAAAATCAAATATGATTTTTCAAATAATAATTAATTTTTGAATAAAACTATAAATTACTAATTTAAAAGTGATCTTTGACACAATAATTAAGAGATACCAACCAGTTAACGTTAGCCGTTAATTGTATTCAGAAACTTCGAGAAGTCTGTCTCGACGATCGAAAGTTAATACTAAATTAAGATTCTCAATTTCGTGAATTAATGTAAGATATTTAATTATGAATCCATTCAGAATCCATGCTTATGATCGCAATTTTGAAATGTTCGTCTTTATTGTTTGTTGGGTTTGTGTGATATTTTAAAGCTTATTCTTTTTTTTTCAACTACTCCAAGTTATTTGGAGTCAGCACAGTTTGTCTTTTGCTTCCATACTCATCTATTCTAAGATAAGTCCTGTGTCACACCACAAATAATCATCTCATCCTTCACACAATCCATCTACCTTTTTTTTTACATAATTATGTACACATTCAATTTATTTATTTAATTTGTTTGGGAAACATACAATCATCAATATTCTTAAATATAAAACACAAAATAAATAAATATATATATCAATTTTCCACTATAAAACAATTTATATAATAAAAATAAAAATTGACTCAAACAGTTAATTACAAAAGAAAAGAAATACAATACGAGAAGTACATAAAATGTCTATTTAATTTACATTAGGTCAATATTGAACAAAATAAAAATAAAATGTCACCACAATAATTACTGACAAAATACAGATAAAAAAGGAAAGTATATAAAAAAAGTTTGTCATTATTCTAAAAATTGTAAGTCATTGGATCATTCTCAATTGCAAAATTTTTTAATTTGGGTTTTAAATTGATATAAGTTACCTTTAAGTTATAAATCTTTTAATTTAACATTTTTTTTTGTCATGTGACTTTCATCCCTCCTCATTATATGCCTACATCACCACCACTACACACCCACACACATTTTTAAAGCGGTTTACCCTCCCATAAGAAGTTATCACTTCAAAAAAGTTCAGTTATATAAGTGTTTTTAAAGAAAACTGCAGTAGCAGGGAACAGCTGGTCGACGTAGTGAAATATTGAAATTGAAAAATACAATATATTTTTCAAGGCCCCGTGAGAGCGTGCTGGCAAGTTTTACAATTGATTGTCCGATTTTAATTGAAATTTCACTTATACCTACATTCGTACGCTGGTACAGATCGCTTTTTGATTGTTATGATTTTTTGTTCATTTTGTTTGAATATAGTTAACAACGTAGGTTGCCGTGTCGAGTTTTACATGAAAAGAAAAATCTGCGAGCTGTTACAATTGTATGTATATTGAGTTGATAAAATTTGAACACGTAGGAGTGTTTATTTGTAATAATTGGCAGTTTGGTTTCCATCGTTTAGTTTATTTGGCTTTAGCCAAATTGTGGGTATATGATTGACGATAAATGAGGGAGTTGTTGTGGCAGATTGAATACTCTATATACTTATGTTAAATTTTTATATAACGACGTATTTTTTTAAAAAGAGATTTTTGTGTACCTACTTTTTATTCAAATTCAAACTCTGTATGTTGTGTCCGCAAAACTAAGCAGTCTTAAACTATAGACTGACTTGAAATTTTTCCATAAGTTCATTTCAATAGAAATGTTTTTGCTGGAATTTTTTATTCAAAATTTCTACAAGGATGGGAAATATATATCCTTGATTATGTAATCACAAATAAATAGAAGTATTTGAAACAAGATGAACATAGTAATGTCTATAAGTGAAAAGGCCATATCCTTGAAAACACAAGATTTCAGACTGCATCACCGTGAAACGTGGTGGATTCAGTAGTAGACTTACATAAAAATATTCTATGAGTGGATGTGTGTGCTTAATAATATTTTTTCGACATTAAAGCTTAATTCTAATAATACGATATTTCCGATCAAAATACTTCATAAGGCTTTATTACCGCATGAATACACTGTAAGGGTTGTTCGGTCAACGGGCTTGTAGGGGGCGCTGTAAGCACGTTCCGCATGGAGCGCACGTACTGCTGACTCGGCTCGACTTAAGACGTTTATGGCTCTTTGAGTGGAAGTCAATGTACGGTAAGACTTTCGTCATTAAAAAGTTTCACTCAATTCTATGGCGTATTTGGAACAGATTTTAAGGATGAATTGTAAGTAAGCCTGTATTTTTAAACTCTTATATTGAATTGAATTTAAAAAATGTAACGTATGAAATGAAATCTTTGTTCGTATTGTTACGACCTGAACGCCGACAGAAGACAAATTCACACCTGCATACCTGTAGACATTTTATTACTTTTTCGGCATTTGGACTTCTTTTGGTTACTTTTTGTTTAAAATTTGTGATTAGAAAAACAGCCCATGTATTGTAATCTTTTATGGTAGTCATTAGCCAGGTGTGATTCTAGGAAATCCACTCCACGCGGCTGAGGAGCCATATTGTATTTGTACAGTATAAAGCACTGCCCCAATTGAGGAATGAGGCAGTCTAGCGATTACCACGAGCGAAGCAAGACGTGTGTACATTCGGTAATCTATTTAGTGACGGACTTTGCGCGTGTTATTGAATCGTGCATTACGTTTGGAATGGTTGTGTTCAGTTATATTTGTTCCTGTTTTATACGTATTTGTATAGTTCTAATAAACTCTATAGTAATTCTAACGGCATTTTAATTCAAATCCTGTAACTCGTAACAGTATGAAACATGAATAATACAAGGTCTTGTAAGATGGTTGAGATTTTGTTTCGCCATTTGCTGTCATACATTTTTTCTTAAAACTGTTATAGTTATGTACTCGTATGGTCATGTTTAAATTTATACCAATTATTCTGACATTAGTTTTTAAACTAACATTATTTTATATTTAAAAGTAATACTTGAAGTTAAAAGTTTTGCTGCGATTCGTTTTTCCACTTATCCGTTGCCAATCGTTTTTCCACTTGTCCGTTATGATTCGGTTTTTCACTTGTCCGTTGAAGTTTCACTTCTAATCTGTCCCAGCACATATTTTTTATTCAAATGTTTTTGTGAGAACGCCCGTTTTAGAGAATGATTAAGTTCAAATATCTTTGTTAGAGAGCGACTTAAACGTTTGAATAGATTAAATTCTACGTTCGGATACGACACAGTCCATCCTCATCCTTTTTGTAAATTATGCACATGAGTATCGTTGAGTCGGGTTCGTGTCAACAAATCAACATTCAACGGTGAAGTGAGCGATTTATTACTGGACCGATCGCCGGCAGATGTCGACCATGTTGCCAGATTTATATTGCTCGCGTTGTTGTGCCACTAGAGTATAGGCCTAGTGTTAGTCAAGCAAAGTTTCATACATCGCAGGTTGTGCAGGTTACATGTTTTCCTGTGACTGTAACAATGTGCACATTAGACATGTACGCCACGCCGGTGCGCCGCCGCCGCCGCCGCCGCCGCTGCAGCCGCTATACTTTTTTTATGTTTATAGGCAATCTAGATATTTCGTCTTTATAATATTAGCATATAGTTTTTACAAAATTATTAAATTTTACACACTATATTTACCTATTCTAAAAATATATGTACAACTTAATTTATAAAAGATAAAAACTACAAATAATAAATAGGTCCCAAATCACCGTCAGTTGGGAACGTTCCCAAAACTCTGGCTGCGTTACCACGTTGTATGGCAACGCTTATGCGTTGTCCAAAATATAGACCAGCGTTTTGGTTTGATAGATTTGGTTTGATCTAGATATTGAAAAATGACTGCCCTCTCTAAAACCGTTAGTTATATTCATTTATTTATTTATTCTCAAAAATGTTATGTATTTTTTTTTTAATATATAAAGACATTTTTATTAAAATATAGATAACATTATTCTTTTCACATCAAAAATAAAATATATATTCAATAAAAAAATATAAAATCTTGCAGTTCACCGCCAGCAGGGCCTGGAGTCCAAACTACCGGTGCTTAGGGGTCCAGAGACAGGAACTTCCTCACAATTCATACCGTGTCCAAGAGTGCTGCCTTCTGTGTCTGGCCAATCACCTAGCCTCCTAGCGAAAGCCTCTGTAGATGACGATCGAGGCTTGTCGCCATAAGACCATTCACGGTGACAACTATCGGCACAATACTCGTTGACTCCAGACGCCACATAGCGGTAACCTCGTGAGCAAGATCTAAGTATTTACTTAGTTTTTCTTTTTCTTTCTTCACGAGGTTATCGTCATGCGGGATACTGATGTCAACGAGTATTGCTCGTTGCGCAGATCGATCTATTATCACGATATCAGGATTATTGGCTACAATAGTCCTGTCCGTGATAACTGATCGATCCCAGTAGAGCGTAGCACGACTGTTTTCAAGAATTGGCTCCGGCGAGTACTGGTAGTAAGACACCCCCGTTTCCACAAGACCGTATCAAAGGGCAAGCTGCTGGTGGATAATCCTGGCTACGAGGTTATGTCTGTGCAAGTACTCGCCGTTAGAAAGATGTGAGTAGCCGGAAACAATATCCCTGAGGGATTCACCTGGGCGATGACATACCCGACAGACGTCTAAGGTGCCATCCTTCAGGATACATTTCTGGTAGTTATTAGGCTTAATGACATCGTCCATAATTGCAAAGCAAAACCTTCGATTTCTCCAAAGAGTTTACCGAACCGTCGCCTCATAGTACGCGTGCATGACGCACTCATTCAACTCTTGAGTCCATCTCACGCGGCGCACTACACCACCGTTAGCGAGGACCGGGTGCGGGACACGTCCCGCAGGCCCCAAGCATGCCGACGGTGGCCGCTCACGGCCCCGCATACTTCTTAGCGGCGCCGGGGCGGGCGGCGTTGGCTCCTCCTCGTCTTCGCTCGATGTCCCGGTGGTGGTTGACATCATGATATCTTTATACGACGCTTAATTTATTATTACATACATACATACATAACTTCACGCCAGGTCCCTTGCGAGGTAGGCACGAACAACAGAGCGCCATTCAGCGCCATTAATTTATTATTGATAGCATGATTTAGAACACATGGATGATAATCAGAAAAGAGTAGAGGTAATGTTCGCATCGTTGAATTAAGCCTATTAATGTCGGTTGTAGCTCAGACTTTTAGATGCCCAAGTTTTTTATGATTATATTTCCAAGGAAGTATAGACGGAGTCAATTTAATAAATACAGTAATTTAAAAAAAGCCTGAAATCCTCACGCCACCGCTGTTTTTCGTCGCGACCCATCTGTCGGTTGTCTAATGCACATTAAGTTGAAAAATTACTAAACGGTGCACACTTCAAGGCTGGGATTATATTAAATTAAGTATATAGTTATGTACATAAATTAAATATGTGACAATAATATCATTATTGAAGTGATAACTTCTTATGGGAGGGTAAACCGCTTCGTTACGTAACGCGTTACGGCGCCAGTTTGTCTGGCTTTCCCTTCTCTCACACATAGGGCAGCGGTAGCAAACTCTCCTCTCTCACCTTTTTTTTTTAAACCGTAGGCCGCGCGAGAGGGAATGGTCGCGGCCCGTGTGTGGGATTCGCCGGGTCGGGGTGGCACTAGTACCCCACGTTGAGATGTGGGGAACTATTGCCACGCCGCGGTTAGGGATACCCACTAAAACCCCTGAGCGATCACGAGAGTCCTTTGTCCAGGCTGTGGGCTCGCTCGCGCATTCACCACCAGCCTGGACGGACGGTGGCCGGCCCCTTGCGGGCTGGCCTCTCCATTTGGTAGCCGGAGATTTGGGTCTCTCCGGCTTGTCTACCTCACCGCGAGGTGAGAGAGGGCGCGCGGGTCGGCGCGCGTCCCGCCTCTCCGACCTTTAACCTAACCTAACCCACAGCGCTAGCCGTATTTCGGTAATTAGATTAAATGATGATAGTAATAATATACTTACATACACAAAATTCTAATGTACATATTCAAAAATTGTAACTTAGAATAAAATATATTTTATAATAAATAAAAGATTTCATTAATAATTATCATATTTATATACATAAAATTTAAGTAATAACCTATGCTTTTCTCAAGTTAAACTATTTAAATGTTAAATAGTTCAACTTAGATTAGTTTCAGTTATCACTTCTGTCGGGCGTCCCGAGACACACGCGTTTTTATATTATTTAAAGTGAAGTTGTATTACTAATTGACGAAATTGTGCGAGCTTTACTTTGGTAAATACATTGATGTAGCAATTGTTATATCAATGGGTAAATACGTATTTTTTGCGCATGAGAGCCAAAGTGGGTATGTATGATTGGATGTATAACAAGTTTTGTCGATTTTATTTAACTTTTCGCAACTAGTATACATACAAAACAAAATTAGATTTTAACGGTTTTAAGCGCGGTAATTTATTTGGTGTTTATTATTCCAACGTTTCGATCACTTTTCAGTAGTCGCGATCACGTTATACAAAGAGGTCAAGTGCCAATGAGTATTGTTCAAGTTTTATTTAACGTACCGCCAAGTTGTCTATTTTACTCGTTTAGTTATAATTTTGTGGTTATTATTTACTTTTGACAAAACAAAAAAATAATAACTTCAAGAATCGAATAATTTTAAAAGAATAATGTCCAATGAGGTTTGTTCTATGCTTCTTTTTATAAGCTTTTGTTTAACTTGCAATGGATGTATGTATTGTAAGTTCGGGTGGAATCGGTATTTGCCGAACTGGATGGCTACCAAACCTTGGTCTATATAGTATAAGCATTATGAAAGTAATAAAAAATCCCTACCCATCCCTTGAGGTAGTAGAAATAAGAAATAAATAAAGAATAAAATATAGAAAAGAAAATAAAGACCTCTGTCTTACCACATGACGGAGGAGAAGGCGTTCTTGGTCTAGAGTATGCCACCATAACAACCTTGAGTTGTGTTCCGACATTAGTGGCCAGGTTCCAGTCTCCCTTAAGAGAGCAGCAGCGCATTTGTAGCACCTTTGATGTTGCAAATGTTCATAGGCGATGGTAATCGCTTTTCATCAGGTGGGCCGGCTGCCTGTCTCCTGAACTCGTGCAATAAAAAAAAACAGTTGGTAAAGATTGAGGAAATACTTTTATATTTTTATTAAGACGTTGTCTTCGCACATAATTCTGTCATCTCTTGCTTTTTTTTAAACCAAGTTTCCAAAGGAATTGTTTTAATGACTAATAGACATTGCATCTTTACTCGATGTAGAAAAATCTTAAAATACTTACATAACTCCTTCATCCAGTCATGTCTTGATATTGTTACAACTCTGGTCCCGACAAAAACAAAATCCACCTGCATATCTGATACAAAGCACATTTATTACCCGTCGGCATTTGAACTAACAACATCTACATTATTTTATGGTCGTCTTCTTTTGTTTACTTTGTGATTAGGAAACAGCCCACTGTTGTATTGTAATCTCTTATGGTGGTCATTAGCATGGTGTCGGATTAAGTCGACTTAGATACGGGGAAATTGCAGTTGTGCAGTATAAAACGATGCCCTGATGGAGGGGGGGAGCCAGTCGAGCGAGAACCACGAACGAAGCGAGACGTGTATTACAAAATCGGGAAACTTTTAGTAATTGACTTTGCGCGTTTTTATGGAATTACGACCTTCTGCATTACTTCTGAACTTGTTGTCTTCGGTTATATATGTACCTGTATTATACGTGTTTGTATATTTCTAATAAACTCTATAGTAATTCTAACGGCATTTTAATTCGAGTCCCTCGCATACTCGTAACAATATATTAAAAGAGATGATGCAATTTGTTGTCCATGATAGTTTTATGTCCCCAAATTCTTTCATATATTTGTTATTACTAATAAACGATGGTTCATATCGGCTAACGTAATCATATAAACAATACGCCCTTATTTCTGCAACGTACAGACAAACGAGTGGTTTGTATCATAATAATTCGTAATATCGCAATGTATTCAGGTCGAACGTTTCGTTATTATGATATGTTTGCGTTGCGATATTTTTGATTATGAATTATTATTATATATAAAAACGGGTCATGGCTTTGGGCTGTTCTCTATCAAGATTATGGCAGAACGGAATATTGTGAAAGGCTAGAAATGTGAGTATGGAATATTTGAACCGATCCGTAGTTTCCCTTACAAAAAGAAGTATAGTGATTCATTTAAAATGAAATAAATAAAAAATAACTATTAAGTTGATTTGTTTTCAAAAAATTATGTATAAAAAAATATAAGGATTGATTGGTTATTTTAACAATGTAGGTAGATAAAGGACAATATTATTCATATTGTGCTAGAGTAAGATTGTGGGTTTCTTTAAGAAACTTAAA
Source organism: Dendrolimus pini (assembly GCA_949752895.1). Taxonomy (NCBI): domain Eukaryota; kingdom Metazoa; phylum Arthropoda; class Insecta; order Lepidoptera; family Lasiocampidae; genus Dendrolimus; species Dendrolimus pini. The sequence continues at coordinate 2,861,913 of OX457144.1, forward strand.
GAAGTCTAAAACATGCCTTGACGGGTATAGAATATCGTTAGTGATGGATTTACACTGGGCCACTAGTGTCCAGGGCCAGGGCCCCAATTATCGAGGGTGGCAAAATTTGTAGTGTCAGCAAAAAAAACATCAACTTTCTGCTATAAAAATCAATGTTTTTCAAAGATTGGGAAGTTATTGGTTTCATGCCAAATCTTAGAAATCGAGTTCTCACTGGATATTTACGTTTCGAAGCCTAGTTTAGCCCTATTATCTATGCGCTGTGCATAGATAATATCTCTAAGAAAGAAGAAAGTACTTTTTGAGGTATGAAAGTTGACAGTATCACTCTTTTATTATGCTTGGTGTTGCAATTGTGAATATTCTTATATTGTTTGTAGGCACTCATATTATCATTCATTAACATTTATCCTACTTTCATTCTTCTTCTACCATATCCAACTTTTGCTGCCATAAATTAGCGTTGGTACCATCACTCCTTGATGCACAGCCAGACGTACCTTACCAGACAATTCCCTGCTGTTCATAGGAGTTTAGCGCTCTATTCACTTCATTGTCTGCTATTACTCTCCTTTCAATATCACTTTCATACTTGCCGCCCCTGGTAAACATGCACCCTATGTAAACGATAACTGAATCGTTATCTATTTATATAGATAGATAGATAACACTTTATTATTATAGATACATATTACAGAAAACACGGAAGAACTTATAGCCTATATACAAATCTAAAGTCGTGTTAGTTTCATCACTTATAAGTCTTAGAACTCAAGAACGGCTGGACATTTTTTTATGATTTTTAACCGACTTCAAAAAAAGGAATCAGTCGTTCTCAATTCATCGGAATCTTTTTTTTTATGTATGTTCACAGATTACTCCGAGACTTATGATCCGATTTACGTGATTCTTTTTTGTTCGACGCGGAATAGCTGCCATTTGGTCCCCTGAAAATTTGACATAGTTTGGTCCAGTAGTTTTCATTATATGAACATTTTTTATGAAAAAATTTCCATTCTGCGCGGCACCTTTCGTAGGCGTTCGCATAGCTAGACACTAAAAAGTAACAAATAAATAAAAAAACTTCATTTAAAAAAACCGACTTCAAAAAGTAAAAAGTATAAACTATATAACTTATTTCTAATGCTATTATTATTAATATATTATCTAAAACATCTTGAAGTCGGTGCAAAGTAAAACATAATAATTACTATATTTTAAACATTACTAAGCACCGACTTTAAGATGTTTAAGATAATATAATTATTTTAATAATAATAGCTTTAGAAATAAGTTATTTTATACTTTTTAGGATTTGAAGTCGGTTTTTGGAATTGTCTTAAATAAGTATTAAAATATGATATTCATCAATAAAAAAATTAAAAAACATCAGTCTAGCCATTAATTTGTTATGATCTTTCCCAGCCGATTTCATGTATGTAATGGCCACTGCATTTAAACTCATTTTCATATGTCTGATTTAGGTGAATTATTTTGGTATGTGTTCAAGTGGGTCCCGAGATGGTTTAGTTAGATTCACGATTGAACCCGGTTGGTGCCGCTGAATACCTCTTTAACGGTGGGACCAATTTTGATGTAACTTTTTGTGTTTTTTCAAGTAGATTCGAGAATGGTTTAGATTGACAATTGACAATTGGCGCTGCAATCGGTTTCTAGATTTTTATTTTATACGGGCAAGACAACGCCTGCCCGGTACATCTAGTTATTTAATAAATACACTTTTAACTTCTTGTATTATTAATTAAACAAGTTATTCTTTATATTGGTTCAAAGCCCAAATTTTTTATTATGACATTCGTGTCCCGATTTCAATATTGAAAATTGTAAGGGGTTTAAAATACGTAACTTGAACGCTTACTTTGTAATTAGTAGGGTTAATCAAAAGTCAACATTCAACAAATCCAATTTAAACTTTAAACAAGACCTCGGAAAAGAATTCCGTCGGTGCGAGAGAGGTATGAGCTGATAAAGTTACCTTACATTGTACAATCTCTATAAACAATGTTGTCGTAGCGATTATAAACACACCGACAAAGTAAATGCACACCTGGTTTATTACTTTCCCGTATTTGGATTTATTTTGTTTATTTTGTATTTGTATTTATTTTATTTTATTTGCAATTAGACAATAGCCTATATTTATGGTACTCGTTTATAGCCGCAGATGTGTAGATTACGTTTCCTTTGAAAAATTCAGTCCACGCAGTCGGGTATTGTATTGTATAGTTAGTATGAAACAATGCTCGAACGGAGGGGTGAGGCAGTCAAGCGACGATTACGATACAAGCAAGACGTGTACATTGATCAGCTATATAGTGACGGATTTTGCGCGTGTTATTGAATCGTGCAGTTTGTACTGGTTGTAGCCAGTTATATTTGTACCTGTTTTATACTTGTTTGTATAGTTCTTATAAAGTCCATAGTAATTCCAACGGCATTTTAATTCGAGCCTTGTAGCCGTAACAATACATATTACTGCATATATTTATTTACCGTATGGGGTATGGGTATGGGTATCAATAGAATAGAATAGAACAGAATATTCTTTATTGCACACAAGAAAATAATAATACACATAAATTAAATAATATATACAATCTTATAACTAGTACAATTGGCGGTCTTATCGCTAACGATTTCTTCCAGACAACCTTCTGGAGGTAATTTTACATTTTTTAATGATGGGTCGGTATTTAGTGCGCATATTTTAAATATATCAGTAGTGTTTTAGTAAAATGAAACTTTTATCAAATTAAATTCAAAATGACCGCATCGCTCGCCATAGACGGGATGTTCAAATATCACACTTATTTACTTGAGCTCCCACGCTCAATTACGCAAAGGTTTCGTGGAACGCTTTTTCCGCGTACGACAATGATCTGAAGAGAGCTTCTTGGTGAGATTTTTTCTCTGCGCTACGACATTGGGTAGTGTATGGCTCCTATTGCCGTAAAGGTCGAAAGTTTGGAGCAAAGGAAACAACTTCTTGGTATTTATTGACCAATAATTTAATAAAACATTATCATAAGTCTTCACGATATGAGAAGTAACGTGGTTTTCGTATTTTTGCTATAATTAGCTAAGGTTAAGAAAAAAAAATCAACAAAACAACGGAACATTAACAAAATTCTAAATTAAAAGACTAATAGTAATAAAGGGGCCCATTCACTATCTTGCATGCCATGCAGGACTTAGTAGTCTGCCGCGTAATGCAGGATTGTGAATATTGTTGCAGCCTGCATTGCATCCGACAACACAGAGCAGGGTGCCTCTTGAGTCGTGCAAGCTCCGCCCACTACAGAGCTACCATGCAGGATAGTGAATGGGCCTCTTAAGCATTATCAACCACATTGAAAACTTTTTGTTGGATATTGCAACACTATTTGTAATACATAATAATTAATATTGTTACGGAATTATTATAGAGTTTATTAGAACTATACAAACACGTATAACACAGGTACAAATATAACCGAACAAAATAAGTCCAAACATAATGCAGAAGGTCGTAATTCAATAAAATGCGCAAAGTCCGTCATTATTGGATTCCAGATTGTAGTATACACTTCTCGCTTTGATTGTGGTTCTCGCTCGATTGCGTCTCCCTCAGTCAGGCCATCATTTTATACTGCACAAATTCAATTTGGCCCGCCCGGCAACGTAGACCGAACTTCCTAGAATCAGCTTGTACTTTAAAATCCGTAACACCTGACTAATGACCGCAGCCGCGAGCGGCTGTAAATAATTACAATAGAACAACAGGCCGCTCTCTAGAAACGTATGCTAATAAATAAGTAAACAAAAGAAGACGATCATAAAAGAATTACAATAGTTTCAATGTTATTAGTTCAATGCCGACGGATAATAAATGTACTTCTATAAATCTGTACGTGAAACCTGTCTTTGTCGGTGCCTAGGTTGTAACATTATAATACATAATTAATATAATACATTATTATGAATATTTACATCTATGTTGCGCAATCGATACTGATTCACTTTTAATGTAAAATTTATATCTAGAAGGATCTGGAAGAAATTGACACTATTGTGTATGTCACAGATATTTTCCTAGTAATTATATTTCTATTATTTTTATTTACTGGTAGGCATTTTTCTCTTGTATTTGTTTATTTATTTGATAACAGAAAAACAGAAAAGTTTATACATTTAATATGTGTTTTACATGCATTACATTCTTACACCCTTTCATAAACGAACTACACATTTATTTCTGAAGGTTTTATATGTTATAAATATTTAGTAGATATTATGGCAATACAATCTGATATAATCGATATCATTTACATGAATATCATATTCGCGGATTTCCGCAAACTGATCCAAAAATATCGTTTTAATATGATGATTCTGTTTCAACTCAATTTCCTGTAATATTTTCGACTATTATTATTGCATTTATATTTTTTCATAAATTTTATTTAAGAATACTACATTAATATTACCAGCTAATCTAAAAAAGACTAATATGTAATTTAAATATAACCTAAATTAACCAAAATTATTCTTATTAAGAAAGTGTCCATTAGCACTTTTTTTATTGTCTCTATTAAGGGGAAGACACTTTGTTCGTGTGTTCTGTGGTGTGTTGTGGTTGTCTGGAAGAGATCGCTTTTTAGTGATAAGACCGCCCTTTGTACATAACTAGATATAATTTTAGTCTTTAAGTTCATGTTTGTATTGGTGTACAATAAAGAGTTGTCTAATCTATCTTTATTAAGCTAGCACAGTACACTACACTTTAGTTTTGTTTATAGCACTAGTTCAAACGGTTTTGTCCTTTTGAGCCTTCTCATTATATCCGCGTTGTCGAGGAGCTGGATCGCTCGTGAGCTTCCGTGTACTAATAATGCTAGTAACAAACTCCACTTTCAGGTCCCGATGGAGGGTTTATTTTTAATGGAATGGAATAGTCGGTAAACGTAGTGTCGGACGCCTTCCAGTCCTATTTAGTCACGACCACTTGTGCAAGGTCGACGGTTGGGCCTGGACAAGGAAATCAGAGGACAGGGATGACTGGCTGACGACGAGCATAGAATGGAGCATACTTTAATGTACATTAAAATTAATGAAACAATACACAAAAACAGCTTAGAATTCTGTATAAAAGAAGGTCTTATCGCTGACTTTTCAACTTTTGATTTTTCACCTTTGGACTTATGATAGAAGTGCAATATTAGCGAAAAAATAAGTGAGGTTATGTTTATAAAAAAAAAAAAATATCAAGATCTCCGGACCTTAGGGGTTGTAGTAAAGGTAAGTATGCCTCTCCCCCTCCCCATTTCACCACCCCGCTACTTAAAATTCGTGTACCAGAAAGCTATAGATTTACCCTTTTTTGATATTATAAATATAAAATACATGTATAAAAGTTTTAATGTGACTTCATTAAAAACGGACGTGTTTAGAATAAATTGAAAACCGAAACAATATTTTTACTTTTTTTGGTGCAAAACAAACAATCCATCTGAGCTTGTAACGCAATTGATAAGTCAGCGTGGTCAGACGTCTGATGAATTCTTCTCTTAGGGCCGCATCTTTTTGCTATTTGATAAATTTGTATAGGGTGTCTAATTTCCGGAATGTTTCGATTGCCCAACTTACCCCTATGCTCAACAAGCTCCTCTCTACCCTACAAGCTGACCTGGCAAACTTCGTACCGCCTCAGAATCATTTCTAAGGGAAAGCAAAATTGTTATTGTATATTTGTTATTATTGTTGTTAAATAAATATTTAAATACTCTATACATAGTCATATATATATATAATAATACATTTTAAAATACACAAGTTATTATAATAAATGAATTGGCATGATTATATTATGTTAATCAGGTAGAACTATTTGTGGACAGATAGTATGTTTTTAGCAAATTTATAAATTTTAGTAAGAATTTGGCCTCTCTGACAGTAAGAGGCAGCATATTCCAAAGTTTGACAGACAACCTGCACCTACACTAAAAGAATTATCATGATAGGATGAAGTATGTGCAGATGTCATTAGTTTTCGATACGTATCAGAGCGCAAATTGTGGGCAGTGGATAGGTGAAGGAATTTAAAACGTTCCTTGAGGTACTGGGGAATTATTACTTACTACTTCTTCTAACATGTAAAATTGACATCTTTAAAAAAATGCTGGTTCAATTTGTAATGGACTGTATGAGAGAGATATGACCTACATCCTTGCACTAGAAAAGTCGAAGCTCCGCCAAGCTTGAGATCGGCCCTCTCCTGGCTTGGATCAGGTTACACACAGGAACAGCACACGGCACTAAGCTCCACTTTAGAGCTAACACTTTTAACAAAGTCTTAAGTACATATAGTAAGTTCTTGGCACGGCCAGTAATCACGATAAGTATAATGAATGTTATTCAAAAAATTATGAGCGTACGAGGCGTTTTAGTCTCGTTAAAACGTCAACAGTAAGTGTTCAAAATGGCTGCTCCTACCCCGCTCTGTATTGGCTGTCGCCTCACACAGAAAGAGGGTAAACGGCAAAATTGATGGAGTGATGTTCTACCTACTTTATACTAGGCAAGGACCGAACATATGTATTAAAACTATTTGTTCACGAAATCAAAAGTAAAACTAAACTAAACTTTGTAAACTGAAGAACCACTCCCACTCCTTATGTACGATCGGCACAACTGATTTATGACCCACTTTGCTAATAATTCCTTTAAAACCGTCAAAATAGTAAGGTTTATTGTGTGTGTTGCGTGTTGTTGTACTTAGGACGTTATAAACATTAATAAAAATGCATCACTAGGCTCAGAGAACTACGCAATTTTAGACTTTGTTATCATTGTTCTAGATATGTTTTAGATCAAACAGTAATGATTTGAAATAATTTGAATCTCGAACTGAAATCTGCCTTATAATTCTAACTCTTTTCATTATAGAATAAGTATTATAATTTTAAAAATAAAATGTCATTCTGAAAGTATATCAGAAGTCAAGTAAAGTCAATGAGAAAAAAAATTAGAACTCAATATCTAAGAATTAAATATTTATTTAAATTGTATAATGGCTAGTCTCGCAGAACAAAGAGCTCGGATTGTAGTGCTATGTGAGGAAGGTCATGGCATTCGAGAAATATCACGAGTGTTAAATATAAGTCGGAACACAGTGAAAACATGGATCAGACGGCACGCTGAAGAGGGCATTCTTGAAGATAGACGCAAACATAATCATGGCGTTCGTCGAAGAACAAACCAACAAAGTACAGATATGCAGCACCATTATGAAGAACATCCTTTTTCTCGTACCCAATTTTTCGCGGCACGTTACGACGTTTGTTTACAGACCATAAGAAATCATTTACACCGTATTGGACTGCATTACCGGCATTATGCTAAGAAAGTACACTTAACGAATGCACACAAAACTGCTAGATTAAATTTTGCACGTTATTATTTAGACTTTGAATGGACTAATACCATATTTTCAGATGAAAAATCATTTAGATCTTCTCAACATGGTCGCATAACTTTGTGGCGTTATAATAATACGCGATATACAGAGGATCACGTAGTACCCAATCAATTATCTGGTCGAATTTCAGCTAACATGTGGGCCTGGATGGGTACCGGGGGTATAGGTGAACTTGTCCAAATTTCTCCTCATCAAAACGCATTAAAATATAACGATTTGTTGGAAGAATCAATGTTACCGACAGTGCGAATAGTGTACCCACTTGAAGAAGTCCCTGTATTCTCCTACGTTCACGACAATTGTCGAGTACATACCGCCAGAATTGTCTCGAACTGCTTTACCCAGCATGAAGATGAAATTACTCTAAACCCATGGCCGTCTAGGTCACCAGACCTCAACCCAATAGCAGGGCGTTCCATCAGGGGCTCACAACGACCACGTTCACGACCGCGATTTTTCCCGTTCCACTTGCTTGCGGACGTTATAATCATAAAAGCTAGTGGAACGGGTTATGGAGCGTTGATGTCATTAATGTCATACGCAAATGTCATTGGTTGATATGAAAATCGCGCCGTTTTCGATGTGTAGGTTTGACTAATTTATGTTAAAAGAAATATAGCTAATTATACAAAATGTCATTACATTACAATACAATACAAAATGTCCTTACTACTTCATCGCGGTAATAATTCAGAAGAAAGCAAATTCTTCTAGCTCAGATGAAGAGTGGACGTTAAGTTTATAAAACGTAATACTAAAAAACGTGATCTCAGGCCACGTATTACACAATATAAAAATATAGTTGATTGTTATTCAGATGAAGAATTTAAAAGCCTTTCAAGAAATACATTGGATTATCTATTATATATCTATGTATAATTCTGAATTCTGAGTTATAACTCTTTCGGATAATTCTGCAGCAAAAGCTATGTGTCTACAAACAATGAATTTCTCATTAATTATATAATTATATTCAAGTCAACGATAATGAAAACTGATTAGAAATAAATTATGTAAATAATTGCTAATAACAAATAAAGGAAAATGACAGATGGCTGTTCAAAATATATTAAAATAATTTTACAAAATTAAAAAGAAAGATATTTTTCCATTCGCCATCTTTGTTTCAAAATTCGCGCCTTTGTCAACGTATTGACAAGAGAGAATTAATGCTCTGTGGTCAACGCCCACTTCGACCCACGTTTTGACGTGGGTTGTTGCGGGCGTTGTGTGATCGAAAATGATGACGTCATTAGTGACGTTTTCGCCACGACCGCAACGCTCGCGGTCGCCTTGTGGAACGGCTAACTGAGCATTTTGGACGTTGTGCGTTACTAGTGGAACGCCCTATAGAAAATAAGTAACTGTCAATGTCTAATAACATGATAACAAGTTCGTTACCAAGGAAATGTATGTTCAGGCGAATTTCAACCTAATTGTATTTCACAACTGTAAGAAAATGACGTTATGGTGGGTCATGTTTCAATTTGTTTCATTGTACATATATAATATATGTTAAATATAGATAAGGATTGAGCGCAGATAAAGAAGAATATGTGTGTTCAGATTCGAGTTGTAATAGGCTTTGGGATTTGTGCTTTGTATTAAAGTAAAATCAAATAATAATATTGTTACAATTTCCACGTGCTAACAACGGTGAAGGAAAACATCGTGATGCAACTTGCACATAGAAATAACCAATGTGTCAAACCTGCCAAGCCGCCTTGGACAAGCGTGGCGGGTTTACTGTCCGTTCCCCTTATAATAGGAGACTTGAGCCCGGCAGTAGGACATTTATGGGCCGCAATTAATATTTATTTTTATATTATATTAAAGTAAAAATAAATGTAATTTTTCAATTTATTTGATTTAAAAAAATGATTTCCAATCACAAATAGACATTTCAATTTTATATATTATGTATTGGTATATATAGTATATATATATATATATATATATATATATATACCAATACATAAAATATATATATATATATTTATATATATATATATATATATAAAATCTAAAGCAGGGGACATTCTTGCTAACCCACAAGAGGTTTTAGCGCGATGGAGTGAATATTTTAGAGAAATGTATGATAATATCTCGGATGCTGGCACCACGACTGAGTCTGTGACCGACTTCGAGGAGTCAGCATCCGAGATCACTTTGGAAGAGATCGAATGGTCGATAAGAAGTCTGAAAAATGGAAAGGCAGCAGGAATCGATAGTGTGTCTGCTGAGATGATCAAATATGGTGGAACCTGCGTCCGGGACGCTTTCCTGTCCTTGTGCAACTTGTGCTGGAGGACGGGAAAGGTTCCCAAGGACTGGAGGCGCGCTGTCATCGTGCCCTTGTATAAAGGCAAGGGGTCACGTATGGAGTGCGCCAGCTACAGGGCCATCAGTTTGATCAGCACAGCATCTAAAGTATATGCGAAGATTATTGAAAGGAGAATGAGAGTGGTATCCGATGGATTACTGTGGGATGCACAAGGGGGCTTCAGAAATGGAAGGGGATGTATGGATCAAGTTTTCTCGCTCCGCAATATCGTGGAGAAGCAGCTGGCATTGGGTCGGAAGGTTTTCTGCGGTTTTGTAGATCTAGAGAAAGCATTTGACAGGGTTGTGCGGAAGGACCTCTGGGACATATTGCCCGGATATGGGATCAATGGCCAATTGCTGCGTGCTGTGCAGTCCACTTACGAGGACTGTATGGCATGCGTGCGGGTGGACGGCAGCCTGTCGCCCTGGTTTGACGTCAATATTGGCGTCCGGCAGGGCTGCGTGCTGTCGGCTTTGCTGTTCATCCTATATCTGGACAACTCTCTCCAGAGATTAAGATTGATGGATGTTGGGGTGCGGATGGGTGATCTAGTTGTTAGCACTTTGCTTTATGCGGATGATGCCGTGCTTTTAGCCGAATCGCCATCAGAACTGCAAACACTAGTCACAATGATGAAAGATGACTGTCAGGCGAGAGGCTTACACTTGAATGCGAGGAAAACAAAGGTTATGGTGTTTGAAAGAGAAGAAACCAGAACGAATGCAAGGATAATGGTCGATGATGTTATGCTGGAACAAGTGAATGAGTTTGTATATCTTGGATGTGCTTTTAGCAGGGATGGAAGGTACACCGCTGACATAGAAAGAAGAGTAAATTTGGGGAATAGTGTGAATGGAGCGTTAGGTAAACTTTTAGGCGCTAAGAACCTCAGCCAGAAAGCCCAGCTTGTTATACACAACGCGGTGCTGGTACCTACGCTCACGTATGGAAGCGAGAGTTGGGTATGGAACAGAGAGCATGAAAGTAGAGTAAACGCAGTCGAGATGCGAGCACTGCGCAAAATCTGCGGAGTGACGCTCGCGGACCGCGTTCGTAATACCGAAGTAAGAAAGAGAGTTGGTCTGAAAGAGAGTGTCGGGGTGAAGGTAAGGAAAGGAATGCTCCGGTGGTTCGGGCATGTGGAAAGAATGTTTGATGAAAGAATGATTAAACAGATATACAATGCAAAAGTGGATGGATGCAGAAGTCGCGGAAGGCCACGACACACCTTCCATGATCAAATTGATCGTGTATTAGCAGAAGGTGATGTCAGGAGCCTTAAGAACAGACGAGCGTGCATGACAAGAGCTATGAATGTCAAAGAAGCAAGTGAGGTGTGTAAAAATAAGCCTGTATGGCGCTCTGTTGTTCGTGCCTACCCCGCAAGGGACCTGGCGTGAAGTTATGTATGTATGTATGTATATATATATATATATATATATATATAGTTTATTTTTAGTTTAATTTATTTAATGAAATTGTGATATTATAAATTCAAATTAATCTTTAAATAATTATCTAAATCTAACAACTATTAACAAATACTAAAATATCCTATAAATAAACCTAACTTAAATATATATATACAATAGTAAAAAACTAAAATTAAAATACAAAACTATATTAAAGCCCGTCCAGCCCCACCAGACCACTGTAGCTGGGCATTGTACCTAGAAGGCTGGCAGCGTTACCTCGCTGGATACAGAGGCTAATCCTTTGAGCGAGATAAGCTCCAGCCTTCCGGTCTCCCGTCGTGTCGAGTAGGTGTTTTTTAATTTTTTTATATAGTTTATGGGCCCCATGGGCCCAAAGTCTCCACCCCAAACGGCTCAAATATGTAACCTGTTCCGAGGGTTGCATATTTGAGCCGTTTGAGGTTTTCGGCAGAAGTGGCAGTGCGACCGGCCCCAACTTTGGACTCCTGGAGATGAGAAGGTGCCGGTGTGTCGACACAGGTAACGTCCCACACAAGCGGCCTTCCCAAGCTCCAGGGAATTAAAGTCATACCGTCGGGCCTCTTGCCATCGTCGCGGATAAGGCCGTTCGGTTCGAGAACGGCTGGCACACCGGCGCTGACAAGGGCCCGACGTATATTATATTATATCGTTGAAACCGGCATGTCGCGGAATTCTGCCTGCGCTTCTGCCACACGATAGGCCATGGTGGCCAAGCCGGTCGACAGCCCGGCCGCAGCGACAGCTGTGTGGTTCGCAGCAATTTGCCCCAAGACGAAGGCATTTGCTGACCTGAATGTGGCTGCATCCATTAACGTTCCTATAGAAGGTGACGGTAGGGCCTGCAACCAAAGTCCTGATTCCCATACAGAGGTAGCTAAAAGACGGGCTCGATCTGCAGAACTTATCGACGTTTCCAAAAGGTTTTTACGTGACAGTTCACAGATGGGCCCGTCCCAGGACCTCTGTATAGAGGGGACAATGGGAAAACTGCTACCCGGACAAACCACCAGTCAAGCATTCCCGGCTTCAGTTGATAGTGATGGCTCCAAGTCTGTATGAAGTAATTCTTGAACAATTTTTTTGGTGCTATATACTGAAGACAGGAATGCTGGAAGGGCCACACTCGAAATTTTGCGTACACCCAGACCACCAAACCTCACTGGTAGCGTGGCTTGGGTCCAGATGCGTTCTTGTAAGTCAATGTTCAAAACGTTGATGAGAGTATTTTTTACGATGTCGTCAAGTGTCTGTAAAATTATTGGATGCTTCCAGAATTGACAACATCGTAAAAAATGTGTGAAATTTGGAACAAATAAACAAAATTTGACAATATTGTAATTGTATATTTTGAAATTGTATATTTGGTGAGCAATAAAGTGTTATCTATCTATCTAAAATTTAATTATCGAAAATGCCATATGGCTGTTAATTTGAAGTAAGCGGTCCGAACAAGAATTAAAATTTTGAATTTTAGATAGATAGATAGATAGATAACACTTTATTGCTCACCAAAACAAACAAATACAAAACAAAATGCATAATTACAATACTTCTTGGCTAAACAACAGGCGGCCTTATCGCTAAAAGCGATCTCTTCCAGGCAACCCAGCTTAAAAGAAATTCTTAACTAATCTGGCGATGTAGGTGGAGCAGAAAAATGATCGGACTGTACAATTTTAATTTATAAATTTAATACATATATATATATATATATATATATATATATATATATATTTATATCGTTTATAAACGACGGAATCGATTCATCCTTAACTGGTGAACCTAGGAGGCGAAGAGAGGTATCGTCAATTTATTTGTATAACTTCTATAAAAAAGTTAATTATTAATAATAATTATTATTATTAATTAATAATTATTAATAAGTTAATAATATTATTCATTAACAAAAAACATTTGTCTCTAAAATATAAGTACGTAGGTAGTCATACTTACTATTATAAAATTGTCTTATTTACAATAAACATTATTAATTTTACAAAAATATGTCAATAAGAAGGCATTTTTTTATAATCATATTATTATTTAAGTACAAAAATAATCGTCATGAGAATAATATGCTTGTTTGAGAAGGAAGGAACGAAATATTAAATTAATTAATAAGCTCAACTCATCCAACCAATACAATAAAATCAATTAGAACATATCAGGCTAAATGTGGCCCCCAAATGCAGGTCTGTTCTAGTTTGGGGGCAAACTGTCAACTTATAGTCTCAAGTAATGTGCCCTAGCATAAATATATTGTATATATTTTGATTTTATGTAGAATATTTATGTACAATAAAGTACATTGTAATGTAGTTTTAATTATTCTAATTATTCACTTCTGCCTCCGCATTCGCATCGACCGTAAAAAAACCCTAGTACAGTGTTTTTCAACCTGTGGTTCGTGACCCCTAGGGGGGTCGCAGAGCCTTCTCAGGAGGTCGACGTCAAAAGGGAAAGGGCAATTTAAATTTCTACCTCGTACTTAAGGACTTTCTAAGCTCAGCAGCATTTTGCAGAGTACAAGGCCATAATAATAAATAAGAGAAACAAAATAGACAAAAACATAAACGTAGTCTATTAAATTACCAACTTTTTGTGTGTCTGGCCCAAGGGGGTCACCGAAATTTTCAACCTGTAAAGGGGTCGCGTATTCAAAAAGATTGAAAAGCACTGCCCAAGTGTATTGAAAAAATCTTACAATTAGTATAGTTGTGACAAAATAATTTATTTCGATATATAAATGATACGTTATCATCTTAAGAAGCAAGTGAGGTGTGTAAGAATAAGACTGAATGGCGCTCTGTTGTTCGTGCCTACCCCGCAAGGGACCTGGCGTGAAGTTATGTATGTATGTATGTACGTTATAACAAAAAATCTAGTAAAAGACAACTATGAAACCGTAATAGCATACATACATAACTTCACGCCAGGTCCCTTGCGGGGTAGGCACGAATAACAGAGCGCCATACATGCTTATTCTTACACACCTCACTTGCTTCTTTGACATTCATAGCAATATTAGTAATAGTAATATTATTAAATCAAAATTAGCTCTCACACATAACTCAAAGCAAAAAACAAACTTATTTCAGTATGGAGTTGACACTAATATACAGACCATTATATTTTACGTTCCATCAATCGGCTTCCCATTTCGGGGTGCGCTGCTAGCCCGCGTTGACAGGGCTTGATTGAAAAAGTTTAATCAATCCGGATGAAATAACGACGTTTTGGCAAAGATAAAATGAATCAATCACCCGCAAAATGCGTCGATAAGTTTTCCTATTAAAATTATTGTTTGTGTACCTTTCCTAAATGTAATCAATTATTTTTGTGTGTTTGTAAAGTTTGCCTGTCTGAATCTGATTGGTTTACATTTTGGTAGACATTTCAAAGTTTCGTGGATATTAAAAACCGTCGGTGTCATTGCTTGTAATTATATTTTCTGACCCTACTTGCCCACCTTGACTATATAGTCGAGGTGGGCAAGTAGGTTAAGTTCGTACACCTCTCATTTTAACTACATTTTGAACATAGGGATAAATGGTGTCTTAGCTTTAATAAGCAATTTGTTGTAGTCGTAGCTATTTAAACACGAAAATAACGAGAGATATACGGAGTTCCCCCACTGATGGATTTCGCCACCTTGACTATATAGGCATCTAATCTATATATTAATACGTGAAGCAAAAACTTTGTATCAATTTTTACGAAAATTGCGTGGACGGAGGAATATAAAATTTCGCACAATCATAGTTTATATAGAGAAGAAGCGACGAATACTAATATTTTTTTTTAATTATCTTCTCCTCCAGTCTTCCTTTCGCCAAGCGAAAAAGTTGACTAGCGATAACAAATTTTAGTTCCATGAATATTACTTATCTTATAAGTGTAAAATAAATAATACATATATAAGCCAAACCAAAGAAAATATTCATTACACAAGAATGATTTTTTCGAGTGATGGATGAGACTTCCCGTGCATACAAAATCCATTAAAAAAATAAAAAAAACATTACACATGCCATGTATTTGACACACACACGCATATATACTCTTTGTTTACTGTTCAAATCAAATTAACAGTGTAGCTTTGGCGAATTCTGTAATTATAGAAGTATAGTCTTTGACAATAAATTGTTATGGTCAAATTTCGACCACGGGTGACCACTACTTTTTAATAATTTGACAAAATAAAATATTTCATAAAAATATTGTTACAAGGTCCTTCATTGAAAACGACGAAATCTTAATATAGGTAGTCCAGAAGCGTACTATGTCGCATTAAATTTATAGTAGGTATAGTTAGTTATAAATCGCTTAATTAAAATAGTGATGTTAATTGTTTCAATAGTTAAAAACAAACTAGGGAAAAAGTTAATATCTGCGTCGTTGTAGATACAAATATTTTACTGACATAGACATTTTTAATTATTCTCAACAAATATTTAAGGCGTTAGTTATTAGTAAGCTTCAAAAGGAATAATAGTAACAGCCCATAACTGTCCCACTGCTGGGCTCGGACCTCCTAGTGTAGGGGAACGGACAGTATACCCGCCACGCTTGTCCAAGGCGGCTTGGCAGGTTGGACACATCGGTTATTTCTGCTGTGGGTTGTTTTGTCGCCTCTTACGATAGGCCGTCCGGCCGCAGGAAATTATATTCTTTCTCCGTTCCTGCACGGATAAAACGATTTTGCGATTGACAATAAGAAAAACAATTTCTCATCCGCCAAAAGCTAGAACAAAAACATTTAGGAATACAAAGATAATAAGTTAAGCTTAACCAGTTTTATCAAAAGACTCAAAGGGCTATCCCGAGCAGAAGATCAAATTCTTCACGACAACAAAACCTTTCTTATTTCACAAAGGGGTTCGCTTTGAAAATTATACACAAGAAATTCTTATAACCTAAAATAGACCGTATTTATGTAGAAATAAGGTACTAATTTCATAGTTTGCTTTAGTGCAGGACAGATATGCTCGGCTTATCGAATGAACAGTTTTGGTGTGAACCAGTGGACTGGTTAGTTAAGTGTTGAATATTGTTACCGTCTGAATCTTTAACCAAGATACCAGTTCTTGAGTAGATCATTAGTCAAGATCATTAGATTCATCAGACAAGCTAAAAAATCACTATCGTTTTATGGTTAATAATTATTTTTGGTCCTCTCAGGTCTGACAATGATGCTAATTCTGTAGGTATGGTATGGGTTATGATATGTATTTTATGTCTGTATTGTATGTGTGTAATGTTTAATATTGCTACAACTCAGGTCCACCTGCACACCTGAAAAAAACACATTTTATTACCTGTCGGCATTTGAACTAATTGTAATTCTTTTATGATCGCCTTCTTTTGTTTACTTTTTTATTGGTATACGTTTCTAGATAACAGCCCATTGTTTTATCGTACTCATTTATGGCCGTTTACGGCCGAATCATTAGTCAGGTGTTTCGGCTTATGTCGACTACAATACGGGCATATTGCATTTCTGCAGTATAAAACGATGGCCTGATTATGGAAGGGGTCAGTCGAGCGAGAACCACGATCAAGGCGAGACATGTGTACATTCGGGAATCTATTAGTGACGGAGTTTGCGCCTTTTATTGAATTACGACCTTCTGCATTACGTTTGGATTTGTTGTGTTCGGTTATATTTGTATCTGTGTTCTACGTGTTTGTATAGTTCTAATAAACGCTATAATAATTCTAACGCCATTTTAATTCGAGTCTCGTAACTCGTAACAATATTGTTACGAATTTGTAAGATGTAGATTCAAAAATGCCGTTGAAAATATGTAACTTGATACACGTGTGTGGGAGTTTAAATAGTGTGGTACTTCCGTGGTGGATGACCCCTGTTGTATGTGGACAAGCACCACTAAGCAAGAACCAGAGCTCATTCGCCCGGGAGGAGAGTCCAAATAAGACGACAAGTTGTTGTATTCTTGCAGTATATTAATTTCTTCACTGTTCCTTATTTTACTTAGACTATTTATAAAGAAACCTTATATTTTATGTAATATGCATACCAGTATTATAGTCAGCATTAAATAATACTAGTCGTCGCCCATGGTCGAAATTCGACCATAATAATAAATGTCAAAGACTTCTATAATCACAGATTTCGCCAAGGCAAACACTGTTAATTTGACTTTAACAATAAACAGAAGAGTATATATGCGTGTGTGTGTCAAATGCATGGTAGTGTATGTAATGTTTTTTATTGTTTTAATGTATTTTCCATGCTTAATTGAAAAAAAAATAGCATTCTGCACTCCTTCTCTATATAATAATCTATAAGTGTGCGAAACTTTACAAAAAGGTCAAAGTTTTTGCAGTGTTTATGCTTTATATAGATATTTAATTTTTTTTGATGATTTAGACAAATGCCCAATCTTATCGGCAACTCTAACCGATATCTATTATCAATAGTGCATTACGTTCATGTATTTGCATTGGTCTTTAATTGTGCTTAATTATACATCAATAAATTGGTATGAAACGTGAGGCAACGACGTGCAAACTTCAATAGTGAAATAAGCGCTTGGGAGTAGTGTAATTAAATTATGCAAATAAGATAGATAGATAGATAGATAGATAGATAACACTTTATTGTACACCAATACAATCATGAACTTAAAGACTACAATTATATCTACTTATGTACAAAGGGCGGTCTTATCGCTAAAAAGCGATCTCTTCCAGACAACCCCAGGAATGAATTGAGATGATAATGGCGATGGTGGTATACGTAACATATAGTACGAACTACTTACATTTTAATAATAAATACATAAATGATATATACTTAATATACATACCATACAAATACATATCTACAAAATATATAAATGAATTTAAATATCATATTCCAACGACAGGTAGTATTTTTTGATCATAGTTTTAAATATCGCTAGCGATTTTGCTTGTCTGATTGTAACAGGAAGCGCGTTCCAGAGCTGTATAGCCTTAACAGTAAAAGAATTGTTATAAAAAGTTGAGTTATGCGTAGGAGTGTTCAATTTAAGTTTAGTAGAAGGGCGTAAATTATGAGAGCATGAAAGAAATTCAAAATTTTAAATTTAAATAAGCATCATACCGCATATATAACGAACGGCTGACACCCTCAATCATAAAATTAGCAACTATATTGGAATACATCAAAATCTAAAATCCGCTTACATAAATTCCCATTGGCCAAACGATCGGGCTGAACGGAACAGAACCAAAATTAAATTGGTCGGTTTTAATTAAATTTTAAACGGATGAAGGTCGGAGTCATTTTGTCAGTGTAACGGCAGATTTGTACGCTTAATCCCCGTTAACGTTGCGATAATCGATTTCAGTTGGTTTTGTCTTGTTTTAGGAATACTTTATTGGTAATTGGGGGTTTATGAAACGACTTTTTACTCGGTACATAACAAATTAATGTACACCATTCTATATATTAATATGTGAAGTTAAAACTTTGTACCCATTTTTACGAAAATTGCGCGGAAAGAGGAGTATAAAATTTCTCGCGCTTATAGTTTACATGCAGAAATGACTATTATATATAATAGAGTTTATTTAAACTATACAAACACGTATAACACAGATACAAATATAACCAAACATAACAAATCCAAACGTAATGCAGAAGGTCTTAATTCAATAAAACGCGCAAAGTCCGGAACTATTAGATTCCCAAAAGTGCACACGTCACGCCCGTATCGCAGTCGAAACTCAACTGCCTCTCTCCGTCAAGCTTTCGTTTTATACTTTACAAATGCAAGATAATCTGTAACACCTGGCTAATGGTGCTAATGAGCGAGTACAATAGGATAATAGGCTATTCTCCACAATAATTAGAAACGTATGCCAATAAGTGGACAAAAGAAGACGATCATAAAATAATTACAATCAGTTCAAATGCCGACAGGTAATAAAATGTGCTTCTACAGATCTGTACGTGGAATTTGTCTTTGTCAGCGCTTAGGTTGTAACAGTATAGTTGGTAGAACACGGAGTTATCCGTGCAGGAACGGAGAAATAATACAATTTCCTGCGTCCGGGCGGCCTGTCGTAAGAGGCGACAAAACAACCCACAGCCAGGTGGTAGGGCATTTGCCCGACTGGATGGCTACCACCCCTAGTCTAAAGTATGTCGCCATAACAACCTTGAGTTGTGTTCCGGCATTAGTGACCAGGTTCCAGTCTCCCTTATGAGAGCAGCAGCGCATTTGTAGCACCTTTGGTGTTGCAAATGTCCATAGGCGATGGTAACCGCTTTCGATCAAGTGGGCCGTCTGCGTGTCTGCAGAACTCCTGCAATAAAAAATTAAAAAAAAACACCCAGAGAGACGTTTCGGGGCCCCAACACAATTTGTGTCGCCGAGCTAACGGAGTAAGTACCTAAGTAAAACGAAGATGTGCATGCATTATGCGTAAAATTTACGGCTACATGGACATTAGGCTTAAACTTATCAAAAACCTCCACACAGAGCTTTGCTGTGTTGAATAAAAACTCAGAGGATGTCACACATAACCTGTAGTGAAATTAATATAAAAGACTACATCCCTAACTCTAGTACAAACTCTACAAACTTTTCTATTTGAACATTAAATTTAGTTAGCGTTGTACTTTATATCTGGCCGAGCTCAGGTGGTCTGCTCTCACCTCTTATTATGATAAACACACCCTCTCAGCAGCCCATTAGCTACCTTACTGCACTTGGCAAGAAATTTTGTAATTGTGTCACGCAAAAAGTGTTTTTCGTAGAATGCTACTTGGACTGATTTATTATTCATTGAATTTTTAGTATGTCTTGTTATTATTGTTGTTGTTATTATTCAGAGTTGTGCTGCCGTGCTGGAATCATTGTCTTGATTACTGGTCTTGACCGGTGTGATACCATGCTCTCACTTATCGGCATGAAACGTTTAGCCTCAGCCTTACCAGTCAGCCTCAATCTTGAGAGTGTTCCGAGGAACTGTTTAGAATGGTGCCTTCGTCTTCTTTTTACCACCGCACCGCACGCCATCGGCTGGGCGTTTATCCCCACTTCCTTGAGCCGCTTCGCTCTTGTACGCAACGGTTCTCTAGAACGTTCCTCTTGCGCACCGTGGGGATTTGGAATGAGCTCCCAGCCATGGTTTTCCCACAGCGCTTCGACATGGGGTTTTTTAAAAAGGGTGTCATAAGATTTCTTCCAGGCCGGCAGCGCGTTGGTGACACCTCTGGTGTTGCAAACGTCCATAGGCGACGGTAACCGCTTTCCATCAGGTGGGCCGTCTGCCTGTCTGCTGTACTCTAGCGATAAAAAAAAAAAAAAAAAAAAACTTGAATTTATTGGAAAGGCAGAATCCCAAACATTCCGCGTCCACTCGCCTATATTTTTACCTTAACAATATGACCGGTCTAGAGCTGCTCTTTCTGTGTTGATCCTATTCTTTGACAAATACACATACGTGTATTAGTCTGCGAAGTTTGAATTTGCCGCGCTCTAAATTGGTCTCTAAACCTGCAGCCCAGCTCTCCACGCCCTTTAGCCACTCACACCCATGTTGCCCCTCACCAATCTTGTACGACATTTTTAGGGGTCCATTCAGAGAGTGGCGTATCACCGCAGATGCCATAGTTCCCATAGTCCCAGTTCCACTAGCAGTTTACCCCAGTAGCCCTGTATCTTTTGTTCTCATTTCCTAGAATAGTCTTAGACTAACCGGGGCTTGTCCTTGGGTGCATTTTTATATGGTGTAGACAGGTATAATCAGCGGTCAGCGTCACGCCATATTTACGCTATAATTGTCGAAGGGGCCTCTACATGTTAGCATTCCCATGGCCCCACGCAAGCCCTCCAAAAGACTGGGTGCATTTTTATGTGCCGTGGTCTTGAGAGACATAAAAAATAATAATAAAATTGTGTGCCGCAATTTGCGAAGTGAGGTTGGCACTCAGTATTTTGCTGTGCCGAAACACAATCCGACACAGCCCTGATTTTCAGTGCTCGCCTCCTTAATCACAAATGTCATGCGACTCATGGTAAAAACAAGCATAATTTAAATTATAGAACACTTACCAGCCAATAGATGGCGCTGTTCAAAAATTAAGGTGGCAAGCGTACTAAGATTCTCGAAACGTACAAAGCATATATACAAATTTTGAACAATAACAGTTGGGCCTAGGCCATCGAAGAACAACAATAGCCTCGCTGAAAGATCTTCTTTAGAGATGGAGGAGTTTTCATCTCGATTCTCGCTCCTCCACTCTACGGGGCACTCACTGCAAGTAAACGTATAATTTATAGGAATATCATAATAACAAAAAATACAGAAACAATGATAAGGTAATTAGTAAAAAAAGTAAAGATTAGAACATATTATTTGAATATAAATTACGCGAAAACAATACACACCATTAAGTCCAGAAGGGAACAGTTACCAAACAAATTATACCTTTTGAAGAAGCAAAAAAGGGAATTACTTAAAATGCTAATAATGGCCGCGTCCCGCTTATTTCCTCGAGAATAATTACGCTCGGATAATAAGTTAAGTAGGGAAACATTACAGATATTTATTAAAAGCGAAGATTCATAAGCCTTCGACGAGGCTCTGGTAATTGGGCCATTTTTTATGGAAATGCTCGCGCAATGTTGGTTTACGTCGGCGTCTCGGGACAAAATTACATTTGATCACGATGATGTATTTCCAGGCGATACTATAAATATATTTTATATGAGGTTTATGCTTCTTGTAATACATGCTTTTGTTTTAGCCGCTTCAAAAAAAGGAGGAGGTGCTCAGTTCGTTGCGTAAATATATATTTTATTCGATAATAATATGTTCAGCTATAATTTATTTGTTTCTGTATCGTACGTATCCATTTTGATGATTCTTTGCGTTGGATTATGTGAAGCTTCGAAATATCGCCATTTAATTTCTATTGTACTTTGAGTTCCGAAGATATAGCAGAAAGATCGTTAAACAGATAATTTATATGTAGTCTGCGATTTTGTTTGGCCTACAAAATGAGATCCATTATTGGCTGATGTGCTGCTTTCAAAATGTATCGTTTTTATAATGAATATATATATCGATACGTGAAGCAAAAACTTTGCACCCCTTTTTACTAAAATTGAGCGAACGGAGGAATATGAAATTTCGCATACTTATAGTTAATACAGAGAAGAAGCGACGAATGCTAGTTTTTTTTAAATGATGCATAAATAATCCATAAAAAAATATAACACACACTTCCATCTATTTGACGCAGACACATGCAAATATACTCTTTTGTTTATTGTTAAAGTCAAATTAAAAGTATAGCCTTGGCGAAATCTGTGATTATAGTCTTTGAGATTAATTATTATGGTCAAATTTCGAGCAAGAGCGACCAAGCTGAAAAGCTGTGTGATCTTTGTTCAATAAATAAATCAATTTATTTAATCTGCAGAGAAATAGTCATCGTATGTCCCCAACCAAAGCAAATATACCACTAAATACTTGTGTTATGGGTAAAATATACAACCAACCACTCTAGGGCCGATCCCAAGCCAATCTCAAACTTATATAATAAAATTTACCCTATAAAATAGATACTTCAAATTTAACTGAGTCTAAAGCAAATAAGGAGAAAAAATATGAAACGATTTCTGCGGCGAAAGCGCTATGTTGCAAAGCATTCTTCACAAGGGCGAATAAATTAAGTAAGAAACCCGGGGCGGTGTGGCCTAATTTTGCGCGGCGACGCGAATATGTCCCATCTTAATCCCGGCTTCGTAATTAAGCTGAACTGGGACCGTGGTACGGCGTGGTCGGCCATTTGACTCCAGCCTTACATTAAGCTGCGCACACACTTAATGCTGGGCTTCTATATCTTGCTATAGAAGAAGAATACTGAATAGTTCAAAAAAGAGATAGACGGATTGTGTGAAGGATGATGATTTGTGGTGTGATGCATTACGTGGTGGTGCGGGTGACAAGGTAGAATTCGTTGGTGGTGGAAGGAGGCGAAATCCACAGCCGGGTAGAATATAAGTGGAACTCACCTGCGGATCCCCAATCCTCGTCGTAAAAGCACGTCTTCAGGGTTTACGTATGTCCACCAACAGGAGCGGGTTTATAGGTAAAGCGTCCTATATATGCACTTATGCGTGTGCGGTTCTCGCGAGGCCATTGACGTACTGGGCCGCTGGTCGGTACGTATCATAGTTAGCCGACAGATGGCACCGCCTGTCTCAATCCAGCGTGCGGATTTGCGGGAAGGAGAGAAAAGGTAGGTAATATTAGGCGCCTAACCAGGACGCATGTTAGAATAGAGGAATATGGAAGGAAAAGGCACGTTGTACCGACCCTAAATAATTGGGATCGTGAAATAAAAGAGACAGAGTCTAGTCTAGTAGTTGAGATTAACTTAACCGATTTTGATGAAATTTTTTGGGTGTTTTGAGTTGGTCCCCGGATGGTTTAGATTCACAATTGTAACTGTTAGGTGGCGCTGAGATCGGGTTCTAGGATCCTCCTTATCTCCTGAACAGCTTAGGTTTATTATTACGAAGGAATACTAAGGCGCTCTCAGATTTTTCAGTGCAGCAGCGTTGTAGAATTGGCTTGCTTAGTATACAGTACCGAAAGCTTAGCGGGCAGCTACATTTCTCCTTGATTTCTTGCGAAGCTAGCGAAGAGTCAAACAGCTCATCTAATATGGGAAGTAGTTGCCATCACCTATATACGTACTCAGCATCTGGGGCGGAGCCATTGCTTTGCAGGTTTTTGTAATATATACATATACCACTATCCTCCTCCTGTCATTGGACAAGGCCGAAGTTCTTCATTTCTTTTCTATTTTATTTTTTAAGGAAATTCGTGCAGGAACGTAGGAAGAGCACGATTACCTGCGGCCTGTCGTAAGAGGCGATAAAACATCCCACATCCAGATGGTAGGGTATTTGGCTGTCTAGGTGGCTACTACCCCTGGTCTAGAGCATGCCTTCATTCCCTTCAGAAATCTCTAGTACTGTAGGTACTTAAAATGCCTACATCTAATCATCATAAACTTACACAAATAAAGTAAAATATCCTCGCATAATAAATACTCACAACGCAATTTTAAAAAGTGGGGAACAAAATTAAATGTCTAGCCATGCCGCCTCCGCCAGGTCCCGGTCGAAGGGGTAGGCCCAAGAAATGTTGGCTTGACGTCGTGAAGGATGGCATGCATGCCAACGGTCTTAACATAAGGGATGCCGAAGATCGCGCGAAGTGGAGAAGAAAAAGTAGGAAAGCGGACCCTGGGCGTCGAAGTGATCGCTCCGAACGCAACCGGGATTTAACGCTCGGATGATGTTGATGATGATGAACGCAGTTTTAAATTTAAAACTAGTTGTTACTTGCGACTTCAATCGCGTGGAATTTAATTTGCCATCCAGTGCGGCGACGGCGGTGATTGGTCCGTGGGCCATTTTTTTAAACAAAAGTAACACATTACTACTACTCCTCCTAAGTTACTTCTAACATCAGCTATCTGCCAGTGAAAGTTCCGTCAAAATCGGTCCAGCCGTTTCTGAGATTAGCCGGAACAAACAGACACACAAACATTTTTTTTTTTATATGAGAGCCGTATACTTTTAATATAATACTTTATTTATTTAAAAAAATAAAAACATAAAGAAATAAAGTAAAATATCCTCACATAATAAATACTTAAGATGGAATTTGAAATGTAAAAAATACCCAGTACACCAGTTGCTTTATGATTTCAAAATATAAGTCCCAAGAAATATAAAGGATTAAATAAGACAATAGTTTATAGGCAATATCTAACCAGCTAAGCAAACTAAGGCGAATCAGCGGTTGATTGGATATTTTGTAATCTCTATTGAGATTTGAAAATCAATCCTCCTCGAAAATTGTATTTCAGGGGTATAGTTTCTAAACCCGCTAAAATGTATGACCCTCCATTATATTAACTTTATAAAAGAAATAATTTACTTAGGAAGAAAACCTTACATAATTTTAACACAGATAATTCTTAGGGCCGCTTGCATAAGGTTGCTTAAATTTATTTAAGAAACACAATACGTATTTAACACCCTTAAATACAAATATAATTAGCGTAAAATACAATTAGCGTCTTGCACAACGCAATATTTGCCGCTAAATATGTTTAAAGAACTGTCACATTATGTGTAAAACATATTTAGGCAGTTTAATATGATTAGCCAATTTTATTTTAATGCGATCGTTATGCAAGCGGGCCTTAGTGGTAAAGAAAAAAGGTAATTAACGATTTTTTTTTATAGGAATCGTCCAAACCTCATTTGACATATTCTTTCTAAGTTATTATAGTTATATTGTTGTATTATAATTAATATTGTATTATAGTTATATTGTTACAATAGAGGCTCACAACGACCACGTTCACCACCGCGATTTTTCCCATTCCACTTGCTTGCCGGTGTTACAATCGTAAACCCAAGTGGAACGGTTATTCGGCCTACCTCTTGACATGGGTTGTTGTGAGCGTTGTGTGATCGAAAATGATGATGTAATTAGTAACGTTTTCGCCACGACCACAACGACCGCGGTCGCCTTGTGGACCGGCTAACTGAGCATTTTGGGCGTTGTGAGCTTACTAATGGAATGCGCTATTAGTGATATGATTCTTTAATATTTTATTTTTGTTTTTTGCTTATGTCAAATAAACATAACATAACATAACATAACTTCACGCCAGGTCCCTTGCGGGGTAGGCACGAACAACAGAGCGCCATACAGGCTTATTTTTACACACCTCACTTGCTTCTTTGACATTCATAGCTCTTGTCATGCACGCTCGTCTGTTCTTAAGGCTCCTGACATCACCTTCTGCTAATACACGATCAATTTGATCATGGAAGGTGTGTCGTGGCCTTCCGCGACTTCTGCATCCATCCACTTTTGCATTGTATATCTGTTTAATCATTCTTTCATCATACATTCTTTCCACATGCCCGAACCACCGGAGCATTCCTTTCCTTACCTTCACCCCGACACTCTCTTTCAGACCAACTCTCTTTCTTACTTCGGTATTACGAACGCGGTCCGCGAGCGTCACTCCGCAGATTTTGCGCAGTGCTCGCATCTCGACTGCGTTTACTCTACTTTCATGCTCTCTGTTCCATACCCAACTCTCGCTTCCATACTTCCATATGTCAAATATACCTTGAAAATAACACGTAACATCATAAAAAACAATTTTCATTCAATTGTAACTGTCTTTTGAATCTCTGCAGTTTGTTTATCATATAAATCATAATACAAATTCATAATGAACACGTTAATCCCGTGGCCCTATGGCGCCAAGGCTAAAATGAATTATAACACTCAATGTCCATTATTCGGATCCCACCAGCTCATTTTCAAGTTTTATTAAAAAGTTCGAGCTTTTATTATTTTTTGTACGTTTCCTAATTTGCAACACAATCTCTTTCGAAGTTTATTCTCGGGCAAACAGACTGGTGACTAAAATATTTATTGTAATATTATTTATGGTATTATAGCCAGCCAGCCATGGCCAGCTTGTCGGTTTTCTATCGGATGCATTTTGGAGACTGTGCATTGGAGCTTTTCAATCTTATCCCGCCGTCTCCCTTCCATCATCGGACAACCAGACGCACTGGCATGCGGCACCGCTATATGGTGGACATACCACCTATACGAACAAAGCGCTTTGAGTCCACCTTCATTATGCGCACCGCAAAGTGGAACTCACTGCAGGAGTCTGTTTTCCCGAAACCTACAACCTGGGTGTCTTCAAGTCTCGTATGAATAGGTTACTTCTAGGTAAGCGTGCTCGATCTTAGACCATATCTCCGCTGTAATCGAGCGAGATAATGGTCAAACGCGAACCTATACGTGATAAAAATAACTATCTGTTGGCAATACCTCCAATCTGGTCTAAGTGTTTGACCAAATAACCTGTAAACTCAGCATGCGTGCCTGTATATTACGTTCGCATGCATCTTAGTTATAGATACCACCATCGTCGTTACCATTTTAATTAATTTCTGGGGTTGTTTGGAAGAGATCGCTTTTTCGCGATAAGACCCACCCTTTGTGCACAACTTTATACGTTTGTTTTTGTATTGATGTACAATAAAGATCTATATCTATCTGATTTTTGCATGTATTTCTTTCCCTGTACAGGCTCGTCAAATTTACTATCCTGATCTTAACTATCGGTAAACGTAGTGTCGGACGCCCTCCAACCCGATGGACCGACGACCTATGCAAGGTCGCCGGTAGGCGCTGGATGAGGAAAACAGAGGACAGGGATGAGTGGCGCCATCTTGGGGAGGCCTACATCCAGCAGTGAACTGTGAATGGCTGACGACGATCTTAACTAAATATTAAAAGGTGTGTCTATATATGTCTATTAAGTATAATTCTTACTTATATAATATTTTACATAATTATATGTTATATTTTCTTAAGTTTTCGCGACTTGTGTACGTAATAAAACTACGTTTCAACGGTTTTAAGCGCGGTAATTTATTTGATTTTGGTTTATCCGACGTTTCAATCTTTGACGACAAAGGTGACATTTGTCCAACGAGTATTGTTAAAGTTTTATTTAGCCTACCGGCAAAATTTAAATGTTTAGTTTTAATTTTGTTTATGGTTATTATTTACTCTATGGGAGTCTAACCTAATTTAGTACCGCTTCACAACATAGTTTTATTATACTTATATGTTTATTAATGAATAAAATATAATGTAAGTAAGTGCATATCCTATAATATTTATGTAAAATGTATACCACCTTTGACAAATATAATCTGTGTTATTCCTGCCACGAGTTGTCTGGAAGAAATCGCTTCTTAGCGATAAGAACGCCCATTGTGCACATTAACAATATTTTTAGGCTATAGATTTTTCTGTGCTTTCTGTAATGGTGTACAATAAAGTGTTATCTATATATCTAACTAAACAAAATACTGTTCTGGTATCAACTGATAGCGAATTGATCAGCTAACTCTGAGGTCTAGTGGAACACACATTGTCCCGATTAGTACACTATAATGCACAGACCCTCGACTCGCTTTCTGGTAGGTAGATTTCTGGTAGTATTTAGATTTCGTAAGCGAAGTTATTTTGATTTCCTTTAGTCTTTGTGTCTGGGATCAACCGCAGTATTGTGTACTACCAACAACACTAGCACAACCTTTTCAACATGGGAATATTCGATGTGCAGGGCAATTAATCTGTTAATATAAATTGCAAAACCTGAGCAGGAGACAGCGTTGAACAGAAAAGAGTGGAAATGTCTCGCTTCAGAGACCTGGAGGCTTAAAGGGGCCACTTTCGCAGATTGGTTTTAAAAATATGACAAGTATCAATATAAAGCTGGACTTTATGCAATGTCCTATATTCTGGTATATATACAAAAGTGTCAATTCCACTAAGCGATTCTCCAAAACCGGCCGCGTTAGGCCCTCAGAACTAACTGTAAGTTGTGGAGCCGTAGCGGTTATGAAAAAAATCGCTCGTATGCTTTCGCTTCGAGTCATTCCACGGTAATAATTTAAATGGGGCTTCTCGAATACAAGAAGGCTCAAACTTTCCTATAAGCCTCTTTTCTTAATTAACTCGACTAATGACATAAGTTGTGAAAGCGATCTCCTTTTCGCCCCCGTTACGCCCTGTTACGTGTTTTATTGCCTTTGTTGAAATGCAAGATGACCTGTTTGAGACGTTTCTCGAAAGATAGTATAGATAGCAAAGAACGTTTCGGCAATATGCAGAAATCCCTTTCTAAATTCAAATTGAAAAGTTTTTAATCAAAATAAATTCCACTGGAGAACATTTTTTGAGGGTCCTTCATAAAAGTTAAATTTAATTTTATTTCCTATTCTATGTACACCGCGTCGCAACGTGTTATTGCTGGTAAAGAGAAGAAACGGCAAGAAACTCCAGCAAAAAATGTTTTTCTTTATATTTCTTATTCTATGTATATCTTAAGTTCTTTTTTTTTACTTTTTAAAAGTATGTTATCATATACCGTGTTCCCAGGTGTGTTCGAGTCTTGTGTAATGAAATAGAATGCAGGTAAGCTTGCTCCATCCTAGACCACATAATTGTTTAATATTAAGGTCTTACACAAACATCATAAGACATCCAGATTTCCATAAACCATTGATAACAATTTATCATCTTATGGTTTATCATCGTTTCACAGCTTACCTAGAAACATTTGATAATATGCATAAACAGCCCAAAAACGTTCCACTTCTGGGTTCAAGAGTTCCCACCATAGCGGAACGAACAATATACCCGTCACGCTTGTCCAAGTCGCCTTGGCATATTATTATATTTATATATATATATATATATATATATATATATATATATACTAAATAAATGATTTATAAATAATCAAACTCGTATATCAATTAAAATACAATAAAGTAAAGAAATATTACAATGCTCGTCTCACAAACTCACAATCCATCTATCAACAACTCGTTGCTACGCAACCACCATACTACATTCGGCCATCCTGAAAAACTTAAATATTGAATATAGCTAACTTCAGGGTGTCGGTTGACTATAGTTCATTATGTAGCTTTTTTCGTGTGAAGGCGTGCGCGCGCATGATAAAAATTTACTCTCATAATTTTTCACTAACGCACCTAAAGAAGTATAACTTCAAAAACATTGTAGTTGATTTTCATACTAAATTGCTTTAAATCTATCTAGCTAACCGTGCATAAACGGAGAATTGTAAAATTTTCTGCAGCCGGATGGTCTGTCGCAAGAGGCAACATAACAAACCACTGCCAGGTGGTAGAGTATTTTTCTGGATGGCTACCACTGATGGTCTAGAATATGTCGCCATAAGAACTTTGAGTTGTTCCGGCATTAGTGGTTAGGTTCAATTCACTTTAGATAGCGGTAGAATATTGGTAGCACCGTATTGTTATGAATTATCCATAGGCGATGGTAACTGCTTTCCATCAGGTGGGCCCACTGCCTGTCTGCTGAACTCATACAATAAAAAAATCAAATGTCCAAACATTTTGCCACAATAATCCTTATTTGATAAAATCTATAAGGCACTACTACGTCTTATTCAAATGACGCGAGGGTAGTTTTATTTTTATTAAATGGAAAACACGTGTACAGCGATAATAATTTTTATACAGTCATATATTTTAATGGCTTTGTCACGATTAGAGTTCGCGCCACAAAAGAAGTCCCACAGACGTGGCGCTACAATTGTCGTACTTAATCCTACCTGAATAATTATTTGCTAATCCGTAAATCCGCCTTCATACCTGTACGACAAATTAACTTGGATGTCAAGTCGTAGGTCGATTGGGACAAGGACGTGTGCAGTACAGCTCTTGATGCAGCGGCACTCCTCAGCCTCTTTTAAAGGTAGCTTTAAATATGCTGCTTCAAAATGTTGGAACAACATTCCCCCGCCAATAAGGAACCTGCAGTCAGTTCAAGGGTTTAGGGTTAAACTCAAGAAGTTTCTTGTTGACCATCAAAAATCACAGGCGGGCCAAAGACACGACACCAGCATTATATAATTCTGGTATTGTTTTAAGGCTGTTTTTTATGTTATTTATTTACCTTGTTTACCATATAATATGTTGTGTATAATATCGTTAAATTTATTATATGTATATGTGTTGTATATGAATTTTATGCCATAAATATTTGTAATTTTATTGAACTCAGTACTAATATTCTCTTTATTACAACAATTATATGATTATTTATTAATAATATAATGTGTAGTTTGCCGTGACGTCGCTCTAGGGTCAAGCGGAAGATCAGCGTTGGTCTGAAAGATCAACATTTTTGCTGAGCTTGATCCAATTTTTAGGACTTAATTTATGTATATCCTCAGTTACTTTGTGGTTGTATTGTCTTTTTTTTATTGTGCTTTATTTATTAATTTTAATGTTTCACTTGTATATGTCCTAAAAATAAACCTGTTTCTTTCTTTCTTTCTTTCTAAATCGATTTAAGCCCGGTCCTGTACCTTATAATATATCTCTTCCTAACCGATTTCGGTTACGACGATCGCTTCAGTGGCTGTTCGACGTTCATGCGTACGCAGGTGACTTGCGTAGCCAACTTTACTTACGAATTCGTGCTTGCATCTAGAACACCATTTTCAAAATTGTAAGTAATAGCCGCAGGTGGTCGCCTTAAATTCGTCGCGCGTTGTATCTAACTCGGTGCGTCGACGGGATTTAAGTTCTCGCACTCTAGACTTCACATGGAATCTCCAGTCACAGAGTTTCTTCGTTAATATTTCCCATCGATTCGGATCAATATTGAACTTCACTATATGACGCTTAAGTACATCTTTGTATCGTAGCAATTGCCCATCTAGCTTGCGTTTGCCATTTGCAAGTTCTGAGTTAAAGATTCGTTTTGCTACTCTTTCTTCCGCCATCCGATAAACGCGACCAGACCATCGAAGTTTTCGTCTAGTGAGATATACCTCTATGCCACAAACATTAGGTCTGCGTATCACTTCGGTATTCCTCATGTAATCGGAAAATTATTATTCTGTTATTTATATTATATTATTCATAATTTTTCGCAAGCATCTAATGCCCCAATATAGCAATAATAAACAGTATTATACTTTTAAAAATATAGTAGTACCTTATAATTATAAAAATAACAGCCCATAACCGTCCCACTGCTAGACTCGGGCCTCCCACCATTCAGGAACGGACGCCACGCTAGTCCAAGGCGTCTTGGCAGGTTTGGCACATCGGTTATCTCGCTGTGCAGATTTCATCACGATGGTTTCCTTCACCATTAGCACGTGCTAATTGTAACAATATACACATTAGGTCAGGAAACTACCTAAGTGGTGTATGCTTTTCAGCCAGGATTCGATCCCACGCCCGTTGAGTTTGTGACGCGTGCGCTAGCCATTACATTACTACAACTACTACATCCTACATCTTACCGACTGTTATTTTGCCTTAGATAGATAGAAAACACTTTAATATACACCATTACAGAAAACTTACGAACTAGTATTATGCTAACTGTGTACAAAGGGCGGTGTTATCGCTAAAAAGCGATCTCTTCCAGACAATCCGTTGCAAGAATAATGCTGATTAGGAGTGGCGATGGTGGTATACATAATTATTGTAGGATTACTTACATTATAATAATAAATATATTATATATAGGTACTCGTGCAAATATACACATATACGAGATATAGTGACAAAATGTAACTATTTAAACGTAATAAATATATAGCTATATGCAATAAAATGCTAATTATGTAAAATTGCATAGCATTACTATCGATTAAAATTAGATAAAAGCTCCATGCATCTAATGTCACAACTCAACCCATGTTACCAGTGAAGGGACCGGTTAATACTGAATTACTGAATAATAAATACACAATATTCCATAAATAACGCTGGAAATTTATTTACTGGTTAGTTTGTGAAGAAATTCTATCACAGCAAAGTTCTAACTCATAGTTCCTTTATTATCCGTGGGACTTCTTTCGTGGCGCGACCTTTAGCTTGCGTACTACCCGCAATCGACCGGTCAGACATCCTTGGTTGGTAAAACTGCTTTATGCGCAAAACGTGAATTAACCTATAGGCACAGATTAATTAGAACCTTTAGCTTAGACATAATATGGTAATATATCTACACTGTCTGTGATTTCGTCAACGGAATTCGTGGTAGCGTAATGGCTAGCGCACGCGTGCCCAGCTCAAAGGGCGCGGTTTCGATCCTGGCCGGAACGCATGCACCACTTAAGTAGTTTTCTGACCTAATGTGCAATACCACGTGCTATTAAAAGTGAAGGAAAACATCGTGTCGAGATGACCGATGATGACGATTCTATTCCATCCTAAAGACTGCCAAAACACCGTCTTTGCCTCTGGTGTTACAAACTTCTGTAGCCGATGATAACCACTTACCACCATTAGCAGGGCCGTTTGATCGCTTACCAGACTTACAAGAAAAAATAATCTATATGTGTATAAATGAATTGCCATTCGTTAGTCTCGCTAAAACTTTGAAACGGCTTCACTGATATTGATAAAATTTTGTTGGATGTTTGAGCTCACTCAAACCGAACTCATCCCAGGATTGTTTAGATAGGTCTATTGGAACCGGTAGGTAGTACTGAAATCGGTTTTCAAGTTTTTGATGATTTTTTTGTATGTGATTTGAGGGGCCCAATTCTGCTACTTTAATATCTTTACATTGCAATAGTGTCAAAAATCCGTATTCTACTAAATCCACAATATCTTCTCGATATCGTCGCGGTTGTGTAATAGTGGAAAAAAGCTGGTATTTCCATTACCAGAAATGTCGTTAACCGAAACGAATATTGTAATCTATCAAAAATTTTAACATTTATTTATTATAGAGTGGCTTGCCACGGGCACGCCAGTGGAATTGACAGTATACCGAAATCAGGCAAACCTACCATTGAGACGATCTGGCGATTTTGACGAGATAGTAATAGCAGAATTGGATGTGTGGAGTGGCGCTGAAAGACCGTGTCAGGTACTCCCGCATCCGTGGCACTCTTCATGTCCGTGACATAGCAGGCAAACTGCAAGAGTGTCGCTTACAATGGTACGGCGACGTTTTACGGAGACTGGCTAATTATGTGGGGAACAAATGTCTAGCCATGCCGCCTCCGCCAGGTCCCGGTCGAAGGGGAAGGCCCAAGAAATGTTGGCTTGACGTCGTGAAGGACGGCATGCGTGCCAATGGTCTCAAAACGGGGGATGCTGAAGACCGCGCGAAGTGAAGTAGAAAAAGTAGGAAAGCGGACCCTGGGCGTCGGAGTGAACGCTCCGAGCGCAACCAGGATTTAATGATTGGATGATGATGATGATGAGTAATAGCAGAATTGGGCCCCTTGTAGCTGGCGTTGCAATCGCGTTCTAGATTTTTAGTTTTTCAAGGAAGGACAACGTTTGCTGCTAGTAAAGAGACATGAATAGAAAGTCCAAAGCCCGCGCGAACCAAGTGGCGGGTTCCGCTAGTATCGAATAAGTGCCTTGACCGATTTTCCGTGTTGTTCCACCGTGATCCCTCTTTATGGGGCTTCGCTAGACACGCTATCGCTTAACACCTATTAGCGCTTATTAATTCGCAATATCAGCTAACTAGCTTGTGTTGCCAACTTGCTTATTCGTCATAATCAATGGTGGATTTACGTACATGCCCGTGAGGCGAGGACCTGAGCGACATCAATTTAGGAGTGGTTAATTTTTCTTCACACAATTTTTTTTTTTTACTGTTTATTAGGGCTGCGTAAGCAAATATCAAAAAGCTAGACCAAAAAAAGATGGATGGATTATGTGAAGGATAATAATAATATGATGATATGTTGTGTGACAGAAAATGTATGTCAGAGTAGAGGAATGTAGAAGGAAAAGATGTATTGTGCCGACCTCAAATAATTGGAATATGGTGAAAGGAAAAAGAGAGGCAAATATAAAAAACAATACACGTTTGCCATCTTTACATAACTCTTCACTGTGCGTCGATTTCACGCACTTGGCCGTTTGTTTTATTTAGACAGTGCTGCTTTAAGGTGTACTCTAAAAATACTTTAACGATATAACATTAAAGGGAAGCTTTAAGTGTGTTTGAGCATGTGTTTCTCTTGCAGTAGGGTTCTGAGAAGTCCGTCGAGAATACAAGCACTTGCAAGAATATTTCATTGAAAATGTTTGTGGTCACTCGCGAATGTATATACAGGTTGACCAAATAGAGTACAAGATAATAGAGTCGCCTCTTTCGCGAAATTCTCTAAGCTCTAGCAACTCCAATATCAAGAGCAATTTTGATACTTATTAGTAATTTTTACTATCATGATAAACATCGTGTAAGTAGCAAGTTGTTTTGTTTAAGACATACGCAATTTTATCAACCATAACCTATGATGTTTACTTTATTATTTACATTTTCATATTCTAGGGAAGTCTATACGATTTAATCAACCCATTAATGTAACTTTAAGTTTTACCAATTAAGTCAAAACTAATTACTATTGCGAGCAAGTAAATCTATACATATAATAAAATTGTAGAGGTCGAATTTCTGTACAATGAAAAAAAAATGTTAAAAGCCGGGTCGGGGGGATGTAAGAAGTGAAATAGAACTAATTTAGATTTTTTCAATTTTTTTGTTTCTCTGTTTGTCGGTTTGTCTGTTTGTACCGGCTAATCTCCGAAACGACTGGACCGATTTAAATGAAATTTTGTATGGCGGTAGCGTATATTCCTGGTCAATATATAGGATACTTTTGATCCAGAAAAATTAAAGATGTCCCGTGGGATAGTTAAAAAACTGGACCACGCGGACGAAGTCGCGGGCGGAAGCTAGTTATTTAAATAAAGTAAGTAAATATGATGACATCGACCCGTTTGTACTCGGTATTTCAGGAGCCAAGCGGTGTCCAAGCCTTAATTTTTTTTTTAAGTGCCTTATTTGTGAAAACCTGTCGTTGGCTTTCTTTTGTTAATTATAGTTATCTAATCAAATGTAAAAGCTGTAGGTTTTCTGTAAATAAATAAATTAATACTAATTACTTCATAATTAAAACTACGTGTCAACGGTTTTAAGCGCGGCATTTTATTCGATTTTTATTTTGACGTTTCGGCCACTTTTCCGTAGCCGTGAGCACGGAAAATATGTCAATTTAAAGATCGAATCAACGAGTAATAGTGAAGTTATTATCAAGCTTTCACCCTACTTATTCATTTTAATTATTTAATTTTTGTTTATGGTTGTTATTTACTCTACGGGAGACTAATTTATTTACCACCGCTTCCCAAAATGTTGTGGCTTGAAGAGAAGAAGCGTATACATGTAACTGCTAATTTAAAATGCTTTTAATTCATGCTATTTATTTAAAGTGGTTTCTACCTGGGGCCCAATTCTGCTATTTCAATATCTTGACGATGCCACGATATTCAAAGTACGATTCCATGGCGATAGTGTCAAAAACTTGTATTTCACTTGTAAATATTTATAAAGTCCGAGGCTGCCACCAGCACGCCTATGGAATTAATAGAAAACCAAAAACAGGCTATGCTTGAGATAGCGTCCAGTGATTTTGACAAGACACTCATAGCGGAATTGGACTCATGATCTTTCTTCAAAAAGTTTAATCACATTAATTAACAATCCAGACACAATATTAAATGGAGTTAACGCTTGAAAATTTTTAACACAAAGAACCTCTCGGAAATAAAAGCACCGAATGAAAGGTTCAAACGAATTTGTTAGAGCAGAAAACACTTTTTGAATCACAGTCTACAATGGGAATAGCTGGGACCAAACGAAACGTGAACACTAAAAAGTAGGACAAATAAAAATTTAATACCCTTTTAGTATTGTATTGCTTATTGTTAAGATCTTTTAAAAGAATCTTGACGCTAAATTCCACAAACAATTATTTACTTTGTTTACTTTTCAATCGTCACTTATTAAATAATTTGTAATACACCTCTTTCATCCTGATGTCTGTTTACTTAAAACGGAATATTTGGTGGCTGTGTGATAATATTATATTGTTGAGATCTTTTAAAAGAATCTTGACGCTAAATTCCACAAATAATTATTTACTTTTCCATCGTCATTTATTAAGTAATTTGTAATACATCTCTTTCATTCTGATGTTTGTTTACTTAAAACGAATATTTGCTGGCTGTGTGATAATATTATATTATTTATTGGTAAGATCTTTTAAAAGAATCTTGACGCTAAATTCCAGTAATAATTATTTACTTTGTTTACTTTGCCATCGTCATATATTAAGTAATTTGTAATACATCTATTTCTATTTCATCCTGATGTTTATTTACTTAAAACGAATATTTGCCGGCTATGTGATAATATTGTATTGTTTATTTTTAAGATCTTTTAAAAGAATCTTGACGCTAAATTCCACAAATAATTATTTACTTTGTGTACTTTGCCAGCTTCATGTATTAATATTTGTAATAAATCTCTTTTATCCTGATGTTTGTTTACTTAAAACGAATATTTGCCAGCCGTTTGATAATATTGTATTGCTTATTATTAAGATCTTTTTAAAGAATGTTGACCCTAAATTCCACAAATAATTATTTACTTTGCCATCGTCATATATTAAGTAATTTGTAATACATCTATTTCATCCTGATGTTTATTTACTTAAAACGAATATTTGCCGGCTGTGTGATAATATTGTATTGTTTATTTTTTAAGATCTTTTAAAAGAATCTTGACGCTAAATTCCACAAATAATTATTTACTTTGTTTACTTTGCTATCTTCATGTATTAATATTTGTAATACAGCTTATTGTTAAGATCTTTTTAAAGAAGGTGATGTCAGGAGCCTTAAGAACAGACGAGCGTGCATGACAAGAGCTATGAATGTCAAAGAAGCAAGTGAGGTGTGTAAGAATAAGCCTGTATGGCGCTCTGTTGTACGTGCCTACCCCGCAAGGGACCTGGCGTGAAGTTATGTATGTATGTATCTTTTTAAAGAATGTTGACCTTAAATTCCACAAATAATTATTTACTTTGCCATCGTCATATATTAAGTAATTTGTAATACATCTCTTTTATCCTGATGTTTGTTTACTTAAAACG
Organism: Dendrolimus pini; assembly: GCA_949752895.1. Lineage (NCBI taxonomy): Eukaryota > Metazoa > Arthropoda > Insecta > Lepidoptera > Lasiocampidae > Dendrolimus > Dendrolimus pini. Next base: position 2,899,826 of record OX457144.1, read on the forward strand.
AATATCTGCCGGCTGTGTGATAATATTGTATTGCTTATTGTTAAAATCTTTGGAAAAAAAAACTGACGCTAAATTTCACAATAAATTATTTACTTTGCCAGCATCATATATTAAGTAATTTGTAATACACCTCTTTCATCCTGATGTTTGTTTACTTAAGACGAATATTTGCCGCTGTTTGATAAATACATCACTCTTTTTCAATGTGCTGCATCTATAGTACCTACGATTTGTAGAAGTGTAAATTAAGTAATACTAATCTATGATTTAAAGAGTGGTCTTGGACAAGAAGGATGAAGGATGGAATTAAACTCAGAGCAGTTAGTAGTACTTAGTTTATATAGTGTTGTCTTTAGTTTTACTTAAAGTTTGAAACAATTTGACAAATATACAATGTTCAAATGTCAGACTAGTCGAGTTCCCACTTTAAACATTCCCTGCACTGACCTGAAGAATAGCTGTTGTCGTCAATTAAATCTCAGCTGGAGGTAAGTACCGCAGTTAGGACAAAATCTCCTGGCAAGCTGTGATTTCTCAATCATTTCTATGAGATGGGTGCACGTGCTTACTCGTCTCGGCGGCCTTAGTGACAACGACATTTCAGCTAACGCTTATATCCAAAATCTGTCACCCGCAGTAAGATATTTACGACGGCCGGAGAGAGGTCTAACTTCAATGCTGAAATAAGAATAAAATGTCATAAATAAATATTCAGTGTATTTTTACTCACCATCGCCCCCCCCCTCCTTTTTTTAAAATGAAACTTCTTTAGAATCGCTGCGACTTGAAAATCGATGAAACGAAAAAATGACACTAAAAAGAGAGAAACATATAAAATTCAACATCATTAAATTCGAAGTAAAACACATTTCTCTTTTCGCGTTAGTATTAATTTTCAATTCAAATAAAATTCAAAAGATTTCAAATTAATTTTAGCTCTACCTGTATATACTTAAGGCAGCTATTCTTTTATACGTAGATCAAAGGAAATTGTGCGTAACACTGCATTGAGTTATGAACTTTATGCTAGTGATTTAATATGTAATTTAGATAAAATTTTCGCATTATAAGGATATGAAAGGAATTAATTATATTTAAATTAATAAAAGTAAGAGAAAATTTATCTGTGTGTATTATCTGAAGTTCCACTTGTACTGCGTGTGAACTGCACACACGTACACAATTTAAATAATTACATTTAAACAACCTAAACAGATTTGAAATAATACACACAGCTTATTGCAACACTATGTTGTCTAAATAATATAAAGTGACATGATATAGTAATAGACTTAAAAATATTAATAAAAATATATGTAATTTTAGTTATATACAATATGTTACTCGCACGCTACTTGTTTGAATGATTTGTCTCAAAGCTATGATCATTATTAACGCAAGAATAATCCTACTAACAAACAATTGGCGATTTATCTAACTAAAATGGTCAAGTAATTCTATGAAACAAAAGAAAATAATACATTTGAAAGAAGAAAATATTTAATAATCGCTCTCCGGTTTATTATTATAATATAAGCGGAGTATATGTGTCTGTATGTGTGTGTATGTAATTCATCAATTCAGGTCAACGACATATTAATTAAGTATACTATTCTCAAATTTCAAAGTCACTTAAAGCCGCTGCGGAAGATCAGCGCTGATGGTAAAACTAGCATTATGCCAAGCATGGGCTTGTTTAGACATCATAATGGCGTTTTATGTATTTTTTTTATTGCAGGATATCAGCAGACTGTCAGACGGCCCACTTGATGGAAAGCGGTTACCATCGCCTATGGACACCTGCAACACCAAAGGTGCTACAAATGCGCTGCTGTTCTCTTAAAGGAGACTGGAACCTGGTCACCAATGCCGGAACACAACACAAGGTTGTTATGGCGGCATACTCTAGACCAGGGGTGGTCGCCATCCAGTCGGGCAAATGCCCTACCACCTGGCAGATATGCCCTGTATTTGTTTACTATTTTGTATTTCCTTGTCTAAACAAATACTTTTCTTTCTTTCAAATTCCAAATTACAAATAAACCCAATTCTTCAACTGCCAAGCTTATACTGTGCATTTTTTACATACATACCACTTAATACTTCTTGCGTAATACAGACATAGAATGTATGTACAATGAAACAGCTCATATACAGGCAAGATCGTACAGCGAGATTTATATTGAGTCTATCCTATATAGGCCGCGGCGTTCCTCCGTTCCTCCGATTACTCCCTTGGAGGGATTTCAGGGATTGAAGGATCCAGATGCCGCCGAGCGCGCGTCGGGAACGTTCGTGTCGCCGACGCTTGTAATCAGATTTCCAGTCGGTGACGTAGTGTTGTGACATGTGATTTTCCAAGGATTTTTGTTCGGAAATTTTATTTTGTAAGTATTTTTTATTATATTTATTCCACAACAGATTTTAAAATAAATAATGAATAAATAATTTGACTCGTTAATATTATGATGTGATAGCTTGATACATTCGTAAAGAATCGAAGAAACTGAGGGTTTGGGAGATGACAAAAACTATCTCGGTTGATTTCACTTGCATTTATTTTATTGTTTCATTAATATTTGGTGTCTTATGATCGGTGCATATATCGTACTATTAATACACTTGCCTTAGCATGGGCATAAAATTTAGAGTGCTTGAATGAGTCTAAGTAACATTTTAACCGTTCGCAAGATAAAACGGTTAGTAAGATAATGTCCTTGATTAATAAATTAGAAATCCGTACTAGAATTAAAATGATAATAAATTCATTTTAAGTTATAGAAAATTCAGACTTTTAAATATTAGCTTGTGGTCGCCCAGTGGTCGAAATTCGACCATAATTAATTTAAATTATAACTATGAACATTATTAAGGTCCTGTTGTCAAAGACTATACTTCTATAATCACAGATTTTGCCATGGTTACACTGTTATTTTAATTTAACAATAAACAAAAGAGTATATATATGCGTGTGTGTGTCCAATACATGGTAGTGTGTGTAATGTTTTTTTATTGACTTAATATATTTTGTATGCACAATTTAAAAAAGTATTAGCATTCTACACTCGTTCTCTATATAAACTACTAGCTTTTGCCCGCGACTTCGTTAAAAAATTAAGTTAAAAAAACCCCCGATTTTGAAACATTCTTCATTGGTGCTCCGCTCCTACTGGTCTTAGCGTGATGATATATAACCTATAGCCTTCCTCGATAAATGGGCTATCCGACACGGAAAGATTTTTCAAATCAGACAAGTAGTTCCTGAGATTAGCGCGTTCAAGCAAACAACCAAACAAACTCTTCAGCTTTATATATTTGTATTGTATAAGATAAGATAAGTGTGCGAAATTTCGTGCTCCTCCGTCCGCCCAATTTTCGTAAAAAGCTTAGACCATTCAAAAAAATGGTTACAAAGTTTTTGCTTCACGTATTAATATAATGAAAAATACTAAATAATATGCAATAAATACTAAATAAGACTCGATTAATGTAAAAGGCTTGTATAGAAAAAGATAAATAATTTCTCAAATCGTATTAAGAAAAAAATGTAAGTGACAAGTTTATAATCTGTAATCAATCTGTAATTAAAATTAGGATAAATTAATATAATAAGTCACTCGTAAGATACATACACTTCAACACAAATTAATTAATGTCACACACAAAAACTAAAATAAAGCGTGTTAAATTTTAAAAATTAAATCTAGAAAAAGGGCTTTAAAAAAGGGTACGGAACTCGAGTCCGTAGAGTAGTTAAAAATTTAAAAAAAATCTGTAATAATCGTTAATTTTTACAAAGCAAAATGCCAAGTTTCTATAATTTGTGGTAGGGCTATATGAAATCTGCCAGGGTCTATGCCCAGTTGGCGATGGACATTTCATGCGGCATTGGTCATAGGCGAACAGAAAATACGCGGGGAGTTTTAGTGGGTATTCTAGTCAATGGCTTACCTCCCCAGGATCTCCAAGACCAAGCCGGCGAGTTCCGTATACCCTCACGGTAATCTCCATACGGTGACAAGTACATAAACTGATTTTTCTTTCTCTTATAAGGCCATATGTAATGAAGGTGCGTAGTTACTACTATCCTGTTTACTTCTGCCTCCAACTATAGGAAAATGGACATTATACCCGCCACGCTTGTCTAAGGTGACTTGGTAGGTTTGATACATCAGTTATCTTGATGTGCAGGCTTGAAACTGCCTATAAGGTGCATACGTCCCTTTGCGTTCGGGACGCGTAAATAACTAATATCCCAAGGTAGGCAACATGTTTATGAGGAAAGCTTAAAATGCTAAAGGCGAAGATGCCTGCTGGTGGTAGTTGCTCTTCTATTTGTATGCCCATCTTTTTTATATTGCAAATGTACGGAGATAGCTACGGACCCAGCTGATGGAAAGCGATTACCGGCGCCTTTCTTTTTTTGTTATTGCAAGATTTCAACAGACAGCAGACGGCCCACTTGATGGGAAGCGGTTACCATCGCCTATGGACATTTGCAACACCAAAGGTGCTGCTCTCTTAAGGGAGACTGGAACCTGATCGCTAATCCCGGAACACAGCTCAAGGTTGTTGTGGCGACATACTTTAGACCAGGGATGGTAGCCATCCAGTCGGGCAAATTCCCTACCACCTGTGGGTTGTTTTGTCGCCTCTTACGACAGGCCGCCCGGCCGCAGGAAATTGTATTGTTTCTCCGTTCCTTCACGGATAACGGATGCCTTTGGACATTTGCGACACCAGAGGTGATAATAAGGCGCTACCGACCTCGAAGGACTTTTATGACACTTTTTTTGAAAAACCTTATATCGTAGAGCTATGAGAAAATATCAACTGGGAGCGCATTCAAAATCGCTAGGTAAACATTAGGTCAGAAAACAACTACCTAAGCGATGCCTGCGTTCCGGCCAGGATCGAACCCGCGTCCTTTGAGTCCAGGACGCGTTCGCTAGCCATTACACTACCACGACTATATAGTCTATATAGACACGACTGTATAGACTATATAGTAATATTACTATACTAATAATTGTTAGATATTTATAGATGTATAAATATACATAGATTATGACAAATTTTAAATATGAATTTAGTCCCAATAACTCATAATATAACCGAGGTTTCTATAATGAAGATATTTAAATGCTGAATAATCGAAGAATGATAGTTTATTATCAAAATTCTCATTACAGTATGTTTTAAATTATCTTCACAAGTTCAAAATAACTCTGAATAATTTTACGGCCATCATTATAGTATTAATTATGTAACAGAATAAGCACTGAAATAATTATCTTTTAATGGACATTATTTATGGCGGCTAATTAAATGAGTGACCGATAATAATATAAAAATATGAAAGTTATATTGTTCATCTCCTCCACGGTTTTCTTATTCACAGCTTTAGGCATAATCCGATTTACGTGGGTGGGTTTTTTTATGATTAACACACTAAGCTTCTACTAGCTTATTGTCTTAATCATATTTCACGTAAGGTACTAGCGTTTCCAATAATGTGATCTTCTGACGCAGCAATATACTGAGTGCCAACCTCATTTGCTGAATTGCGGCATATATAATTATTTTGTTGCGTCTATTTTCTATTTTGTCTGTGTCGCATTGCAAATAAACGTTTTCTTTTTTTCCTTGCTTTCCTTTCCTTTCTTTCTTTTTTATTTTCTTTCTTTCCTTTCTTTCTTTCCTTTCTTTCTTTCTTTCTTTTCTTTCTTTTCTTTCTTTATGTGGGTTCGATTACTGGCTGTCAAATATGCACTATACTTTTATTGCCTTCCCGACTTTAAGGTGTCTCCTAACGTAGTCATTGATTATAATTATGGCTCATTTAAACTAGGTATTCGTAATTCTATATTATTTACACTTTCGTCCTTTTGTATTTACATTCATATATTCTTATTTCTATTCATGACTTATGTATATATTTATCTTATGTACTACTTGCATGTATTTTTTACGTACAGTCGCGATTGAAAATGTTCGTCGCCTTTAAGTCAACTTAAGGATTTAGAAATTTACTCAGAAAACACTATTTGTCCATAAATAGCTATGTCTGATTAACACAATATAATCATGCTAATACATTTATTATAATAACATATGTATTTTGTAATATAATATTGTATATTATATTTACGACTATGTATATATGTATGTATTTGTATATTTATTTGTTAAATTAGTTTGAGTATTCATGTGTCCATTGCCTTTTTCCTGCACCACCTACATCGCCTGATTCCAATTTGTTTTTGATTTAGGTTGCCTGGCAGAGATCGCTTTGAGCGATAAGGCCGCCTATTGTATCGCCTAGAAAATATTGTAAATATGGTCTGTTTTTGTAATTGTATGTTTTGGTGTGCAATAAAGAGTTATCTCTCTCTCTCTCTCTCTCTCTCTCTCTCAAACATATAAATATTATTATCGTTTCTATCTCTCTTAAACACTGAGTGCGGCCATTAGGTCATTAGAAGACAAAATAACGAAAATAAAGATCTTTCCATCCATTTGGCAAACAGGACCATTCCAATACTTCTTAACGATCCGTAAATTTTCTCTTTGGAGTTGCATATTAGAAGATTTAGCGATCCCGCTGTCGTATTAAAGTTATTTATTAAGAGTAAATGCATTTTTAAGTCGAATTCGTTTATTATTTCCAGAACAAGTTTATTCCCTTAAAAGTTCGCGAAAAGAAACGTAATTTAATAGAGTAGAATAAAACTTATCTTACTGATTTGCTTGTTTTAATACAGTGTAATTTTTGTTTACGTTTATAACGGTTATCCAGAGATCACTAGATCAAATCAGACTCGAACGACCATAAAGAAAATATGGAAGACATCTTTAAATTTTAATAAGTTAGAGAAGTGTAATCTATCTAAATAATTAAATGTTAAATAAATTTCTCCCTTTTCTTTCTTCACCATATCCCAATTACTTGGTGTCGGCACAACATGTCTTTTCTTTCCACACTCCTCTACTTTGACATACATCTTCTGTCACACAATCCATCCATCTTTTTTTTGGTCTACCTCTACATTTGTATCCATCCATCTTGTAGTTTAACTTTCTTTTTGTCGCGTGACTTTCATCCCTCCTCATTATATGCCCATACCAACTTAATCTTCTTGCTCTCAATTTTTCAGTCACGGGTGCAACTTTCAAAGATCCCCTAAATGTTAAATAAATAAAATTGTATAATAAAAAAGTTAAAAAAAATACAGATAAATAAAGGACTCGTGTTCTAAATTCAAATATTATTAAAAAACAGCGATGTTTTAAATTCAAATATTATTAACATCTGTGTTCTAAATTTCACGTTAAGGTCACGTCTGCCGCTGGACCGATGGCCGATAGAGCAAACGAGTCCTGGAGTGGAGACCGCGTCTCGGTAAACGTAGTGTCGGATGCCCTCCAGCCCGATGGACCGACGACCTAAGCAAGATCGCGCGTAGGTGCTGGCTGAGGAAATCTGGAAAATGGAAGGAAATGAGGCCTACGTACAGCAGTGACTGCAAATAGCTGACGACGACGGGTTCTAAATTTAAATATTATTATTGAAGAACACCATATGATCTAAATTCAAATAACTAATCTGTAATATGTCTGTGCATTGAAGCTATTAAAAAAAAAGTTGAATACACTATATAAACGATGGAGATTGCTTCTCCATTTGTCGGCTTATGCTAATACTGGGCGGATTTCGATGCGGTTTTTGCTGATCAACAGTACATTTTTAGACTTAAACTCTGCGCTACTTTTTATCCCGGAAATCCCGCAAGAATTTTTCTGAGAATTATTCAAAATGGCCAGATAAAAATTTCCAATGTGACTTTTATCCCGGGTATCCCGCAGGAATTTTCCGGGAGGGGGGGAGGGTTTGAAGTTGTTCGGATGCATAAAAATTTGCTTATTCCGACCCTGTTTCCTGGTTTTGCAAGTCAAGCGTGGGCGAAGACGCGGGCGTAACGTAGTAATAAAATAAAATAAATATTAGTAAAATATTTATCGGCTAGAATTCAAACCTAAATCATTGGTATTAGGTACAGGCGCCTTAGCTATTATTATTGCTACCAGACTTCGCAAAGGTACAACGGCCTCTAATGGCCTTTTTTATCATATAAAACTGGCAGCCTAATTGGAAAAGTCGTGTCGACAACTGCGGGCCGGCTACCGCTTGCGGGCACTTCGATTCGCTTCAAGTGCCCGCTGTCTTTTAGGTTTATCGACACTTGTGCCCGTTCAGTAAATTGTTTTGCGATGTGTATTGCAGCGTGTAACCTGTTCTTTCTTTCGAGATAAAGTATTAAATAAAACTTTAGTTGAATGTTTAGATGGGTAATTTTAAACATTTTCTACAAAGGTGCGTGTGTGAGTTTTTCTAAAATGATTTAATGTAAAATAATGTTTAAACTCATTTATTCATGCTCTATCATATATATATATTCATACTCATTTATTTATACATACTACATACATATTCACTCACTCAGTCCGGATAATATTATTAAACGTTTTAAAAAGATACAAGATAGAGAGATGGGATACAGAAGATATAATGATAAGGAAAGTTTCTTTCTTTTTTTCCCCAGTAGGTCTTTGGTATCCGAACTAACTTAAAAAAAATCTTTTTTGACCAACAAATTCGCTAGAGAGATACGACACAAGTATTTTATACTCTAATATGTCGATTAATATGCTATAACAAACAATTGCGAATTTATTATTTCTATGTCTTGTTCGTCACTTCAATCCGTTGTTTTTTTTTATCGTTTTTTTATGTAATTATAACAATGTTCATATATACTATTAATTGGTTCATTTCTGACTTATATTTATTGTTGTTAATTGGCTTTGTGGAGCTAAGCCGTGACATCATTTAAAGGTACTTGCAGGAGATCAGCGCTGCTTGTGAAACTAGCATTATGCCGAGTAAGACCTTCTTTTGAGGACACCACAATTAATTGTGTGATCTATTATCTTTTATGTTTTTACTAACTTGTCCTATATAAATATTTCTTCTTCTTTTTCTTCATGAGGGAGGAAGTGGACCATCAGAACTCTATAAATATTAAAGTAATGACTATTTCAAATGTAAGTAATATCATCAGCTGAGAGTTATCAGTCAAATATATTATAACCTGACTAGATTCAAGAATGAAACAATCCAATTGTTTTATTCATGGAACTGTAATTTTTAATCTTACCATGTTGTATTTTATTCTTATGAATAATATTTATTTGCTGATTGAAAAATCGTCCCTAAAGCAAATGTAGTAATCGGGCTTTACAAAAAGTTTAAATTTTGAAACACTAATTCAACGCAGATAATTTCCCTTGCAAAATATAGTATTATTGCGAGCGTATACTAATCCTTTGCAGATGTCTTATTACCTCTTTGAATTTGAATGATCTATTGTTCGCGGTAATCACTTTGTTCACGCGCCGTAAGACGTCATAAAACCTTTCCTCTGTTGGTTTTTCATGCGAATTATTGGAAGGCACTAAGCAGACCATTTAAATATTTCAAGATTTATGTACCATGTTTTAAGCAAATAAATAAATTTGAAATTTGAAGAACCAGTGGGCGTTATGTTACTAGGAGGCCATGTCGAATTTACAAATGGATGAGTTTGGTCAATCGGGAAATGAGTCAGTCGTATGCGTCTGACTGCGAACGAAGCGTTACCTAGTGCACTATCGAAGCGAGTATCTTATAACGAAGTCTGCGCGATTTCTGTGATAACGAATTTCTGTCTTACGGTTTGATTTTGTTTTATTTGGCTATACTTGCAAGAGCTTTGAATTACGTGTGTTCCGAGGCTCGGCCAGTCGTCGACGAGCCACGGAATCACACGAGACACGTTGATGTTAAACGACGCTAGACGTGGTCAAAATGGCGCTTACTAGGACAACTGGCGCCAATAATTAAAATGGATTTATTGGATATTATTAATGTTTCCGTACGAAAATGTTGGTTGGCTAGTCTTGATATGACCACATCATAACTTCTAGTAAACTTTGTGATAATTCCAACGGCATTTTAAATCATATAAATGCCCTATAAATTCGTAACAGTATAGAGCTAAATTAACATATACGCCGAAACATAATAAACCCGACACGTCGAATTAAACAATTATTTAAACGACTAATAACTAAATTATACCGGGACTGTCCGATGATTTTAATTAAATCCCGTTTTGGCGGCTTATGGTTATATTTGGGATATGAATTTGTAACAGATGCGACCGGCAACCGAAGGGTTATTTACACGGATAAATATAGAAAATGAGCATGGTCTCATTTAACTGTTTCGAATGAACTTCATGCTTTAATTAATTGTTTTATAATTCACTACAGACTTCTATGCAGTTTTATTCGTGTTTTTTTTTATTGCAGGACTTCAACAGACAAGCAAACGGCCCACTTGATAGAAAGCGTACATTTGCAACACCAAAGGTGCTACAAATACGCTACTGCTCTCTTAAGGGAGACTGAAACCTAATAAAAAAAAATATTTTTTTATCCCGAGCGTCCTTTGTCCGGGCTGTGGACTCGACATTCACCACCACCCCGGACGGACGGCGGCCGGCCCCTTTGCGGGCTGGCCTCACCCTTTGATAGCCCGAGATCTGGGTCTCTCCGGCTCCTCTACCCCACCGCGAGCTAGGAGGAGGCGCGCGGATCCCCGCGTCCCTCCTCTCCGTCCGGTTTCCAAGGGAGACTGGAAGCTGGTCACTAATGTTGGGACATAACTCAAGGTTGTTATGGCGACATACTTTAGACCAGGGGTCCATCCAGTCGAGCAAATGCCCGTCCTGTCTGTGGGTTGTTTTGTCGCCTCTTACGACAGGCCGCCCGGTCGCAGGAAATTGTATTCTTTCTCCGTTCCTGCACGGATAATATATTTGAATGTTGTAAATTATATAATTTTTCGAAATAAAATGCATTTTTTTTTATTTTAAAATAGCCAGCAATAATTCTGAAAATTTCGAGCGTAAATCAAAAAGAGGTACTAAGTAGGTGGTAGTAGTAGGTAGATAGTATTAGTAGGTGAGTAGTAGTAGTAGTGGTGGTGATGGTGGTGGGTAAGTAATATATTAATAAATTAAAATAATAAATCTATTGCAATAACTATTTTATGTAACCTTTTTTGTCAACCTTACTGACCATCGACGCGTGACATCATGAAGAAAGAGAGAGACGTATACGTCTCTCTCTTTTCTTATAGATAAGTTTTATATAGTTTATAGATAAGTATATATACTTATCTATAAACATTTATATGTTTTTATATATATGTATTTGTATGTTATATATATTAAGTATCTATCTATTTAATATATAGAACATCTGTATATACTGCATTTATATATTTATTACTATAATATATGAAATTGTACTATTTATTATATATACCATCATCGTCATTATAATCTCAATTCATTCCTAGATCGCGGAGATCGCATTTTAGCGATAAGACCGGCCTATAATAAGACATATTTTAATCTGCAAGTTCTTTTTTGTACAATAAAGAGATATTGACATACAACCTTGAGTTGCATTCCGGTATTAGCGATCAGGCACCAGTCTCCTTTTAGAGAAAGAAGCAGCGCATTTGTAGCACCTCTGTTGCACGTGTCAATAGGCGAACTTAAGCAATAAAAATATACAAATATAATAAAGTCCTTTATGATTGTTATGTCTACAGTCTTGGGTAAAAAGTCGTCACTTTACTTCCTGGTCCCAGGTGGAAGAACAGCTCTGGTCTTAAATGGCCAGCATATGCTGAGACTGGGTCCAATTTTAGTATTTATTCTATTGTTTTACTGTTTGATGATAATCTGAATTGTTTTTGTTGAGAATAAAATATGTCCTTCTTCCTTCTTTCAAAGCAAACAAAATATTTATTAACATAAATTCCTTTTCTAAGACATTAGAAAAATCTTATCCATTTATTTGGTAACAAAATACAAATGGTGATCGATGTTACACAAAACATAAATTGATAAAAAAATATAAACACCAGAAATACTTTTTGTCAAGTTCAAGGATAATCTGAACTAAGCTCTTACAAAAATAATGTTCGTCCGAAATTATTACAGAAGATACAGCTCTTAGGGTATTTGGCATTGTATTATTACAACTTACAAAGACAAATTCACACCTGCATTTTATTAACTTTCGGCATTTGGACTTCTTTTGTTTACTTTGTGCCAGGTGTCTTGGATTTTAAAAAAACAAACTGATTCTAAGAAATTCGGTCCACGCAGCCGGCCAGATATATTGCATCTGTGCAGTATAAAGCAATGCCCCAATTCAGAGAGGAGGCAGTCGAGCGATAACTACGAGCGAAGCAAGACTTGTGTACATTCGGTTATCTATCGGTCGAGTTCGGTTATATTTGAACCTGTGTTATACGTGTTTGTATACTTCTAATAAACTCTATAACAATTCCAACGGCATTTTAATTCGAGTCTTGCAAGTCGTAACAGTATTTGTTTTTTAGGATTTTATATTCTCAATTAGAACCGCCCGTGATTTCGTTTACGCGGGAGTTGGTCTTTATATTCGTAGCTTGTGTACCCTGCAAGATATTGATGAGGACAGGTCCCTTGCAGGTGTTTTAATGCCCTTTTTGAATTTGAATGATCTATTATCCGCGCTAATCTTCTTAGTTTACGCCACCGCAAGATGTCATAAAACCTTATTCCTCTTTTTTGCATTTAGAAGCCATAAAGCTTATAAATTGAGAATTCAAGGGAATAGTGGGCATGTTGTTACTAAGCCGTGTCTAATTTACATATATATAAGGCCGATAAGTTAGGAATGATTTCGTCTTGCTCTGACTGTGAACGAAGCGTTACCCAGTGCACTTTGGGAGCGAGTATCTTACAGCGACGGACTTTGCGCGATTTATGTGATTACGATCTTCTGCCCTATGGTTTGGACTTTTTATATTCGGTTGTACTCTGTTATATCACGTACATTAAATAATTTATTACTACACAAAAGTAAGGTTAAAACTGAGTAATGCATGTTAATGTCAAAATCTGTAAATACAGAAAACAGAAACATTCGGAGAAGCATCTGCGGACATGTTCAAAATATTACATAAGTTACAAATATTTTCACGTAGCAATTAAGATTTCTATATATAAAATCTTAAGTTTAATGTTAAATTAATTAAGCAATAATTATATCCAAAGTACAACACTCGTCGTCTTATTTTGTACTCCCCTCTAGTGGTTGAGACTAGCTCCCGTGGCGATAGAGCCATGTGCTCTCGCCAGTGGTGCGTCACCCTCATCCAAGGGGGTAACATCACAGACGCACCTCACACATAAAAAATCACCCACATACTCGTAAGAGCTTTAAATTACACGTTTTACTTCTAATAAACTTTGTGACGATTCCAGCGGAATTTTTGAATCCACATCCCACAAATTCGTAACAATATCTAAAAGAACCATACAAGTATAAGGAAGCACACAGTAAAATCAACTGAGATACTTTCTACAAACTTGAAGAACAGCACAGCCTCATAAATTTTGTACGAATGTACCTACTTATGACGTCATAAGTAAATACAAGTAAAAAGAGTCAAGTAATGTATTCATTATTCTTTTAAAAGTTAAACATAACAATACGTAAATATACACATAATATATAAACCACTAAAACACTTTCGTTTGGCTTTGTTGTAGTCAGATAAAAAATATAAAAGAACATATCACATTAAAATTTTTGTTACGAGTTACGGGACTCGAATTAAAATGCCGTTGGAATTACTGTAGAATTTATTAGAACTATACAAACACGAATAACACCGGTACAAATATAACTGGACACAACCAGTACAAACGTTATACAATAAGACGCGCAAAGTCCGTCACTATATAGCTTATCGAATGAACACACGTCTTGTCTCGCTTGTGACCATCGCTAGACTGCCTCACCCCTGCGTTCGGGCATTGCTTTATACTACAAATACAATATGTCTCGACACAATACTTGACCGCGTAACAATAATTTCCAAGAATCCCACCTGGCTAATGACTACCATAAAATATTACAATACACAATAGGCTGTTTTTCTAATTACAAATTTTAAACACAAATTAAACAAAAGAAGTCCAAGTGCCGAAAAGGTGATAAACTGCAGGTGTGAATTGGTCTTTGTCGGTCATAACAATATCATAAAGACTACCTTCTCATCATACATAAATTATAAGCTAGTACAGTGAAGAAATTTATAAATAATCTAATACAATAAAACAAAACTTATCTTATTTCTATTGTATCAAGACTATAAGTAGATCGCCTAGATCACCGTCTTCTATGGGTATGGTGCCCAGAAGGCTGGCTGCGTTTCCTCGCTGGATCGCCATACTGATCCGTTGCCCGAGGTAAGCATCAGCCTTCTGATCACCTGAAGAGTCAATGAGTCGTTTTGATAAATTTGGTAGATGGCATGGCTTTAGGACCCGCAGATCCAAGCGTCTCAACAGCAAACAGCAACATAACTCTCACTGAGGTTTGAGTGATTCAGCTGAGATATAACAAAAAATAAATTTACCTACTAATATAAACACATCAGGACCATCTACTTTGAAAATATTTTCAATTTGTAACAGCTTCAGAAGGTAGGCACTTTGCCAAAAGCTCGCGAGGTTCAGTCCCCCGGACGCAAGCACGATTTATCGAGTCCACGTTTTGCTTTATTTCCTTGTAATACAGCGACAGCTCTGAATGAACAGTATATTTGCACTTAAATTTCAAAAACGCTCTTAGAAATGGGTAATAAGTCTGTGATTTAAAACGATATATACTGTTACGAGCTACAGGACTCGAATTAAAATAAATGCCGTTGGAATTACTATAGTTTATAAGAACTGTACAAACACGTATAAAACTGGTACAAATAAAACTGGATGTAACCAGTTCACACTGCACGATTCAATGCAACTCAACACGCGCAAAGTCCGTCACTATATCGCTAATCGAGAGTACTACACCGGTCTTACTCGAATCGTAGTCATCGTTTAACTGTTCCACCCCTCCGTTCGGGCATTGTTTTATACTAAACTGTATTCGACGGCGTTCGACGAGTTAATCCCGCAGACTTGGCTAGCTTCGACGGCCATAAAACAAGTTCACAAACACTAACAATAGCATGTTTTTCTGGATAAAAAATTCTAAACACAAACTAAAAAAAAATACTTCCTAAATCAAAGAAGGCAATAAACGGCGTTTTACGACGGGTAGGTGTGCGCATTTCTTTGTCGGTATGTAACAATACTAACGTCTAAGTTATAAATAGTACAAGCGATTATAGACTGTGTAACAAATCGCTGCCAGATGGGAGCGTGCCTAGAAGGCTAGCTAGATTGCCGCGCTGTATAGCGATGCTTATTTGGTGGGCGAAATATTAGCCAGCCTAATGATCACAGGTGGCATGAGATGAAAGAGATGATGAGATGAGTTTCTTGCAAATTTCTTTGAAGAAACTCTTTACCGATGGAGCCCACGGACCTAATGTTTCAACTCCAAACGTCACAAATATGTAACCCCTTCCTAAAATTCCATATTTGCGCCGTTTCAGAGCTTCAGCTTTTGAAACAGCGTTACCAGCCTCTAAATCAGTCATTGGAAGATGTGACGGCGCTAGAGTGTCTGCACATATCGTGTCCCAAACAAGCGGCCATCCCATCTTCTAAGGAATAAGTGACGTACCATCCAGTCTCTTACCATCGTCGCGTACCAAGCCATTCGGTTCTAATACGACCGGTACGCCGAAACTGACAAGATCCTGGCGACTGATGTTATTGAGATTGGTATGGCGAGATCGAAACAGTATGCTAGATTGAATTTTTTTTAACTGGCTTTGACTGAATTCTTCATGTTTATTCATACTGCGTCATCATGGACGGTGAAAGTTAATAACTAACCAATTCAATATAGCTTCATAACAGCCGCATATAAATTTCATTGCTATTAGATTTTGGATTCCGAAAATATAGTAGAAAATTACTTAAAATCTCAGGAAATGTGTAATTTTTGTTTCTGAACCAAATCATCATCATTATTAAAATTATATTTTAAAATAAATTTGCGGTAAATGCTCGACATTTACACACGTGTCGAATTGACTAAGCGATTATCCGAAGGCGTCTGCTTTAGGGTTTCCGTTATTTTGGCGTAGAGTTTTTAATTGATTTCAATCTTACCCTAAATCAATTTGTACAGGAGAACACACGTCTTTACGAGTGTTCGTGAAGCCAACAAACTTTATCGTAAGTTAAACGCTTAGCCAACTTGAGATTGGGGGTTGTAGTCAAACAAAAACTGTCTGAAACCAACAATAACATGTGTACTGTAAGAGCGAGCATTGTGTTAACACAGACGAAAGTAAAACAATGCGGTTTGCTTAATTGTCCGTCATTTTGGGAAATTTTAGGCATTTACCATTTACTGTTATTATGTTGAGGTTAATTAAATTGCTATTGTTGTTTTATTACGTTGCCTGTGGCATTTCGCTTACACAAAGATTCAATACATATTATAGACAGAAAGCATTGTATTTTTTCAATGATGTTTAATGTACTACGTACCGGCGGTAGGACCTAAACTCCGACAAAAGACAAATTCACACCTGCATACCTGTTGACATTTTAATACCTTTGTGGCATTTGGACTTCTTGTGTTTACTTTATGTTTAAAATTTGCGATTAGAAAAACAGCCCATTGTGTATTGTAATCTTTTATGGTAGTCATTAGCCAGGTGTGATTCTAGGAAATTCAGTCCACGCGGTCAAGCATACATATTGTATTTTTACAGTATAAAGCAATCCCCAATGGAGGGATGAGGCAGTCGAGCGATAACCACAAGCGGAGCAAGACTTGTGTACATTCGGTAATCTATTTAGTGGCGGACTTTGCGCATGTTATTGAATCGTGCATTACTTTTGGACTGGTTGTGTTCAGTTATATTTATACCTGTGTTATACGTGTTTGTATAGTTCTAATAAAAATCTATAGTAATTCTAACAGCATTTTAATTCGAATCCTGCAACTCGTAAAAGTACTATAGAAGGCGTCCATAACTAGCTTATTTAAACAGTTGTTATGGTTCATGGACAAAAACTTGCTTAGTCTGCGCCGGGCTGTTGTGCAGACTTAACGTGTTTGGATGAAAATTAACTATTAAAAAAAGCCCCCATGTATTTTAAGATGCTGCTCAAGCCACTAAAAAACTCAAATAAAAGTCAAGGGGTGACTTTTCACCAGTAAACTTGTTGTATTCTCGATAAAACATCTTATATTCATTAAATTTTATCTATGCTAATTCATCTCGATGCGTCATCGCTGCAGCCATGTTCAGGCGAATTTAAACTACTCTCCAAGCGATCTAGGGCTGCAAATATTAACAGTTTGGTTAGACGGCATAACTAGTGTTTTGGCGCTGCAGCAAATACATGAGTCAGTCCACGACACGCTCACCCTGCTAAGGGCGCGTTCCCACTATGTCGTAATGATTAATTTATCGTTGGATGACTGTCGTCTCTAGCTGTTCCCATTATAACGTTTGTTTGTCGTTAAATTTTTTATCGTTTAGCGAGACTATCGTAGATACGATACGTGCTGTGCTGTTCCCATTGGATCGCGACGACATTTTATCGTTTCACGGCAGTCGCTTTGTCGTTTACACATCATTAGCAAGCTACAAATCTACAGTCGCGAGGGGGACGGGAATACACGTCTAAACGATGAGACGATATTTTTATCGTGGCTACGATAGATTTTCCGTCACGATTTACTCGTAACGATTTTTTATCGTTTTACGACTGTCGTGCTAGCCGTTCTCACTGTCATAACAGTCGTCACTGCAAAAAATGTCGTAGACGAGAGTAAATCGTGTCGTTCTATATGTGAACACCTCAATTTAAACATATAAGCCACGACACTTAAAACTACACGATTATCTGTCGTCACGACAAAGTGGGAACGCGCCCTAAGGCTCCCGCGTTTATCAAGTTTGAACGTTTTTGTTTTGAATAGCTTCTCTAGTACGTAGTACATCAAACTCAACGCATTTTTATTATCTAAACGGATTCATGACTGACTTTATTGCACACAGATGAAACTTCTCATCACAGATCTATAGAATTAACATAAATGAGGTATAAGGTTTCAATCGTTTATTTCTCAAAAACAATACAGTTCACTTACAGATAAAATACACTATTATTAGTCTAGTAACATACATCGATTATACATGCGTCGTACACATGTAAGCCAATTAATTTAAATAGCAACTATATATACTTTAATACATTATAGGAATTGTTATAATAATAGTGTTTATCGGGTCTTGTGTTTAAATGTCTTTCTCTTTGTCTGCCGATTAAAAAAAAAAAAAAAAAAAAAAAGTACTCCTATATCTAAAGGCAGAGCATTATACACTTTGTGCACCTTGAAATGTTATACTTCTTGTACCGTATTCGGTTCTTGGTGCAGATAAAATCAGTTTTTATTTATTGCTATTCGGAGTGCTATGTTATAGCTTAATAAATATTCATTTAACAATATGGTAGCTTACAATAGGCACATATATATATCTTTACATAGTTAATACTTACTATGTAAATCTATGTCTCAACAATTATCTTAAATTTTTGAATTACCTATCTAGATTGTTCTAATTTAATCTTAAGAAAAATAAACAATAATATTTACCGGTTAACGTACTTTATACAAGGAAAGGCAAATAATAATACTATGAACAAACTGTTAAGTGCCTTAGATTAGTAACTGTAACTGCTGTCTCATGAAGGTAGTAGACCAATATAGTTCCTGCAAATGGCTAAAAGCACGCTAGATAAGCCAGGCGCCGAGCTAATGTTGTTACGAAAATTACTGGCCGCACGGACCGACTACCTGTCTACACCGACTAATTATTTCGTTTTAAGAGTTTGTGTACAGGACGGAATATTTCAGCCATATTTTTATAATCAGAAAATTGTACCAGTTCTATCTTGAGAATGTATGCTGAAATAATGGACTGTCTTTCTCTCTATTCTATTTAGAAGGATTTTTTCGATAGTAGAAACTTTCGAAAAAAAAAATATATACCATCAAGATGTCAAATCTGTCATCACTCACCAGATTTATTTTTATTAATTTCAAGAAATAATTTAAACTAGTATTTTCTTAAGTTTTCGCGACTAGTATGCATAATAAAAGTACGTTTTAACGGTATTAAGCGCAGTAATTTATTTGATTTTTATTATTTCGACGTTTCGGCCACTTTTCAGTAGCCGTGCTCACGGAAGACAAAGATGTTGAGAGTCAATGATTATTGTTAAAGTTTTATTTAGCCTACCGCCAACTTGTGTTCATGTTCATATTAATTATTTACTTTTAATTTTGTTTAGGGATTTAATTTACTCTATGGGAGCCTAGTCTAATTTATCACCGCATCGCAACATGTTGTGGCTTGAAGAGAAGAAGCGGTGCAAGAAACTCCTCAGAAAACATGCTTGGCACTAATAATTTTATAGATAGATAGATAAATAACACTTTATTGTACACCAATACAAACATGAATTTAAAGGCTAAAATTATATCTAGTTATGTACAAAGGTCGGTCTTATCGCTAATACGCGATCTCTTCCAGACAACCCCAATTTATATAATATTAAAATGGGTGGGAGGTATTACGTAGCTTCTTTTTACTTCCCATCCATTTTAATATATTATTCTTCCTGAATCACGGCTACTGAAAAGTGGCCGAAAAGTCGAAATAATAAAAATATATCTGTAACTATTTTGGAAAAACAAAACTTTTATGAAGTCACTAAAACGTATAAAGAGAAAATAACAGGTTTATAAAATGTTGACAGTGACAACTTAATCATAGATTGCTTGAACATTTCTTTTTCTTTGAGCGTTATGGCCTGGTAAGTCGATTAAAACTGCCTTTTTCCGTGAGACCGTAATCGATGTGTTCCAATTTCAAAATTGGCTACTAGTTAATTCTTATCACGGTGCTGGCGCGACCAATGCTCCGTGAAGGCAGCCTGGAACAATATTAATGGGGAACGTGGAACCTCGCGCCTCTAGCTTGGCGAATCGCCAGTACCTACTGCTTCGGCATGATTTAATTTCTGTCAAATTTAACAGAGTGGCTCGAAAGTATGATGACTGAACAGCGTAATATCTCTGTTAGCAAGAACTAGTTTCTATTATTGAATCTTGGAACGATTTATACCAAAAATATAGTGAAAATAGCTGGCTTTGCTACTATATCGGCTTCCTCGCAACGCAGGTGCAAGTCTACTTCTTTAACGCAATTTGTTCTTATTACTTTATTTGGTTTAAATAATAAATCGTAATCAGGCATTTAATAATAATAATATAATATATTTTTTTTTATTTGCTCTCAATAAATGAAACATTTTACACAGACATAAACAATCTTGCATATTAAATTGATTTATAAAGAGCCTGGTGTCTGTATTGGGTGCAATGTGGGATATTGTCTTGTGAATAAGAAAGACCGTGTTTACGCCATAATGGCTAGATTAATGTGACTGCCTCAAATTAATACAATTTGCCTTATGAACTAAAACCTGTTTGATTGATCACCAGAAAGACAAATTTTAATCGTACAATCCACTGCAGAATGTTGCAAGTGTGTGAGAGCTTTTGTGGGGGTGGGCTAATATGTGTATGTTTGAATGATTGTGTGCGTTGTGTGTGATGGTATGTGTGTCTCTATGAGTGAGTGAGTGTGTGTGTGTGGTTGGGTGTATTATTTTAAATATACTTTACATATATAAAATAAAAATAACTACCTGGATGTACATACATTACAGAGAGACAAAAGGATTAATCTTATCTATATATAAAAATGAATGTCTGTCTGTATATCCTTTATAGAATTGTAAACTATACATACGATTTTAATGAAATTTTGTGTGTGTGTTTGAGTGGGCCCCAGGATGGTTTACAGCCACAATTGGAACCGGTAGGTGGCGCTGAGATCGGGTTCTAGAATCCTCCTAATCACATGGACCGACTATGGTGATTTTGTTGTCGTGTGTTTGAGTGGGTCCCCGGATGGTGTAGATTCACAGTTAGAACCGGTAGGTGGCGATGAGATCGGGTTCTAGAATCCTCCTAATCACCTGGACCGATTTTGGTGATTTTGTTTTTGTATGTTTGAGTGGGTTCCCAGACGGATTATATTCACAATTAGAACCGGTAGGTCTGTGGCGCTGAGATCGGGTTCTAGAATCCTCCTAATCACCTGGACCGATTTTGGTTTTATGTCATGAAACAAAGTCTTTTAGGAATTCAGAAAATATGGCGGTACGAAGTTCGCCGGGTCAGCTAGTAGGTATCTAAATAAGAAATTTGGACGAACAAAGTTGAGTTGTGTTCCGGCATTAGTGGCCAGATTCCAGTCTCCCTTTAGACAGTGGCAACGTATGTGTAGCACCTTTGGTGTTACAAACATCCATAGGCGATGGCAATCGCTTTGCATGCGGAGGGCCGACTGGCTGTCTGCTGAACTCCTGTAATAACATAAAATAAAAAGTTCAAAGAAAAAAAAGTTTTTTATTTATTAGCATGGAAGAAGAATTCTATCTTATTCCATGGTATTAATATTGTTTGAAATGTATTTATAGTTTGGAAGGGCTGTGGTATATATATAGCTTCGTAGTAGATTCGATCTTGGTTGGTTAGCATGCTTCTATTAGGCAATTTTCTGGCATAATATGCATATTATTACAATTAACATGTGCTAACGGTAAAGAAGTATATCATGAAGCAACCTGTACATCGAGATAAGCGATGTGCCAAACCAACCAAACTGCCTTGGACAAGTGGCGAGTACATTCTCCGCTCTCCTAAAAATTAGGAGGCTCGAGCCCAGCCGTGGGACTGTATAAACTGATATTGTGCTATTTTTTGTTTTAAGTTGTTAAAATTATGTAATAGAATTTAAAAACATGTATATAATTAGGATAAGAAAAAAGAAAAGCAAGAAAGGAAAGGAAAAGACAAGAAAGAAAACAAAAGATTAAAAAGATCTCTACCCTGACATTGGCGGAGGATGGCGAATAATTTTTTGTTAAAAGTGTTTACTATTTAATGCAAGTTCTAAATATAGTTAAATTAGCTAATGTAATTTATTACGTTTAAACTCTTCTGACCTTAAGTGAAACTAATTTGTGCTGCACAATCGTAAATTTTAGCTAAACTACATTAGCCTCGACTACTTACTTAGTCGTCCGGTGGCTAGCTAAAAACCAAAACTCTATCTGAAACTTGTTACCAACTAGTGTAGTCCATGAAGTTATGAATATTCAAAACTAATGAAGCAGGTCTATTATTTTAGGAAAAATAAACTGTTTTCTCTCTGGATTAGTTTTGGTTTTACTTAAATTAAAGCATATATTATTCACAGGGTATATGTTCTTTGAATTGATTAATTTTGATCAAACTTTTAACAATGTTTTTGTAACTAACATTGTTTTACTTTCAGAAAATGGTAATTTGTTTTTCTTGCCTACGAAATTGGGCTTGGTGAATGTAGTCGTTACACAAATTAACTAATAATCCAAATATAAGGTTTGCAAAACGTAATATTATTCGTTAATTTCCTTTATTACTATTAAATTAACTTATGGAATGACTATAGTATTGTATTTTTCAAACTGATGGTCACTAAATATCTTTAGTCCTCGCAATTCTAAAACATACTGCTGATTCTCTAATTAGTAAGTACATATATGTGTTATTTCTTATTTTTACTTATTCTTGGAATGTTTCTTATTATTAATTGTCTTCACCGCCATTTTTGTCTTAGTATTTTCCTTAGTTCAGGGGGTTGCCTAGAAGAGATCGCTTTAAGCGCTAAGGCCGCTCTTTGTTCAAGATTTACTGTACTTCGTTTTAAGAATATAGTTTTAATTTTTTGTGAACAATAAAGTGTTTTCATTCATTCATACATTCATAGATTTATTTGAAGCATTTAGTTTTAGTCATCACTTTCTTTCCTTTCACCCTATCCTAATTATTTGGGGTCGGCACAATATGTCTTTTTACTTTCATACTTCTCTGTTCTAACACAAGTTCTCTGTTACACTAGAAGTCATTATGTCATCTTTCACACAATCTATTCCTCTCTTTTTTGGTCTTTATATAAGTACCCGTCAGTGTTTTAGTATTTTGTTTCTAAGTTCGCAAAAGCTACTAATGACATTTGGGCTGAGTATACTCGTAGATAGGATGTTTTAACTATAACATTACTCATAATATAAATACCAAGTGCAGAAAAGTAAATATTAACCTCAAAGCCGAAAAAAATTAAGAAAACTTCGTAAATTTAGTTACCAATCTAAAATGTGTAGTGATACACCAAGCATATGGCAAACTTAATTTTTTATTCCTATACATCGAAGTGAGCAAGTAAGAAACATTTGCTTTTTAAACTTCAGTAGTAAGTTCATTCGAGTTCCAAGTTATACGGTCTTGCTTGCGTAATTTACATAGATTGTTCCGGAAAGTTCAGTTGAAGCAAACAGTGTTCCAAAACGTAGTTCATTCTTCTTGATTTGTTTGCTCTTGGTACGTTAACAATCATCTTTGTGAAAGAAAGAAAGAAAGAAAAAAAATATTTGAAGAAATAGCGAAGTACTTACATTGCTAACATGTATTAAAAATAACATACTTTGAGAATTTGTACCCCGCATTTTCCGCAAACAAGGTTTGCATTCAGCTTGTTGCTGTGCCGGCACAATATCCAAAAAAAGAAAGAAAGAATTGATAATGTCAAACAACGTTTTCACCAAAAAAAATTAGGCTTGTTGTCAATAAACACGATGTCCTCTGATGTTTGCACACATTCCAAGGACCAAATCGCTATTCTTTGATAATTACTGTCGCTCTCCCTTCTTTCACCTTGTCCCAATTATTTAGGGTCGGCCCAATCTTTTCCTTCCATACTCTTCTATTCTAACATAATGTTACATGCCGTCAAAGAAATGCGCATACCTGCCTGTCGTAAAATCGCAGTTTATTATCTTTCCTGCATTCGGAGTTCTTTTCTTTACTTCGTGTTTAAAATTTGCGATACAAAAACATCCTATTGTTATCGTACTTGTTTTATGGCCGTCATTAGTGTCGAACTAATCCTCGTTGTTATTGCATTACGTCGAAGCTTGCCAGGTGTGCGGATTAACTCAGTGAACGCGGTCCTTTGGTGTATTGTTCAGTTTAGTGTAAAACAATGCCCGAACGGAGGGTGGGGCAGTCAAGCGACGACTACGATACAAGTAAGACGGACATTCGATGAGCGATATAGTGAAGGAATTTGCGCGTGTTATTGAATCGTGTCGTTTGTACTGGCTGTGTGTATATTTGTGCCTGTTTTATACGTGTTTGTACAGTTCTAATAAAGAGTTTATTAGAACTGTACAAACACGTATAAAACAGGCAGAAATATACATATAGTAATTCCAAAGGCATTTTAATTCGAGTCCTGTGTAGCTCGTAACAATAATGACGTCCTCGGTCACACTGAACACTCAAGTTTAAGAAATAAATTAAGATATCTTACAATTTGTATTACAGATCACGTCATTATTGGATCTAGTGAAAGTTCCCAGTAACGCTTTTTTTATTAGCTAAGAAAATCAATTAAAAACCTATTGTGTAAAACTGATACCTATCTAAGAAAAAATGTATTACAGATCACCTCAACATTGGATCGAGTGATCAGTTAACAATATCTCAAAGCCATTCCAACTTTATAATAGTTATTGGGTTTAGGATGAAGCAAACAGTACTAACCCGTTTCAAATTTAATAGATAATAAGTTAATACACTCGGGTGCCCGGGATATCTCGCCGTCACAGTGGGATCGATAACGGGGATTTATTAGCAAATTGCCCACTTTGGTTCCGGTTTAACCACTGTTAGATATAATTGCGGTTGAATGATAATTAGCAGTAGATCTCTTCCGCAAAATATAATTTATTATTTAAAGTACACAAAATAGTTACATATAAAACCTTAAATTTACACCAGCGCACCCATCGCTACCTTATCTGATGCTATCGTTTATTAACGCCGACTTAAAACGTATAATTATCTGATTGGAGTAGGTAATATGGGCTAAGTGTTAATCCTAGTAAAACCCAATCTATTATCACTGGAAGTAACAAAATGATTTCTAGGATTGACTGGTCCTCATTACCACCTTTCATGTTTGATGCGACTGTTATTCCTATAAGTGATACTATGAAGAACCTAGGAATTCACATAGATAAATCGTTATTGTGGGGCCTTCAGCTTCAGAAAATGAGTCAGAAAATATTTGCATCAGCTGCTTCTCTTCGCCGTCTGCAATATTTTCTACCATTCACCACTAAAATAGCGCTGGCGCAATCGCTCCTTCTTCCTATACTTGATTATGGTGACGTCAACTATCTAGATCTTAACCAGAACCAATTAGATAAACTTGAGCGACTTCAAAATTTCTGTATACGATTCATATTTGGCTTGCGCAAATATGATCACATATCTGAATTTCGCACAAAGCTCAAATGGTTGCCTATCCGACTTCGTAATGCTCATGTTTTGTCTCTTCTTTATAACGTACTGTTTGATCCTAGGACCCCTTCTTATCTTAAAGAACGTTTTCAGTTCTATCACAGTGATTCGAGGTCTTCGAGATCGTCAGAAAGGTGGCGACTTAGGACACCGATACATTCTACGGAGATTTACGCAAGAGCGTTCTCTGTCCAGGCTGTGCATCTCTGGAATGCTCTGCCGGCAGATGTCCGGTCTGCTAAATCTACCCATTCCTTTAACCGACTTGTGACTTGTGGGGCACAATTTAACTATATAGCGTGTTTGTTGTTTGTTTCGTATGTCAATG
This sequence comes from Dendrolimus pini, assembly GCA_949752895.1. Taxonomy (NCBI): domain Eukaryota; kingdom Metazoa; phylum Arthropoda; class Insecta; order Lepidoptera; family Lasiocampidae; genus Dendrolimus; species Dendrolimus pini. The sequence continues at coordinate 2,925,795 of OX457144.1, forward strand.
TACGTATATATTTTTATAAATATGTATAATATATGTATTATAATTATTTTATTGTTATATTTATTAATATCTATTTCAACTGCACGCCAACGTTATCTATGTAAAAAGATCTTGTCCATCCAAAGGTTGCCTGGTAAAGATTGCTTATAGCAACAAGTCACCTTTTAGTAAGTAAGTTTTTTGATGCTCCTTTCAAGACAAGATTATGTTATGTTAGTTTTAAATTTGTTAACAATTATACCTACACTATCCAGTGTAATTTGTCCTAAATAAAAAAAATGTAATGGATAAAAAATAAATAAGTAAATAAAGAAATAAAGAACGGGTAATTTTTGCTTGATATAAATGTAAATAGTAGTGATCTAGGCCATTACTATTTCCTTTATTAAGACATGAAAAGGGTTCTGAGTGCTGAAATATATAAAAATAAAAAAATAATTCGATGCGGCTTGTTGTGGAAATTTGACTTCAACACAGCACCTTGAAAAGTCGGATTTTGTTTATGAAAAGAATTACGTAACTTATTCAGAAGACCAATTCCATTTAGGGAACAAGATGAAACGTGCCATAAGACAATCTTATTAGAGATAACTTTGTCCGTCCGTAAACAAACACAAGCATGGTTGTGGTGAAACGCCGGCGTTTCGCTTTTGCGCCAACAAAATAATTGGTCCAACCCACCCGGTGCCCCGTGACGTGTATTCCACTGCCTAATTTGTTTGTCCAACCCTTGCAACGCTCGGTTGAATATATGAGGCAAATTTAATAACTACTCAACTGAAATTGTAGAGGTTATGCTTAAAAGAGGCAGTAAATATAACCTAGTGGAAATTAAATTCCCTTAAGTTACATTTTAGACATCACAATGAAGAAATACAACCAAACAACCTAATACGTTAATTTTATTGTCATACTAGAATTTTCCTTGTGGCTTAAAATTTTAATCAGGTGTTTTTAAATATGTAAAACTTTAATACAGTAGAACCCTTAAGTCAAACTTGAAGGGTTGGGTTGAAACCAAAAAAATCGAGGTATAGAGTTTTCGACTTTAGCGAATTTTGGTAAGGAAACATTCAACTTGTAGAGGTTAAGATTTATTCAAATAATCGAGTTGTAAGTGTTGTAAAATCAAATAATGCTATGTTCGAGATACAGAGGGACAATTTATTTTTTGACTTATACAGGGAAAATAAGTACTGAATTTTCATATTACTCACTTATTATAGAGTTTAGATTTCGCGCAAGGGGAAAGATTGAAAAGGGAACAAAAAAAATTCGAGTTTCTACTGTACTTAAGTTTGTTGTTGAATTCACTACAATTACAAAGAAACTTATTCAATATAATGTAGACAACTGCACATCAAAATATAAAGAAAAGTTGCAGCCAACCCGATTTGAAGAACGTAATGAATGACAGGTGGGCAACCTGACAACGTATTTGTTATTGAATTACAGCGATGGTTAACTACATTGATTATCTATTTCGTTAATCCGTCTATTCCAAGTAAACGACGTCATTTATGGTATAAAAAGTATCCTAAGTTATGCCCTGTGATATAAGTTAGCTCCGTTTCGAATTTTCCGTTCAGTAATATTTACGTGATACTTTAACAGACAGAGAGTTAAAATTCTAAACATTTCATTTTTGGAATCTCCTGGTCCGAATTATCTCTCATGATTTTTCGATTTTATAAATGTATGAACTCGAACCATATATAGATTTATTATAGCGTAGATTTCTACCGAAGGTCTTTTAAGTACTGAAGCCTAAGCTGCAGTCTTTTATGGCTAAGGTGTTGAGATAGCTGGCTACCTTACGTAAGCTAAACGAGGAATAAATCTGAAATTTCGTATTTATAATTATAATTTTTGTCGAATATATCGTATATTACTTCATCAGAGAAATGTTGATGGGATTAGGATTAGAAAAATATAATGGATATAATTCTATGCCCACGAAGAGTTAAAAAACAAGGTTCTAGTTATTAATAACATGTTAAATGTATAGTAGAAATATTGTTGGTAAATTTAGCAATATTGACTTTATCATACAAATTTTCTCATGTGCTAAATGTTGTAAGTTTCAACAAATTATTGAATATCTCTCGTGGTGCAATTTATACCATTTCCTTACAAATTTTAATCGGCCTTTGTCCTGATCAAATATCACAGAAAAAAGAGAATTTAAGAAGGGAATGCAAATATAATATTTCTGTCCAGAGTGACGAAGGAGAATAATTAAGAAAAAACCTTCTCGCAAATGGACTGGCAGAAACCAAGCGGCTATTCTTAGTATGCAAACTATTTTGGAGTTCTAATGCTTACAGCAGTCAGAAATAGTTGGATGTCTAGTACATGGGCTCATGAGCCACCATACACCGGAGTGACTAGCTGGCGATGAATTTATAAGTAAACCAATACAGAAGAAATTGAGTTATCTAAAAAGGATACAATAAAATTGGAGCCTGGTAAAAGTTCAACAGATATTTCGAAATGACGCATCGAGAATATTCCAGAATAATTCAAGTGAACTTGAAGATATTGTAGGCCCCGCTGTTTGCCACTTTCTCGGGTAAATGAGCAGCGTTCATTAGTCACGTCTCCGAAAGATAGGTCAGTGCGATAATTCCAGACCCTAAGTAGTTGCTGTCTGACAACTTTGATATCTTTGTTTATTTTGATCACTCGGAAAGGGCCCTCGAGTGGGGTTGCCAGAGCAATGAAATATAATTCACGAAAAAATTCCAAACATGATCGACAGAAAAATACTTTTTGCTGTCGTTTGTTTTGTTTGTTGTCATCGTCTGCCAATCACAGACTATTGCTAGAAATTGGCCTCCCCAGTTTGTGTTACCTATAGAGTTCTTCCGATTCCTCATCCAGCGTTCATCAGCGATCTTCCACAACTGAGCTACTTACGCCTGAAAGGTTGTTCTATACTATGTTAATATAGAATACTGCAATCAAGTTAAATACAAAATACATTGCGGGGGAGACATCTCTTGAATGGGTGGCCTTATTATATATCTATCTATTCCAAGTAACTGTATAAATGGTGAAATATATGATATCGTTTTTGAGGGTGATTAACTATTAATAAATAAATTGAAGAAGGAAAGGATGTACTAAGACTACTAGATAAAAAAAAACTAGATTATGGTGTTAAACCCATATAAATAATACATACATATAAATAATAATTAATTCTAGGTCTATAAAATTATAAATATGTGAAGCTTTTTTAGCAAAATCTTAAACTTTTATATACTTGTTTCCTTCAATTGCTGACATTTCGGACAGCATTAACTTACTTAAAATATGCCGGGTAAAACTGTGTAATGTTTGGATAATTTTAATATATGGCAACCCTATTCTTGAGTAACACAATTGTTTATCTGATGGCGCTATTTGTTGGAAACTTTGTGGGAAGTGAGGCAAGATATAGATTATTAATATTTGAAAATACAAAGAGAAAGGATAAGCAGTCTCTAATAATAGTCATATGTGAGATGTAACATCTATTGAAGACTTGTCGTTATCTCTGAAAATACCTTGGCAATCAAACTATTAAAAACGATTATATATCTATTAAAATGTTTTTTAAATCAACAACCTAATAATAAATAAACCTTATAATTGTAGCCATGAAAGTGTTAGTTATACCAAATATGTATTTTTTATTTTTCTTTTACTATATTACTAAATTAATAAAAGTATTATAAAACACGTTTTTGGCTAAATATTGTTAACAGTGAGCTAATATTTGACTTTTTTGTTTCAGGTAAAACAGCCCAACTATTGTGATGAAATGGACATGCGAGAATGGACCAGCTGGCTGGTTTTCCTCTTGATAATCAGCCAAACTGGCAGTGATTGGCTTACATGCGCCGAAATAGCAGAATGCCACTGCAAATGGTCTTCAGGCAAAAAGACTGCTTCATGCGTTTCAGCTGGCTTGAAACAACCACCGAAATTGGCGTCAGAAATTCAAGTATTAGATTTACATGGAAATTTATTTAAAACTCTAGGAGCAGATGCATTTTCTAGTATAGATTTACTTAATTTACAACGACTGAATCTTAGTTCAACGTTCTTAAAATCATTACATCCAAATGCCTTTAGAGAACTAACAATCATGATAGAGCTAGATTTATCCCAAAATGAACTTCGTCAACTATCGCCTGATACATTTAGAGGCATGGATAGGTTAAGATTATTGATTCTCAACGAAAATCCTATATCACATCTGGTGGCAGAACAGTTTCCACCGCTTCGCTATTTGAAGAAATTAGAAATTTCCCGATGCAAACTACGGTATATACATCCTTTTGCATTTGTTAACCTACAAGCACTGGAAACTGTACACTTACAACAAAATTTTCTATCGTTTCTCCACGAAGACACATTAAATCTGCCAATATTAAAAACACTAAAACTCTCAGATAATCCTTGGCACTGCGACTGCAGGTTACGTGAATTCCACGAGTGGTTTCTAAACAGTAATTTGGGCAATGAAGAAGTTTATTGTAACAGTCCAGATAGAATTTCTGGAGTATCTTGGAAAAATTTAAAGAGGAAAGACTTGTTTTGTCCACCATCAGCATATACAACACCTACCGTCATAAGGACAGAAAGTGGTGCTGATATTTCTTTTGGATGCTTCGTACTCGGTGATCCGAGGCCTAAAGTTAGTTGGTTTCTACATCATAGTGCAGTCCAAAACTGTTCTGATAAAACTAGTGAAGTTACAATAATAGAGTATGCTATTACAGACTATGATGAGTATAATAGTGATTTTTTAAATAGAACTGCTAAGTGGATAAATGTGACTATTAGTAATGTAACTAGTGAATTATCCGGTGAATGGAAATGTCGTGCGGAAAGTTCTGTAGGAGAATCATCTGCATTCTTAACTCTTTTTTTACCTAAAGCTAGAACAGCTACTGCTAGAGTAGCACCAAACTATTCAACATTTTTACTTATAGCTGGATCGTTATTAACTATGACAATGGCAGGTTTCATATCAGCTTGCATATGCTGGAAGACGAGACGTCGAAGAGTACCACCTAGTAGAAGTTTCACGGACCAAGAGAAGAAACTTTTAGATACGTCTTTAGCTGTTAGTTGTGACAGAACCAGTGGCGATTTGGGATCGTCTTATGGTTTTGAAATGTTAGATAGGTCCATGTCAATGGAAAGTGATGACGCGAGGTGCTTGGAGCCTGTCCAGATTACAATTGAAGGGCCTCCTGGTAGCTTTCCACCTCCACCTGCAGAATTTGCAATACCAGCTCCTTACGGAAACATTTACATTTCAGTTCAGGTATCTGGGCACAATGATGAGTATCCTGATTTATTAGGAGGTGGATCAACATTACCTAGAAGAAGTAGAACTTGCTTTTTGAAGTCTGCGTATGACAATATGGGTCCTAGGATAACCGCTGCTGGTAGTTCGACTTGGTCACTTCCAGGTGCAAAAGTAGAAAATAAGAGCATCGAAACAGACTTGACTGTACCGTTATCTACGTTTTCAACAGAATTTACAGCATTATAAGAAAAATATTACTTTGAAGTTACGATAAAAGTTCAATAACAAACTTACTTTTACTAATAAATAAAAATACTAATATTGTTTTCGTTGCATTGCAATTATTGCATTCGTTTTTCAATAATAACTTTCTTTTTTTTGCAATTGTAACGCATAATTAATATTACATTTTAACTGATTTAATGGCGTATTTAGTTTATATAGTACATTTACAAATTAAATTGAATCGTTCTATTACAATGATAATTGAAATGTGTTTGTAACTACAGTTTAAAGTTGAAAACAATTAAAATTAAACTCCCGCTTAAATCCGTTAAAAAGTAATAATTCTTAATGAAGTCATTAATATTGTTTATTATATTGTAAAGTGGCTAAGGTTGTTTGTTTCTTTTTTCATTGTTAATTTGTACTGTATCTCCTTTATAGTTGAGTATGTCTCGTTTTAATAATTTGTATGGTTTTAGATATTTGGAATTTTACCTTTATACAAGGATGCTTTGATGTTACTTATTTATATTTTAACTGCAACTTGTTAAAATTAATCACATATCAAGTACACGTGTAAATAACTTTGATTATAATAATTACATATATATTCTTTGTGAATAAATTTTGTGTTTTGTGTAAATTTTATTGTATTAAATTTTTATGAATAGAGTTTGAGATTTCAAAATGTTATGTTTATCTGAATAAATAGGACTGACTGTAGTTTGTATACGAAAAGGTTTTGTACTGGTCGGTTTCTAGAAAGTATTTATATTTTCTTTAGTAAAGTTTTTTTTTGAAAATTGACTCAAAAACAATAAGGTCAAAATCAATCCTGATGTCCAATGTTATTTTAATATAAATATTATATATTTCCGATCTAAGCAAGTTATGATTTATAACATAATTGTCTCCTTTGTAGTTGATACTAGTAATATTCAGAATAAATTAAAATATGATTTATGTGCACTATAAATCGAGCTAATGATCAAATATAAAACAAAACGATGTGGTTTTATTCTGGAACAAGAATCGGTCGTCATTAGAGGCTTGAAATGTAAGCTAGAGATGTATATGGCGAATTAAAGACTGACTTAAATGAAATGCAGCTACCAGTTCACGAATGCAATTTTAGCATCATGTCATATTTATATGACAAAAACCTAAAATTTCTCTGAGGACCGATTGCCGTTGTAGGATATGGACCAAAAATGGTTTTTACGTCTATGAAACCAGTACAGAAACTTATCTTAGAGCCTAAAGAGTGGATTTTATCACAATAAGGATTTACTACTGAAACTTTTACCACATACAATATTCTCTTCTCGGCTTTTTGTTTTACCAAATAAACGTAACGTCAATATTAATTCGATTCATTCTTAGATCCGGTCTGATCCAACTTGCCTTGGACATCCAAAAAGCATGTGAAAACCAGTCTCGGGTATGTTCGGCTGATAGATGCACGAAGGTTTCTTCCTACACTTGAATCTATGCATTACTTTTTACTTTAAGGGCCAATTTTCATTCATCAGATAAAGATATTCACAGAATAAAGCATAGCACGTGTCCGAGATGACCTAAGTTGCACTGTGAATTTAAGTTAAATACACTTGCTCAATAGTTACACAGATTTATAGAACTGAACTGAACTTTAAACACACATTTTTTTTATGTAAAATGTATTGCAAACAATATTGTGTATATATTAGGAGACAGCGCCATCTAGTTTTGCATTGGTAGAATTATTTATATTTAGAATAGGGCTATCTCCGACAACACAGAAAAAATAAAAATCTCAGTATGAATAAAACAGTTGAATGGTTTCACTTTTGAATTCGCTCAGGTTATAATTTATTCGACTGATAACTTTTATGTGATGATTGAAAACTCGTTAATGACTAAATAGACACATTGTCATACAAAGTAAAGTTTCAGTATTAAAATGGAATCTTCTTTAGTATTAATAAAATACTTCATATACAAAAAATTTAAAAATGGTCCTTAACGAGTCGGATATTTATTTATAAGATTTTTAAATACAAGTTGCTTTGAATCTAAAAGTATCAGAATAAAATGAGCGCAACATGATATTTGGCATTTTATTTCAACCATAAAGTTTATTATTACCTACTTCAAAAGACATACTAGGTACTTTATGTACAGCAGACAAATTAACAGTTCACCTGATGGAAAGTAGTAAACGTCGCTTATGTATTTTTGCATCACCAGAGGATTATAAACGTGCTTCTAGCCTCGAAGAAATAATATAATAACACCATTTTTCAAAAGACTCCCATATTTTCAGGGAACACCTCAACTTGGAGCTCTTTCTAAATGACTAGGGCTTAAATGCCACTTTGCACATGTAAATTTTGTATTGTTTGTTGAAAGTATTATTATACATTATACAAAATAAAACCTAACCTCCTTGGGTATATTTCAGAACATTTCACTCCATAATTGAAAAATTAGAGAGAATAGGATGGGTATTTATTACGACTTTGACAGCGAATATCTCCCTAACTGTTGACTTAAACAAAAAAAGGCATTAAAGATAATTATTATTTATCTTATAAATAAAAATCAATGTTTGTATGTTTGTCCTCGATGCGCTCCTAAACCATTAATCAGATTGTGATATAATTTTGGTAGGGTATTCTGGGGACGCCCGAAAGGGTTTTAGGCCCAAAAATATTTATATATAAACATTTTCTATTCACGTGTATCTCACTGAACTCTTCCTAAATGATTGAAGTGATGTTGATGATAAGTCCCGGGATGATTAGACTCACGATTAAGCCAGGTAGGTGACGCCGCTGAACTCCTAAACGGTGGGACCGATTTTGATGAAATTTTTCGTGTTTTTTTTCAGTTGAATTCGGGAATTGTTTAGATTCATAATTTATCTCGTTCGATGTCGCTGCAATCGGGTTCTAGATTCTTATTTTTTAAGGGCAAGACAACGTCTGCCGGGAAATATGAACGAGGTTTACACGATTGTCTATAGGGATTATATAATAAATAATTTCTTATAAAATTTGTACATAGAGAATCAGTAGTTTCAGAGACAAAAAAAAAACTGTGAAAAGCATATACAAACAAATTAATAAATATGACGAATTTATAAAGGTTTTGTTATTGCCAAGAGGGCTACAAAATCCTAAAACAACTAAATACATAAATAACACTGCATATGAAATTATACTAATTTCTTATGACTGTATATTTTTTTAAATGATAAATAGGTTCGCGTTTGACCACGATCACGACTAATGTCGAACAATAATGCATTCGAAGATGGAGCACGCTAATTTAGATAGTACCTATTCACAGAAGACTTGAAGTTACCCGGATTGTATTAATAACATGATTGCAGCAGACAGGCAGACCATCTGATTTAAAGCGGTTACAATCGCCTATACATTTGTAACACAAAGGGTGCTAATGTGCTGCCGATCTCTGAAGAGAGACTGGATCCTGGTCACTGATACAGGAACATAACTCAAGGTTGTTATGATGCCATACTCCAGACCAGGTGGTGGCTATCCAGACGGGTATTTACCCTACCACTATGCTTTGCGTTATTTTGTCGCCTCTTACGACAGGCCTCCTTCGAAATGACAACACGCCACCTGTTCCTGTCCTGTGCGATTTCTTGCCCGTTAAGGGCTTGAAGCTCACACAGGTCAGCCTCCACTCTGTCCCTCCACCGGTACTTGGGACCGCCTATCGCCTATCCGATCGTCCCAAATAGGCCCTCTTCACGGTTCGATCTCTCCCATCCGTCCCACGTGACCGAGCCAACGGAGGTGGTGAGATTTTATTTCTCTTAGTATGTTAGGCTCGACCACGAGGTTTTCAATTTCGACGTTGGTATGTATGTATGTATTTTATGTCTTGCTGGGCTCTTAATAACAAGACTTCAAATAAACTTTAAACTCGGACTACAGTAAAAATGAAAGCGGAGGTCGGACGTGTAAATGCAGTATTGAAGGCAAAGGAAATAAACCCGATGAGAAATCGCTACAAAATGAAACAAAACAGAAAAGTTGATGGCATTTCTATAAAACTGTACGCTGCGTTTCTGAGATAACGTCCGGTGACTTTGCTCAACTTTGCTTTTGCTGCAAGTTTATTGGACGCCATTTTGTCGAGACATCTTACGCCAGCGATTGGGTGTTTATCCGCTTCTTGGTGCGTCGTACAAATCGAAACTAGTAAATAAATATGAAGTAAGTTTTTTATATTATTTTTGAAGATAACTTCTTATGAGAGGGTAAACTGCTTCGTTACGTAACGCTTTACGGCGCCAATTTGTCTGGCTTCCCTTTCTCTCACGCATACGGCAGCGGTAGGCGGGTTCCTTCTCTCTCACTCTAACCCACAGCGTTAGCCGTATTTCAGTAATTAGATTAAATAATTATACTAATCATGTACGTACATACACAAAATACACATATTCAAGAATAAAATATATTTTATAATAAATAAAATATTTTTTTAACTTTTCCTTACATTGTATAACTTAAACTAATCTGTTTAAGTTACCACTCCTGTCGGGCATCCCGAGACGCACACTTTTTTATATTATTTAATGTGAAGTTGTATTACGTATTGACGAAATTGTGCGAGCTTTACTTGTGGTAAATAGATATTTTTTGCCCATGAGAGCAAGTGGGTATGATTGGACGTATAACAAGTTTTTTTTATGGATGTATAGGTTTGCGTTTGACCACTGTCTCACCTGATGTTGAGTGAAGACGCAGTCTAGGATGGAGCACGCTTACCTAGAAGATATCCATTTACTCGTGACTTGAAGACTTCAAGATTATTTTTGTCTGTCTGACTTCCCTTCCTCTCACGTTAGATTAGTTTAAGTTATTACTTCTGTCGGGCGTCCCGAGGCGCACGCCGTCTGATTTTTTTATTACAGGAGTTCAGCAGACAGGCATACGGCCCACTTGATGAAAAGCGGCTACCATCGCCTATGGACATTTGCAACATCAAAGGTGCTACAAATACGCTGCTGCTCTCTTAAGGGAGATTGGAACCTGGTCACTAATGCCGGAACACAACTCAAGATTGTTATGGAGACATACTATAGACCAGGGATGGCAGCCATCCAGTCGGGCAAAGGCCCTACCACCTGGCTGTGGGTTGTTTTCTCGCCTCTTACGACAGGCCACCCGGCCGAAGGAAATTGTATTCTTTTCCGTTCCTGCACGGATAGATCTCAAGTCTGTTAATTTATTTCCTACAAAATATAAGAGTGAAAAAAAGAACTTAACTCTACGTGAAAAAGCCGGGAGCCCAAACTAAAGAAAATCCTATATATATAATATATAATGCAAAAAATGAGCCTCACATAATCAGAAAAAGAAAGAAAGAATAATACTTTTTTGAAGGAATAGCGACGTAATTACATTTCTTACAAATTGTATACATAGCATATTATGAGAATTTGTCTTAGACCATTAAACCATGGACGAGCCTCGCGTCTAATTTAGCTAACAAAAAATTCAGCCATTTGCTGCGGGGGGAAGAGTAAAGCACACATTGAAACAATCGCATACACCCAAATATTATTTATGTTGTCATAAACGCAAACATGTACAAATCTTCAAATTGGTTTAGAGACAGCGTATATTTACACTCGTTACGCACACAAAGACGACTCACACATTTCAAAATACAAGAAATTGCCATATCATTATTCAATTTGCCTCGTAATTTAATCATAATAGACTAAATATTCATTATTATTTTTTATTATAATATTGGAATATGAAATAAACTTTAATATTGTAATAATTAAACAGTACCACATAGATGATTTATTAAACTAGCACTAGTTGAAATAAGATCATAGTTATTGTGTGATGAAAATTGTGATGTGTGATATTAACACTTTCACAATTTTATGTAAATCCTAATCGCTAAAAAAATCCATGAACATAATAAATAATTATGTACATATAATTCAAATATTTACTTGCAACGTAATTTAAATGCCCTTTATTTTGAGGGAAAAAATGCTGGTATCACTATTGTACAAAACTGTGAATTTCATAGGGATAGTAAATATCGATACTTTAATGTCGATATTTTAACTAGGAAAAATAATTTTGAATACTATAGATATGATGACAGTGGAATTAAACTAAAGTATAAGTTTAATTCATTTATTTTATAGTATTCTTCTTAGATATTCGCGACTGTTACACATAAATTAAACTAAGTTATTTACGGTTTTAAGCGCGATATTTATTTATTTTGCCAACGTTTCGGCTACTTTATAGCAGCTGTGATCACGGTTTAACTCGAGGCTACATATCAATTAGTAAGGTTTAAAAAATTATTAATCCGAGCGTGGGGCGGTTTGTAACGCGTCTCGCGGGAGAAGTGAGCGCGCGCGGAACACGCCGCGCCCCCATCTCGACGGCATAACGGCGGGCGAGAACCCTTTTCCCGGGTAACCATGGCTGGAAGCTTTGATGTCTAGGAATGTGAAACATACTCAAGCCGAAGCATTGATATGAAATAAAAGAATTGATATAGTGAATATTAATAAAATTTATTAAATGAATAAAACATAATATCAATAAATAAATAAAAAATAATATCATCTAGTAGTAAGAACCCTTCGCTGCAATACCGTTAACCCTATGTTCACAAAGTAGGTTATATAGAAGCGCTGATCTAGAAACAGGTAGACTCTCAAAGATCGGTGTATAATATATATAATCATTTGTAGTAATATTATATTGTAAGTGTAAAATATTATTGTTTTTATGAACAATGACAAATATATCAACTCATGACAGAAGCTCATCACCTGAGTACGCCTTGCCTTTAAGCCAAAAGTATTTCTATGAAGATTTCATAACAAATTATATAATTTTGTGTAAGGCACCCCTCCTTATCCACCCGGCTGATGCTATGCCACATCATTAGCTATCAGTAAACGAGCTCACATCAAGACTAAGGAAGAACCTCCAAACTTTTAATTATATTTTGTTGAAACAACTATAAATATTATCTAAAGCTACGTCGGTTCACAACGTACTATAGCTGGCGAGAAGAACCGACAAGAAACTCTCCAGCAGTACGTCCTAACATTTTAGAAAACACATTTGGAGTGCCTTAAGTGTATAATGAATTGGGAAAACCATAAGACTTGAGTAAACGTATCACATCAAAGTCACTCTTCCAAAATATCAAATAAAATAGTAAATATGAGGAATAATACCTCAGCGACCTCCCCAGATACAAGATAAGAAGAGTATCACAATGAAGTAAAGATAAATTTTAAATAAAGATTAAGCAGTGACACCCTCTACGTCTCATGAAATTCCCATTAAGTTATTAGTGTAAGAGTTTCAGGATGTTCCTCCGTGAATATGAAGTAAAGATAAAGGTAAAATGGAAAGGTTTAAATTGAAATAGTCATGAAATGGTGGTACTCTTCATCAAGGGTGTCAACATCAGTAATACTGCTCATATATAATTTCTTATTAATAACCCTGTCTAATTCAGTCAGGATTTTCAAATTTGTCCAAATAAATATAATTTGATATAGTATATCTGATTAGCAAAATTAAAGTTAAAATAAACAATTCTATTGCACTAAACCATGCCAAATGCCGAAGGCAAACCTTCTTAAACAAGAAAGTATTTAAATCATTAAAAAATTTGTAAAACCTAATAAACTTTAAATTTATTAAAGTCCGTCAAGCTTTCCCAAACACGTCGCATGATTGTTGTATAGTGTAATGTTTACGACATTGTAGTGTTATAAAAGTTTATATAAATATATACAAATATATGAATAATCTAAATTCGATGGGGTAAAAGCAGTACTTTTTACCATCGTAACTTTTCATGTTGTGGGAGCAATACTTAAAAAAACTCTCACATTTGAATATTTTTCCTAGTATAGGTTACAGTTAAATGTACCAAATTTCAGCAGTGTAGACCTAATCTCGGAAAATAGACGGACAGACGGACACGACGAAATCATAAGGGTTCCTTATTTTACAATAGAACCCTAAAAGTGGGTCGTTATTAGTATAACATATTTTCGACTAACAGTATCAAAGGTAGTTTTATCGATATCGACACGAGTTATATGTACATATTATACGTCACTATAGGCAGACTCGTGTAGCCAAAAAAACAAACTTCGATATTCAAATTTCAAATTAGTCTCCAACGCAATAAGGACTATAATTTCTTGAAGAATTTCGCATTAGTCTCGTGTGTGTGTGTGTGAAGTGGGCAAGACTTTGAATATTTTGTTATTTGGGCATTTTTATACAAATATAGACTCAATTTCTTCGCAATAACAGTTCAAAGTAAAACAGAGATTCGTCGGAAGTCGATGCGAGATGTTTCATTAATTCGATTATAGAATCGATGTTTTAAACATCAAGTTTAATAAACAACTATAAGTTATTTTATTAAAAATAAGCAATTATTAGACAAGAAAATACTTACATATGAAATGTTACACCATCTTTTTCTAGATTTGAGGTATTTGACTTTTTATCGCACACGTTAACAGCACAGGTTGGCATTTTTGAGGAGCTCCTCACACAGCCATAACGATACTAAGACTGTTAGAAATCGATTATTGAACTAGTTTTTATAAACGCGTTAGATTTTATAATCTTGTACCTTGGCGGAGGGGTATGCTCATACGAGGCTTGTCCATTGGTTTAATGGTCTAAGGAATTTGTACACCGAATTTTCAGCAAACATGGTTTGCACTCTGCAGCTTATTGCTGTGCCGGAACTATTTCCGACACAACGCTGTTTTTAGTGTAAACCTTCCTTTTGGCGTGAGACCAAAAGAACAATCAATCATACTTATTTGTTTATTTGGACAACAATCAGTATTTTTTTTAAATAATATAGTTTGTAAATTATTACGTCTAGATTGAAATCCAAGCGTGCTGGCACATAATAATGTCAGTAATAATAATTCAATGAATACTTAATCTAGGACATTAGTTTTAGTGGCACATATAATAAAATAGACGAAGAAAAAGAAAGCGTTTAAAAAATTAAATGTGTGATCTTTCAGCATAGAAATTACTAATTTTTGAAAAGCTAAATGTTTTGCATTAAATATATCTAGACTAACTTTAACACTAGTATTTGTACATTTAAGTTTTTCATATAACAATAGCAAGAGATTCTATCAATACGTCGTCCTTTACCGACAATCGATCGGCATATCACAGCGCGTAGCCACACGAGTAAATAAACGGACGGAACAGAGACAAAGCTTCATACAACTGCGCGAATCGGTTGCACTTTTTTTTTTTTTTTTTTTTTTTTTTTTTTTTTTTTTTTTTTTTTTTTTTTTTGAGGCGAGGGAAAATGCTAACCGATTTACGCACTCTCTGGGCCGTCACTAGGAAACGGCACGCATCCATCGGGGGCGATAACGCTAGCAATAGTATGCTTTATTTGCGCTCCGCCCGCGATGGATTACACAGAGGAGTGTGGCGACTCCGAGCGATGTTACACGAGCGAACAACCTCAATACCCACTAAAAAACCTCTCCTCCCGTCGACCCTGCGCTTTGTTGTGAAGGAAAGACTGAGATATAGAACATAGTTACGCAACAGTCGATCCAGCGCAATAAAGTGCCTGGAGTGTGCCCTGGGAGAACACACCCCACTTCGAAACGGGGGCTGAATCCCTTGCGTTGCCTAGTAGCAAGGGGCCCCTCGTACCGGAACCTAACTCAGGGAGGGAAGTAACGCGCGTACCTGCCTCGTCGAGTGCCAGCTGAAGGCCGGCGGCCTCGGGTGACATTAGCGGCACGCGCTGAAGGGCTTCGCTCCCTATCCCTTTCTGCGGCCTCTTTTAGAGACATTACAGCCTCACAGAAAGAAACCGCAGACTCCCAGCGGTCGTCGCTGTGCAACATGGCCGTTACCAAGTCGCCAAGCGATCGGACGGCTCCTACGTGTGTCTCGAGCTCGAAACGCTGAGGCGTCCATGCAGCGCACTCAACAAGCGTGTGTAACGCCGTATCGGGTGCGCCGCATTGGCGGCAGTCCGGGGAAGGCAAGCAGCCCACAATGCGAAACAGATACTGGTCGAAACAACCGTGTCCGGTCAGTATCTGAGTCGTCCTGAAGGTCAGGGTTCCGCTGGTGCGGGTCACCCATTTCTCCAGCTGCGGCCTGATTGCATCCACCGTATAGCCGCCGGCCACAGGGTGTTCGAGGTCACGAGACCAGGCGACGAGGCAGGAATGGGTTTCCCGCTTCCTGACCGTCTCTAATTCGACTTGACAGAAGGTCAGTCCTCTAGCTAGGGCATCCTGCCGGGCGCGACGAACCCTGGACAGGACGTCTGCCTGGAGAGGCCAGGGCAGCTCGCCTGCCAAGAGAGTCGCCGCCAACCACGACACTGTGCGGTACCCCCGTATGGTCCTCACGGCCAGAACCCGCTGCGCGCGGTGCAGCAGGGTTCGGTTGTGGCGGTGAAGCGAATCGGACCAGACGGGCGCACCGTAGAGTGCCATACTCCTCAGGATGCCGGAATAAAGCTTCCGCGTCGCACCCCCCGGCCCCCCCACGTTAGGGAGAAGCCTGGAGAGTGCGCCCGCGGAATTCACAAGTTTGGGAACTAGCTGCTCAAAGTGCGCTTTGAACAGCCATTTCCCGTCCAGAACTAGCCCAAGATATTTCATCGTGGGCCCTACTCTGATCGCCACCCCCTGAACTGTAACGGACAAGTCCGGGGGAGGATTCCGGAATTTCCTATGGAACATGACGGCCTCCGTTTTCGCGGGGGAGACCTTCAAGCCCAGCCTAGCTATTCGATCTACGACGATCGCCAACCCGTCGTTGGCAACGTCCACGGATTCCGCAAAAGACGCGGCGCGTGCCGTGAGTAGGGTGTCGTCCGCAAAGCAGATCAGCCCTACTCCGGGCCGGACCGTCACCCGAAGGATCCAGTCATAGCCTACGTTCCAAAGGATAGGCCCGAGGACCGATCCCTGTGGAACGCCGCACGCGACACGTCGCCGACCTAGCACGTGGTTGGCGGACTCACCACCCTCCCAAAGGACGTGCCGATCTCGCAGGTATTCGCCCAACAGCCTCGTGAGGTACGGGGGGACTCCGTGCGCGCGGAGCCCTTCCCTGATCGTCTCATGAGGGAGGCTGTTAAAGGCGTTCGCTATGTCTAGCGACACTGCAAGAACGACGTCCTTAGCTTGGACGGCTTCGTCCGTCAACGTTCGCAGCGTCTCGAAGGCGTCCATCGTGGAG
Organism: Dendrolimus pini; assembly: GCA_949752895.1. Classification (NCBI taxonomy): domain Eukaryota; kingdom Metazoa; phylum Arthropoda; class Insecta; order Lepidoptera; family Lasiocampidae; genus Dendrolimus; species Dendrolimus pini. The sequence continues at coordinate 2,942,622 of OX457144.1, forward strand.
CGCCTCCGCCGAAACCCGAACTGCGTATCTGATAGCCCCGGCTCCACAGTGTCTAGATGCTTCACAAGCCGCTCCGCCAAGATCTTCTCGAAGACCTTGGCGACCTCGTTCAGCAGCACTATGGGCCTGTAGGCGGACGGATCGTTGGGAGGCCGACCTCCCTTGGGAAGTAGGCACAAACGCCCCTCTTTCCATTGCGACGGGAACCTACCTGCGCGAATACAGGCTTCGAAGAGGTCCCGCAGCTGGCTGCGTAGGTGTTTTGCAGCCAGGAAGAGGAGTCGACCTGGAACCCCGTCGGGTCCCGGTGCCGTCTTCCTGCCCCGGAGCCGGTCCAGGGCGACGTCTAGCTCCCCCTCGGAGATGGAGTGAGGCTCCTCGTCCGTGGGGGTGTCGGGAATGGGTGGACCCATACTGGGGGGAGTGAAGTTCCCCGGATCCGGGAAGAGCCCATCGATAACCGACCGGAGCACCTCGGGTTCGAGCGTTTCCGTGACCGTGGATGTGCAAGGCCGCAACTTGTTGCGGGCCCCACGGTACGGGCGCCCCCAAGGGTCCCGATCGAGCTTCTCGAGGAGCTCGGCCCGAGCCCGGGCTTTCGATCGCAATATTGCAATCGAAAGGGCCTTTCTGGCCTCTCTAAACTCGCCCACGAGTCCATTTTCCGCGACGAAGTCCGGAGGACGGCGCGCCCTGCAGCGTTTGAGCCTGTGGCTGATGATGCGAACTGCCTTTCGCATCTCGCCCAGCTCCTCGGTCCACCAGTGGACCGATTGCTTGCACGGAGGCTGCCGCTTGGAGACGCGTGGCATCGCAGCGTCGCAAACCCTCGTCAGGGTCTTGCGCATGTGCTCTGCCTGCGTATCCAGATTCGCGAAGTCGGCTGGGTAGGCCCAGCTTTCCGAGAGTGCCCGCTCCTCGGCCTGCTCCGGATCGAGCTTGGTAAGGGCCCAACGCGGGAGGAGAGGGGGGCGACGGTGAACAGGGCTCGGACCGGAGGAGGGGGTCGTGAGCTCAAATCTGATGTACCGATGATCAGAGAGCGACTCCACCTCCTCCAGCACCCTCCATCCGGTCACTCTGCGGGCGGCCGCATGAGTGACGAATGACAGGTCGATGATCGATCCACCCCGCGCGCGCACGCAGGTCTGGACCGACCCCTGGTTCAGTATGGTCAGGCCGGCTTGAAGAGCCCAATCCTCGACCGCCCGACCCCTAGCGTCCGTGAGTACGTTTCCCCAGGAGAGGTGCTTTGCATTAAAGTCGCCCATCACGAAGATCGTTTTGGGCGACAGTCTGCGTACGGCAGCCCCGACGGCGTCCAAGTGAAGCTCGAACTCCGCCAGGGGGCGGCTGCGTGAAAAGTAAACGCCTATGACGACGATACTCCCGCTCTCCGCCACAGCATAGCCCTTTCCTCTTTCGAGACACGTAAGCGGTGTGCCGGACCCGGCTCTGGCCACCACCGCTACCATGTCATCGAGATCGCCCACCCAGTTCCCAGAAGGAGGGACGTAATAAGGTTCACTTATTACGGCTAAATTCGCTTGCCACTCCGCCATCGCCTGCAGGCACAAGTCCTGAGCGGTGGGGGAGTGGTTTACGTTAGCTTGAAAGAACGTTGTTACGGGCGTACTAGACATTGGAGGTGTCCATTGTCTGTACTCCCGATTTGCCGAAACGTGGTTTCGCCCGCGAGTGGACGAAATGGCCCCTCACGAAGGGAGGTTGGCAGAACCTCGCCAGCGTGGGGTGGGCCGCGTTCAGTCCCCCCGCCGCGCACGCCGCGCAGTGGGGTTTCCGAGCCGTGCAGTCCGGCATCTTGTGTCCGCTTTTACCGCAGCGGAGGCACAAGTTGGTCCGATCCGGGCACGTGTCCGGACAGGTTTGGGTGCCATGACCGACGTTGAAACATCTGTAGCAACGTATCGGTCTGGCTTCCAGTACCTCGACCTTCGCCGAGGTGAAGCCAACCAGAAGGTGGCCCAGCCCGACGATGGTTTTGGCAGCAGCGATGGGGCACAACACGTATGATGCGCCCAATCCGCCCGGTCCTGCACCGATGTGCTTCGTGAGCACGTCGTCGCGCCGGCAATTGCCTGCGCGCGCGATCGCGTCCCGAAGCCCATCGACCGTGACTGAGTCGTCCAGCCCTGAGACGTAAAGCTCCCCACGCTTTACGGGGCGGACGACCTCAGCCATCCCTTCTAGGGCCCCGCGTAGGGCTTCGGCGACGCGGTCCGCCTTGGCCGCGCTCTCGGGTCCCGGCTGGAACTCGAGGAGACGCGCATCCCTGGCGGTCCGCACCACTTTCAGCCCCTCGCGGAGGCCCATGGCGGTGATGTCGACCACCGTCGAGGCCTTTGCGAAGACCTCGCGATAGCCGACACCCTTCGCGGCCGCTGCCGGCAGCAGTCTAATAATGACTGCGGCCGACTTCGGCTCGCGGAGAACGACGGCAGGCCTCGTGGCCTGCTTCCGCGGTTGCTGCCTCCACCCCGTCGGTGGGGCAGCAGCTTGCGCCTGGGGGGGGGGAGGGGGCCCGTTGGCCCTCGCCCCCTTACCCTTTTTCCGCCCTACGACCGTGGACCACGCCCCCCCCTCGGGTACGGGGGCGGGGGCGGGGGCCACGGGCGCCGGCGGCGGCGCGACGTACGGGGCGACGCGGCGGGCGCACGCCACGGGCGCCGGCGACGGTGCCACACACGGGGTGGCACGACGGGCGCGCGGGACGGGCGCCACTGATGGCGCGGACGCGGGGGCCATTTGTCGCCCAGAGGCCGAAATTATTGGGGCGGGCGCCGAAGCGAAGGCCGCCGAGGCAGCGGCGGCGGCGCGGGCCGCCTTTCTCCGCTTTCGGAGCGTCCGCTTCACGCCCCCCCTGTGTTTTTTCCTCGCGGGGGGGGTCGGTGGCAGTGGGGAGTCTGCCACCCCGGCGGCCGGGGCCGCCACCACCTCCATCGGGACCGGGGTACTTGCTTCCCCCAGACCCCGGCGGACTGCAGCGGCAGCCGTGGCCGGTTTGGGCCCTCCGATGGGCTTCGCGACGGACGCGCGGGGAGTCGGCCTGGGCGCCGGCGCCTTGCCTCCGTCGGCCGCAAGTGGTGGACGGAGGGTCGGCGCGGGGCCCAGCCTGTCCTCTATGGCGGCGAACCTCGCGTTGATAAGTGGCGCCACGGCATCGAGCACGACGCGCACGAACGCATCGTACTCAACGCCGCCGCGAACGAGTGGGACGGACGGCGGCGCCGCCCCGTCGGCGGGCGCCGCGGCCGGCTCCGCCCCGTCGGCGGGAACCGGTATCGACCCCGCCACCGCGGCGGGGGTCGGACGCGATTTTTTAGTCGCGACGGGCGCGGCGGGCGATTCCGAAATCGCCGCCACCTCCACCGCGACCGCCCGTGCCTTCCGCTTGACGGGCACGGGGGGCGGCGCCGCCACGACGGCAGGCGCCGGCTCCACGGCCGGAGCGGAGGCCTTAAGGGCCTTGCGCATTTCTTCAAACTCTTTGCGATAGGAGAGATTTTCCTCCCGCAAAGAGTTTACTTCCATGCGCAAACGCGCATTCTCGTTGCCGAGCTTCCACGCCTCGGTTTCCGGATTCCGCGTGACCAGCGTGTCGACAATGTCCGACACTCTGTTCGCGGCATCCTTCAGCCGACGCACGTAGCCACCCTTCAGATTGCCCGACGTCTGGGCGATCTGAAGGATCTCGGCGACCTGGGCGCTCGCCGCTAGGCGCAGTTCCCCGGGGCCGAGGGCCGTGATGTCTTCTACGAGGGCGGCGCACTGGCTAGCCGCGGCCAATTTGGCGTTGGTTGCCTTGCGCGCCTTGCGCCCCTTTTCCCCCCCCTCAGTGCGGAGGAAGGCCTCCGCACCCGCGAGAACCGACGCGGCCGACGCGGTCGATTCGGTTGCGCCCCACGTGGGGCGCAAAGGCGAGCGCGCGCGCGCTGGGGTGGACGCACCCGACGTAGGGGCCGAATCGGCGCCGCTGCTCTGGGACCGGTCCCAGAACCGTGACCTCGATCCGGCCGCAAATACCGGAGCACACGATACAGGGGGCACAAATGTCCCCGAAGACGTAGCCCGCTTCGCCGAGCCCGCCGCAGAAGACGACGAACCTGTGGACGAGAACGCGTACGAAGTTGTTGCCGCCGCCGAAGACGAAGACGTGGACGTAGACGCCGCCGCCGTCGCCGCCGTCGCCGCAGCCGCTGCACACGCAGGCGCCGACGCCGCGACAGCGACTCCCATCCCAGTAGGGAAGGAAGACGAAGGGGTCGCCGCTGCCGCGCCTACAAATTCCCTATTCGCGACCTCGGTCGATAGCGCGAGTGAAGCTCGCGCGACAACCGGGGTCGTGGGACGGCCGTCCCCGACGTTGCGAACCGATAGGTCGCAAGCCAGTGGCAAAGGCGCAGGTGAGGCCTGCGCGCTATAGGCCACCGTCGTCGTGGGGCGACCGCCCCCCACCGTCGCTGTTCCGGCCGCCGTGTAGACGATTTGTCCACAGGCAGGCGAAGCAGGGCGGGAATAACCGAATGCGCGAACGACACCGTCAAGCGCACTATCCAGAGACTCTGGAATGCTACCTGACAGTGGCGTGCGAAAGCCATCTTCGTACCCGTCGCCCCCCTGCACAGGTGATGCCCATGCAGAGGTCGACGGCGTCCCGAAGGCACTCACATCTATGGTGCTCGCGTCACTCACGGCCAGGCAAACAGCCGAGTGTGACCCGAGCAGCGTACTCCTACCTATATCCAGGTGTGCCGCGCTGTTACGTGCCGCACGGCTGGATGGGGGCCTACGCGTCACGGGACCTTCCGGTGGCCCCATAACGTTAGTCCTACAAGCGGGGGCATCCACGGTGAGGTCCACCACGGACGCCGCCCTGCCTATCAAGACAGGCGCCTCAGGTGCCGCCGTGATAACGGCAGCAGCCGGGCAGCCTGGACGTGGCCCGGCGGCAGATTTGCTGCGCCGGGCGATCGATACTGACGGGACCTTCTTCCTACGCGTCTCGCCGATCTCCGCAGCCTGCCAACCGTCCTTGGCCTCCAGGTGGCCTCTCTTGCAAGGCGCACCTGAAAGCCCAGGGGGTGGTTTTGGGTCCTGGGCATCCATTGCTGGATGCCCGTTCCCTGTGCGAAACCAGCGACGCGCGCGGGTGTACTTAATGTACAAAATAACCGTTAATATTACGCAATATGCGCTGAAGCGCGCGAAAAGCAATCAGAGAGTAAATCGACTCACCCAAGCCAATAAACTGCGATTCGCGCCGGAATCGAACGAACTAACACTGTACACTGACACTACACAACTATATTCGCAATTTATCGCCTTTTCGGAAAGAAAAAGCGCGAAAATCTGCAAAATTCGAGAAGAGCACAGGCATTAGCGACTGCCTCGCATGGATGCCCGTCCGGAACTGAATCGGTTGCACTACTACAAGCAGGCGTGACCACTGACCGCTTGTCGCGTACGCGGCGAGACAGGTAAAAACCAGATTACCTTACGCCAGCACAGCCAGTGGACAAACTCAGGGGCGCTAGTGCGATGCCTGCGACGCACGTTGTTTTGTTAGCTGCATGTTTGAATATTTTAATGTGAGAACGTGGTATTTTATTAAGTAAATATTATTAATATTAAAGATTGTCAATTTGATATGTAATGTGAGTGTTTCCCGTTAGATTACTTGAAAAAACTTTGTTAGATTCAGAATTTACCACACCATTAAAAGAAATAATAAATTATTAAAAAACAAAAATTATAAAAAGAAAATTACAGTAAGTAATTTGTAAAGTAGGTACCTATTCTATCATACTGAATAATAAAACTATTTAACAAATGTTTTGTTTCATTTGTGTTTACCTATTGTGACCACCCTACCAGAATAGGTAACAATTTTGCACGTTCTTAGAAGCTTTGCCTCTGTTCCGTTTATTTACTCATGTGGCGTAACTTCGCAACCCGCCGAAACGAGTCCGCCGCAAATGATGGAAACAACTGATAAACGGGACAACGGAAAACCGGACGAAGGTGAATTGTTTTCTAACTTTTACAAATAAACTTAGCGAAGGTCCATCGCAAAGGGATAAGGGACCAAATATAAGTTTTGTGTAGGGACGTAACTGATACTAACTTGTAGCAGCGAGAGGTAGAGGTCAAATGATACTTCAGATGGCTTCTACTAGTATTCAATGTAAAGTGCTGATATGACCTGAAGTAAACTGATTTATTCTGGAAACAAGTCGTACGGCTAGTACAATATACACACACACACACACACACACACACACACATATATATATATATATATATATATATATATATATATACATATATAACACTGTGTGAGCGAAACCGATGATGTGCGAGCAAGAACTATTAATAAAACTATTAATATATGCGCTCCCGCGTAACCCGCGTTGCGCTAGCAGAGCGTTGTCCGCTGCGATGACAAGACGTATGCAGCTCCTATAAACTGTTGCGGCGGCGCTGGATTTAGTGATGACAATAGACTATGTCAATTTTGTAGGAATAGAAGTGTTAGGCCATTTAGATGGGAATATGAGATTGAGCACGCACTTACCTGGTTAATGGGCATGAAATGCAGCTGCTCCTCACTTTCACGCCTTCACTTCAGTTCACTTGTAGTTTTATTTTTTCAGGACATGACAACGACTTCCAGGCCCTCTTGTTTTGTATAACACCTACGTACAAATCCGACTCGTACAGGCCACTTTCATTTAAAGCGAATATTCTAGTTACTACTCATTTTTTGTCCTCACGAAAGAGTTCTTATAAATTGGCAACTTTATTTCTGTGAAGAAATTCTATTACCCCCATTTTTTTCGGAAATCAAAAAAAATAATCAAGACTATTCCGGCCGAGAAATATCTTTTAAGATATCCCACTTTCGACCTCGAAATTCGTTTCTGACACTTTTTATATCACGCAATTTATTAAATACGCGCTATCTAGCCTCCGCTTGGCCTAGAAAACTTAATTTTAGCTGACAAGGACGCTGAATAAGAAAGTTTATTTTTTAAATTATTTTTTTGAACTCTTGCGAATTTGTGATGTAGCAAGCTTGGCATAATAAATTACTATCTGAGTAGGTAGTAGGTATCTTTGAAAATAACTAGGCGTCGGCATAGAAACTAGAGTAGGTATGTAAGTACAAAAATACTTACTGCATAAGGTATTGATGTTTACAGTTGCAGTTTGTTTACAGTTGTTTACAGTGCTGTATTAAAATGAAGTTTTTTTTTACAATATTCTTACACGCCAACAAAATGAATGCACGCCTGCAGTTTATTACCTTTCCCGCATTTGGACTTCTTTGTTTACATTGTGTTTAAAATTTGTAATTAACAAAGACATCCTATTGTTATTGTACTCATTTATGGCCGCAAGTGTGCAGATTACGTTTTCTTGGAAAATTCAGTCCACGCGGTCGATTGTTGTAATATATAGTTTAGAATAAAACAATGCCCGAACGGAGAGGTGAGGCAGTCAAGCGAGGATTACGATACGATCAAGACATGTACATTCGATAAGCTATATAGTAACGTATTATGCGCGTGTTATTGAATCGTGCAGTTTGTACTGGTTTGTGTCCAGTTATTTGTACTTGTGTCATACGTGTTTGTATAGTTCTAATAAACTCTATAGTCATTCCAAGGGCATTTCAATTCGAGTCCCGCAGTCGTAACAATATATTTTTACTAGCTGTTTCCGCGACGTTCCCTGCAGGAATTTTTTCGTGGAACCCTAAAGGTAAGTAGCCTAAGTAACTCCATATAACATCAGCTATCTTCCAGTGAAAGTCCCATCAAAATTGGCCCAGCCATTTCTTAGACTAGCCAGAACATCCAGGCATATATCCAGCCAGTCATTCTAAAAGTTGTATTTTCAGAATCTCCTGTTTCGAATTTTTTCACATTTTTATTTTGACATAAGAAAACAACATTTCAAATTATCTGTGCATGTTTATAGATTACGAAACTTACAAACAATTCGCTAAAATATACTCGTAGTATGAGGACATGAGCCTCTACCAAAATTTATCAAAACGACTCATTGACTCTTCAGGTGATCAGAGGGCTGGTGCTTACCTCGGACAACGGATCAGCATGGCGATCCGGCGAGGAAACGTTGCCAGCCTTCTGGGCACCTTACCCATAGGAGACGGTGATCTAGGCTCAGTATTCTACTTGTAGTCTTGAGGGAGTATGGGTAGAATACAATACCAATAAGTTAGGTTTCCTTTTATTGTATTCGATAATTAATAATAAAATGTAATTTTGTTTTCAAAAAAATATATATAGTTGTTAACGCCGCCCTATTTGGTCACCGCCTCTGTTTATTTTTCCTTCCGCCGCATCTGTCACTATGTAATGTGACATAGTCTGCGACCGCTGAGCGCGCCGCTGCGTCCGCACAAACCTCGCCGCGTTTTGTGTGTTGTGCCGCTTTTTACACCCGCTTTTATCAATCCGTATGCTGGGACGGTGCACCTGCACCGTTCCAGCTGGTCCACTAAGTCGAAGGAACCGTAAGACGAGAAGAAAGGATCACGAGAACGAAGTGCCTGCCACTGCGAAGACGCATTCGTAGCGTGTCTGGTGCGGCGACCTTATCCTGTAAGTCCTTTCCTTCTTGTTATCCCCGGTCCCGCCCGCGCCAACAATAGTACAATATTTAGTACGATTGGCAACCCTAGCCACAGAGTTAATCCGTTGTGTATTACCCATAACACGAGCGTAATTTAATTAGCTTGGGGAGATAATGGAAAATAAAGAAAGAAAATCTCATTTGAAGAAATAGCGGCGTAATTACATTGCTTAAGTGAGTCTTAAAAATAAGACTATATCTCGCGAATTTCTACACCGTATTTGACACAAACAAGGCTGGCACTCAGCTTGTTGCTGTGTCGGAATTATTACAACGCTGATTTTAAGTGCAAATTTGGTCTGATACAAAACGACCTATTTTTTTTTTAATATTCTGGCCCTACAGGCCAGGCGTCATCCCTAACATAGTCGTGGACATTGCTCAGAAGATGTTTTATAACTAGGTGTTCTGTATTTATATTATTTACATATTTATACTTATTCCAAGTAAGTTCAGACCTTAATTCTAGCTACTCTATACTAATATATACATGTATATGTGTATATGTATATATATATATATGTGTGTGTGTGTGTGTGTGTGTACACGTTCATATATACACATGTATAGCTTATGATTACATATATTATATTAAATTATATGCTTTAGCGTGTCCCTACTAACTGTGTGCTAATTATTATTATTATCGAAAACTTGCAAAAGGCTTGGAATATTACTATGCTAATATACTATGGAATTTATGTATAAAAACTATTTAAAAACACTCTTTTATTAAAACTTATTATTCAACGTTACATATTTTTTTAAGACAAATTCACTTTTCGATTTGAATATAATGTACAAAGGCATTGCATGCTGTAAGATAGTGGGTGGATAATGAGGTCAATGTATTTAGTTCAATTCAGATATTGTTTTAAAGCTTTATAAAACCATAGTATTAATCACACGTTACAGCTGAACAAATATTACATCATACGCTAGTTTTCTGTTGACAGACTGGATATAAAAAAATATAGAATATATTGCACGTGTCCCTGTGGCGCAGAGGATAGCGCGTTGGACTTCTAATCCAAAGGTCGTGGGTTCGATCCCCTCCAGGGATGTCTCATTTTTAGCATAGTGGAGTTAGACCTAAATAATTAACAAAGACCGTTTTTATCACGAATATACTTAAATGTTAGATTACTATTTCGATAAAAACTAAAGGAAAATAATAACAGCCTATAAACATCCCAATAGGGGCTTGGTCTATCCTATTTTTACGGAATGTACAATATACATGTTGTTGTTCGTGCCTACCCCGCAAGGGACCTGGCGTGAAGTTATGTATGTATGTATGTATGTACAATATACACCGCCACGTTTGTCCAAAGCAGACTGTATCATCTTTATGACTAAAAAGCGATATCTTCCAGGCAAACCTTAACAGGGATTGATAGATCTTTAAAAATGACGATAATGCAGGCTAAAAATAATGATGATAAGTATACATAGTGCATATAAGTAAAAAAAAAAAATTTTATATGCATTTTACAACCTAGGCGCGGACAAAGACAGGATCGTCGACATTTGAACTAATATCTAATAACATTGAAACTATTGATATTATTTTATGGTCGTCTTCATTTGGACCACCACCCTGCTTATGAAGTGGTGATCGGCGCCTTTGAACGGTCAATGTGCAGTCATTTTGTATTAGAAATGTGCGCAAATGGGGAGCAGGTTTAGGTTTAGTGGTGTATTTGGGAACGACTAGGCCA